>CM034533.1:65828211-65856978 GCA_020002185.1 Paraescarpia echinospica | reverse complement strand
TAACAGCATTATTAACAGATGGACCAGTGTATTTGTAAAATAATTGTATTTTATTTTTAAAGTCAACAAAAACATATATAACAGACCTGTCCCAAGGCACGGATGTTTCAAATGACTCGGCCACGATGTAATAATCAAAGCCTATGTCCTGAAATCAGTAAAAACATAAATATTTGGATGTCAAAAATACCCATCTTAATTCAGCCAAGCTTCTTTAAGAATAACCCATCACTGGAATTAGACAGTGTAGTAATTACTGGAATTAGACAGTGTAGTAATTTGTAACAGGAAGTATGCTGAATTAGCTGTGCTGAATGTGGGAAACCATTTAACATCAAAGGGTGAAGAGGATAACTCAGCCCGACTCTGCAATATTGGCAATATGCCTTGTTTTGAAACAGGACATTTGAACATGTCGCGATTGGAAACTTTCAAATTACAAACATTTTTATGGGCTAACTTAGCACAGTTTGGTTGGCAGTACACCTTCAACATAGTTATTATAGTCTGAAGAACAATACATATTAATTAATAAATAAATAATGAGGAACATACTGTTTTCTTCTAAAGACCAGTATCATTATGCACAGCAGTTGATGACGTTTACAGCATGTTTCTCAAAGACGACCTCTCTAAAGTGGACACAAAGTGACATGTTTAAAGCGTGGCCTGTTAGAGAGGCTACACAGATATATAGACGTGCACAATTTTAGTAGGACAAATGTTTAAGAAAACATTCATAACAATTTGCTAGAAATCACTTGTAAAGTGTGAGAATGCCATGCATAAATATAAAGTATGTAAGTGTTGCTTGAACATTTAAAATGTTCTTTTTTATACAAAGTGGTTTTAATGGAGCCGTATATTTAAAGAAAGGTAGGCGAAATGAGGGAATCTGGTATCGACAGAGTGACATGTATAATAGGAAGTCTATACACTGACCCGGATGTAGGCTATCACGTAGGTGAGCATGTATCCACGGAGACCATTCTCTTCCCCGCCGGGTATGCCGCTGAAACATTGCGTAACAAGTGACACACAAGTAAACTTTTGAATGGCTTCAAAGTGTTGCGCTTGGTAACTTATCTGCACATGCTGCTAAATCAGCTCTGCATAAACAACTCCAAAATTCAACTCACTGTAGTATGCTGAAAGGCAAAAACTGCCTGGTGTTGAGGATCCAAGAAGTAAACAACTTACCCAAACTGTGCAGCTATTTCATAGATTCTCTTCTCCTGGTTGGCTACTTCCTATAAAATACTGATCAGGTTCATTTGTATGACATACAAAAATATTGCTAATATTTGTTCTTACGGCAGACAAAAAAGTGCAGCTGTACATTACGAGAGGCAATGTTTTGACAGAATATTTATTTATGTGCTGAAAGAAACTAAATACAATCGAACTAAACATGCTAATGTGTGTGCATGTGTGCATACATGCGCACGTGCATGGGTGCAGGTGTGCGTTTGTGGGTGCATGCATGTGTGCTAAACTTGTCCTCTTAGACACTTTGCATCTTGTATGCTAAACTTTCAAATTGTTTGAAATGTTCCAACCCAACTTGAGCAGCCTAAGCCCTGGCATACACATGCCAACATTTCATCGGCGACGGTTTGTCACCTGACGAATCGTCATCCACTACCGAAAGTCAGCCAATGGAGAGTTTATTTGGTTACTCTGTTACAGTATTATTACATGTAAGAACGTAAATGTACTTTCATCAAGTAAGTCTGGAAATTCTCTAGAAATCCCAGGGGGCTTATAGTGAAATATATTCATACAAACACACACGCACGCACACACACACTCATGCAAACACATACACACATTGGAAATAGTGGCCAACTATTGCACATAACACGTCTTGACAGAGTCGGCTGACTGTGTTAGGGCAGTCTTTGATAAAAATAGTTATCTTAAAAATGAAACATCCAGACTAATTTGATTTAATTAGATTTGTTTGTAATCTGGTGTGTACATAGCTACAGCTCTACATAACTTTGACAGTTGTACCAAAAGGCTCACAAAATGGCTTCAAATAACAAATGCAATTGATAAGAATAAATCGTCAGTAGGCGTGTTTATCGACTTGAAAAAAGCTTTCGACACTGTAAACCACAATCTGCTGTTAAAAAAAATAGAATTGCGTGGTATACGTGGGGTTGTAAATAATTGGTTGAGCAGTTACCTTGAAAAGAGGAAACAATTTGTATGTATTGATAATGTAAAATCTAATGTTTTAAACATATTATGTGGAGTACCGCAAGGATCAATACTTGGTCCAAAATTATTTTTGATTTATATCAATGACTTATGCAAAGTTTCTGATATATTAAAATTCATTTTATTTGCAGATGACACCAACATATCCTATTGTGCTGATGATCCAAATATGCTTAGCGCAGTAGTCAACCGGGAGTTGGTGAAATTACAATATTGGTTCGAATTAAATAAACTATCCCTTAATGTCGATAAAACCAGTTTCATGATATTTGGAAAAAAGAGAAATGATCCAGGCATCAATATAACCATAAATCATAAAAAACATAGAAAGAGTGTACCAAGCAAAATTCCTGGGTGTAATAATTGATGAGAAGCTATCCTGGAAAACACAGATTCAATTGGTTAAATCTAAACTAGCAAAAATAACATCAATAATTTACAAAGCACGAAGCTTATTAAATGTCAAGTCATTATCCTTGTTATACTTTTCACTTTTTATACCGTATATTGACAACTGCTCTGAGATTTGGGGCAACACGTATCGTTCCAACTTAAGGCCGATATTTATTTTGCAAAAAATGTGATTCGTATTATATATGGAGCAAAAGCTCAAGATCACACAAACAACTTGTTTGTCGATCTTAAAGTTATGAAGTTTTTTATTATATTGAGTATAAAACGGCTATCACAATGTACAAGGTGAAATATAATTTACTTCCGAAAAACATTCTAAGCTGTTTTCACTCGAATAACGAATGTTGGTATGTAACAAGACAGAGAGGTGTATTTAAACAATTGTACGTTCGTACAACCCTGAAGGCTATGTGTGTGTCTAATATTGGAGTCAAACAGTGGAATAGTTTACCTGAAGATTTAAGAAAGTGTCAGCATATTTGTATGTTTAAAAAAAGTACAAATCATTCATAATTGACTGATATACAGCACTATTGTAATCGTGGTACTATGTGGAGAAATGAAGACCTATAAGAATGTCAAAAACCAAAATTTAATATAAACTTATTATGTTGTAGGCACTGTGTACACTAATTTTTGATTGGTAAATCTTTACTCTATAAAAACATATTGTATTTACATCGCAAGCAACTAAAATGGTTGGGGGTGAACCACTGATAAGTATTGTACTTCTGTTCACCCCCTTTCCACATTCAACATTGTATTTGTTTACTTGTGACGTGTAATGTTAAATGTTGGAAATAAATAAATTACTTACTTACTATATTGAGGGACGCAGGTCTACAGATATTAACCTGACGAGATAAACGGGTTAAAGTTACCATCTAAACAAGAAAGTTTAGGTTTTCT
Source organism: Paraescarpia echinospica (assembly GCA_020002185.1). Taxonomy (NCBI): domain Eukaryota; kingdom Metazoa; phylum Annelida; class Polychaeta; order Sabellida; family Siboglinidae; genus Paraescarpia; species Paraescarpia echinospica. The sequence goes on along the minus strand of CM034533.1, from coordinate 65,853,429 downwards.
TCATCCATCTAATCACCCAGTCGACTGAGCAAACGACTGGAAGAGAAACTAGCCATACATGTGTAGAGTGAGAACATTGTATCACTTGCCTCCTTCGTGCCCTCAAACAGTAGAGTAGCCACAGAGATGTTTTGTAGGTCAAACCCTTTGATGCGCGTAATGTAGAGCTTCTTGAAACCCTCGACAAAAGATGCAAGCACCGATTTCACCTCTGGGTTGAGGGCGTGACCTATGGCAACAGGAAGATTCTAAATAAAAACGTGATCTGACACAGCATAATGGGTATTTAGTTGCACAATTGTAAAATAGAGTCCTGCACCTGTTTAAATTCCATGGATTATAAGCTTTATAATGATACCTAAATGGTTAAAATAACTTCAGCAGTTTTATATTATTGCTAAAAATTAAGCAAAATAAAAAATTGTGTTGAGAAAATAGTTTATAAATTAGGCTATGTGAAAAACCAATGCCCGCCATACATGTGCTACATAATGTGGTCCCTTTGGATTGGGTTCAGAATTGAGTCGGTGCATTTAAATTGTAATGCCGATGTTTTAAAGTATGCAGATCCATCGTCTAAACTCAAATGTAAATATTAAAATATACACGACATGGTACGTGACACATCTGTAGCCGCATTCTGCTGAAGAAGACCGCGGGAAAGCGGTCGAAATATCCTGATCGCATACCAAGTTTCTTGAGAGGTAATTAATTATATACATACTACCTCGAGGTATTAATAACCGAGAGACTGGATCATCAATCTAGTCAAGGATTATTATTAAAGATTATTATAATGTAATACTGGTGGGCGTACGTACCAAACTGAAACTGCTCATTGTCCATGAGTCTGACTGAGGCTGGAGCGGAGCGCTGCAGGACAAAATACATGTTATACATAGCTACTGCATGCAAGGAGGGGTAGAGAGCAATGATGCAACACAACTGTACCTCGTACAAATGGGTGCTTCTTCAGCAAATGTTAATTTCCACGTGCCAGCTCTAGAATACTATTCTCACAAGTGATCACACAATTTTGACAGCAAAATCTTTTTATATACATAATTTCAGTTTTGAGTGGTCCTCATCTGTTAAGAGCCCTCTCACATGAGGCTACCTAGACATGCAGAAAATAAGATTTTTTCAAGACAATCCCCTCGCAAACCTTCTTATGTCCGAGTCTCCCAAACCCTTATTTGATAATTGTATTACATTTGTTATTTCAGTATTTATAGTTGTACCCTTACATACCCACTTACTGAGTGATATGATTGTGGGTTGTATAAATTATATATGTCTGTTTGTCTGTTCATCAGACATATCTCTCTGTCTGTCAGACATTATATGTCTGTCTGTATGTTGTTACCTATCTGTCTATAACGCAGTGGTATCATTGCCGGTAAATATTTGCCACAGTTTCACTAACCTGCCTTGAAATCTCGCGCAAACAGTCAACACCCTTCTCAAAGTTCGGGAACACGACTGAGCCGTATTTCTGACATTCCGCCAAGGGTCGAATCTTCATGATCACCTTTGTCACCACTCCGAGAGTCCCTATGACCAAACATCAAAGCTTCATGCCGTGGCTATTCTATGTGACCTACTGTCTCAATAGAACATGTCTCTTATGAGTGACCACAGTGTACCTCAATTATGAATCAGATGTAAAATCTTTACATCATGTTATCTGATACAGACTAACTAGACACTGTTCTACTTGTTGAGTGCTGATAATGGTGTTTACAATTAACGGAAGTACCGTGGAACCTCACAATTAAGGTCACCTTTGGGATTGGACAAAAGTGACTGAATAGCGAGGTGACCTTATTAACAGGACTAATATCCTATACTTTACTGTATGTGGAAACAATTTGGGATTGTTCTAGGGTGACCTTAACTGCAAGGTGGCTTTATTACAGAGGTTACCACAAAGTAAGATTCCACTGCAGCAGGTATTTGTGAAATAAAAAACCCACCAGATTAGCAAGATATTACATCGGACAAAGTGATGCCAATGCGGAGTAGCAGAGAACAAGCGAGCGGTTTGAGTGTTTACCTTCTGATCCCAGAATGAACTGCTGTATGTCCGGGCCTGCTGAGATTCGTGGCACTTGACAGTTGCGTGAGATGACACCTCTTGGCGTGACCACTTTCACATGCACAACGTAGGTCAACGATAATGACTGCTCGCAGCGTACAAATATGTGGAGCCAAACCTGGGTCATACTTCAAAGGAGCCTTTGATTTTTCAGAAATTGTACAAAGGAAAATGTTTCAATAGTAATGATTGCTGGTTTGATATACTGAAAATTTGCAAGAAACCAAACAAAATACTATTTTATTATTTTCACTTCATAAGTTATGCTTTCTCCTTTTCCATATGATTTGTGAATACAGTTAAACAGAAAAATCATTCACATATTATAATGTTACTGTGAAAATAAAATATATTGTATTTCTTTGAGGCATGGAACCTTGTTGGTTTCAATTTCTGTAACAATACCAGTAACTTGCATACCAATACAAATCAAATGTCAACAAATTTGAAATGTTTACCATTTACTTGGCCAAATGTACAACTACAATAGTCTACAGCATGTGACATCTTTTGTTCATCTACATATCCTGATGTACTTAAGTGTTGATCAGGCAGTGTTGTGTTTTACCAAGTCTTCTATGTTGCCGTATATGTTTTTCTTCATGCCGGAAGCCCGAGTGGCCACCCATCCGCCAACAGAGCTGAACTCTATCGAGTCCGGTTCATGACCAGTGCAATAGCCTTTCTCTGCAAGCTGAAAGCATTCAACACATTTGACTTTGTTTCAATTTTTGACATATTTACCTCTCAAGAAACTTTTTTCGATTGTGTAAATGTATATTTTGACCACATCACATGGTCTTCATCAGCAGAATGACATTATGGGTGTGTTATATGACAATGGCCAAGTGACACACCATTACGTCATTCTGCTGATGACGACTGTGCTACGTGGTCGAAATATACAAATAAAAAACAAGATTCGTGAGACGTAAATATGTCAAATAATAACAGCAACAAAACGGATCATCAATCCATTCAAGGACATTTAACTTTGTTTCCAAAATGGAAACATAAAATCATACAATATTTTAAAATGGATAGACATTCTTTAAAATTAATTACGGGTTAAAACGTATTTTCTTTTAAATATGCGGGAGACTAGGGCTAGTTGTGACATACCTCAGTAATGTTATAAAACTACTAATGCGAATTATATCTCATTATAACTGAATTTGAAGGCTCTTTTCATAAGGCAGTTCTAGTCATGAATATTATATGTAGCTGCTACATAGGCTGTTAAGCTGTGTATAAAGTTTATGTTTTGTGTAATAACAGATGTTGTAAATGACGTGATACTTGTACATGTTGTAATATTTTCTCTTACAACCTGCACCATTGTGGTACGTGAAATATGTTTAAACTCATAAACTCTATAAGATAAAATTCTGTCAAATCTATCTGCGGTTTTGAAGCAGTTTGTTAGTAAATGGTTGTCTAAGAACGGGAGGCACCTAATTAACGGTCTGCATCCACCAATGACAGTTAAATTGTGCTACATTTCTTCTTGATTCCATGAATTACTTTTCACCAGAACATATTCACTGCTTTGTACATGAAATACTGTATTCAGTGTTTCACCTATCATATCGTGGCTTGCCACTGCACAGTGCATATAGCATACATACCCTCCTCTCTAAATCCTGGCCCACGATGCCACACTCCAAGCAAGCTGTCAAATTCTTCTCATCAATCCATAAAATCTTTGTCTGTATAAAATACGGAAAGAAATCATGTCTGATATGTTTTAGCGTTTTCTATGGGATAGGAATGTTCCTTAAATTTACAGCTGCACAACAAGAAAAGCATAAAGAATGTTCCGGGGTAATACAAGTATTGTCTTTCAATGTACATATATAATTAAAATAGCGCTGACTGGATGTTATCTACCTTGCACATTCATGTCAAATGATTTGGATGAGGGGTCCTTTCACGTAAAATCACCAGACAGTCCATGCAGTATGTCTTTTGATCTCTTCAATATTTTAACAGGTAATCCCCAAATACCAAACAAACAAACATATAATTTTAACTTCCTACTCCTAGTAGTTTCTGAGATAAAATTGTTTTGTGACATTATGTATTCCCGTTTTGTACATTACTGACACTACAATTTTGGCAAAGTTTGAGGTCTATTAAGGTGCCTGGATCGGCTATTATATGCTTCTTTTGAATTAATCATTTCTAATATAAGTTTAAGTTAACAATTTTTTCTCAGAGTTTGCCTAAGATACTGAACAATACTCCAGACCTAAAAGAATTGATTTTTTTATGTTGTTTAGAGATATTTAAATGTGTTTAAAGACAATTAAAAAATATGCCAAAAATCACCCTAAAATGGCATTTTATTTAATTTTGAGAAACTCCACAAAAGAAAAATTTGTATGATTGTAAGTACAAACATGTTATTGACATTCAGACGGTTTTTTTGGTAAACAAATGCATATTAAGTTTGATACAGCTTCATAAAAATTTTGTTACAACGTTGAAAGACAGCAAAAATCCGTATTTCATTTTTGGCACGACCTCTTCACCAAACATAAAACCATCCCGTGCAATTTTGGGTAAACACAAGTCAAGTTCACTTGCCAAGGTATGGCTTTGTAAGTATTGTAGTTTTTTTTTATATAAAAAGTTACATTAAATAATACTTCCGGGTTATTACCAATAATACAAGTGTCACCAGATGCTTGTTTTTTGCTTAGAAATGTGACTTTTTTACTGGAATGTGGCTTATTTCAACACAATTTGACAGACACTTATATTACTGAGATTTCCCCCCAAGGTTTTCCTGCCAAGTTGTCTCATGATATTGTATTGCGTAGGGCCATGTGTTGAACTTGTTGTGGTAGACAAGATTGAGTGACACCTGCTGGGGTCAGTCACATGTCATTGCAACTGGCGGCTGAGGTCGGGCATTATTGGAGAATAAACAAAACTACAGCCAGTATTTGGTGATTTGACAGTGTGATGCATTTAGGTAATTATAATACAACAGCATAGTGGCATGAGAATAACCAGACTATATGATCTGCATTCATGGTAAACAAATTTATGTTTGAACTGGGCTGACACACAAGTGATCATCATTATGGAAACATCGTCAGTTTCCAAGAATCTGAAAAGGGACTTTCCACAGACACACTAAAAATACTAGTTTTTAAAGGACGTATTGGTGACATATGGCGATAGTGCCTTGGTTTTTTAATAGTACACATGTTCATATTGACACCTACTACTGTTCTATGAAGAAAAAAATAAAGAAATCAACTGACATGATACCCGCCCCAGCTACCTTAACTCAGTAAATAGCCAGAGCACTGAAATGGTATGTGTCTATTTGCCATGATCCAGTGATAGAGTATTCCCTTCTATGACTTCATAGATGAGATGGTTGTGCTTCTAGGGCAAGAGAAAGTTGGCAAAATCACAGTTGTTGTTTATGTTTATGGCCTACAAAATAGGTCTTACATGTAATGTTAATTCCGCAATATTTCATGATTCATCTGTCTGCATCACCAGCTGTACGGCCCAATGAGTTATTTTCATATTGGACAATAAACACTGTAGTTACTGCTTCTTGAAAATGGAAAAAATACTAACAATGAACCATCTTTTTACACTTATAGGAATATTGTCCCATTATCAAGACCTACCATTTGTGAAGTGTCCAGATAAACTATCATCCGTTTCTCATGTTCAGGACATTCCAGAGCCCCCGATAAGCTGGTACCACCTGACAACATAACAAGACACATTATAATATGCAGCTACCACTGCCCATATATTGGTTTTGTAATTTGAAATTGGAACAAAAAACTATCCCGTCTTAATTCACAAAACGCAACAGGTAGCTGTAGCATGTTCATAAAAAGCCCCATTTTTAATTCATGTTATCGAAAAACTGTGAACTTGAAAAGTAAGTGAATAATTGTTTTATTCTGGAATAACAACTGTGGAATTGTTCAGAAGATGTCAAGATGTCGGATGAAAAATTGATACTGTTATATTTTGTTATATCAAATTGTGCTAATTGTTTATGACAAAATCTTATTTTTGAATGTACAGAGACATGGGAAATGGTTACTCTTTAAAATAAACACAACTTGTACTGTCAATATTGTTTGCTTGTAATGTTTCTACATATTTCTGAAGAATCTGAACATAAGGTTGTATATATCATAACTTGATCAGATCTGCTCAGAACTTGCCAATGTAATCTTGGGACTGGGGGCATTTTTACACGAATCAAACTTAAATGAATGTAACAGCTGTGTAAGATTGTTCAGAATCAAAACATTGCCAATTACCCCTGGGTTATTTTACACTTTTAATGTTGTTAAATCAGTTATCATTAATTTGAGCACAGCAAAATATATTGATGATACTGGGAAATAACTGCCATAATATATTTTGTTATTTTTATTTTTGCAATAAATCTACTGTTACATACTAACTCATGTTAAAAATGTCTTACCCATCTAACTTCAAGGAGAAAACACCAGAATGCACTATTCTGAAGTTAGTATTAAAATAAAATATGGGACGTAAGCCCCCCAAGTGCCCTTTACGTTGAAGGCACACACTATTTCCAAACCACCACCTTGCACGCTGCACTGCTTACAAGTGACTTGCCTCCAAATGGTATGATGACGACATTATGTTTGCTGCAGAGTTCCACCACAGTTTGCACCTGCTTATGACTGAATGCAACAACAATACAACAACAACATCACACATCACTTCTTCAGATCAGTTTGTGTCTCTCCAAAGATGTATAACTTGTTATCTAAATTAACTTTAAATATACATTAAAATAATACAAATCTCCACGGCTTAGATGGCGCCGTCTTACCACTACCCGAAAACGGTCGTATAATCAATATGTTATATCTCTATTAATACTGAACATATCTTTAAAAAATTTGGGGTACTAGTTTTATAAATGAATGGTATATAATATTTGAAATATGGGCTCATTTGCTGGTGTATTATCATGGCAATGAATGTTTCTAGTGAGACTGATTTTCACATCCTTGAAAATTATTCTGAGCTAACAACTGTACGTGTGATCATGCCGTTGTCAAGAATCATCAGCTAGAATATTATCATCATATAGATGGCGACACTAGACTAAGGACGTGTGGGTAAAGTGGCGCTCCTAACTTTGTTTAATTACTCGGTTATAAACGTCAGCTTTGTGCAAATACTCGGTTCGATCACTCTAGGATACCAGGTTGAAGAGTACTATGCCAACAAAACGTCCAAGAAAAAGCCCAGTGTTGAGAAGTGAATGCCATGATCAGGTGAGCGATGAAAATGTGTCCACGTGTGCTGATCAACATGGCGGCGGCGTAACAATAGACGAACTATACAAAAAGTTCAAAGTGACGTGGTACCTCAATTGAGCGATATACGCTGTCAATGTGGTGCAATTGCAGAAAGATTGGACGCTATTGAAGCGTCCTGTGAATTCAATGCTGCCTCGATTAAAGAGAACAGGGACAAAAGTAGAGAAGAAATCGTGAGTGGGGTATTAGGGTGTTTGGTGTCGAGGAATCCAAAGGTGAGGATGTCAAGAAAATCCTAGCCAAGGATGTACTCCTCAAACACAACCTTGGTGGCATCGTCACACTTGATCAAGCTATGGAGAGTGTTGAACACTGCCACAGACTTGTCCTATCTCCAGCAACAGTTCTACAGGCAGACCCATCATTGCGTCAATTGTTACGAGGCCACTTAGAAACGCGATCCTATTGTCCGTCAAGACCCACGTAAACAGAACGACCGCGGGTGCTGGAGTGTACATACTAGAAGATATGACGAAGGCGGACTACGAAATAAAGAAACGCGCACGTGCGCAGATGCAACGAGCCTTCGCGGAGGGGAAGCGTGCGGTGTTCCGCTGAGGCAAGCTGATAATAGACGGCAACGTTGTGCCTGTGGACTAGTCACATATAGGTGACAGACACCTGTGCTGGCGCACTACATTATAACAATCAATTTACTCTTGAGCGCCTCGACTGCCGACATGCCCTGACTGTGGTGGTCATCTGACTTTTTGTTGGTGTATTCGTTAGTCCAACTACTGAGACATTGTTTTCGATGAAAGGTTACATGATTGTACTACCTGTGTTGCATTCAGGGTTACTAGTATGTATTCTAGCAAAGCTGAGAGAATGTATTTTAACTAATATGACAAAAAACAACAGTAATGGGTGAAAATAAGGAAATAGCGAATTTGTTACCATTTTGCACGTTGACCAATCTCCCAAGAACCACATTTTCTGAACTCTTAAAAACACATAACTTGCAGCCTTGCCTTGATAAAGGATTATCCGAAGAAGTGACAAAATCATTAAACTGCAAATATTACGATTTGACCGAATTAAACGAGTCAATACACATAACTGATGGACTAATAACTGTTATCCATATCAACTTACAAAGCTCTTTCAAAAACTACAATCTACTCAAAGCACATATTGACTCTATAAATATATAATTTGATGTAATTGCGATCACTGAGGCAGGTATGAATAACCAAGATAGATGTGCGAATATATTCAAAGAATATAATTTCTACTATCATGGACCACTAGATAACAATAAAGGCGGAGTTGCTGTTTATATGAAGAAAGACGTGTATGTCCACGAGCGATTTGACTTAACGCTATGTCATAATCCTAGGTTGGACAATTTGTGGCTTGAAATAATTAAAGATGGCGTCAGTTTTGTGATTGTCAATATGTATAGACATCCAAACTATAACACACACGTTATTTCTGATCTTATTGGATCAAACTTGTCTATTATCAAGCAGGAAGGTAAATTTGTATTATATGTGGTGATGTTAATATTGATCTTTTACAACAGGACTCGTGTCAAACTAAGATATACATGGACACGTTAATGAGGGAAAATCTGTTACCATGTATCACACTGCCAACAAGAATAACAGATCACTCTGCAACTCTCATTGATCATATGAATATATATCGACCTTTAAAGTTCATGAAAAGTGATATAATTTCAGGAAACCTGTTTGTAGATATATCAGACCATTTACCCAACTTCATCATTATAAAAGGTGTATCCAAATCTCATGACACCAATGACAGACCTATACTGAGAATATATATATATAATTTCAATCGGGAACTGGAGAATATAAACTGGGACAATATTATGACATGTAAGGACACGGATGAATGTTATGATATGTTTGTAACCAAATACGACACAATTTTCCAAAAATGTTTCCCACTTACCAGAATGTCAATTAAACGCTTCAAGGACAAAAAGTGAATGACTAAAGGCATTATAAATAGTATTTTAACAAAGACTAGGTTGTATAAGAAATATATCAATAGACTAAACGAATAAATTAAAACAGAATACCGACAGTATAAGAATAAACTTACAACTATCATACGGCAGGCGGAGAAATCATATTACAGTAGCTTACTCTCACAAGCAAAACAATCAACCAAGGAATTATGGAAGATATATACGGAACTTGTGAATAAGGACAAAAGGAACATGCACAACATTAAAAAGCTCATCAATCATATATAATTTAACGACAATGAAAGTATTGCTAATGCAATGAACCAATATTTCGCTACTGTAGGTAAAGAATGGTCAAAGACATATACTCAGGGAAACGAATATAGACAATTTCTATCTGACCCGATACACAATACTATGTTCTTGTCACCAGTTTGTCAACAAGAAGTGATCAATGAAATTAACAAGCTAGCTAATTCTAATGTATCAGGTATTGATAATTTCCCTTCAAAAATTGTCAAATTGTCATGCAATTTCATTTGTAAACCTCTGATGTACATTTGTAATTTGTCGTTCTCCGAAGCCACGGTACCACGAACATTAAAGGTGTCAAACGTAACACATATATTTAAGAAAGGATCAAGGTGTGAACCATCCAACTATCGACCAATTAGTCTGATGAGTGTATTCAATAAAATCCCAGAAAAGTTAATGTTGAAGACGTTTATGGATAAAAATGACGTTTTGTCCAAATATCAATTTGGATTTCGTAAAGATCATTCGACTACGTTAGCGATTATTGAAATTATAGAAAATATTATAAATTCTCATGAAAATGGCGAATTAGTTGTTGGGGTATACCTTGACCTAAGTAAGGCTTTTAACACCATTAATCACGATATATTGTTGTATAAGCTGGATCATTATGGAATAAGGTCATGTATGTAAATGGTTTAGACATTATTTAAGAGATAGACAGCAATGTGTTAGCATTAATGGCACAGTTTCAGAATATGCTCATGTTCAAATTGGCGTCCCGCAGGACTCCATCTTAGGGCCAGTGTTATTTATATTATATATTAATGATATATCAAGTGCTGTGGATCACGTATGTTTGCGATTGTTTGCTGACGATACTAACTTGTTCATTACTGGAATGGATGCCAATGATACTGTGTATACGGCTATGGAGAAGTTAGAATCGCTTAGTGTCTGGTTCCGGTACAGTCAACTAACTCTGAACTTGAGTAAGACATGTTATACAATCTTCAGTAGACATATGGAACGTGAAGTCGTGCCATGGTTGTTGTAGGGCAAACGCATTGAACGGGTTAACTCAGCCAAATATCTGGGTATATATCTAGACTGTAAGCTGTCATGGTCGGAACATATTAAGAATCTTTATTCAAAGGTGTCTAAGTTATCAGGTTTATTTTATCACATGGCCTCGTTCATAAATGCCGATAAGGTCAGGCAATTATATTATGCCTATGTATTTCCCCATATTAATTATGGGATTGAATTATATGGATCGGCTTGTAGAACTAACTTAACTAAAATACAAGTTTAAAATCAAATCAAATCAAATTTATTGTAACTCATTACAATACAATACATACAATACAAAAGTTTTACAAAATTTATTACTTAAAACATTAGCAAAACGTCACCACCGTGACAGTGCCACAGCATTGCATAGGGAACTTAATATACTTGAAGTTCAGGAACTATTTAAACTAAATGTTCTAATATTTGTGTATAAACAGCGTATGAATTAACTTCCTAGTCTATTCCACCGATTTTACCAATGTAATAGTGACTTCATGACCAGAAGTTCCTGACAGGAGAACAATTTATATATACCTAGATGTAATTATAGAACTGGAAAGAACTCCTTGAAAGTAATAGGGGCTCGTCTTTGGAATAAACTACATGTAGACATTAAACATTTGAAAACAGTAAATATGTTTAAGCATAAAGCCAGGAGCTTTATAATTGGCATTATCTAAAGTTTAAATCTAATTACATATTGTAAGAAATTCGCTTGTGAATTTTCTTATATTGGTACAACATTTCTAGCTTTAATTTACAGACGTCGTTAACCTGAAGCTATTGCAATTGAATGCACTGTATAACCTTTATATACGTAATATTATGTATGTGGGAGTAACCTAAATGAGTTTGATTTAATTGGTTACCAGCTCGATAAGTTATACTTCTCTGGTAGCCACCTCATCTGTGTTACATTGCTCTTGAATTGTGCTGTATATTATCTGGATGAGGAAATAAATTTACTTTACTTTACTTTATGCAATAAGGTGGTTTTGGGCAAGGATATCTGACTTCACTGACTGTTGTTCAGGTATTAGCAAAATGCTTTGAAAAATGCTCAAACCTAAAGTCCCATCTCACAGAAGTCATTGCAGTCAGATTTCCTTGCCCAAAACAACCTTATTGCACAAAGGAGTATTCTAGCTGATGATTCTTGACAACTACATCATCACACATACAGTTGTTAGCTCAGAAATTTTTTCGCGGATGCATGCGACTCTGTCACACTAAAAACGTTCATTGCCATGGTAATACACAAGCAACTAAGCCCATATTCCATATATCCAATATTAATCATTTATCTATTTAGTATTCCAAATTTTGGTAAGATACGTTCAGTACTAACAGAGATACAGCCTATGGCCGTTTTCGGGTAGTGGCTACCCTTAAACATGTAGATTAAACATTTATTTTAACTAATTATATATTTAATCCTTTGCTTTTCTCTAGGTTCGCAACCTTTAAAATGATGGTTGTGTGTGTGTATGTGTGTGTGTGTGTGCATGCGTGTGCATGTGTGTGTGTCTCTGTGTGTGTGTATGTGTGTACATATCCAGATGATAATAATTAGAATACAGTAAACTGACGGTGGCATAAAGCTATCTGACAACTGCAATCATTGATGTCCTACATATCATTATTAACCTGTGTATGTGCCAAGTATCACCATCACATTTAAATGCAGCCTACAATTTATTACTTTGCAGCTTGATCTCCCTAATTACTGTAAACAGAATAACACATGGTTCTTTTATAGAAATCATTGGGATGTGTCAGAGGCATTCTGGGTGCGGAACTGTGCAATTAAGTAGCATTTAGCTCAAATTATGATGGCTGGCACCTGAATATACAACCAAAGAAGAAAAACTAAATGAAGCTTGAAAATATGTATTTTTTTTACTTACATGGCCACACTACAAGGTCTGGAATCCGCTTGAATTTGCCTTCTCGTAATATAAAGACTTCATGCAAAGTATGTCCTGAAAAAGAAAAAAAAATATTATTTAGTCTGTACATAAAATTGCAATAATGAAATTTAATATTTGTTGACAAGATATTAATATTATCTATCATGTGATGTAAGAATGAACTGAGAGACATGACGGCCTACCATGTGATGAAAGGATGAACTGAGAGATATGACGGCCTACCGTGTAATGTAAGAATGAACTGAGAGATATGACGGCCTACCGTGTGATGTAAGAATGAACTGAGAGATATGACGGCCTACCGTGTGATGTAAGAATGAACTGAGAGACATGACGGCCTACTGTGTGATGTAAGAATGAACTGAGAGACATGACGGCCTACCGTGAGATGTAAGAATGAACTGAGAGATATGACGGCCTACCGTGTGATGTAAGAATGAACTGAGAGACATGACGGCCTACCGTGAGAGGTAATAATGAACTGAGAGACATGACGGCCTACCGTGTGAGGTAAGAATGAACTGAGAGACATGACGGCCTAATTTGAGAGGTAAGAATGAACTGACAGATATCACGGCCTACCGTGTGATGTAAGAATGAACTGAGAGATATGACGGCCTACCGTGTGATGTTAGAATGAACTGAGAGACATCACGGCCTACCGTGAGAGGTAAGAATGAACTGAGAGATATGACGGCCTACCGTGTGATGTAAGAATGAACTGAGAGACATGACGGCCTATCGTGAGAGGTAAGAATGAATTGAGAGATATGACGGCCTACCGTGTGATGTAAGAATGAACTGAGAGATATGACGGCCTACCGTGTGATGTAAGAATGAACTGAGAGACATGACGGCCTACCGTGAGAGGTAAGAATGAACTGAGAGATATGACGGCCTACCGTGTGATGTAAGGATGAAATGAGAGACATGACGGCCTACCGTGTGATGTAAGAATGAACTGAGAGATATGACGGCCTACCATGTGATGTAAGAATGAACTGAGAGACATGACGGCCTACCGTGAGAGGTAAGAATGAACTGAGAGACATGACGGCCTACCGTGAGAGGTAAGAATGAACTGAGAGATATGACGGCCTACCATGTGATGTAAGAATGAACAGAGAGACATGACGGCCTACCGTGTGAGGTAAGAATGAACTGAGAGATATGACGGCCTACCGTGTGATGTAAGAATGAACTGAGAGACATGACGGCCTACCGTGTGATGTAAGAATGAACTGAGAGATATGACGGCCTACCGTGTGAGGAAAGAATGAACTGAGAGATATGACGGCCTACCGTGTGAGGTAAGAATGAATTGAGAGATATGACGGCCTACCGTGTGAGGAAAGAATGAACTGAGAGATATGACGGCCTACCTTGTGAGGTAAGAATGAACTGAGAGATATGACGGCCTACCGTGTGAGGTAAGAATTAATTGAGAGATATGACGGCCTACCGTGTGATGTAAGAATGAACTGAGATATATGACGGCCTACCGTGTGATGTAAGTATGAACTGAGAGATATGACGGCCTACCGTGTGATGTAAGAATGATCTGAGATATATGACGGCCTAATGTGTGATGTAAGAATGAACTGAGAGATATGACGGACTACCATATGATGTAAGAATGAACTGAGATATATGAAGGCCTACCGTGTGATGTAAGAATGAACTGAGAGATATGACGGCCTACCGTGTGATGTAAGAATAAACTGAGAGATATGACGGCCTACCGTGTGATGTAAGAATGAACTGAGATATGACGGCCTACCGTGTGATGTAAGAATGAACTGATATATATGACGGCCTACCGTGTGATGTAAGAATGAACTGAGAGATATGACGGCCTACCGTGTGATGTAAGAATGAACTGAGAGATATGACGGCCTACCGTATGATGTAAGAATGAACTGAGAGAAATGACGGCCTACCGTGTGATGTAAGAATTAACTGAGAGACATGACGGCCTATCGTGAGAGGTAAGAATGAATTGAGAGATATGACGGCCTACCGTGTGATGTAAGAATGAACTGAGAGATATGACGGCCTACCGTGTGATGTAAGAATGAACTGAGAGACATGACGGCCTACCGTGAGAGGTAAGAATGAACTGAGAGATATGACGGCCTACCGTGTGATGTAAGGATGAAATGAGAGACATGACGGCCTACCGTGTGATGTAAGAATGAACTGAGAGATATGACGGCCTACCATGTGATGTAAGAATGAACTGAGAGACATGACGGCCTACGTGAGAGGTAAGAATGAACTGAGAGACATGACGGCCTACCGTGAGAGGTAAGAATGAACTGAGATATATGACGGCCTACCGTGTGATGTAAGGATGAAATGAGAGACATGACGGCCTACCGTGTGATGTAAGAATGAACTGAGAGATATGACGGCCTACCATGTGATGTAAGAATGAACTGAGAGACATGACGGCCTACCGTGAGAGGTAAGAATGAACTGAGAGACATGACGGCCTACCGTGAGAGGTAAGAATGAACTGAGATATATGACGGCCTACCATGTGATGTAAGAATGAACAGACAGACATGACGGCCTACCGTGTGAGGTAAGAATGAACTGAGAGATATGACGGCCTACCGTGTGAGGTAAGAATGAACTGAGAGATATGACGGCCTACCGTGTGAGGAAAGAATGAACTGAGAGATATGACGGCCTACCGTGTGAGGTAAGAATGAACTGAGAGATATGACGGCCTACCGTGTGAGGTAAGAATGAATTGAGAGATATGACGGCCTACCGTGTGATGTAAGAATGAACTGAGATATATGACGGCCTACCGTGTGATGTAAGTATGAACTGAGAGATATGACGGCCTACCGTGTGATGTAAGAATGACCTGAGATATATGACGGCCTAATGTGTGATGTAAGAATGAACTGAGAGATATGACGGCCTACCATATGATGTAAGAATGAACTGAGATATATGAAGGCCTACCGTGTGATGTAAGAATGAACTGAGAGATATGACGGCCTACCGTGTGAAGTAAGAATAAACTGAGAGATATGACGGCCTACCGTGTGATATAAGAATGAACTGAGATATGACGGCCTACCGTGTGATGTAAGAATGAACTGATATATATGACGGCCTACCGTGTGATGTAAGAATGAACTGAGAGATATGACGGCCTACCGTGTGATGTAAGAATGAACTGAGAGATATGACGGCCTACCGTATGATGTAAGAATGAACTGAGAGAAATGACGGCCTACCGTGTGATGTAAGAATTAACTGAGAGACATGACGGCCTATCGTGAGAGGTAAGAATGAATTGAGAGATATGACGGCCTACCGTGTGATGTAAGAATGAACTGAGAGATATGACGGCCTACCGTGTGATGTAAGAATGAACTGAGAGACATGACGGCCTACCGTGAGAGGTAAGAATGAACTGAGAGATATGACGGCCTACCGTGTGATGTAAGGATGAAATGAGAGACATGACGGCCTACCGTGTGATGTAAGAATGAACTGAGAGATATGACGGCCTACCATGTGATGTAAGAATGAACTGAGAGACATGACGGCCTACCGTGAGAGGTAAGAATGAACTGAGAGACATGACGGCCTACCGTGAGAGGTAAGAATGAACTGAGATATATGACGGCCTACCATGTGATGTAAGAATGAACAGAGAGACATGACGGCCTACCGTGTGAGGTAAGAATGAACTGAGAGATATGACGGCCTACCGTGTGATGTAAGAATGAACTGAGAGACATGACGGCCTACCGTGTGATGTAAGAATGAACTGAGAGATATGACGGCCTACCGTGTGAGGAAAGAATGAACTGAGAGATATGACGGCCTACCGTGTGAGGTAAGAATGAACTGAGAGATATGACGGCCTACCGTGTGAGGAAAGAATGAACTGAGAGATATGACGGCCTACCGTGTGAGGTAAGAATGAACTGAGAGATATGACGGCCTACCGTGTGAGGTAAGAATTAATTGAGAGATGTGACGGCCTACCGTGTGATGTAAGAACGAACTGAGATATATGACGGCCTACCGTGTGATGTAAGTATGAACTGAGAGATACGACGGCCTACCGTGTGATGTAAGAATGACCTGAGATATGACGGCCTACTGTGTGATGTAAGAATGAACTGAGAGATATGACGGCCTACCGTGTGATGTAAGAATGAACTGAGATATATGACGGCCTAATGTGTGATGTAAGAATGAACTGAGAGATATGACGGCCTACCATATGATGTAAGAATGAACTGAGATATATGAAGGCCTACCGTGTGATGTAAGAATGAACCTGTGAGAGATGAGACGGCCCTACCGTGTGATGTAAGAATGAACTGAGAGATATGACGGCCTACCGTGTGATGTAAATGAATATGAACCTGTGAGGAAAGAATGAACTGAGAGATATGACGGCCTACCGTGTGATGTAAGAATGAACTGAGAGATATGACGGCCTACCGTGTGAGGTAAGAATATGAATACCGTGAGAGATATGACGGCCTACCGTGTGAGGTAAGAATGAACTTGAGAGATATGACGGCCTACCGTGTGAGTAAGAATGAACTGAGATATATGACGGCCTACCGTGTGATGTAAGAATGAAGATATGACGGCCTACTGTGTGATGTAAGAATGAACTGAGAGATATGACGGCCTACCGTGTGATGTAAGAATGAACTGAGATATATGACGGCCTAATGTGTGATGTAAGAATGAACTGAGAGATATGACGGCCTACCATATGATGTAAGAATGAACTGAGATATATGACGGCCTACCGTGTGATGTAAGAATGAACTGAGAGATATGACGGCCTACCGTGTGATGTAAGAATAAACTGAGAGATATGACGGCCTACCGTGTGATGTAAGAATGAACTGAGATATGACGGCCTACCGTGTGATGTAAGAATGAACTGATATATATGATGGCCTACCGTGTGATGTAAGAATGAACTGAGAGTTATGACGGCCTACCGTGTGATGTAAGAATGAACTGAGAGATATGAAGACCTACCGTATGATGTAAGAATGAACTGAGAGAAATGACGGCCTACCGTGTGAGGTAAGAATGAACTGAGAGATATGACGGCCTACCGTGAGAGGTAAGAATGAACTGACAGATATCACGGCCTACCGTGTGATGTAAGAATGAACTGAGAGATATGACGGCCTACCGTGTAATGTTAGAATGAACTGAGAGACATCACGGCCTACCGTGAGAGGTAAGAATGAACTGAGAGATATGACGGCCTACCGTGTGATGTAAGAATGAACTGAGAGACATGACGGCCTATCGTGAGAGGTAAGAATGAATTGAGAGATATGACGGCCTACCGTGTGATGTAAGAATGAACTGAGAGATATGACGGCCTACCGTGTGATGTAAGAATGAACTGAGAGACATGACGGCCTACTGTGAGAGGTAAGAATGAACTGAGAGATATGACGGCCTACTGTGTGATGTAAGGATGAAATGAGAGACATGACGGCCTACCGTGTGATGTAAGAATGAACTGAGAGATATGACGGCCTACCATGTGATGTAAGAATGAACTGAGAGACATGACGGCCTACCGTGAGAGGTAAGAATGAACTGAGAGACATAACGGCCTACCGTGAGAGGTAAGAATGAACTGAGATATATGACGGCCTACTATGTGATGTAAGAATGAACAGAGAGACATGACGGCCTACCGTGTGAGGTAAGAATGAACTGAGAGATATGACGGCCTACCGTGTGATGTAAGAATGAACTGAGAGACATGACGGCCTACCGTGTGATGTAAGAATGAACTGAGAGATATGACGGCCTACCGTGTGAGGAAAGAATGAACTGAGAGATATGACGGCCTACCGTGTGAGGTAAGAATAAACTGAGAGATATGACGGCCTACCGTGTGAGGAAAGAATGAACTGAGAGATATGACGGCCTACCGTGTGAGGTAAGAATGAACTGAGAGACATGACGGCCTACCGTGTGAGGTAAGAATTAATTGAGAGATACGACGGCCTACCGTGTGATGTAAGAATGAACTGAGATATATGACGGCCTACCGTGTGATGTAAGTATGAACTGAGAGATATGACGGCCTACCGTGTGATGTAAGAATGACCTGAGATATATGACGGCCTACCGTGTGATGTGAATGAACTGAGAGACATACGGCCTACCGTGAGAGGTAAGAATAACTGAGAGATATGACGGCCTACCGTGTGATGTAAGAATGAACTGAGAGATATGACGGCCTACCGTGTGATGTAAGAATGAAACTGAGAGATATGACGGCCTACCGTGTGATGTAAGAATGAACTGAGAGATATGACGGCCTACCGTGTGATGTAAGAATGAATGAACTGAGAGATATGACGGCCTACCGTATGATGTAAGAATGAACTGAGATATATGAAGGCCTACCGTGTGATGTAAGAATGAACTGAGAGATATGACGGCCTACCGTGTGATGTAAGAATGAACTGAGAGATATGACGGCCTACCGTGTGATGTAAGAATGAACTGAGAGATATGACGGCCTAACGTGTGATGTAAGAATGAACTGAGAGATATGAAGGCCTACCGTATGATGTAAGAATGAACTGAGAGAAATGACGGCCTACCGTGTGAGGTAAGAATGAACTGAGAGATATGACGGCCTACCGTGTGAGGTAAGAATGAACTGAGAGATATGACGGCCTACCGTGTGATGTAAGAATGAACTGAGAGATATGACGGCCTTCCGTGTGATGTAAGATGAACTGAGAGATATGACGGTCTACCGTGTGATGTAAGAATGAACTGAGAGATATGACGGCCTACCGTGTGATGTAAGAATGAACTGAGAGACATGACGGCCTACCGTGTGATGTAAGAATGAACTGAGAGATATGACGGCCTACCGTGTGATGTAAGAATGAACTGAGAGACATGACGGCCTACCGTGTGATGTAAGAATGAACTGAGAGAAATGACGGCCTACCGGGTGATGTAAGAATTAACTGAGAGATATGACGGCCTACCGTATGATGTAAGAATGAATTGAGAGATATGACGGCCTACCGTGTGATGTAAGAATGAACTGAGAGATATGACGGCCTACCGTGTGAGGTAAGAATGAACTGAGAGATATGACGGCCTACCGTGTGATGTAAGGATGAACTGAGAGATATGACGGCCTACCGTGTGATGTAAGGATGAACTGACAAATATGACGGCCTACCTGTGATGTAAAAATGAACTGAGAGACATGACGGACTACCGTGTGATGTAAGAATGAACTGAGAGATATGACGGCCTACCGTGTGATGTAAGAATGAACTGAGAGATATGACGGCCTACCGTATGATGTAAGAATGAACTGAGAGATATGACGGCCTACCGTGTGATGTAAGAATGAACTGAGAGATATGACGGCCTACCGTGTGAGGTAAGAATGAACTGAGAGATATGACGGCCTACCGTGTGATGTAAGGATGAACTGAGAGATATGACGGCCTACCGTGTGATGTATGGATGAACTGAGAGACATGACGGCCTACCGTGTGATGTAAGAATGAACTGACGGCCTACCGTGTGATGTAAGAACGAACTGAGAGATATGACGGCCCACCGTGTGATGTAAGAATGAACTGAGAGATATGACGGCCTATCGTGTGATGTAAGAATGAACTGACAAATATGACGGCCTACCGTGTGATGTAAAAATGAACTGAGAGACATGACGGACTACCGTGTGATGTAAGAATGAACTGAGAGATATGAAGGCCTACTGTATGATGTAAGAATGAAATGAGAGATATGACGGCCTACCGTGTGATGTAAAAATTAACTGAGAGATATGACGGCCTACCGTGTGATGTAGGAATGAACTGAGAGATATGACGGCCTACCGTATGATGTAAGAATGAACTGAGAGAAATGACGGCCTAACGTGTGAGGTAAGAATGAACTGAGAGATATGACGGCCTACCGTGTGAGGTAAGAATGAACTGAGATATGACGGCCTACCGTGTGATGTAAGAATGAACTGAGAGAAATGACGGCCTACCGTGTGATGTAAGAATGAACTGAGAGATATGAAGACCTACCGTGTGATGTAAGAATGAACTGAGAGATATGATGGCCTACCGTGTGATGTAAGAATGAACTGAGAGATATGACGGCCTACCGTGTGAGGTAAGAATGAACTGAGAGATATGACGGCCTACCGTGTGATGTAAGGATGAAATGAGAGATATGACGGCCTTCCGTGTGATGTAACGATGAACTGAGAGATATGACGGCCTACCGTGTGATGTAAGAATGAACTGAGAGATATGACGGCCTACCGTGTGATGTAAGGATGAAATGAGAGACATGACGGCCTACCGTGTGATGTAAGAATGAACTGAGAGATATGACGGCCTACCATGTGATGTAAGAATGAACTGAGAGACATGACGGCCTACCGTGAGAGGTAAGAATGAACTGAGAGACATGACGGCCTACCGTGAGAGGTAAGAATGAACTGAGATATATGACGGCCTACCATGTGATGTAAGAATGAACAGAGAGACATGACGGCCTACCGTGTGAGGTAAGAATGAACTGAGAGATATGACGGCCTACTGAGAGAATGACGGCCTACCGTGATGTGATGTGAAGACTGACGGCCTACCGTGTGATGAAGAATGTGAAGATATGACGGCCTACCGTATGAGAAAGAATAACTGAGAGATATGACGGCCTACCGTGTGATGTAAGAATGAACTGAGAGATATGACGGCCTACCGTGTGAGGTAAGAATGAACTGAGAGATATGACGGCCTACCGTGTGATGTAAGGATGAACTGAGAGATATGACGGCCTACCGTGTGATGTATGGATGAACTGAGAGACATGACGGCCTACCGTGTGATGTAAGAATGAACTGACGGCCTACCGTGTGATGTAAGAACGAACTGAGAGATATGACGGCCCACCGTGTGATGTAAGAATGAACTGAGAGATATGACGGCCTATCGTGTGATGTAAGAATGAACTGACAAATATGACGGCCTACCGTGTGATGTAAAAATGAACTGAGAGACATGACGGACTACCGTGTGATGTAAGAATGAACTGAGAGATATGAAGGCCTACTGTATGATGTAAGAATGAAATGAGAGATATGACGGCCTACCGTGTGATGTAAAAATTAACTGAGAGATATGACGGCCTACCGTGTGATGTAGGAATGAACTGAGAGATATGACGGCCTACCGTATGATGTAAGAATGAACTGAGAGAAATGACGGCCTAACGTGTGAGGTAAGAATGAACTGAGAGATATGACGGCCTACCGTGTGAGGTAAGAATGAACTTAGAGATATGACGGCCTACCGTGTGATGTAAGAATGAACTGAGAGAAATGACGGCCTACCGTGTGATGTAAGAATGAACTGAGAGATATGAAGACCTACCGTGTGATGTAAGAATGAACTGAGAGATATGATGGCCTACCGTGTGATGTAAGAATGAACTGAGAGATATGACGGCCTACCGTGTGAGGTAAGAATGAACTGAGAGATATGACGGCCTACCGTGTGATGTAAGGATGAAATGAGAGATATGACGGCCTTCCGTGTGATGTAAGGATGAACTGAGAGATATGACGGCCTACCGTGTGATGTAAGAATGAACTGAGAGATATGACGGCCTACCGTGTGATGTAAGGATGAAATGAGAGACATGACGGCCTACCGTGTGATGTAAGAATGAACTGAGAGATATGACGGCCTACCATGTGATGTAGGAATGAACTGAGAGACATGACGGCCTACCGTGAGAGGTAAGAATGAACTGAGAGACATGACGGCCTACCGTGAGAGGTAAGAATGAACTGAGATATATGACGGCCTACTTTGTGATGTAAGAATGAACAGAGAGACATGACGGCCTACCGTGTGAGGTAAGAATGAACTTAGAGATATGACGGCCTACCGTGTGATGTAAGAATGAACTGAGAGACATGACGGCCTACCGTGTGATGTAAGAATGAACTGAGAGATATGACGGCCTACCGTGTGAGGAAAGAATGAACTGAGAGATATGACGGCCTACCGTGTGAGGTAAGAATGAATTGAGAGATATGACGGCCTACCGTGTGAGGAAAGAATGAACTGAGAGATATGACGGCCTACCTTGTGAGGTAAGAATGAACTGAGAGATATGACGGCCTACCGTGTGAGGTAAGAATTAATTGAGAGATATGACGGCCTACCGTGTGATGTAAGAATGAACTGAGATATATGACGGCCTACCGTGTGATGTAAGTATGAACTGAGAGATATGACGGCCTACCGTGTGATGTAAGAATGACCTGAGATATATGACGGCCTACCGTGTGATGTAAGAATGAACTGAGAGATATGACGGCCTACCGTATGATGTAAGAATGAACTGAGAGATATGACGGCCTACCGTGTGATGTAAGAATTAACTGAGAGACATGACGGCCTATCGTGAGAGGTAAGAATGAATTGAGAGATATGACGGCCTACCGTGTGATGTAAGAATGAACTGAGAGATATGACGGCCTACCGTGTGATGTAAGAATGAACTGAGAGACATGACGGCCTACTGTGAGAGGTAAGAATGAACTGAGAGATATGACGGCCTACCGTGTGATGTAAGGATGAAATGAGAGACATGACGGCCTACCGTGTGATGTAAGAATGAACTGAGAGATATGACGGCCTACCATGTGATGTAAGAATGAACTGAGAGACATGACGGCCTACCGTGAGAGGTAAGAATGAACTGAGAGACATGACGGCCTACCGTGAGAGGTAAGAATGAACTGAGATATATGACGGCCTACCATGTGATGTAAGAATGAACAGAGAGACATGACGGCCTACCGTGTGAGGTAAGAATGAACTGAGAGATATGACGGCCTACCGTGTGATGTAAGAATGAACTGAGAGACATGACGGCCTACCGTGTGATGTAAGAATGAACTGAGAGATATGACGGCCTACCGTGTGAGGAAAGAATGAACTGAGAGATATGACGGCCTACCGTGTGAGGTAAGAATGAACTGAGAGATATGACGGCCTACCGTGTGAGGTAAGAATTAATTGAGAGATATGACGGCCTTCCGTGTGATGTAAGAATGAACTGAGATATATGACGGCCTACCGTGTGATGTAAGTATGAACTGAGAGATATGACGGCCTACCGTGTGATGTAAGAATGACCTGAGATATATGACGGCCTACCGTGTGATGTAAGAATGAACTGAGAGATATGACGGCCTACCGTATGATGTAAGAATGAACTGAGAGAAATGACGGCCTACCGTGTGATGTAAGAATTAACTGAGAGACATGACGGCCTATCGTGAGAGGTAAGAATGAATTGAGAGATATGACGGCCTACCGTGTGATGTAAGAATGAACTGAGAGATATGACGGCCTACCGTGTGATGTAAGAATGAACTGAGAGACATGACGGCCTACCGTGAGAGGTAAGAATGAACTGAGAGATATGACGGCCTACCGTGTGATGTAAGGATGAAATGAGAGACATGACGGCCTACCGTGTGATGTAAGAATGAACTGAGAGATATGAAGGCCTACCATGTGATGTAAGAATGAACTGAGAGACATGACGGCCTACCGTGAGAGGTAAGAATGAACTGAGAGACATGACGGCCTACCGTGAGAGGTAAGAATGAACTGAGATATATGACGGCCTACCATGTGATGTAAGAATGAACAGAGAGACATGACGGCCTACCGTGTGAGGTAAGAATGAACTTAGAGATATGACGGCCTACCGTGTGATGTAAGAATGAACTGAGAGACATGACGGCCTACCGTGTGATGTAAGAATGAACTGAGAGATATGACGGCCTACCGTGTGAGGAAAGAATGAACTGAGAGATATGACGGCCTACCGTGTGAGGTAAGAATAAACTGAGAGATATGACGGCCTACCGTGTGAGGAAAGAATGAACTGAGAGATATGACGGCCTACCGTGTGAGGTAAGAATGAACTGAGAGATATGACGGCCTACCGTGTGAGGAAAGAATGAACTGAGAGATATGACGGCCTACCGTGTGAGGTAAGAATGAACTGAGAGATATGACGGCCTACCGTGTGAGGTAAGAATTAATTGAGAGATATGACGGCCTACCGTGTGATGTAAGAATGAACTGAGATATATGACGACCTACCGTGTGATGTAAGTATGAACTGAGAGATATGACGGCCTACCGTGTGATGTAAGAATGACCTGAGTTATGACGGCCTACTGTGTGATGTAAGAATGAACTGAGAGATATGACGGCCTACCGTGTGATGTAAGAATGAACTGAGATATATGACGGCCTAATGTGTGATGTAAGAATGAACTGAGAGATATGACGGCCTACCATATGATGTAAGAATGAACTGAGATATATGAAGGCCTACCGTGTGATGTAAGAATGAACTGAGAGATATGACGGCCTACCGTGTGATGTAAGAATAAACTGAGAGATATGACGGCCTACCGTGTGATGTAAGAATGAACTGAGATATGAC
>CM034533.1:65757610-65827211 GCA_020002185.1 Paraescarpia echinospica | reverse complement strand
GCGCGTGTACGTGGACTGAACGCCTGTGTTATATTGTAAATAGACCCCCTTCGTATATGTTGAGCGGAAGTTCATTTACCACGGCGTTGAACAAATGAAGTCAAGCCAAGATATAAACCAACAATGGCCATTTCAGTATTTTTACGGTTGTTAACGATGCTTTGACAATTTATTTTGTCTTTCAAAATAGTACATTCGTTATTTACTGACATAAGTCAAACACATCTACCATTTTAGATCACTAGACACACAAACAGTTCCATTTACTACTGAAGACCATTTGCAATCTCACACTGGTCATGTTTAGCCATTTTTCCCGAGTGAATGAAGGAGGTGGTATGTTTCACCATTCCATAATACTCCATTGCATGATTCATCGATACGCTCTCGCATCAGAGGTAGCCCCGCCATAATTAAGAATATGTCTTGATTTTGTTGTTAAGATGGTAAATATCCCAAAATCAAGTGTTCTCAATACTCGACTCTGCTTATGCCAATAGTTTCATGCGGACAAAGAGATGAAGCTCTTCCACACCGCGTTCTACTGATTTTTCATGGATAATATGGAATTAGAGAGGAATGGCTAAACGATGGTACAGCCGAATTGTTTTAATCACGTCTATAAGGAAAAGTTTCGAAATTCGGCGATAACTATAGAAACAGTTAAGTCTTGAAACTAGCTTAATTACTTGAGGTAGCTGCACCGGCTATCATGTCAGTTGATTTCTTTATTTTTTCTTCATATAACATTAGTAGGTGTCAGTATGAACATGTGTACTATTAAAAAAGCCAAGGCACTATCACCATATGTCACCAATTAGTCCTTTAAAAACTAGTATTTTTAGTGTGTCTGCGGAGAGTCCCTTCAGATTCTTTGAAACTGAGGATGTTTCCATAGTGACGATCACGTGTGCGTCAGCCCAGTTCAAATATAAATTCATTCACCATGAATGCAGATCATACTAGTCTGGTTATTATCATGCCACTATGCTGTTGTATTATAATTACCTAAATACATCACGCTGTCAAATCACCAAATACTGGCCGTAGTTTTGTTTATTCTCCATAATGCCCGACCTCAGCCGCCATTTGCAATGACACGTGACTGACCCCAGCAGGTGTCAATCAATCTTGTCTACCACACCATGTTCAACACATGGCCCTTCGTAACATAATATCATGAGACAACTTGGCGGGAAAACCTTGGGGGAAATCTCAGTAATAGAAGTGTCTGTCAAATTGTGTTGAAATAAGCCACATGCCAGTAAAAAAAGTCACATTTCTAAGCAAAAAACAAGCATCTGGTGACAGTTGTATTATTGGTAACAACCAGGAAGTATTACTTAATGTAACTGTTTATAAAAAAACTACAATACTTACAAAACCATAACTTGGCATATGAACTCGACTTGTGTTTACCCAAAATTGCACGGGATGGTTTTATGTTTGGTGAAGGGGTCGTGCCAAAAATGCAGTACGGATTTTTGCTGTCTTTCAACATTGTAGCAAAATGTTTATGAAGCTGTATCAAACTTAATATGCATTTGTTTAAAAACAAATCCCGCCTGAATGTCAATAACATGTTTGTTCTTACAACCATACACATTTTTCTTTTGATAAGTTTCTCAAAATGAAATAAAATGCCATGTTAATGTGATCTTTGACATATTTTTTAATTGTCTTTAAACACATTTAAATATCTCTAAACAACATAAAAAAATCAATTCTTTTTGGTCTATGGTATTATTTTGTAGCTGAGGCAAACTCTAAGAAAAAATGGTTAGCTTATCTTCAAAACTTATATTAGAAATGATTAATTCAAAAGAAGCATACAATAGCCGGTGTAGCCATCTTAAAGTACGAATATTGATCGTGAAGCTGGAGTTGTGGGAGGACAACGTCAACTACGGAAACTCCAACATGTCTGATCATCTCAACGCAGCGTTTGTTGATGAAGAAATTGTGAAAGGAAACACGAGGCACCTTGTGCAGGCGTACGTACTTCTCGTCAATGCGAAACGGAATTCCAAACTAACTCCCCGTGCGAAAGATGAAATTTCTTTGAGATCCATCCAGAGTGTTTTTAATACATTATTAAAAGTATGGTGTACCCTGACGATCGTCTGAGACACCGGGGGTTCGCGGGGGAAAAAGATTGGCAACCGCTGTTCTACTTAGACAAAGTGTTGTCATTCGCAGCTGCCCTTACCGGTGAAGTCGAGTCTCCGCTGTAGTAAGTGACGTTTTTCCATGTGGCTATGAACACCCAGGTAGCCAAGAACCCGCTGCCATCTGCCACGTCATTCGTCGCTCGCTCTAGAATCTCGCTGTCCATCGTTTCTCTGAAGTACAACCGCCCGGCATTGTTTGAAGTGTCGATATCGGCTACGAATGCCGTCACCACGGGATGCTCATATTTAACCACGTCAAACGGATTCATCCCGTAATTATACTTGCCATCGAACGTAACAATGCCGTCCGAGGAAACCTGGATACAAAGCAATTATCCAAGCAATATTCGAGGATGTTTGCGATGAATGTTTACTGAATTATCTAAAAGTAAAGTAAAATGAACGATTCACAAATTGCTCTTTGTCAAACCGTGCACGACAGTAGTACACACGGCGTACGGCGTGGAGCAAATTAACTTACTAATACAAATGATTGTAAAACTACACTCTTCCACATTGGCGAAATGTTATTTGAACGTATTTCCGTGTTATTACAAACAAATCACCATTGTTTATTTGCAATCTTACTATCGTACAAATATGCCTACCCATAGTTCTTTGTAAGGTGTTCCGTACAGCACGAACGGTGTGAATAGGGGAATCAGCCCAGATGATCCTGAATCGCTCCTTTTCGCAGTCGTATCACCAACGCCGGTACCACACGGGTAGAAGTGAGTCGGTGCTGTGATGGCGTGTCCCAATTTGTCTACAAGATTAAATTATCATGTCACGATAAGTTCATCTTCGCTGTCAAGACAACACTAGTTCATCGTTGTGTACGGGAACTGATGGAAATAATCGCACCAATAATAACAATGAATACAATACTCCCAAAGAAATAAACAGAATGACGCGAAACCATTAATCTCACCAAAGTTGAGCACAGTTCTTGGCACAAATCTGCTTAACATACTAATGTTCCAACGTTTTTCTTGTCTCATAGCATAAATCCAAAGAAAAGTGACCATACTGTGTGAAACATTCTGTGGACAATAAAGGATTTTCAATTTCAATTAAATTTAAACATAAATGGACGAAGTTTATGTCGTGGATTATAAATTAAGTGAAGCAGTTCCTGGATGAACCGATATACCTTGGCATGTTGGCACAGTCTCACCGTCAGCGCGATAAAGCCTGCGTCCAGGTGTTTCAACATTTGTCGATGTTGTTACGTTAGCAATCGCAGATGTACCAGAACCAGGAATTGAGAGCATGTGTGTTCCATCAAGCGCGTTCAATCCCGCCTGTAGCAAATGAACCATTATCACAATATTCACTAACAATACCACTCAAGAGTTTGAGAGAGTTGTCAGTTTGCAAACAACACTATAAATGTCGGGCCCTCAGTACGTCTAAGACTGCCTTGTCCAATTGTCTTGCGGGATGTCCGCTGTGAGTAGCAATCGTGAACCTCCTAATTTATTATGTTTTGCTAGTCTTGTTTAAAATTAGTTCTATGAAAAAAACAGCAGCTTCCTCCTACTCAATTGATGTGAATCAACAATTTGTGGCCTGAAATCCATGTCTGCCCAGAAATGGTCTTTTGGAAGTTACCAAAAGCAACGACCAAAGTCGTACACACACACAATTTATTATATTCACACACGCACGCATGCACGCACACACGGTCGCACGCACCACGCGCGCACGCACACACACACACATGTCGTAGGTTATTCTGAATCTCCGGGATCGATATCAACCATTCGTTTCATAGCAGTACAGCCCATCGTGTCTGACCTCCGTGACTGTCTAAGCCAACACGTGTCAACTCTATTCATCAATTATTACACCAATGCTTCATGGAACCATTTCTAATAATTGATTCTGGAAATGGTGGAATACGTGTTGTTTATAGCTATATATGTTAAATTATGTAGGTCTTAACATTTTAGTAACGTACTTACCACTGCGTAAACGGCTTGACGGTACCGTGGAAGTGTCCACTCGATGTTGCCGTAGTTGAAGATTACGAACGAGGTTCTACCGTCCGTAACCAGTACAGTCTGGAATGTGTTCGTCGGAAACGAATCGAAGTCCGCCTGCAAGTAACGATCACAGCTGTTATAAGTAGCATTCACTTTATTCGTTCATTCATAAGGCAATTATTACAATGTTTGTATAAGCTGCATTTACTGGTGACTTTATTTTGAATAATAGCAAGAAAGTTTATTTAGCTCCATATTTAGAAATTATGAATAACAATAAACAAACATCTGCAAAATAAATTAGATCATGTTATTTTCTTAAACGGGGTTAGTGACTCTTTTTATTTAAGGCACACCATTCGCTCTCATAGTAGCTGCCAGGCAATTGTGTTATATATGTTAGGACGTCGTCATTTATAACGAGGGTCCTGCTGCAGATGAGAAAACAAGATAGAGACAGAAAGAACGAAAGAACGTGCTTGCATATTCTAAGGTGTGTAATAATACGTAGAACTAAATAATTAAAGATAGTAAGCATATAATCACACGCACACGCACATGCACACGCACACGCACACGCGCATCTGGTGCTGAGAGTGCATAACTCTGTCTGCATGTTTTACTTACAATATCGTTATCCCCGATAGCAAACGTGACGTTGTGCCACGTGGCCACGAAAACAAAAGTAGCGTCGAATCCTGTCCCGTTGGACACGTCGATGGACGCTTGTTGTAGCGTTGCGCTGTTCGTTGTTGCCCTGTAGTACGTCTGACCGTTGTTTAGAGTAGTATCGGCGTCGCACCACAGAGGCGCCACCACCGGATGATTATATTTCTCAGAGTCGAATGGTTTAAAATGAAAATAAGAATTTGCACCATCGAACGAAATAATGCCGTTCGTGTTCACCTACAAACAATGCAATATCGAATAATGATTCGAGGAGAATTGCAACAAAATGCAAATACCAGTTTGGAGGACCGTGACCGCCATCGCATGCGACTGACACGGTACATACGTGCACACGCCTCATCCAAATAATTGTTTTGGGGCGCTTAACAATGGTTATTGCAAGTAAATTAATAACATATATTACAATTTATATTTAAAAATACTAACGTGCTACAACATGTGCAATCATTACTACTAAGTAAAGTCAACTACACTTTCTTAAAATAAATAAATAAACACAAGTATGCAAGCTACAATAGCAATGAAATAAATTAATTATAATATTAAATTAATTAAAATAAAGGTATTAATAATTACTATGATCGAATGTTACAATAATTTGTAAACATATGCGTCTTCAGTGCCACTTTAAACTGATTGACACAAGTGCATTAGCGCACTGCGAGTGGTAGTTGACTCCATGCTCTTGAAGCGTGTCGGGCGATACGCAGAGAGAAGTGTTGATAGAGTATGGAGGTGCGAGCAGCAGTCAATTCGCAAAATAACTAGCGCATGCACAATTTGTTTTGTGTGTTTTTGTCTAAGTAACGACGAATGCGTCCAATGCTATGGAGGTGGTAATACGCATTTCTGCAAATGTCTGTTACGTGTCGCTCAAATGACATATTGGCATCAAAGGTCACCGTCAGTTTCTGGCGTGTGTGTTGGTAACATGCGAACGTTGCAGATCGTTACACCGTCGGGAAGAACGTTTTGGGTTGCTGATTTCGGTTGGATGGTGATGATCTCCGTTTTATCATCATTGCGTTTCAGCATGTTGGTTTTCATCCATTGACAGATACTGGCAACACATAGTTCTATTTTCGTGATGGCAATATCGGGTGAAATATTATCGTTCAGGCTAAATTCTTGGAAACGCTGGATGTCATCGGCATATAGCTGATAAGCCTTGTCGTGGTGGCTGAGTAGCGAGGCGAGAGAAGTAATAAATATATTGAACAGTAATGGTCCAAGAACTGACCCCTGTGGGAGACCGCAAGTCAGTTTGTGAGGTTTAGACTGCTCAACACGGTGTATTGTCTGTGTTGTAAGTAGGCAGCGAACCATGACAAACAGTGATCGTCGACGCCGATGGTGTTATTAAGTGTGTTTAAAAGAATGGCATGGTCAATTGTATCAAATGCAACGCTCAGATCAATTAGTAGCAGCATCACACCTTTGCGTTCGTCCATGCACCGAATTACATTGATATGCACTTGCAGAAACGCAGTTTCAGTACTACAGTCCTGTCGGTAGGCTGTTTACAACGGTATGTACAGGTTGTTTTCACGCATGTGTGCAATCGACCGGTTTGCCACAATCCGCTCGAGTAACTTTGATAAAAAACATATGTTCGAAATAGGCCGATAGCTTTCCAGGATTTCATTATCAAGACTTGCCTTTTTCAATACGGACGTGATGTTAGCAACTTTCATTTCATCAGGCATTCCTTCCAGCAAAATTTTGTAGGTGATGTTCATAATAGGCGTTGTCATGACATCAGAGCACCCATTTACCAAGTGTGAAGGCATCGGGTCAAGTTTGCGAGTTTTCGATGATGACTTGAATAGTATTTGCGCGGTTTCTTCTTGTATGGCAGGCACGAAAGAGATAGATGACAGCCTGTGACAGAGTGGTCTATGCTCAGAAAGTCGGTACTCACAGCAAGGGCATGTGGCGCTTGTAGTGTGGTGGATTTCGTCAAAGCAGTGTGCAAAGTCGTTGGTGAGCGATTCCACACATTCGTAGGTTGGTAGTGTTGCTGTGTTGCCCCGATGCAGTAGCATGTTTGCGATGTTATAGAATTGCGCTTGGTTCCGAACGTCCGAAATAAATTTCCTCGTAACGAATATTTTTTGCTTCAGCGCCCATGTTGTTGACTTTATTTCTTTGCTGTACAAACATGTCTCGGTGAACTGTTAATCTTGTCCTCCTATATTGATGTTCAAGCCGCTTACTTTTAGCTTTTGCAGTTTGATGTCCGGATTGTACCACAGCATGTTGGTCGAGTATTGACAAGATATTGTTGTAACAAGAAAATGCCGCTGCTGCCGTTTCGCTGGCTTGTAGAACAGTTAGGTCAGAGCAAGTCATGTCATGGCTGATTCCCTGATGGTTGATAGTTTTCAACTTACGCACATTCATTGTTCCCTTTGGTGGGATTGCAGTCGTAATAGGGACCGTAAAGATAACGGCGGAGTGATCAGAATTGACTGAATCATCTCAGGTGATATATTTAACAGGCAGCTTACCACATCTCGTTATGATAACATCGAGGATGTGGCCTTTCTCGTGAGTTGCCTGTGCGTGCTGTTGGTGGTTTATTGCGAAGAGAAGGTCTACAATTGGTTTCGTATGTGCACTGGTGGGATTGTTAAAGTGAAAATTCAGGTCCCCAACGAGTAGCACCTGACCGGGTGTAAGTGTGAGGTAATCGATGAGATCGGCAAACTCCCTAAGAAATACCAAAACATTTGGTGATTTTGGTTTTGGTGCAGGTCTATAGACTGTTACAAATCGGAATAGTTCGAGGCCGACTTTGACTAAGCAGTTCAGACTCCATGGAAGTATAGTTGTTCTGCTGAAGTACAGTTACTGAGATGGATTTACGGAAGATAATGGCAAAGCCTCCGCCTCTAGCGTTGGCTCGCGGTATATGTTTCATAGCGAATCCAGGTGGCACCACTGCATTTACGACAATATGCGATGGCCTGAACCAGGTTTCCGTAAGCGAGTATATGTCTGGTTTGTTTTCAGTCATCAGACCCCGAATTTGTTGACACTTATCAAGCTCTCACGCTGACTGGGTGTTCCGAACAGCAGCTCTAAGCGAATTAGTCGTGCACCTTTGGTGTAGTTTAACAGGTATTAGGTTGCTCCCGTTGACAATTGGTACAGTTGCATATTGACCGGGTGGACAAATCGGTTCTGGCTGCAGGCACTTTCACAGGAATTATCGTAGTCACTTGGCATTGTCTTCGACCGCCAGTGGTCCCTCTGTGGGTCGGTAATG
This sequence comes from Paraescarpia echinospica, assembly GCA_020002185.1. Lineage (NCBI taxonomy): Eukaryota > Metazoa > Annelida > Polychaeta > Sabellida > Siboglinidae > Paraescarpia > Paraescarpia echinospica. The sequence continues at coordinate 65,819,091 of CM034533.1, read as the reverse complement.
CGTAAGAAATGCCTAGTTGTTTCAGATCGTTATATACTGCCTCTGTAACAAGCTTGAAGGCTTTCGTTGTTTGCTGACATAGTTGATGCAATTGAAGACTTGTGTACACCATCACCATGGTGACTGCCACGGCCCACTGAAGATAACATTAGCATTCTCTCATAAAATAAGTAAAATAAGTAAAATTCAGCGAAGCACAAATGTCCAGTTCGTAATTATGACGTCGTCGTAATCCCGAAACATTCACGATTAGGGCAAGAGGTAAAACCGAAGAACGGTACAGCTTGAAACTTGTAATACTGTCAATTGTATGAGACAGCATTACATGTGACAGCCGACAAGCGTACAAAACACAGAGAGATAAGAAGAATGCATTATGCCCCGCTCAGACTATTGATTCTACGACTTCTACAACGATCGCCGACTTCTACGACGCTCCGATTGCCAGTGTGAGCGCTCTTAATATCTGGGTACAGCTTGTATACGACAGGAGTCATGCCAGATTCAAAAATACATCTAATCCAACATTTGTCAATTGTCTGAGGCGAACCGAGATCAAGGAATCATTGTATAAGTGTATTGTTATGGTGTTTAGTAACTTTATGCTATATCATTCTAGCAGCACATTATACATATACATGTTGGTTGACAGCGAGCGTAACATGCATACGCTTGCACATCTTTTTGTTTAATACACTGTACTATGAAACGTTGCCAAGAATCACACATTGGAAAATCATAATAACAATACAATTGTTGTCTTTATATAATTTTCGGGCCACTAGACCTATAACTGAATATGTATTTAGTAGACTACGTGCAAAGGTTTCATGTACCGATCATCACGAAGAAACACAACACAATTATAAACAAACATTGCCAGTAATATTCGTCGCGTATATACATAAACGGCCACTAGACAAATGTTCCCAGCATAGATCGTCACGCAGAAACACAACACGCCACTCACAAAAGAATCTGAAATCCACTTACCTAGAAGGAATTAATACGATTAATTTTTGAACTGTTGTTATTTGCTATGCTAGATGCAACACATTACTGGAACAAATCACAATCGTTTTCGAGCAAGCAACATTGTACACAAATTAAACCTACCCATAGCGTATTCATACAGGTCCCGTAAAGCACGAATTGAGTGGGTAGTGCAATCGAAGGAGAATTGCCGTCGTCCTTTGGTGGAATCTCTGCGTCACCAGCTGCCGGTCCGTATGGGTAGAAATGGGCCGGAGCGGGGATGTCTTGTCCCCATGACGTCGCGAGAAGCAGCGCGCACAGCACCAGAAGAGACGGGTGAAATACAACCATGGTGTATTCGTTCTAACGTCTCCCCTCGCAGTGCGCGCGCCTTATATACTTCAAACAGGAAGCTAACCGTTAGTTCCGCCAAATTCACACAGAACACTTCGTCGTTATGTTCACGTCGACCCTGATCGTCAAGGTTGAGTGTGCATCGTCACCATAAGTCGTACAACCTTAGCGACGTCACACAACCATATTTGTCCAAACACGGAGCCACTCCTCGCAACAGTCGCGCAGAAACACAACACGCCACTCACTAAGGAATCTTAAATAATATCTGTTGGATATATATATATATATATATATATATATATATCGCATTCTATTTGATAAATGTCCAAGCTATGCAGCGGTGAGGGAGGAGTAAGCAGTCCAAACAAAGGTCTTGTTTCCTAAAATTATTTAGTCTTACGGAACACACTTTCACATACCGTACTGTATGACCCAAAACACGCACAACAACAGAAACATAGTTTATTGTTGTTGTTGTAAAGGCGCACAGAAAGACAAAACGGCCACAATCACCTTACTCTGTGCACCAGCCTTGAGCATAATTGTTTATTGGTGTTTGTGAGTACAAACTGTGCTTCCAGTCTTGTTCCTGTCAGTATAGGTTATACACGGTATATGAAAGATTGGAACAATCAGTCGAGTATTTGCGTGGCAGCCAGGTACGAATAGCAGGCTAAGGGATATGACTTTGTGACAAAAGCATGAAAATTGGCACCTGTGTAGTTTATGATATACGGATTAATTTAAAGCTAGGGGCCCATCGCTATGGACATGGTACCTAGCCGCCATCTTGATTTAAAAAATAATCGCCCGGAAATCAATTATCCACATATCTCAGCTTCTAAGCAATATAAAACATGTTCTTGGTGTCTAACCCAAAATATAAACTGTCAAGAAATCCATTTCTGTTGTGTGCAGTATTCAACGATGACGGCCATATTGAAATTCAAGTTGGCCGCCATGGGAATTCTCCACCCAAATATGTCATCTTCAAAGCAACACATAAACATATTCTTCGTGTCTAAACCAACATTTTCAGGGTCAAGGAATCCATCTCCGCCATGTACAATGTCGTCAGATGACGGCCATATTGAAATTAAAGACGGTTGCACTGCATATGCGTTTGTTTTACGAACACGATTTTAATGCCTCTTGAGGTTAAGGAATCGACATGTGGTTCATATATGAATACCTACAATATATTCACCAATATGCGAATTCTTGTTGTCAGTTCTTGTTGAGCTATATTCATAACCATAAGATCAATGTCAGTGCATGGCGAAATGTATCATTGATTAAGAATGAACAACACAAATGGCTACACCTCGAATTCACGTTAGCGACAGCATCGTGTGTTCCACCAAGCCACACCTCTCGATAGCAGCATCACCTGGGGTTTGATGATGAATAGAATAATTATATATTGCATAAGAAACAGTTAGAAAACAGCTAACATATTATGTTAAATAAAACCCATTGGTGCAATCTTTAACACTGATTGTCATTATCGTACTAACTAAACAGCTGAATATATATTTGTAAATATTAGTTCTAGTGCGGCACGTGTTTAGCAACACATCATTATGCGGTCACGTGTCATCCGCCTTTGCATGTCATGATGGACGAAGACAAGTAGTTTTCCACAGTGTGTCTGTGGTGAATGGTCGGCACAGGATGCCCGCTATGAGTGTTTTAGACCTGTCCAGCATTGGATAAAAAATACCCGCTTGCAGCTAACAGATCGTACGATACGAGATACCTACATAGGAAGGATGGGTCCTAACAATTGTTCTCAGTAAATAGATGTATCTTTTTTATGCGTCTACAAGCGTTTCACAACTGTATTAGTCGGTCTTTGTTTATGAATCAAAAGAGCTTGACGGTGATTGATAAGTATTAGGTCGGTGCAAGGTATCGACATAGCGGGTGTCAAATAGGGTGCAAGAAAATAAATTTCACTGGCTCTTCAGCTAAACGTGCTAGATACTTTCGGGGTTACAGCCTAGATAGGCGTGCCATTGACAGGATTCAGACAAGCCCATAGCCATTCAGAGTGCAATACAGGTGTTATAAATAACATTTTGGTAGCGAACACCGAATTTTCCTCTACAAAGAGCAGACTGTCGGGGTATTCATTTAATGTTCCTGCTAAACTTGAACATGCAGTCCAATTAACAGTTTTCGGTCCGTTTCAGTATTTCTCATATTTTAAGCTATCAAGAGTATTTATCAGTATAAGGTATTCGTGGCGTAAGGTGAGGGTTGACCAGGCTCATCCTGGCTGTTTTCTTTGCTTTGCACTAGTGAAAGCAATAGTTCAAGAAACGTAACAACTAGGTAGTATTAAATGTGTCCATGCATCATAAAGTAAATGTGTGCCAGTTTTATCAAAAATGCACAATTCGTCAAATCTGTAGCTCTGTACTAGAAGCAGGCGGTGTAGGATATGCAAAACATCACCCTCCCCCGATAAAACACTGCGGTAGAGGTTTGTACGATTTTTTAGGCACGGACTCGTATTACATGACGTGCAACTTATCATTAACAAGATTTAACAAGATTGCCATCCAGAGAATTAACTCTAGATGGCAGGTGGACAAGGAAGCCCTTTGGCTTATCTAGAGTCCAACCCTTTTATCTACATATATCCAGCCCTTCTGAGGTATGTGTCGATTTTATTTTTAAACATATTCACACTACTAGCACCCACACAATCATCAGATAATCTGTTCCATTCATTCACAGTCCTTTGTGAAAATGAGAACTTTCTCACGTCTAATCTACACTGCTCCTTTACTAATGTAACTTCATGTCCTCTAGTCTTTCTATCTTTCTTAACTGAAAAAAACATATTTCTATCAATATTTTCATAACCATTCAATATTTTAAACACTTCTATCTGATCTCCTCTCAATCTCCTGGTCTCTAGTGTTGTTAAACCACATTCTTTTAGGCGTTTTTCATAACTAAGATCCCTCAGTTTTGGTATCATTTTAGTCGCTCTCCTCTGTACTCTTTCTAGCATATCTATGTCCTTCTTGCGGTATGGCCTCCACGCTTGTATACAATATTCTAAATGAGGCCTAACTATTGTTTTGTACAGCGGTATTATTAGTTCTTTTTCTTTATATGCTATATTTCGCCTAATCAATCCAAGGATTTGATTTCCCTTTGAAGCTGCAATTCCACACTGCTCTGAAACCTTCATGTCAGCACTAATTGTCAGCCCTAAGTCTTTTTCTTTTACAGTAGTACTTAGTACAGTTCCCCCCATTGTATATTCTACATATTCGTTCCCATGTCCTGTGTGGAGGCATTTACATTTCCCAAAATTGAACAACATTTGCCACTTTTCAGACCATTTGATCAACCTGTCAAGATCATCTTGTAAATGCTGTCTATCACCATCACTTTCAATCCTTCTAAACACTTTTGTATCATCTGCAAATTTCAACACCTTGCTAGCTATATCATCGTCCAAATCGTTTATATATATTAAGAATAATATAGGTCCCAGTACTGATCCCTGTGGAACCCCACTCAAAACTGATTTCCAGTTTGAAGCCTCCCCATCAACAACTACCCGTTGTCTTCTGTCAATCAGCCATTTTTCTATCCAGTTAATTATACCATTTCCTATGCCATGGGCTTTTAGTTTAAGCAGTAATCTCTGATGTGGCACTTTGTCGAAAGCTTTTTGAAAATCTAAGTAGATGATATCTACTGGTGATCCATCATCTACCCACTTAGTGATATCTTCCAAAAAACATAACATATTTGTTAAGCATGACCTCGCTTTTAGAAACCCATGTTGAGATGGGTTTATCAAGTTATGTTTAACAAGAAAATCCACCATGTGATCTTTAATTAGTCTTTCTAATAATTTACAAATCACCGATGTTAAACTCACTGGTCTATAATTATTTGACTTGTTTCTCGAACCTTTTTTAAATAACGGTATAATGTTTGCTTCTTTCCATTCTAAAGGAACCACTCCCTCTTCTAATGACAAGTTGAAAACTGTTGCAAGCGGTATGCTAATTTGTTCTACAATTTCCACTAGTAGTTTGGGTGGAATACCATCCACTCCAGGTGATTTATTTTCCTTCATAGCCCTAATTTTCTTAGCTACCATTTCTGGGGTTACAATTAACTGTCTTAAATAGTCTGATTCTGCCCCCTTGAACTTAGCCTCTGGTACTGGCAGTGAACTAGTGTCTTCTCTGGTAAACACTGAACTAAAATACTCATTTAGGTCTTCAGCCATTAAGAATCCTTCTGATATTATATTTCCAGCACTATCTTCTAGAGGACCGACCTTATCCTGAACTTTCTGTTTGCTTCGAACATACGCATAAAAACTCTTGTTGTCATGTTTTATATTACAAGCTAATTTATGTTCATAGCTTCTCTTTGAATTTCTAATTTCAGCTGTAGCTTGGTTTAGTGCTTCTTTATAAATGTTGTAGTCTTCGTCATTTCCAGTACGTCTATATGACTTCCACATCATTTGTTTATACTTAATTTTTCTAATGGCTTCTTTCGATAAGTATTTCTTTCTGGTCCGTTTCCCTTGTTTTTTGAAGGGAACAAATTTATCTACGATGCACTCTATTTCATTCTTTAAGATATTCCAGCATTCTGTTGCTGTCTTATTCTTCAGTGTATTATTCCAGTCTATCTTTGCTAAATATTTCCTCATTTCCTTATATCTTCCTTTGTGGAAATTTCTCCTCAACTGCTTTTTATTATTTCTTTCTGATTTTACTTTGATGGTAAAATGTATCTGGTTGTGATCACTACTTCCCAGAGGCTCACATAATTTAACATTGTCAACTAATTCATTCTGTGAGGACAAAACTAAGTCTAACACATTCTCTCCCCTGGTTGGTTCTAGCACATGTTGAGAAAGGAAACTATCTTGTACTAAAACTAAAAACTTGTGGTCCTCACTACCCATACTCTGTAGAGATTTCCATTTTATATGCCCATGGTTAAAATCCCCCATAATAACACAGTCCCGTTTGCTCACTTCCCTTATAGCGTTTTGTATTTTTTCATTCTCTTCTATGCTTATGTTTGGACTTCGATAAACTAATCCAACCGTTAACGTTGAGTTTCCTGTAACTATGTTACACCAAACAGCTTCTTCGCAATCTGCTTCTCTGTCTAATTTTATTTCATAAGCCTGGATAGATTCTTTAATATATAAAATAACTCCACCTCCCCTTCTTCCTGTTCTATCTTTCCTAAACATTACATATCCTGTCAGTCCCAATTCGGCATCTGATATATCGGTGGTTGCCCATGATTCGGTTATACCTATTATGTGAGGGTCAATATCTTCTACCATAATGTTTAGTTCATTTCTTTTGTTTACTATACTCCTTGCATTTAAACAAACACATTTATACCCAGCTTCAGAACAGTTTTCCAGACTGTTCTTTGCTGAATTATTTTTGCTGCCTTTATCTATGCCTCCAGTTTCAGGCTTCTCTGCGAGTCCCCCCTGCGAATTTAGTTTAAATAGATGCAACCTGTCCCACTGTCAACAGATCGCAGCAGATTCTCTGAGAATACTGCTGCCCCCTTTCCACTTAGATGGAGGCCATCTCTCATGTACATATCTTCTCTCCCAACAAAGTACCCCCATAAATCTATGAATCCCACGCCCTCTTCCTCACACATCTGCTCAACTAGTGCGTTGATCGCCATCCTCTTACAGTTTCTGTATCTTGCCCCCCTTCCTCCCATTACTGGCAAAATTCCTGAGAGAATAACCTGTTCCACTCTTGTCTTCTTTAGCTTCCTCACTAGATGTCTGTACTTCTGAACTATACCAGTTGTTCCCTCCTTGTCTGCATTGTTTGTCCCAACGTGTACTAGTATAGACCCTCCCTTGCCATGCCCCAATACCTTCTCTACCCTTTCGGTCACATGCTCTATCCTAGCCCCCGGTAGACATACAACAACGTCCTTCCCCTCGCATATAGTCTTGTCTGTTTTTCTCAGAATTGAATCGCCCATAAACACTCTCTCTTTTCTCTTTGCCCCCTCAATCACTGCCTCGGAGTAGCTCCTCCGGTTTGCATATGTCTGGTTGTTGTCTTTTCCTCTTGTCGTCTTCTCTCCTGTCACATTCTCTTCCATTCCCTTCTTTCCTGTCGTGTTTTCTCTTGTCCCCTTTCCTCCTGTCATCTTCTCTTCTAGCACATTTACTCTCACTTCCTTTCGTCCCTTCTTCTTTCCTCCCATCACATTTTCTTCTCTCCTCTCCCGTCCCTTTTCCCCGGCTACCTCCTTCACTACGGTCACTTTCTCCCCTGTCACCTTCACGCCTGTCATGTTTTCTGTTTTTTGCTGAACACTCTGTCTTCTTCCATCAGTCTTCTGTCTCACAGTCTTACCAACTGCCTCTGTGGTATCTACCTCTTCACCACCTGTATCGCTGTCGTGTCTCTCCTCGTTCTCTACAGTCTGACTACCTGCTGATCTATCCCCACTGGCCCGTTTTCTCTTCCTCTGCCGAACACTTTTCCTCCGTCCCTCTGTTTTCTCAATGTCTTGTTCCTTCACACCGGTCACCTTCCTTCCTCTCAGTCTCCTTTCTTCAGTCTCCGTGTCACAACTCTGCTCCTTCTGTGTTGTAGAATTCTCAACTCTCTCCGCGTCATCCCTCTCTGCTCCATCTATTTCTATGTTGAGTCTCGCCTCCATCTCCTTCACTATATCCGTCAACTTACACACCTCCTTCATCAGACATTCCACCCTCAAACACCCCATACACCGAAAGGTGAATCCGTCATCTTAGGTCTCTGCCCATGATTTTGGACAGCCAGACAATGCAAAATCCACCCAGCTCTGGCAGTCGTTGCAAACTAGGTGTCGTTTTGCCCTGAGTTGCCGCTTGCAAGGTGCAATATCAGAATTTATTTATGTTCAAAGTAGTTTTATGTAGTCTTTGAAAAGACTTTTCTGTGTACAATTTACATCAAATTGTTTAGGTTATAGTTAGTTATATTTGTTAACACACAGTGACACACCGTGCCTTACCTAGTTACGATGTCGATGACAATGTATTCAAGTTAGGCTTAGATACAAGGTAGTCTTTACAAAGACTGTTTCCTGTGTACTATTATACACTTTAAAAGATTGTTATTTCAGGTTTTAATATCATCGATATCTAAATAACAAACAAACAACTGTCAGCTCCTGCTACCCAGATGGTTGTGCTATTAAGTTATACCAAAAGCATGTTTTTCAGCCAAGTTTCAGCTCAAGACTCCTTTGAGACGCGCTGTGCCGATGCACAGGATAATGGTTGCGGTGGCCGCCTTTGATTTATGTAAGACGTTTAGCAAAAAGGGATCCCCGAGACGATTCCGTGACTATGTTGTAGGCGGATGCACAGGATAATGGTTGCGGTGCCGCCTTTGGTTTATGTAAGACGTTTACAAAAAGGGGCCCTCTATACGCTTCAACGCGACTAGAGGAACCATTTTTGCTAAAAGTCTTACATAAAGCAAAAACAGCCACCGCAACCACTATGCTGTGCACCCGCCTACAACATAATCAATCATTGGTCTCTGTGACTGTAAACTTGGTATCTATTGCTGTGCATATCTTTGTTGGTTGTATACGGTATGCGAAAGACTGGAACAATCAAGCGAGTAGTTGGGTGGCAGCAAGGTACGAAGCAAGCGGTGTATATGCGAAACACTCCCCCGTTAAAAACACAGTGGTTGAGGTTTGAACTCTTATTCACGCACAAACTCGTATGACATGACGTGTATCTTATCATCGACATTAAACAACTGTCCGCTCCTCGTTTACAGATTGTCAGATAAGAACAAATGAAACATATTTTATTAGCAACTCAGCCGAGTTGGATTCACATTGTACAGTCGATAAAACACTACAAATCTAATGAAACGTAACTCATTAGTCGTTTTTGTTATTTCATGTTTATTGCCAGTTTTATAACCCCCATGGCATTCAAGAGTTACGATATATGTTCGTCCGTTTTATAAAATTTATCACATAATAATACTGATTACTCATATATATATAATTCTCAAAGCGCTGTACAATCCAAATTCGATCAAACGATTGAATGTATATTATAAAAAGTGCAAGAAATAAACTACATATAAAATGTAGAACAAATTGAGTTACTTATATTAAAACTATTAATTAAATACTAAATATTAATAAAATCCGACATATATATATATACATATATATGCAAATTGTTCAAATGAAACGGAAAACAAAATGCGCTACTGGCTGGAATACCACGTGACCACATTTACAAAGTCCAGCGAGTCCAAAACATGGCAGCCAGAATCATACGTTCACACCTCGCCGTGACCACATAACTCCCATTCTAAAAGAGTTGCACTGGCTGCCAATCAAATGGTGAATCGAGTTAACATATTTCTTCATGTATGCAGATGTCTGAACGGGACGGCGCCGCTGTATCTGGCCATCCTGTAGAAGAGATACTGTCCTACCACGCACACGTTCGTCTCAACAATATCTTCTTGAAGTGTCACGAACAAAGCTGGTCAGTTTCGGGGGCCTGTCTTTCGTAGTGATTGGCCTCGAATGTGGAATGCGCTGCCTATTTTTATTAAGTGCAGCCAGAGCTGGGTCGATTACACACTCGTGATTATGATTACGATTACACACTTGAAAAAAATCGATTACGATTACGATTACAGTTCTCCGATTACGATTACGATTAAATTTTTTGGCCAGGCATATCAACTCTTTAGAGAATCTGTGCAGTCGACCAACTGTAGGCACTTTACAATTGTATTTCAAAGGGTAGGCTGCAGCCATGACGGAATATAACCAAAATATGTAATCCTTGAGAATAATGTTTATGATTGTGTGCAAACACTAACAGTGAGAAACCAATAAAAGTAAATTGCAATTAGCCGTGGTTCAAGTATGACCAGGCCAGATCTGAAACAGGGATATGAAGATTCTTCTGACAAACTGTGCATAAAACCAAAGGATTTAATCCTTCAGAAGGATCTGTGCAAACACTAGCAGTGGCTGGTCAATGAGCAGTGAGATACCAGTAAACGTAACTTGCTATTAGCCATGGCCCATGTGCTAGGATTACTGACCAGTGCACCAGAGTTTCTGTGATTATTGACTTAGAAATAGTTTCTATTCATGAGTGGTTGCGTGCACGAATAGTATATAAAAGGGTGGTTCTGGCGCAGCAAATCCTGCACTAGGCAACAGGGGACCCCAGCCCCCGGCAGGCCCCCCAGCCACTGGTTCGAGCGCAGCAAACCCCATATGTTCTCAATCCCGCCCCAGCCGGTGCGTGAATGTTTATCCTTTTGAGAATAGGACAGGGTAGGACCACCATATGGTGCCAGAAAATGATATATGCGGGCCCGCCCTGCTCCCGGCGGGTGCACCAACCACTGGTTAATTAGTTGTGATTCTCGCCGGCCTGAGTGCGGGAACCGCGGCGCTACACCGTAGCAGAGCTGCGTCTCACTGAGCTGTTCCGCTCAGACTAATGTGACTGAACGTATTCAGCGTGACAGAACGCAGTCAGCGTGACGAGTTTTAAGTGCAGAGCGGCCGAGTGGGCGGTGAAGTGTTTATTGACATATGAGGCGCTGAGTTGTATTATAAATATTGATTTAAATAAAAAATATGATATGGCATAGACCTATCAAACATGAAAGGTACGAACCAGTGTATGCGGCTGATGATTGGTAGTTCAAGTCCCTGCGACAAGAGCTGCTTGTATGAGCATTGCAAACATCATCGTGCCCTGCTCAGAAAGGGCTCGATGTGGGGTTGGGATTCAATCAAAGACTGCTATGTCAGAGTTGTGGGGGCCATAGAATAGCCCAGAGGCATATTGATACAGGAAAGCGAGCTCGGAGGGGCTTTGCTGCTGTGCTTACACAACTCAAGGGGATTCAGCCTGTCAATTAGAGATAAATCTATTAAAGTGAAAGCCCAATCAATATAACGTCCCGTTTCTACTGTATCTAATAAATCATTAGTATATAAGTAACGAATAGTGACAACTCTTGATATTACCTGTTCATCATATCATTAATTAAATGGTAATTAGTATCAAATATTGGATGCGCCGAACTTGGCAAACCATTCTCCAAGCTTCGGGTGTTTCCGGTGGCGTGACGTAGCGGCGGGACATACGAGGAAGGCTGCCATGATATAAACATCTAGAGCTGCGTCGTCATGCCGAGAATCTGTGTTGCGGGTGGATGTTCGAATAAAACATCGGATTCTGTTAGTTTGCACCGGTTTCCTGTAAATGATAGCAAAAGGTGTGCACTCTGGAATCGTTTCGTGCGCGTGAAACGAGCTGACTGGACCGTGCCATCAGCCCACTCGATACTCTGTTCCACTCATTTTGTACCGTCGGATTTTGACCGCCCCCTTCAACACCGGTTGGGATTTTGCAAATACAGTGTATTGACTGATGATGCGGTGCCATCCGTCCATGCCAGCACTTCCAGGAGAGTTGCGACATGTTCAGGTCGAACGGCAACTGTCGTTTCAAGCAGTGACGGATTAGGCGTAAACTTGATACATAACTGGTCACTGGGTGTGGTGCTCTCATGCAATTGTTTCATGCTGTTTCATGCATAAGTATAATTTTTAAATTTTTCTGTTGTAGTTTCATTTTTAATCAGTATTAGTGTTAAACAGGCAGTAACTTATATATCACTTGTCACTATGTATAATGCTGCCATACAATTGTTTCTTACATGTTTAACCTATTTGTTTTTCTGTCAAGATCTTTATAAAAAGGTAAGTAATGTAAATATTTGTATTGGTAAATATTGTATATGTTATTTTGATATATGTAAATAACAATAAAGGATATACCTATGTTTTAGTATCGTTTTTGTTCTGTATTGTTGTAAAGAAGTTAGTCAAATATATGACCACTGTAATATTACTAAAAACAAATATCTTGGAGAAAAAAACATGGGAAAGATTATTATGTAAACCGCTGGACATATTTATCATCACAGCCTATCCCTGTATCCAGTTCGCTGTTTGTCAGTAGCCAGTGGATATGTATCCAGAAGTTTGTGCACAGCACATGCTGGCAGAATGACTCTGGTGTCCTTGCAGAGCCATCCCCAGCGCCATCTAGCCAGCTGTCTGTATCCAACAAAACGAAACTGTCTGAAAACAAAGCACATGCACAGGATGCAACTAAAACAAATATGACGCTTTATATCACAAGAACAGTGTCCAATGAAGTATACAGTGTACTTACTATGAATGTCAATTAATTCATTATCTATTCATCCATTTATGGTTTTGTTAGTTATATAAACTACTTAGATGATTTTGCAGGTTTCGTCCATGATGTTGAATGAATGCCTGTATGTATACCGGTATATTCCTGATGTACACGATTGTACACGATGAATAAAGTTTGTATATAAAACTTGAATGCAACCACTTTTAGTCTCTTCATTGTTGACCTGTTATTAAAAACGCATTACCTGTGCCATAACATATTAGGCGTTTTCCAGTCTTCGAAAGGCTCATGTTGAATGATGCACTGTACTTCCACTGCAGACTCCTCTATCTTGTTCAGCACCAGGTCAATTTCGCGGCAGCATAAGTATTCCTCTTCTGTGTCCAGTGGTTGGCACTGGACACACTGACACCTATGAAAATACTTATTTCAGTCCAGCTGTGAGCTTTACAATAAAAGAGGGGATGGCAGGAAGTGGGATGGTGGACCCCAAAACATTTGGTAGATGGTAGTTTGGTTCCCCCCCCCCAAGCAGATGGGAGCTGGGCAGTTCGCCAAAAACAAATGGTAGGTTGATTCCCAGTTTGTGGGAGAAGGTAGGTTGCCACACCCCTCAATAACACCCGGCATCTCATTTAAATTATAAAACATCGCAGTGTCAATTAAATAAATGACTTTTGGCAATACCACTGTATTTATTTCTTGATATTATTGTTTGGGCCTGTCCAGTAATGCTGTATGCATAATTGTTCTGATGGTTAAGACTAGTGAAGAAATGTAAACAAACAAAAGTAATAAAAAGCATATATTATTACCGCAAATAACGCGAATAATGGCGCTAGCGTGTCTTCACGGTGACGCAGTTTCGCAGTTTTAAAATTGTACGTACTTCACTCAAAAAACTTCAAACAACGTTTTAGCACAAATTTTATTAAATGTGGTATAGATTTAGAATATGAATATCTTATCATGGAAGAGGTTGTCCAGTTGTTCGCCTAAAACGATATCCTATTGCGTACGGCGAAATTGTGTACCACCACAGTGACCACTAGTAATACTAATAGGGCTAGGCCCTACTATATACGTTGCCATGCATGAAATTAGTTGATGACAGGAGTTCTGAAATTTACATTAAGCTGAATGAATAATTGATATTATGCCATACCAGTCAGTGTTTCCTAGTCGTTTGGGAAGGACTGACTCCCCAGGGCCACCGTCTTGGCTGTCCTTATCAGCTTCGCTCTCGGAGTCGGTGACAGTTGGTTTAAACTGATAAGCGTCTACTACGGCGCCTGCCTGTCCACTAGATGTGGGTAAAATGTCGCCATCCGAATCAAATACATCACTATCACCACCACTATCGATGTCACTTGAGATATCACTGTGAAAACTCCCAGATTCGACACTGGTTTCCTCAAATTCCGTGTCGGCCATCGCTATTTATGATCGGATCTGATGCGCTCTGATCCCGCCAATACGTCACAGGTCAAAGGTTACCCGAAGACATTCCTTGGGTCTGACGAAGTGCATAACTGGCTCGGATTACACTTTAATGTGTTTTATGTCTTAATTGGTCAGATTGAGTGGGTAGGGTTATCAGCTGTAGTTTTATATTACTATTACTGGTAATTTAGCAAAAAAAGGTAGATAGATTGGGCTTTTACTTTAAGCACTATACTGATCCAACAACATGCACAGCAATGTGTCATATCTCCTGCAGCTGCATCATCACGGTGTCTCAGTGCTGCCCTGCAGGCATTCAGTAGTGAGCCCCAGCGGCCCACTACGGCCCAACCAGCTAGGCCCACTCCGGCCCCACGTGCGAGGCCGAGCCAGCTAGAACGGCAAGCGAGGCCCACTCCGGCCCCACGTGCGAGGCCGGGCCAGCCAAACCGGCAGGCGAGGCCGACTCCGGCTACGCGGCCTACAAATAAGTTGCTATTCAAGCAAACCCCGTGGGTAATCGGTAACTATTTACGAGGATGGCAAATGAATGTACCTGAGGAGCACACCCTAGGTACAGGTGCAAGGGCTTTTTTGGAAGGCGTTCGCCATGTCATCCACAAAAAGCTGGTTGAGGAGATCATTAAGATGACTGGGGGTTAAATTCCAGCTCGCCAGTCACATGCAAGAAGTGCTCCTCATGATGTGAATGAAGCACTGGACAAGTCCTTTCACCACCTCCTCGAGACTCTGGAGAAGTGGGCGCAAAGAGGCACTGGATGAGTGGTCGAAAGAGTGGAACTGTTATGGTTAGACATCGCCCGCTACCAATCTCTTTGGGGGATCCTAGTTTGCGCTACCTGCGGCCATACAAAGCAAGAAAGCTGTTGTTAATGTGAAGAACAAGGACGACGAATGCCTGCACTGGGCGCTCCGCTCGCCTCTCTTTCCAATTGCCGATGACCCCCAAAGGCCCACGAAGTACTCAACAGATGATGATCTCAACTTCATCTATCTCTCAGATCCATAAGGTGGAGCAGCAGAACAGCCTGGCCATTAACATGTTCGACTGGGACAAAGGAGTCATTATTCACAGGCTCAGCAATCGGGGGTGCGCCCCAGGATTAACATCCTCCTGATAGAGAAGGCCGGAAAGTATCACTACACCTGGGTCAAGAAACTGAACCGCTTGCTCTAGGACCAGAGTGCCCAATGCATGAGAAAATACTTTTGCCTCCAAGGTTTCTCTCGGGAAGACCTCCTAAAGGGTCATAAGCCCGAGTGCAAGAGCATCGAAAAAACGGCGGTGCGGGTCGAAATGCCTGAAGAAGGTAAGAACAAGCTGACCTTCCAAAACTGGCACAAGCAACTCAATGTTCCCTACACTATCTATGCGGACTTTGAGGCGCTGACTACCAAGGTGGTGGGGGTTGAGCTAGACCCCACCAAGGGTAACACGTAAAAAACACAGATGCACGAGGCTTGTGGCAACGGCTACATCGTTGTTCGGTGTGATGGACATACTATGGCACCAGTTGTTTACAGGTGCCCAGCTGCTGCTGAGCGCTTCTTGGAGGACCTGCAGGAAGAAGAGAAGAAAATCAAAGCAGTCTTGGCCAAGTATAACGCCATGCACATGGCACCAGAGGACTGGCAGACCCACCACACAGCGACACACTGTCATGTGTGTGAGAAGCCTGTCGATGGGGACTCGGTTAGCGACCACTGCCACATCACAGGGAAGTACCGGGGCGCTGCACACATAGCCTGCAACTTAAAGCTGCGGTTGAACCCCAAGACGACTACTATCCCGGTGGTCTTTCACAACCTGCGCGGCGATGACGGGTATCTGATTATGCATGTCACTCCAACGTTGAGGGCCGAATTAATTGCATCTCATACAACACGGAGACGTGCATATCCTTCTTGCTCGGAAAGCTGCACTTTATTGACAACGCTCAGTTCCTCCTGGCCTCGCTTCAAAGCTAGTGGCCGCAAACTAGCCAGAAGTGATTAAGATCACTGGCCTGTACGAGCCCAACGCAGAAAAGCGTGAGCTGCTGCTACGCAAGGGCGTCTACAGCTGGGAGCGGTTTAATGAGCCAGTGCCACACATCGAAGCCTTCTACAGCAATATTTCACTCGAGGACATCACGTCTGTGTGAACACACACGAAAAGTCTGGTCTGCATTCAACTGCCACAACCTGGGGGTTGTACCTCCGCACCGACCTGCTCCTGCTGACACATGTCTTCGAGACCTTTCGAACTACGTATATGAGCCAATACGGACTGGATCTCGCACATTACTACACCAGTCCCGGTCTCAATTGGGACGCACTGTTCACGAAGACAGGTGTAGAGCTGGAACTACTAACCGACTACGACATGCATCTCTTCGTGGAGAAGGGGCTTCGGGGCGGTAATAGCATGGTCTCA
Organism: Paraescarpia echinospica; assembly: GCA_020002185.1. Taxonomy (NCBI): domain Eukaryota; kingdom Metazoa; phylum Annelida; class Polychaeta; order Sabellida; family Siboglinidae; genus Paraescarpia; species Paraescarpia echinospica. Next base: position 65,802,595 of record CM034533.1, on the reverse strand, counting down.
AAGAGATATGCTAAGGCTAACAATCCGAGGATGGCGGGGTATGACCCCGCCAAGCCCAACAGTCACAACCTCTGCCATGACGCCTACAACTTGTACGGCTGGGACATTAGCCAACCGCTGCCAAATGGTGGCTTCGAGTGGGTAGAGGACAGCGGCAGGGAGATCGAATCTCACCCACAAGATGTCAAAAACGGCTATATCTTCGAGGTCGACTTCGAGTATCCGGAGGAGTTGCACGATACCTACAATAGATATTCCGACTGAGTGAATGTCGGACTACCATCATGAAGTGTTAAAAAGCGCAGGGGGCATGCTTACAACCGTTGAAAAGCTGGTGCCCGACCTCCGCAACAAGGAGCGCTACATGGTGCATTACCGCAACTTGCAACTGTACTTGTCTCTTGGGAAGAGGCTGAAGAAGATCCACCGGGCTCTGAGATTCGACCAGCTTTGAAAAAGACCTATACTAGCTGATGAACAACTCTGTGTTTGGAAAGACGATTGAAAACCTGCGCAAACGGGTTAATGTCATGCTGGTGCGCTCGCATGAAGAGCAGAAGCTCGTCTCATTGCGAGTCCGGCCTTTGTTCGGCAGCAGATCTTTAATAATGACCTGGCCGCTCTGCACATGCACAAGAGTAGGCTTGTGCTGGATCGTTCTGTCTACGTAGGGATGAAGACACAGTACGGTGAGCGGTGCAACCTCCTCTACTCATACACAGACTCTTTGCTGCTTGGAATTCAAACAGAGGACAACTACAAAGACACTGCCGCCCACGCAAAGCTTTATGAGACCAACAGCTACCACGGAGACCAACCGCTCTACATCTCACATAATAAGAAGGCCTTGGGAAAGATGAAGGACGAATGTGCTGTTGCCCCGATTGCTGAGTATGTTGGTCTTCGTCCGAATATGTACAGCATTCTCGTACAGACACCACAGAGATCCGCAACACAAAAGGCGTGAAGAAGGTGGTGGTAATTACGCAGCTACAGCACGAGCAATACAAGGAAGACCTTCCGGCACGAGATGGACATGCTATGCAGCCAGGGCCACCAGATCTACAACAAGGTGTCTCTCTCGCCACTGGACACAAAATGGTGGATCGCTGAGGACGACGTTGAGACGCTAGCCTACGGCCACAAGGACATCCCTGTTCAGTTCGACGACCTCATCGACGAGCTGCTTGCCGAGTTGTAGGCGGCAACAATGTGGTGTGGGGGACCACCTTCAACTCTTCCCGCACATACCCACGGGCCGGCCCGTCCAGCAAGTAGTACAGGACAGGCTCCCTAGATCTGGTCACAGAGCGACCGAGCCGGTACACATTCAGAGACCATCCTTCGAGTTCGCCCGGCAGGTAGAAGTACCACACACCCACGTCCGAACGGAGCTTCGACTCAGACGTACCCACAGGCCTTTGCAGCCGCGTACGGGAATACGTTGTTCCCGCGATAGCGTCAGAGGGCTTTTTACCAGTCAAGCGCGTCACTTTGTTGTTCAGGGCCGCAACCACGGTTGGCAGCCGACCGATCCACTCCACCGAACGCCGGCTAGGGTCGACCATTTCTAGTACGTATTTGTTTCCAAACAGCCGCTCTGCCAGCGTGCGGTTGAAACGTCCCATTATGCCCTGCGCCCGGTGCAAGTTTTTTATGCCACGCCGAACAGCAACGCCACGCTTTGCTAGCACCTGGGAAATTGTTCCCATGAACTCGCGCCCAGGATCTACCTGCAGTAACTTGGACCACTTAAGGGGGCTACGACTGTAGATGTGGGTCAGCGCAGAAGCCACCTCAGTGGCCTTTTTTGAGGACAGTGGCTCAGCCTCTTTGTTGCGGCTGGCCACGTCCACCACGGTCTGCGCGTACTTATATGTACGCCTCCCCACCTTGTCTTGCGGCAGGTACAGAAGATCGGCCTGGTGGACTTCGTTTGGTACAGATACATCGAACATGGGTCCAGTCGGCCTGGAGGCTGTAGTATATGCGCGAGAGCTTAGTGTCCATAGTTGCCTTCGGCGGAGTCCCCGCGTATATGTTCAAGCAAACCAATGAGTCTCCAACATGCACTACATGTAACTGGGTCTAACTTCGCCGTGTCGACCTTAAATTTGGTCGGCCCTGCTAGGCACATAGCAACAAAAAATTGCGAAACAGCTGCGGGATCGCGGCGCCACAACCCAATATTACTATGAGCAACATCAATCATAGTATGGGCTAAATCGCCCCGGGATTTTGTGTTTCCAGGCGCATCGTCTTGCGTGCGGTTCCCGCTGCCACCATATAGTGCACAAAACATAATACCGCACCTCACTACTTCAGTCTTGCGGCGAGGAACCCTTGTGGGTCCAAGAAAGTCGGTTCGGATACTTGGTTGCTGTGCTGTTCCAGCGGCTGTTGGGAATACGGCCCGGTCGCGGCACCGTGGCCCCATCGCCCCGCCGAAGGCAATATTTGCTTTCAATCCTGCCTTAGTTAGGGTGCGCCGCAGGCGTTCGCACACCGTAGGGCTCTGGATGGCATTCAGGTCGTGGATGAGATCAACGTCAGCGAGCTGACGCGCCCGGATGTCATCAGTACGCGAATAAGCCAGATCATTCTTCAAGCATGCGGCGTCCACACAAATAATAGGACGAAGGCCAGGTAGGGGCCTCCCGTCAGGCTCTAGTCGTTTGTCAAGACGAATCCCCGACCCGCACTAGCTTTAGCCTGGGAGGTGGTTATCTCCGGAGAACTTTGCCCACGGCAGGACAGGCAGATTAGACAGCGCCTGCTGGATGTCGCCCCCTGAACACGTGGTCGTCCCGGCAACAAACATAGTTTAGTGGGCCTGCACACGGTGCAGCGCCCCACTTTTATTAAGTGTCCATTTTGGGTTAATTTTTGGTAGACACCCGCTGTGGGAGTCCTTTTGCGGCACTTCACACAGTACACCCTGCGCTCGCGCCCCCTATTAAAAGGGCAGCTCTGGCTCTAATACAGGTCAAGACCAGATGGAGGTTATTGATTTCAGTAAGAAGAGCAACGGGAAGCTCGAGCGACACCACAGATTACTCCCCCACCGTATTCGAGCCCGAGTGGCTGTGGCAAGACCAACCTGCTTGTTAACCTGCATCTGCAGCCCGGTGGGGTTCGGTGGGAGAAGCTCCACATTGTGACCCCGAGCGCAGACCGGGGAGCCTATGACTTGTTGCGTGAATTGGGGTTGATATTATTCGGGATAAAATAGAAGCGTTGCTGGCTGACAGTCCTGACCTAGCCGTCGAGGACTCCGTCTCCTTTATAAATAACCTACAGGACGCGCCCGGACCAGAAGACTTAGAATCAGATGTGGCTAATACCATTGTATTTGTTGACTGCATGCTTGATCCGGGGCAGAAGTCCGTGTCGATTCCTGTTCAACCGCGGCCGACACAAGGCCGCAGACACTCTGTACCTCACACAAAAACTCAAGCAGGTACCGAAGGTTCTGTGAGACAACGCGAACCTTGTCTTTCTGTTCTCGGGCATTGACGGCGTCGCTGTACGGCGAGCTTACCAGTGCTTGTGCTTGGGCAATATGTCACACGCAGAGTTTCAGCGCTTCGTTCAGGCCGGCACGCTAGACCCATACAGCTTCGATCTGTTGGATTTTTTCGACCGAGCGAACGCCGGAAAGTACCGGCATGAATTCGATCTTGTGTACGTTCATCGAAACTTCCTCGTCTTCGACACACCGATTTAGAGTGAACATAGTCATGGCGCATATCATGTACACAAGGATGACAACACGCGAAAACAAAAACACCGCGTTTCCCACTGAAGAACTTCCCTCCTACTCAGCGGCTGACAAGGTTGAGCTCGACCGCCAAATCATTCTCTCCTATGGGGATGAGATCAAGATCGCCAAAAAGGGCCCCACAGACGCTTGGCTGAAATGGATGAGCCAAGAGAAACCCAGTTATACCGGGAAGAAAGTGGACAAGGCGTGGCTGTGGTACGTCTACCGCACGCATACACAAGACCGCGCCGCGAGTTCGCCCTCTCCTATGGGGATGCGATCAAGATCGCCAAAAAAGGCCCCACTGCGTGGCTGGGATGGGTGAGCCAACCCGGTTATACCGAGAAGAATGTGGATGAGGAGTGGCTGCCGTACTTCTCGTATATAGGGGTCGACAAGAAATTTGAGGGTTTCAAGGAGAAAGTTTCGTCATGGCTGGAACGGGCCGGTTATACCGGGAAGAAAGTAGACGAGGCGTGGGTGCCGTACGTCTACCGCACGCATACAGGCAAGAGGCGTCTCGACGAGAAATTTGAGCGCTTCAAGGAGGAGGTTCCACATGCGATGGCCACGCCCCCACTACCGTAGTTTTCCAATAACGCTGCCTGATGACCCCGCCGACCGGACAGAGACCCTAGCCGCGTCTGTTGCTGAGGAAAATATTCCCCAGAGCTCCGAAACGAAGCCAGCGCCATCTTGGACAGGCTCATCGACGGCGGACACATCGACCCCGGGCTATATGAGGTCCTGCTTTGAATAATCATGGAAGACCATGTCAGCTTACTAACCATCATCGCAGTGAACACAAGGCCGCATCGCGAGTTCGCCATCACTCTCTCCTCGCCTCCAACTCCTTCGAAACGTTCTTCTCCCAACCAGTCGAGGTGGGAACCGGCAGGAGGCTGGAGATGGCTCTCATCGGTCTCCGCACCTTGTACAGCTGGCCCAATATTGATGCTGAGAGCAACTCCTTCGAGGTGAGCACTGGCAGTGAGATCACCTGGACAACGCTGCAGCTGCCTGAAAGCGCCTACGAGCTGGAGAGCTTTGATGCAAAACTCCACCGCCAACTTGCTGGAAATGGAACTATCAGCATCACAACCAACCTGGCTACCCTTAAGGCTGTGGTCGAGATCACCGAGCCGGATGTCCAGGTAGACATGGGATTAAGTACGCTTCGCACAGTGCTAGACTGGCCTGAGACCGCTGGTGTGCTCACCCGAGGCCGCCACGAGGCCCCTAATATAATAGTGCGCATCAGCCGGGTCAACGAGGTGCTCGTGCACTGCGACGCCATGGACGGGAGCTGTGCTGCTGCCGGGACGGCCCAGGCAAGCCTAAACTGCGTCCTCATCAGCTTCTATCCTAACGTATCAGGACAACCGGCCAATTGATTTGCGGGGTGAGTTGGTAGCTATAAGCCTCCAGCTCCGTGACTGCCTCACACATTAGAGCATGGTGCCTAATTTTCCACAGCGGCATGCGCACGATGCACCGCAGAATGCAATACAGAGTTCCGGTTGCTGGGTCTCGGCGTCCAGTCCACAAAACATGGAACGGTGCGGGGCTCATGGACATTGTTCGCGCGGTCACCACAGTCCTGTCTAAGCTAGCCGCACGCCGCACCGCGTCGTGTCGGTCGCCACAACCCCAACAGTATTGTGTTGTGCAATGGCCTACGTCTATCCCCATATTAGACATGCGGCGAGGAGTTAGAATGTTCACAATAGCAACATTTATTGATATACATGATCCCATCCTCAACCTCGAGGAATCGCCGCTGCGGGACTCGAGTGTGGAGGATGTTGAGTGGATTGAATACCAGCCCCAGGTCCCGAACGCTAGGCTGAACGTGGAGATGTATGTCAACAACAGCGACCAGTACACGCTCCCGTGCGAGGCATACCTCCAGGTCTGTGGCCGCCTCTTGAAAGCCGACAACACAGCGTATGCCCCGAATGACACTGTTGCCCTCGTTAATAACGGGGTCTTGGCGCTCTTCGACAATACCAGGTACACCATGAACGGACAGGAGGCGGAGGCCATCTACAATAACGTCGACGTCGCGAGTACGATCCTTGGTCTGGTGACCTACAGCGACGACTATGCGTGCTGCTCTGGCACTAACCTACTCTGGAGCAAGGAGAGCTCAACAGCTGCTAATCTCAAACCGTACAACGTTAATGCCAATGGTGCGGTTACGGGGGACAACCCGAAATACAATGGGGGTCCGCTGCTGTTTGGTTGAGCTAGAGATGGCTCCTTCGATGTAACAGTACCTCTCAGTCACATCTTCAGCTTCTGCAGAGACGTGCGCAAGGTCCTGTACGGCATCAAGTATGCCCTCTATCTGCAGCGCTGAGGCACTGATGACGAGGCGATATACCGCGCCAATGGTATTGATGCGGGTAATGTGACACCGAACAAGCTGAGCTTGTTGATGCCCACCGTGACCCCATCCCTAAAATGGCGCGAAAAGTTGGAGAGCTGGATGACCTCGCTGGCAGCCCTGACTGCGTACTATCAGCAGACCCAAGTGGACCAGTTCGCTGACCAACAAGCCAACGTCACAACCATTCGGTGGAAGCTAGCGATCAAGGGAGGAACCGAGCGGCCGCGCCACATCTTCATTACCTTCCAGTTAGCCAACAAACGGAAGACGAAGACCGCCTGCAAGAGCTGCTGGCAACAAAAGTGACCCGACTGGCCAACTGTACACCAGGTAAATTTGATAGCAGCGCGCGACACCCTCAGATAGATTGTAGACAGCGGTATTACAGCATCGGCGATTGCTGCTGGCGATCTCCAGTTAAGCGGCGATACGGTTCTCCGATCAGGTACCCAAGCGATGACTAGCCATCTGGACTTGGACTCGCATTATGTTCAAAACACCCTAGACCCCTCGAACCCACAGGGCGTCGCCACCAAGCACTACGTGGAAACGCAAGACACACTGAGAGTGACAAAAACTGGCGACACCTAGACGGGTACTTTGGTCGTTCAAGTGTCTGTCGCGGCTAGGACCGGTGTAAACCGCCTAGGTATTGGCCTATCAGGTGGAGGAACCCTGGGCATCGGGACCGCGGCGGATGGTTCCGATATCCCTGATATCCTTCAGGGCCAGTTCATCTCGACAGGTAATATGGAATATGGTATTCGGATCCGGCGACCTGGGAACAAAAGTTATGCCCAGTTGGACTGGTCGTCGACCGGACTAACCATGTACAATGCCAATAAATACACAGCAACCCCCATATGGACCGTGAGACGTCGCAACCTGGTCTTAGGATACTATCCTTACAACGTAATGGATGCCGCCAACATGGGGTACGTGGATGAGGTGGGGCCTGCTCGGGTTGCTAAAAGAGGCGACCTAGCTATGAGCGGCAAAAAAGTCACCGACACAGCTGACCCCGCTGCGGCCCAAGGCATACGCGGATACGCAAGACGATCTGCGGATATCCAAGACCGGTAACACCACAACCGGCGACCTAAATGTGAACAATATTAAACCTTTCATCAGTAACACGGATGCAGTCGCCTGGGGTCAGGCAGTAGAATTAGTGACTGTAGCCGCGTTCGCTCATGTTAACAAGGCCGGCGATCTGGCTTTGAGCGGCAAAAAAGTCACCGGTATAGTAGATCGCACTGCGGCCCAAGATGCAGCTACTAAGGCATATGTAGACGCAAAGATAGCCGAGGCCTTATCCTCCATGGTGTCAGCTAATACCGACACCCTAGCCATAAGTAATAACAAATGTCGGGGTGATCTTGCGGTTCCCGCCGCCGGGGCATAAAGTCCTTACTGCCGGATCCCAAGTTGAAGGCTAGGCCCTCCATTAGCACAGTATACGCGGCCAATCATACCGGCTACAGCAGACCCATATAGCACAACTACAGCAGGCCAACAGCGGGCCGAGAACGGCAAAATCATCGGCCCGCTGTCGGCATCCGCCTGCGGGCCGAGGGAATTTTGCCCGGCGGCTCGCCTTCGGGCCGAGGGCGGCTCATAGTCGGACGCCGATGCTCTGCCGATGGTTAGCCGCTCATATCCCGTTCGAACGTGCCTAATTTTGCTAAATGTGTGTATTGCGTGTGTTTTCAAATAATAAGACCAAATTATACACATACACTTTTGTGTATTGGTCTTATAACTTGATCATTTTAATAGTAATCATCATGCATTGCCACGCCAATGATTAAATGAACATTACTTGATGTACATTCATAAATTTATTGGGATTAACTGGAATTTGGAAGTTCAAAAGAATAAAATAATATAGGAATATATTATTTAGGAACACAAATGTAATCTGCTTCAAAAAGAGAATGGGTGTCGAGTATCCCATCCGATTATTATAAACTAAAATTAAATACGCAAACAACTCCAATGCGCATAACAAACACATAATTTAATACAAGAAAATAAAAAAGCAAAGTTGCAATTAGTGTCCATTGATTCGTGCAGCACATGACAACTCAAATATTGTATAAAAAGGCTGCTTAATTATTATTGTCCATAAACTCTTTTCTGCTACATCCAGCTGCATTTGTCATCCGTTGCTGTCTAACACCATTCCCGTCAGAGGCAGTCTTGGAGTACTTTCAAATGTTCTCCTGATGTTGTATACGTCAGTGGCAATGTTGCCACTTCATTCTTTCTGACAGCATCTGGAATTTTAACGTAGACATATTTAATTTCTTCAATGAAGATACCGCATTGTACAATATCTATAAAATGTGTAAAATATTAAACATATTTTGTCTCACAATAAGGTCACATAAAATAATTTTACTTTACTTTAGTAAAAATTAATTCCCGTTTCTCATCAGCACAACATTTTTTTTGAATAGCATCTACAAAACTTTATTTTAAAATGTAATTATCCTTTGATTAAATATGCATGCAATAAATCTGCGCAAAATTTGAAAACTATATTTCACACCAAACCAAAGGTATGTGTCTACTTGTAAGAAATACATTCTGTAGACATCTTAAGACTTTTACGTTGTTATATATTATTTGACGATGAGTTGCATTGATAGTTGTTAGTACCGTCATCAGGATCAACATACACACATTTACCATAAATCGCACCCCTCATTTACATTTTAATAAAGTTCTGATGAGATACCTGGAACTGTTTTATATATGCCTTAAGTAAAGCGACGTAAATGGCAGAAATTGTGTGGGCCATAAACTAACACAACACAAGGCGCCTAGTGTAAGCACTTCATCTATCACACATTTACCCTGTCACACTAACAAACAAGAACACGCAGCACAGGGACAGCATTTGTTGTTGATGAGACACGTTCATCTTCATCATATCATCGTCATCCATAGTCTATAGGGCGGCCACAATCATGACATCATGTTATTCTGCCCCACTTTCTATTTAATGTTTTACGCTTAAATAACAAGTTTCTACACAATCAAATGTGCGCTTATAAAGTCATGCCAAAATTAATGAATTTGAATAATCTAGAAATATACAAAGATTTACAACAGAATGTCTAAACACGTACCTTCTTCCCGGAGCTCTGATGTTTCCTCTAACTGTCAGTCTGGACTCTGTTCAAAAATGGCAATACACGGTAGTGTAAATTGGTACTACCCCTGTGCTCCATCCGAGGGAGGCCCGACTGCTGATAAATGAATAACGGACTTTTTTCCTGGGTCAACAGCTGCTGGAGAGCGCCTGGCAGGCGGCTGTCGTGTGCCGAAGGGTGCCGCTTCCCAGCCGCTCAGATCCGCCCTCGGACCGAGGGTTGCGTGCTGACTGGGTATAAGCCTCTTTAAACAACAATTTGAGGGGAACGAGATAAACGTGCAGTCCTTTACAAAAAATACCATCGTTGGATGAATGCTGTAGATGACATAGACACCGTTCTACTCACTATCAGTGTGGATGTGAGTATAGGGGGCGTCCGCCTCCTGTCCACCGTAATCGCGGCCCCAGTCGTCTTGGGTCTGGAAGCGGCAGGTAGCAGGTGTTAACAATTGAGTAGCCAGCTACGGAATCTGGGCAGTGTGGACGAATGCGGCGGCAAAGCGTAGGCGCACCAATACTAGGAGGGTCAAATGTTCTCCTGATGTTGTATACGTCAGTGGCAATGTTGCCACTTCATTCTTTCTGACAGCATCTGGAATTTTAACGTAGACATATTTAATTTCTTCAATGAAGATACCGCATTGTACAATATCTATAAAATGTGTAAAATATCAAACATATTTTGTCTCACAATAAGGTCACATAAAATAATTTTACTTTACTTTAGTAAAAATTAATTCCCGTTTCTCATCAGCACAACATTTTTTTTGAATAGCATCTACAAAACTTTATTTTAAAATGTAATTATCCTTTGATTAAATATGCATGCAATAAATCTGCGCAAAATTTGAAAACTATATTTCACACCAAACCAAAGGTATGTGTCTACTTGTAAGAAATACATTCTGTAGACATCTTAAGACTTTTACGTTGTTATATATTATTTGACGATGAGTTGCATTGATAGTTGTTAGTACCGTCATCAGGATCAACATACACACATTTACCATAAATCGCACCCCTCATTTACATTTTAATAAAGTTCTGATGAGATACCTGGAACTGTTTTATATATGCCTTAAGTAAAGCGACGTAAATGGCAGAAATTGTGTGGGCCATAAACTAACACAACACAAGGCGCCTAGTGTAAGCACTTCATCTATCACACATTTACCCTGTCACACTAACAAACAAGAACACGCAGCACAGGGACAGCATTTGTTGTTGATGAGACACGTTCATCTTCATCATATCATCGTCATCCATAGTCTATAGGGCGGCCACAATCATGACATCATGTTATTCTGCCCCACTTTCTATTTAATGTTTTACGCTTAAATAACAAGTTTCTACACAATCAAATGTGCGCTTATAAAGTCATGCCAAAATTAATGAATTTGAATAATCTAGAAATATACAAAGATTTACAACAGAATGTCTAAACACGTACCTTCTTCCCGGAGCTCTGATGTTTCCTCTAACTGTCAGTCTGGACTCTGTTCAAAAATGGCAATACACGGTAGTGTAAATTGGCACTACCCCTGTGCTCCATCCGAGGGAGGCCCGTCTGCTGATAAATGAATAACGGACTTTTTTCCTGGGTCAACAGCTGCTGGAGAGCGCCTGGCAGGCGGCTGTCGTGTGCCGAAGGGTGCCGCTTCCCAGCCGCTCAGATCCGCCCTCGGACCGAGGGTTGCGTGCTGACTGGGTATAAGCCTCTTTAAACAACAATTTGAGGGGAACGAGATAAACGTGCAGTCCTTTACAAAAAATACCATCGTTGGATGAATGCTGTAGATGACATAGACACCGTTCTACTCACTATCAGTGTGGAGGTGAGTATAGGGGGCGTCCGCCTCCTGTCCACCGTAATCGCGGCCCCAGTCGTCTTGGGTCTGGAAGCGGCAGGTAGCAGGTGTTAACAATTGAGTAGCCAGCTACGGAATCTGGGCAGTGTGGACGAATGCGGCGGCAAAGCGTAGGCGCACCAATACTAGGAGGGTCCGCAATTATTTTTTAATGATGCTATTTGGTGGCTACTGGTGCATTCTAATCATTTAATTTCATTTTCAAGTGTTGCTTCAGTAGACAAAAATAGTTTTTTATATGTTTTTTTCATTTCGCATTTTCATTTCATTGTTTATATTGTATGAAATTATCATTCCATTAAAATTCCATTCATTGTATTTAGCATATATGTGTTTGTAAAATGCATTGTTGTATGACCATTGTTATCTTCAATAAACCAACATAAGTGGAACGTTGTCATAACATCCCAAGCCTCCCATACATCAAGATGAACAGGAACTGACTGTCCGTTGACAATACAACAGTGGCGCCGCTGAGTGGTTAATATTGAAAACTTACTGGTGTAGACACTGGCAACAGGACTGCCGACCGCGGTTGTTTTTTTCGCACCGCGCTTGGGAAGGTTACGTATTTTGCAGGATACGGGATGCTTTATAATGAATAAGCTTGTCCGATTATTTTGTCAATTTTTGTCACTACCGTATTATTTATAGCCCAGCTGTAACGCCGTATTAACAGCTGCATAAGCGTAACAAACACGGCGAGCCCGAAACAGTTGGCAGGCCTGCACAAGCTGTCAATCACATTTCCATTCACAAAATTCACACATACTGACCAATATTTTTTCCTTGCTGTTAAATTGAAATCTGAAGAGTGTCTTCTGCTGTCCATCCTCACCAAGTTTTCTTTTTGGAGGCATACTTGTTCATTGAAGAACCCACGGAAATTATAAAAACGTTATTGTAGCAGACTCCATGCAGTGGTGCCTGTGGAAATCAACGCAAACTGTTCGTAACATGTAGTTGAAGGGAGTGTACTTTCGACCATCTCCGGCAGTAGTCGGGCGTTCTCGGGTCGTCAATATCCGGACCGGCTTAGTTTTTCGCGGATTTTGTGAAATTGAGCCATTCTTTCGCCTCAAAAAAGTAAGAAAATAATTATATGGGGTTGATTCAGTAGCCGGTGTTCTGATTAGCGGTTATCGGGGATCCCGCCGGCCGCTGGGGCTTCGGGAACACGCTACAACTTGTGCGCGGACATGTAGAGCTCGCAGAGATTGTACTCTAACATGTCTAGCGGTAACATTACGTTTTATTGTCTTAGATAAGTGTGGTAGATTAGACACGCGTCTGCAGTAATTCATGACGACTTTGCGCAGGGTTGGTGTCTTGAATACTAACCGGCTGTGCGGTCCCTATATGCTAAAAGGTATTACATCAGTTCTAAAAGACAGTTTAGCAATTGCCGTGAGTTCAGGGACGAACTCGTACGCACAACTTCTGTGAAACTTCTTCGGAACGGGATCATGTTCATTTGATTGTCAAACACTGACTGCAACGTGGACCTAACTCCAACCTCAATCTTCATATGGCGTCAACTGACATGTTGGCGGTGCACATTGGCGTCAACTGACATGTTGACAGCGGGGGTGCGTCTTAATTGTTGACATACCTTACGAATGCTATCGGAACGAAATCTGGAGAACTGTTTCGAGAACAAAGTCAGGAAAACGCTTTCCAAATGCCTCGTGTAAGTGAGATGACGGAAGCTGGGTGTGGGAGCTTGGCGACAATGTTGATTAGTTGCCTCTGGATAACTGAAGCATCGATATGTTGACTCGTTTGGTATTTATGTTTTGCAAGGAGGATATGAAGTGGCGAATCAGCACTAGAGACAGTAACCAAATATATATCATTCTCCAAGTGGTTTTACTATGGGATTGCATCAACCCTACCTTACATAGCATTATACTAATTCTTCCCCTATTGTTTTCTTTACTTGCGGTATTATGTACTGGCTTACATCTACCCGCTGAGCAACACACGATGGGCATCAACTATCACCGTTACTGCGGCAATAGGCATTTGGATATAAACCCGTTTTCAGTGGCGCCGTCTGGAGAGTCATTAGCCAATGTACTTGTAATGTAGTTATTTATCCGATAGGTGGCAAAGCCAATACGTGAGTTCAATAACGGGACAGGATTATGGGTCGCGACCAAGGGAATAAACATAACTCGAAATAACTACCTTTGTGTTGTTAATGCATCGGCAATTAGTAGTTCAGAAGGCAATGGTCGAAGGAAGCGAAAGAACACAGGACGAGGAGACTGGACCACGGTGCTCCAAGATTGGTGTAGGGCCTATTAATAGTATTACAGATACTTTATGCGATTTTGACTTGAAGTTTTGTAAGGAGATACGGTAGAATTTATTTGAACTTATATATTTTCGCGAGTGTGGTGACTTCGCGATTTGCAATCTGCGTACGGGGAGGTATGACGTAGATTACGTAATTCGAAACAATAAAAAATAGTTGTGAAGACTTCATAGCGAATTGACGTATCCAGCAAAGACCGTATATCCAAATAGAGACTCCTTGGTATCCAGTACGTCATGGTCTGTCCCCGTCACAATCGAATTTTTGCGCCAACAATGTTGATAACGGATATATACATGAATTACATTACCATTGCTGCATGACATCTCATAAATCAAATATTCCCGCATACATTTGTCACTTCACGAACGTTGTCTTATGTTCTTATCATAAAAAACACTTTTGTGACCAGAATTCCAACAAAATATACGAAGGAATGTCAGAACCCACCACGTGTTTTCTGATGACTTGACGGAGATTTTGCTAGGCAACTGGTCACGTAATTGATAGGATAATTCGTAGCGAAAAGTTTTGATGTGTAGAACAAAGCGAATGGTTTTTCGGAAGAATTCCTCGCCATCGTGGTGTCTGACGATCGAATTTTTTAAAACACGTCCTTTTGGGCATTATTACTGAATATCTTCATCTCTTGCCTCATCCAACAAGTGATTTGCGTCATATCGTAGGCATCACATTTGTATCAATAGTGTAACATTTTTGTCGTTGGCGTCACGTTGGCCTATAATCAAACTGATTGAACATATGTCTAATTAGGTGAAATAGTGTTGTATGCCTATAATTTAATAAAAATAAATAAAAAGTGAACACAATGACCCCAGAATATGAATATATATATATATATATATATTCATATATATATATATATATATATATATACATATATATATATACATATAATATAATATATATATATATACAGTATATATATATGTATATATATGTATATATATATTTAGTTTTAGGCTTTCAATCCTCCCTGTATTCCGGTTAGCAGGGAAAGGCATGGACATGGATATATTTTAAAGCCCTTCTGTATCGTGATGCTAATACAACTATTTGTTTCTGATAATAAGGTTTCAAGCAATTTAAAACTAAAATATGTTTGAAATAATAATAATATGTTTTTCTTTAACAAGATTTAATAAGATTGCCACTCAGAGAATTAACTCTACATGCCAGGTGGACAAGGAAGCCTTCTGCTTATCGAGAGTACAACCCTTTTTATAGATCTACGTGTATCCCACCCTTCTGAGGTATGTGTCGATTTTATTTTTAAACGTATTCACGCTACTAGCACCCACACACGCAGCAGATAATATGTTCCATTCATTTACAATCTTTTGTGAAAATAAGAACTTTCTTATATATATAATCTACACTGCTCCTTTACTAATGTAACTTCATGTCTTCTAGTCGGTCTATCTTAAAAAAAATGATATCAATATTTTCATAACCATTCAATATTTTATACACATCCCTTTGATCTTCTCTCAATCTCCTGGTCTCTAGTGTTGTTAAACCACATTCTTTTAGGCGTATTTAGTAAATAAGATCCGTCAGTTCTGTAATCATTTTAGTCGCTCTACTCTGTACTCTTTCTAGCATATCTATGTCATTCTTGTGATACGGCCTCCACGCTTGTATACAATATCTTACATGAGGCCTAACTATTGTTTTGTACAGTGGTAGTATTAGTTCTTTTTCCTTATACGCTATATTTCGCCTAATTAATCTAACGATTTGATTTCCCTTTTTACAATAGTACTTAGTACAATACCCCCATTGTATAGTGTACATCTTCGTTCACATGTCCTGCGTGGAGCATTTGCATTTCCCAAAATTGGACATTTGCCAATTTTCAGACCATTTGATCAACCGGTCAAGATCAACTTGTAAATACTATCTCCATCAGGTTTAATCCTTCTAAACACTTTTGTATCATCCGCAAATTTCAACACCTTGCTTGTTATATCATCCTCCAAATCGTTGATATATATTAAGAATAATACAGTTCCCAGTACTGATCCCTGTGGTAATCCACTCAAAACGGATTTCCAATTTTGAAGCCTCCCCGTCAACTACTATCAGTTGTCTACTGTCAATCAGCTATTTTTCTATCCAGTTAATTATACCATATCCTATGCCATGGGCCTTTAGTTTAAGCAGTAGTCTTTGATGTGGAATTTTGTTGAAAGCTTTCTGAAAGTCTAAATAGATGATATAATCTTCATCATTTCCAGTACGTCTATATCATTTCCACATTACTTGTTGGTACTTAATGTTTCTAATGGCTTCTTTCGATAAGTGTTTCTTTCTGGACTGTTTTTTTAAGGGAACAAATTTATCGACGATGCACTCAATTTCACTCTTAAGATATTCCAGTGTTGCTGCCTGATTCATTCTTCATTGTGTTTTTCCAGTCTATCTTTGCTAAATATTTCCTCATGTCCTTATTTCTTCTTTTGTGGAAATTTCTCCTGTACTGCTTTTTACTAATCCTTTCTGATTTTACTTTGATGGTAAATGAATCTGGTTGTGATCACTACTCCCCGGTGGCTCACCTATTTTGACTTTATATTAATTATATGATGACAAAACCATGTCTAACACATTCTCACCCCTGTGGTTCTAGCGCATGTTGAGAAAGGAAACTATCTTGAACTGAAACTAAAAACTTGTGGTCTCCTCATTCCCTGTACTATGTAGATATTTCCATTGTATATGACCATAATTAAAATCCCCCATAATAATAGCCTGGATAGATTATTTAAAATATAAAATAACTCCACCTCCCCTTCTTCCTATTCCTAAACATTACATAGCCTGTCAGTCACAATTCGGCATCTGATACATCGGTGGTGGCCTATGATTTGATCATACCTATTATGTGAGGGTCAATATCTTTTATACTAATTTTTAGTTCACTTCTTTTGTTTATTATGCTCCTTCCATTTAAACAGACGCATTTATATCCAGCTTCAGAACTGTTTTCCAGGTTGTTCTTTGCTGATTTGTTTTTGCTGTCTTTATCTATGCCGTTATTTCAGGCTTCTCTGTGAATCCCCCCTGCGAATCTACTTTAAATAAATGCAATCTGTCCTACTCTCAACAGATCGCAGCAGGTTCTCTGAGAAAACTGCAGCCGTTTCCACTTAGACGGAGGCCATCTCTTATGTACCTTCTTCCCTCTCAACAAAGTATCCCCATAAATCTATGAATCCACCCCATCTTCTTCACATATCTGCTCAACTAGTGCGTTCACCGCCATCCTCTTGCAGTTTCTATATGTTGACATTCTTCCTCCCATTGCTGGCAAAATTCCTGAGAGACTAATCTGTTCAAGTCTTGTCCTCTTTAAATTCCTCACTAACTACCTGTACTTCTGTACTGCCCCAGTTGTTCCCTCCCAACGCATACTAATACAGACCCTCCCTTGCCATGCCCCAATACCTTATCTGCCCTTTCAGTCATATGTTCTATCGTAACCCCCGGTAAACAAACAACGACATCCCCCCTCGCTTAGTGTCTTATCTGTCTTTCTAGGAAAAGATTCGCCCATGAACACCGTCTCTTTTCTCATTGCCCCTTAATATCTGCCTCAGAGTAGCTCCTTCTTCGGTTTGCATCTTTCTAGTTGTTGTCTTTTCCCCCTGCCGTCTTCTCTCCTGTCACATTCCCTTCCCTTCCATCCTTTCCTGTCGCTTTTTCTCTTGTCACTTTTCCTCCTCTCATCGTCCCTTTTATCGACTTCTCTTCTGTTACATTTACTTTCATTTTCTTTCCTTCCGTCAACTTTCCTCCCATCGTATTTTCCTCTCTCCTCTCCCGTCCCGTTTTCCCTCCTACCTCCTTCTCTACGGTCACTTTCTCTCCTATCACTTTCACGCCTGTCATGCTTCCTGCCGTCGAATCTCCAATTTCTTCCCCTCCGATCACCTTCCCTCATCTCAGTCTCCTTTCCTCAATCTTTTTGCCACTACTCTGCTCCTTCAGTTGCACATTATTCTGAACTCTCTCCCTCTCGTCTCTTTCCATTCCAGCTGTCTCCTTGTTAATTCTGATATCCATCCCCTTCACAATATATGTCAACCTAATTACCTACATATCAGAATTTATTTAATAATAATGATAATAATCTAATTTGCTATTCAAAATAGTTCATGCCTTTTTAGCTAGTCTTTGGACAGACTGTTTCCTCCGTATAATGCGTATCAGAATGAATAAGTCTAAGTTAAGAGGCCTTCTACTACAACGTACTTATATATTTACATTGTGTATGTTGAACCGGCCGCCGTGTCGAAACTTGGGCAATTTCGTTTACCCTACGTTGCCCCCTTCAAACCCGCACCGGCCAGCGTGGAAGGGTAGGCCACCAATCACCAGCATGCAAAGTACGTGTGATCGGGATCGGAGAAGTTAGAAGAAGAGAGAAATGCTTCACTACCTTATAAAACGGCCACCTAATATACCATTCCACGGCGAACCATGGCCAAGCAGGAGTAGGTTATCTCATAAACAAGAAATGGAAAGACAATATAGTGAGTGTTAACAGCATCTGCTCCAGAATAGCAGAACTTGTATTATGCATAACAAAGAGCTGAAAACAGAAGATAGTAAAAGTATATGCACCAACAACATCATACTCAGAAGAAACAACTTCTACAACGACGTGGATGAGACCTTAGAACAGCCAACCCACTACATTATAGTGATACTAGACTTTAATGCGGAAATATGGCAACGAATAAACATTTCGGAAACGGCAACAGGCAAATTTGGCCTAGGTGTGAGAAACGAAAAAGGCGATCCCTTGTAGAATAGGCAACTTCAAGAAAGTACAAAATCAGGAATATCACGTTTCTGAAGAAAGCAGGGGGAGATGGACGTGGGAAAGCACTAATGGAGAAATGAAGAACGAAATTGAGGCTGAAAGGAAGAAGTTGATAAACAAGAGCCCACCAAGTGTAGATACCACACAAATAGAAACAAAAAAGATCAAATTCCAACTGAAACTGCAAAATCGATTCGAGACACTACAAAAAACTAGACGACATCGACACCATGAGCAAAAACGTCACTGATATGATCCAACTAAGTGCGACAAGTGTAGCCAAAGAAATCAACAGGCATGTAAAGACGAGAATATCGTCACCGACATGAGCACTGGTGAAGAAACGACGAGAAATGGCGGATAACGCCACCGTAAAAAAGACAAATAGAGTACGCTGAAATATGCAAGACCATCGAAAAGAAAGTGAAGGAGGACATCAGGAAGTACAAACAAGAGATCATACGAGAAACGATTATGGCATCAAAGAGCCTGAAGAAAGCCAGAAAACTGATTGCACTCCTAGACAAGTAGGGTAGAGAAATTCAAGACTAAGATATGATCATGCAACGAATAGAGGAATTATATACCGAGCTATACGACAATGAACTGAGTACCATAATAAACTTACTTACTTACTTATACCCTTCGCTCCATGCGGAGCATAGGCCATCGACGACGACTCTCCAGTGCACACAACTTTGGACAATCTTCTCTATTTCTTTTCAAGTGTAGCCACTCCTTTGTACTTCTGCAGCCGTGTCTGCAGCCGTGTCTCTATGTGTTTTTGGCCTTCCTCGCCTTCTTTTTTCCTTGATGATTCCACGCCAGAGACTGTCTAGTGATGTTTGTTGTTGGTTTTCTCAGTGTGTGTCCAATCCAACCCCACTTTCTCCTCAGGATCTGTTTCGCAACTGGTTCTTGGCTAGTCCTTTCCCATAGCTCCTCGTTTCTGATTATTTTGTCTTGCCATTTTATGCGTAGAATTCTTCGCAGACATCGGCTAAGGAAAGTCTGGATTTTCCCAAGTGTTGTTTTTGTCATTCTCCATTTTTCAGAGCCATACAACAATACCGATTTTAAATTGGAGTTACAAATTCTGATTTTTATTTTTTATTTTTTGTGCAATTCGCTCGCTAAAAATGTAAATGATTCCACTTCCTCCTGAGCTTCTCTGCCTGCTATAACTGTGTAGTCATTCCTACTGTGTATGTTCATGACCTTGGTTTTACTTCTGTTGATCTTCAGACCTGTTTTATGATGTTGTTGATTCAAAAAATGTCATTTTCCCCTGCATTTGTTTGTGGGTGTGTAACAGTAGTGCCAGGTCATCAGCGAAGTCCCCAAGTCCTCCAGCTGAGTCCATTGTATCCACTGTATGCCATTTCTTCTCCCGTTCGTGGTGGTCCTCATAATCCAGTCGATCATGAGGATGAACAGGAAAGACGACAACAGGTATCACTGCCGAACCCCTGTCTCAACATCGAAACTATCTGAAAGTCGTCCTGCATGCACCGCCTGGCAAGACATTCCTTGGTAGGTGCTCTGGATCACGGAAATTACCTTTTCTGGAATGCCATAATGTCTCATCAGGTTCCAGATTATTTGTCTGTCCACTCTGTCAAATGCTTTATCGTAGTCAATGAAATTTATATACAGTGGTAATTCCATTCCAACGATTGTTCTAATATGATGCACATAGTAGTTATATGATCAGTGCAAGATCCACCCTGTCGGAAACCTGCTTGTTCTCGGAGCTTTGCATCCACTGCTTCTTTCATCCTCTCTATCACTATGTTCAGCACTTTTCCCGGGACTTATAGTAACATTATTCCTTTAAAATTATTGCATTCTCTGATATCTCCTTTCTTGGGGAGCTTGACTGCGAGTCCCTTTCTCCATTCCTCTAGAACTCTTTCGTCTTCCCAAATTTTCTCGAAGAGGCTGTGCAGTATTTCCGTGGATGTATTAATATCTGCCTTTATCGCCTCTGCAGGTATTTCATCCGGTTCTGATGCTTTTCCGTTTTTCAGTTTCTTGATAGCGTTCTTGAATTAAGTTCTGCTTGGTTTATCACAGATCACAGTTTATGGCTAACGTGTCTTTGCTGGGGGGGGGGTTGACTGGGAGATCTTCTGGAATGTGTCTGTTTCATAGTTCTGTGAAGTGCTCCTTCCATCTCTTTCGTTGGTCATCTAATGTGGTGAGGGCTTTTCCTTGCTTGTTTTAAATTGGTTTGTCCCTTGGTTGATACTTGCCTGCCAGCTTCTTTGTTATATTACATAGATCGTTCATGTTTCTTGTTGCTGCTGCCTCCTTTGCCTGTGTTGTCAAGTTGTCCACCAGGTTGTCCACCAAGCTTCTCGTGTATCTTCTGATGTTCTTCTTTACCTCCTTCTAAGGTTGTGTGTACTGTGCTTAGGCTTCTGCTTTTGTTGCTGTAGTTTTTCTGCTGTTCACTATCGCCTTCTTTTCCTTTCGCACTTGTAGCTTGAGTAATGTGTCAGCTGTCATCCAGTCTTTGTGCTGTGTTTTCTTTCTGCTTACTGTCTCTTCACAAACACCTGTCCACATCTGCTTGACTTGTTGCCACTTCGGTTCTAGTTCAGACTTGCTATCGTATAGTTCTTGTAGCACCTGGTATCTGTTAGAGAAGCTGATCCGGTACTTTTCTGCCGTCCTCTTGTCCTTCAATAGATCTATGTTACAACGTGTTCTTGTGCTGCTGTCCTGTCCTGTGTGCCTCTTAAGATGAAGCTTGACTGTTGCCACCACCAGGTGGTGATCAGAAGCAGCATCAGCCACTCATTTCACTCTCACATCCTACAGCGACCGTCTGAACTTCTGTCCAACACACATGATCTATTTGATTTTCAGTAATATCGTTAGGTGATCTCCAGGTTGCTTTGTGAATGTGTTTATGTGGGAAGACATTTCCTCGTATGACCAGGCTGTTCATGGCACATAGGTCTGCGAACCGTTCTCCATTTTAATTCATCTGTCCTAATCCATGCTTGCCCGTGACTTGCTCATAACCTGTGTTGTTATTTCCTATATTTGCGTTGATGTCGCCCACGAGAATGATAACGTCCTTCGGCCCTTGTTCTTCAAGTACATTGTGCAGTCTCTTGTAGAAGTCATCTATCCTGTCCTCGTCCGAATCGTTTGTGGGAGCATAGCACTGTATCACGTGTTTTTCGTCATGGATTTGGCTGTAATCATTCTGGAATTGATCGCGTCCCAGCTAATAAGTGTTCTCTGAACCTCTCAAGACAGTGTTAAGGCTACACCCTCACCATACTACACACCGACCCGAAAGGGGTATCAGAGATAACAACATGGGAGGCGGCAGCAGCGCTAAGAGATATGAAGAATGGGAAGACATCAGGCCACGATCACGTAAACATTGAAACACTAAAAACAGGAGAAAATAATATCTCGAAGACATGGGCAAAGTTACATACTAAATGCTTATCAGAAACACGAATACCCACCGCATGGAAGAACACAAAGATGGCGATAATCTTCAAGAAGGGAAATAAGAAAGCCTTAAACAACTACAGCCATATATGTCTGTTATCAAACATCTACAAATTACTCACTAAGATACTATCGATAATAACGAATAGGCAAGAGAAGACAATCAACCAACATCAAGAGCAAGCAGGATTTAGAAGCAGGTACTCAAGAGCAGACCACATACACGTCGTAATCCAACTGAAAAAGAAGTGTCGAGTGCTTCGCCGACGACACACTCATATGCGTTACTACACAGCAAGAACTACAAAAAAATGTTGGAGGAGCTAGCTGATGAAAGTGAAAAACAAGGTCTGAAGATGAACATTTCGAAGTGATGCTAGAAAATGACACACCAATATATATCAACACCACGCAGATATAGAACGTTGAAAGCTACATCTATAGGGGACAGCAATACAGTATCAGAGACAAAAACCAAGATAAGGACATTCAAAGAAAAATCACCGCCGACTGGACAGCATTCGCCAAACACCGCGACAAGGAAAACTTTGGAACCTACTTGAAATGACACGTCTACAACTCATGCTTACTACCGGCGAGGAAACACCATCCAGGCAAAGAACAAGCTAGCAGCCGCACAAACAAAGATGGAAAGAAGTATGTTAAAATCACATATCGGGAGAGAGAGAAACAAACACCTGGGTAAGAGATAAGCAAAGGTCATATACGTTATAGAACAAATCAGAAGACAGAAGTGGACCGGGTAGGGCACATCAGCAGAGTACGAGATTTCCGATGGACATCGTGTATCACAACCTTACCAGACGTTACGAAGGGAAACGATGTAGAGGAAGACCGGCGAGACAGTGGAGAGACGAACTAGACGAGTACTGGAAGAGTACCATCTGGCAGAAGATAGCGCCAGTCAGGCAGATTTGGAAACGACATGCTGAGGCCTTCGCCCAACCACGGGACACTAGTCACACTACGGCTGTACAATGATGATGATGATGATGATGATGATGATGATGTTGAACCAGTTCGCATTGGATCATGGAGTTAAATTGAAAATAAGAAATTAGGATATTTGGCAAATATTTATTTGCGTATAGTTTATATATTCCAAGTCACTTATTCGCATATATTCAATAATGTAAACAATACTCTGAATTAGACTTATCTATCACCTAGTGCCCAACTATCATACGCTAGACATACGCTTTGTGGCCCCTAGCGTATGGGTGTAAAACTACGATTTATCAACAAACCTTATAATATCGCTCACGAAAGCTAAGGCAGTCTAGAATACTTTCTCTGACTAACTTTTAGCTATAATCGTTTCTTAATATGTCTACTGGTAATTCATGAATTATATTGACGTAAAATTATACTTATCTTATCAATATTTCCACTGCTTTTCCGATTTTTCATCCACCACAAAATCTCAATGATTCAGTCCCACGATTTTCCCGCCAATTATCACTAAGACCACAAACAAATGTTATTTATCATGTGAACTTCTCATTGGGTAAAATATTGAAGTATGCCTACAATTTGCGTAAAATAAAAACTAGTGAACAAAGATTGTATTGCATGAACAATATAGTGAAACATAATCGTGTGACGCTAATGACACAGGGGTTTACATTCGAAACTTGTTAACCTCTCTGAATCCCAGTACGTAAGGTAGTGCGTAGACATGGGCGATTTTATGACATATATTGTTCCTGGTTCCAAGATTCCATTATACAGCAATAAATAAACTTACTTTGAAGCACATTTTGAAATATATGCGACGTTTCGACCCATCTCCAACGGATCTTGTTCACGCACTTATGCTGAAACGTCACATATGTTTCAACGTTTGCTCCAAAGTAAGTTTAGTTCTGGCCGTCTAATGAACGATTTTATATACTACATATATTACACAATGACATTTGTTCACTTGTTTGAATTTTGTTTAAGAGACCAAACAACCTTATTTTGACCAGATGTCAAATATTCACTCAGGTACGTTTAGTCCGTCGTTTACTTACTGCCACACATACATTTTGTGGTGGTATACAACGGCGTGTAATGAGAAGCAGACCTTAGCGAGGAGCGCAGAGGTGCAACGGCTAGACCATTCGACTCTCAATCGAGAGGACCCGGGTTCGATCGAATCTTGTGCTGCCGAATCGAACCTTAAGCAAGTTCACTCTACGTTGCTCCAGTTCAGTCAGCTGTATGAATGAGTACGTTGCTGTATACAGTGGTGGACGTTTGTGTATAAATCGTCTTCACTTCTCTGTGATGTCGAGATGGTGTTCGATTGAATAGGTCTGCCAGGGAATACAGTTTAAAGCGCTTTGAACAGTCCTAAAGACTAGATACTGCACTATATAGGAAGTTACTTTTTATATACACTCGTAAGCACGCACGCAAAAAGGAAGGCGTTGACAGTTTATTCACGAGGCAGGATGTGATTTATAGAAATCATATAAATTATATTTGACGGCCAAGTGACAACGGCAGCAGTGTTTGTGGATATTGGTGCTGTGGCTCTTCGCACAACTGTTGGATGAGAGGGTCGTGTTATTTGGGTAGGTTTGGTGATTTAAAGATTCAAAACAGTGGGAACATATTGGTGTACAAACGTGTCGACTTTGGTTCTGCTAGTGTGCTGGCGATGTGTTAACTGTCCCCACGGGGTTGTCACGCGTGACTCGAACTTGATTATCTGGAAGTCATACATCAATCGTACCTGCGAACGTAGTAAACCGTAGTTAACTCAGTCGAACTGTGGCGCAAAATTTGACCAAGACGTCATGAGCATTTGATACCTTTATTATTCGTCACGTCAAAACATAAAAAAAACACGATGCCTACTAGAAGTGGTGTTTATTAGTCACAATTTAATTTCGTCATGTCCTGTAACGCAATTACGGTCACAGAAACAACGACAACATTCATATATGACTAATGTCACGATGACACGACGACACTATAAAGAGTGTTTTTCATTAAGCGTCGTTCAAATGAGGTTTTTGTTTAAACTTACGTTCATACAGTTGAATATGCGTCATAAAAGCATAATTATTTCGTAGCATTTACACACACACACGCACACGCACGCACACGCACACATGCTCACACACATACACATTCATTATACCGTACTTGCAAACATTTGTGCTCTGTAAATCTACAAACTTAAATTTAGACACATTTGATTGTTTATCTTAGATTGATGACGAATGTTACATGTATTATATTAGCGATTACATAGACAGTACTTAACCACAATGTTTTAAGAATGATATCATGATTTTCAGTCTTCAATATATGTTATGTAAGAGTCAATTAAGTCAATCTTTTGTATGCTGTCACCTACCTTCTTCAGACTAATACCGATAAAACAGGGTATCACAAAAGTGTCTTAAGTGTGGGACAAAGCTTTACCTTTTCGCAGATTATTATGAAAAGTGTGTGTTTCCTACCCTGAACCACATCTACTCAACAAATAAATCACTATTTAAACACCATGTCAAACCAACGTCTAAACAAATATTTAATGGTGATGCTACTGACGTTGAAATACTGCTGAAAATCGGCACTTTTTATTGCTAATAAAAACACGGTGTTGTCAGTCATAACGAAACAATCTTGTTTCAGACTCACTATAGTTTTTTACACTCATAGATATTCTCCGGAAAAAGCAGCTTTGTCAACTCCAAATGATTGCAACAATTTCGAAACGTAAGACTCAGCAATCAACGGACTTGCCAATAAATCTATGAATCGGACCCTAAAGGCGGTCTTCAAATTGTCCAGCATACCGATAAACACCTGTACGGTTGGCAGCTTTGTTATGCATATCGTATTTGTCGCATTACAATCCAGTGCCGGAACTTGAAAAGTAAACATATATCATAAAAAGATTACCGTCTCGTTATGAATTTTGAAGGGCAACAAGTTTTGTTGAAACCTTCACTGCTTCGTATGCGTTGTTAACCAGCTTTTGTCTTCTCCGAAACAACGCATCCAACGTTTTCAAAAGTCCAACAATGATTGTCAGAACGCAAAGCTGACTTCGAGACTCAATATAGCTACTAGTTGAGCAACCGGCCTGCCGATTCCGCATATCTCGCCAGAACTGCTCCAAGACTCAGCCAACGACGACTGCTAGGTGTATGTTAGAATATGACCATTTTCTGTTGTTCTCAACAATTTATAGTTCTTAGTGCGGGTCTCGCGGACGAACTAGAAACCGCCCGCGGGCCAAATCGGGCCATGGGTCAGGGTTTGCAGAACGCTGCGCTAGATTGTTACAAGAAAAAGGTAAAATAAGTGGGAAATACGTACAAAAAATAATATTGATTTGAACCCTCCAGTCTGATGCATCTTTTCATGTTGAGTGATTGTTAATATTAAAATGCCTAATAATTATACTTATTTGTCTATCTACAGCGGTGTGACACGTGACACATTAACTAGTCTCGGAACAAAGCAAAAAAGCATATGTTGCTGTTCTTTTCGTCGTTTCCTGTCTTCAGGAGTGAGGCTGGCTTGGATACGTCGACATGTTCTTTCTCTTCCTTCTCATTGCACTTGCACTACTTTCTCTGCCAACGTTCTCCATTATTCTCGGTCTTTTGCTCTTTTCCTCCATTCCCCTTTCCATCCCTCCATGTCTCTCTTCACGCAATCCTCCCACCTCAGTCTCGGTCGCCCTGGTTTTCTTCTTCTGTCCACTCTCCGGGCATCTGCTTTCTTTGCCATCCGTTCTTCTCCCATTCGCTACACATGTCCTGCCCAGTCCAACTGACTTCTCACCAACTTCTTCTTGAAACTTTCTTTCACACCAACATCCTCCCTTAACCCATCCACTCTTCGCTTATCTATTATCGTGACCCCAGTAATTCTCCTAACCCGGTTGTTTCGCACACTTTCGTACCCTCTCCTTTTGTTTCTCTGTCATTGCTAAAGTCTCTAGGCCATACAGGTAGGCTGGTGTCACACATGCGCAAAGTACCTGTCCGTTGACCTTTCGCGATGTGTGCCTGTATCCCATCACATCTTCTACTTTCCTCCATGCTTTCGTTACTGCTTGTATTCTCCTGCGAATTTCTGTCTCATATCAAAACATCAAAAACACAAACAAAACAGCTTTGCTCCACAATGTTTAACGAATACTCTCACTAGTGTATTGCACATTTTAGCAAATCTTGCGTCATGCTCGTAATTAAGTATTTATATATGCATTATTTCTAGTATTGCATCTAACTGTTCACGACTCTTATTGTGTTTCGCTGATGTCGACGTGACCTAGTCAGTACTTTTTACCAGTAGATGATCGCATCCAAAAGGCACCAAACTCGGCATATTGTTTGGTGCCTTCCGTTTTTTGTGCAGCCATGCAAATTATGTCGCTGTGACACGGTAGATATGAGGCAGTATTGTGTGATATCACCTTCCTAGTATGACTCCCCATGTCCGGTGAGTAAGTTTTAGTCCCGTACTCCATGGAAGGATGTTTGGTGCATTAACCCTGATGTGGCGGGACGCTGTATGACATCAGTAGGGATGGGAATCTCACGAACAGGGTGTGTTTCTCGTTTCCTGTTGACGTCAGTATGGGTGTGAATGTTGTTCGTTGAACGCGAAAAAACAATACGATTATTGTGTCTGACTATGCGGGCGGAGTTTGTTGATCCTGTTACTTAGAACAAACAAATGCCTGCCAGAGATGTGTATAAATACCTGGAAGCACATCACAGCATTACTACAGAGCTTTCTTAGATATCGACTGTTGTGATCGAACGACAACGATATTCTGAAGTAAGGTAAGTTATGATCACCTTCGATATATGACAATAATTTATTTTAATTATTTCCTTCTGATCATTATCTAAGCTGATATTACTTAGTCAAACAGAAACAAAAGGCTCATTATGGGTTATGTACATAATAAAAGAGTTTATATTAACTAACAGTTGTGCAACTATAATCAACAAGATCACGCCAGCAATATATCAGGGAACGTTTGTTGAAACATAGCTACGAAATTTCACTATTTTTGCCTGAACCCCTGCGTCAAAGTTTCCTGTTTCAACAACACCATTTTATTGTTTGGAAACAAACATGCTGTTTGATTATATACTCTCAGACAATGAAAGCATAGTCATAACTGTTTATTAATTTCACGTTGACCATAGTAGTTTTGGAATTATATCATAACACGTTTTGAAATTCTAAAAAGAGCACAAGCTCACACAATTGCCCATGTTAATCAACGTTGGATAGCATCACGCAAGATATGAAACCTATTTGAATGATTACAGACAATCTCTAATTGTAGGCTGTTATGCATGTTTTATTACAAAATTACACTGTAGTAGTCCATAGAACTGCATGCCATGACATGAGTTAACAATGGAACGGAAGGGTCGCAGTAAAAAATGTTGGTCGTTTATTGGTCAGGTCTCCGCGTCATGAACAAGATGGCAGCCTTCGTAGTTTATCTGCGGTCACACGAAGCCCCAGTATTTTTTTCAGACGTCAGAAATAATTGTAATCGCATGACAATGTTTTCGTTAATGGTTGAATGATCGACTTGCAACACCAGTAATAAGCAATTTGCGTTTAATATAACATTATATTAAAAGTTGTTTTACAAAACAATGTTGCTGAAGTTTCCTATTAGATTTTCAATATAACTATAATACGTGTCAACAGATAGAATGCGCAACGTTTGTTTTAAAATGTTCAAAGTAATATGATGTTTACACTGGGAATACATTACATTGATTTCGTGCTAAATACATTAGTGGTCACCTAAACAAATCAGTATGACATCTGTCCAACAGATACGCCCCCTTGACGTACAAATATGAGGTCGTACGACGCATTGCTCGTCACCATCTCGATGCTTCTGGTAGCGAAGTCATACAGCGCGGATCCATGCAAGGTACGGCGTTAATTTGATCTAACTATAAGTTACGACAGGACGTAATTCATGTATCCAGTACGTCGCGATTTGCGTACGTCACAATCAAAATGTTGCGCGTGACCTCCGCCAAGCCTTGCCTTTCCCAACAATGTTGGAACGGTTATATACGTAAATTACATTTCTATTGCTATTCGAAGTCTCACAAATCAAACATTCCCGCATACATTTGTCAACTTAAAAACAGTTCCTTATGTTTTTGTCATAAAGAAACACTTTTACGGTCATAATTTCTGCAAAATACAAGAAGGAATGCACGAACGCAACAGCATCCATTTTTTATGGATTGAAAGGGTTTTTTGCTAGGCAACAGAACACATGATGGACACGTTAATTCAGGACATAACATAACGTAACATACAGTTTATTATTGACCTCATGTAGATACATATATCATTGACTTTTCTGAACATCGATGCAATGACATCAATAAACATCAACATTTTACAGACATACATATACGTATATCATAGAAAATACATACACACACATCTACACCTGTTATGGCATTGATGTACTTTAGAATGACATGTGTAGCAATTTGATAGAGTGCAAATTTCATTATATTTGTATAACAACTATGTTTTTTATGAATACAAAATCCAAATGAGAAGCCTCGCAAACTGTGAGTGTTTTTTTTGTCTTTGATTATATCGGGAGTGTCACTTATAGCATGTGGTAGGCTCTATTTGAGATATTTCATTGCAAATTCATGTTTAGTTCTAAAAGTATGTATATTATTTTTTTATGGGTATTATAATTATGTATGTTTATACTTGGGATAATTTGCTAGTTAAGTAAACAAGAAGGTAATATATTTTTAATGTATTTAAAGTAAAATGTTAATTCTTGTAACTCTAATATGTCCTCTACTTTTAATAGTTTAAGTTTTTTTAAAAAGTGGTTCTGTCACAAAATCGAGTGTAAGTATTAATAAATTAATAATTTGGCGGTACCCGATTTGACATAGCAAGTTATAGGTTCAGGTGCACTAGGATTCGGAGTGAACGAGAGACATAACGTGACATCAGATATGTATGTACGAGAAGCCAACTGGCATTCCCATTTAATACATCAACAATAAACAAAAGCGGTCCAGTGATAGTTGGCCAACCGTTACTCTGCTATGACATTATATTTATAACACCATACATTGTACTCGACGAGTATGCATCCAAATACGAAATTACATGGGAGACAATTTAAACAGCTGGTCACTTACATGAAGACGGGTATACACCGTTGTAAAGTCTATGAACTGTAACCAACGAATGTCTCGTGATGTGTGAATGTCAACGTTCGCATCGGTCGCGTTCGGCGAGATGTCAGGACGAAGTCGAAAGTCGCTCGGCGTTCGGCGAACGAATTCACGTAGATGAAAGCAGGCGACTCGGGCGATCAAGTAAACGGTAGATTTGCCTTGTCGATCCCACGCGAATCACCAGGCGACAACACGGAATCGATGTCACGACTTCGGCGATGTCGAGAAGGTCTGTCACGGAGTCGGTGTTACGACAGCAAGCAGACGAAACGGTGGTGGCCTTGCATTCGAAGATCACGCCAAAACGGTACTGCAGTCGGTTATCGCTCAGTCTTCTTCAACGCGTGAGAAGTGCAGCGTCTCACAACTAATCAGTACTGTTGAAATCGTAGAAGTATTTACTACAGGCGTTGGGCGGACACACGTTTCAGCCCAATTCCTGGAGACGAGAATGCAACACTTTCTTCTGCTCAAATGTTCGTCTGGCCACGAATGGTCGTCCGGCCCTTATATAGCTTGTTGGCCGGAAGTTAGTCTGACCAATTACAACACTTAATACAAATTAAAGTCGCTTCAAAAACTGGCTCCCGAAACCATTCACACTTCGAAGCAATCCATTCAACTCGCTAAGTTTAAAATAGATTTTCCGAGCTAAACGTATAGGTATATAAGTGCTCATTCAATCTTTAACTTTCGTGAATTACTTACATAATTAATATCACTGGATTCCCTGTATCGATCCGGATACCACAATATTCATCGTACATTCCAACTCTCATGAATTAATCCATAATTTTAATAAAACACGCACTCTATTCATAAGCTCCGTGTGACCCTAGTGTTTTTCACACCTACATTTCTGTAAACAACTTTTATAAGTTCATAATATAATCTTTTTATAACCACAACATAAGTAGTTTGACAGGTCACCATATTACCAGTCATGTTAAATAATTTCTACAGGTACCAAATTTGGTATACCTAACCGTAGAATTAGTGGTGTACGCTACAAATGAAATTAATTAAATCTGACTCGTCGGCAGTTAAAACGTTACACGCCTTAATCGCCAGAGGGCACCAGCATATACCTCCGCGACAATACATACCAGATATGGCAGCACCATCCCATCAACCATACTTGTATACAAAACCACTGTTCTAAAGCCTGATTAAATTCTATACAAACCACTTTGTGACAGGTTCCGTGTGTGAGTTTATTTATTTTAGGTTATTATTCGCACGGCATTTCTTAATTCTCGTAATTATCTTTCTTTGATATTCCCAAACCATGATACTATAATTAATATATGATAATATTAATGTGTTATATAACAACACTCTTATTTCTAAAGGTGTAATATGTGTTTTAATCGGTTTAATATGCCAATTGTTTTTTAAGACTTATTTGAGATTTTCTCAGTGTGTTTTTCCAGTTTAGGTTAGTGTCTAAGGTCAATTCTAGGAAGTAAAATTCATCTACTCTTTCAATATTTATATCATCTATTTAAAGCGTAGGAGTCTGTGTGCGTTTATTAGACATATGAAAAAACACGTATTTTGATGTGCTTTTATTTAAAGATAATTTATTTATGTTTAGCCATTCATTTACTTTAAAACTTTCTTCATTTATTAAGGATTGTGCACTGTTATTGTGTGTATTGTTGCTAAGAGATTTTAAAGAGCTAGATAATGGTGTATCATCACCGTACATGACGAAATTAAATAATTGACTAGCATGCGAGAAATCATTTATGTAAATGATAAATAATAGTGGTCCAAGGATTGAACATTGAGGGACGCCGATTGTTTTAGATAAAATGTCTGAATTTATTTGTTCAATTTCAATATATTGTTTTCCATTTTGTACGTAACTTTTAAATAATTGCAACAGTGAGCATCATGTTTTAAATAATCCATTAGGTATATTAAATCAGTAATAGTGCCATGCATACCTGAAAGTTTATGTGTTTTTCTATTTGTTTCTTGCAAATAAATTATATTATTCATGCATATGGATATGACACCTCGCCAAACACGTTTACATCATATATGACACATGGAACTGTTATCACTGTTGCTGAAACGGAAATCCACAGTTTATTGTGAATATTGCAGACAATGAAGTGTGCAAAAGGAACGTTCTGTGTATCTGTCAAACCGTACTGCGCTAACCCGCCGTGTGCAAGAATCGCCTCATGCGTCACCTCAGGTATGTCAACTGAACTCTGTCACCCCGCTTGTTGGTAATGTTACGTATTCGCTTCCGAGATTGACGATTTACCCTCCATATTTTGGCAGACCAGATAAATCTAATAATTTACTACAATGAAATATGCTACGCATAGTGTACGTTAGTCTATGGATGTATGGACACATGTCTATATGTATCTGTGTTTGCGCGCGCACATTCCTGCAACTGTATTTCTTACCAAGAACCGCTACCGCAACTGCGTTTGCAGTAAATAGTTTAATATAGTAATAAAGTAGAGAAATACAGTTTAAGAAATGGCTTAGTGGAATTTTTTAGTAAATTTGTGGTATTTTAGAGTCGTTTTAAACTTTTTTAAACTCTATTTTCCACATCAACCTACGTACAACATTGCATGTGTGTTCCAGTTGTCGACGTCGTGTGTCCGAAGTTGAATTGTCCAGCATGTCCTGCGCATCAAATACGGAGACGCGACCACGCCGGCTGTGAAATATGCGCATGCCACGACCCGTGCGAGGTGAACTCAACTAAATATTTTAGATCATCTCCAAAGTGGAATAGATATGTGTATATTATGTAGAAGAATTACCTCTAAAAGAATCAACGTCAAACATTTGTTCCTGTTTGTGTGTTAATATCAGCACTGATTTGAGGCTGGATCTTATAAAGTAGGTGCCACTGTTTAATATTTTTAACTTCGTGATGGTTGTTTCTTTAGTATAATATATACATATATATAATATGTGTATATATATATATGCGCCACTTCGAATATAGCTATAGTAAATTGATCAGATATAACAGAATGTTCTGTCTAAAAGGGGAATGGGGAAACCCACAATCTACACCAACAACTGTTAGATTCCATGCGCCATTGTACATTGTACATACCTTGCCATGTTAATATTTACTGCGAGGAGACGCTAGAGTTAAGTTGTTATTTCATACATTCGCGATTACACCATTACTTGTTTACGTTTCTTAATACTAATTGTTATATGCTTGATAAGGCAACACGGAGAAATTGCAGTTCCCTGTTTCGCTGATGGTAATATCTTGTTCACGATTCTTTGTACCGGCTTTTTAAATATTCTGTATCAATCTAACATTGATTAGTTAGGAAGTTACTTGAAAGGCAATTCCTCCAGTTAATAAACAAACAAAAGCACACAATGCAACACACATTTTTACAATAGTTAGTGTATGTCGGGAGACTGTTACTAAGGCTCAAAAAGGTGAGAGCCACCCACGGGAAAAGGATATTTACTGCAATTAGTCAATTAAACATAGTAAATGATGATTCAGTAGACGACTTTTATGTCATTCATATCCGTATTATCCCACTGTGGTGCACTCCGTAAACATATATTTATAATGTATTTTCTTAATCAGCTGTCGTACTTGAAATGTTTTGAATACAATGCTATTTCTATGTGACGATTGGTGAATTAGAATGGGTACTGATCAAAGTGTCGTCATAATAATGTTATAATAAAGTTAAGTACCCGAGGGCGTGCAGGTGAACGTGCACAGAGTAAACCAAGGGATCCGTTCTTTACCTACACTTAATCGAACATAAGTATTGTTACACATAGCGTCATAAGACACTTAACTGAGCCATATGGTTGACACACATATTCTCTATATACTAATAATTCATTGGGTACTAAGAAAGTACATCATGTCGTCATACTATGCAGGACATCAAGTGTCCGGCCAACCACGACTGCGTCGCTGTGGAGACGAACGGTCGTGTAGGAGCGGCATGCCTTGGTGAGTGCGTCGTCAAATCAGTGTGACATTATCTATTACATGATTCCGCTCAATCATACGGTAGTCTGGCAGTATATCTTCCAGGAGCCGAGGCCCAGTTGTTTCTTTCTATGTTTATTCGCTTCCTAGTACAATTGACCTCTGAGCTAGCATTTGATAATATGTGTAAACAAAAACATAAAGGTAGTTATATTTAGTCATTTTTTTTCTATTTCTTAGCTGTTGTAGCTAGTTAGCCATTGTACACAGGGGGTCAGTGTGGCAAACGTTCCTATAACGTCGGAATAGTTTATTCCATGCTGCAAATGACAACGGCAGAAATTCAAGATAAGCGGAAAGGAGATTAAACTGGACAGTGTGAAACGAGATACCGGCTGCGATTGGTTTGTTGTACAACAAATGGCTAAAAGCTGGTATAAAGATTAATGTTGAATGTGTCTATCGTTTTGTTTTCACAGAAAATATACAATGGCAAGTAAGAAATGCTTTATTTAAGCGACTATTTGTAGTAAAAAAAAACGCTCTGAAAACAGAAGTCCGAATTATCATAGTTTAGCCGGCGAACAATTACAATTAGAACACTTTAGGCTGGCCCAATACAAGTCTACTTAATATAACTTATAGGAAAGTTGACGTGTCACGCATGGGGTGACCCTCACTACGTCACCTTCGACAAAGCCGAGATTCACTACTACGGTGTCGGAGAATACGCTATGTCAGAGCTGGTCTTACGGCCAGGATGTCAGCAGCTCCACGACTTCCAGCTGTTGGTGGAGCAGGAACATCGCTTCGGCAACACGCACGTGTCTTACATCAAGTCCCTCACTCTGATACTGCCTGGCAAAGTGGAGATCAAGATAAGCAGAAACCGAGTACTGTCCGTGAGTGTTATTAAATAACACGTTTTGTATTTATCTATTATTTACATATTTGTATTTACGTATATTTATATTTACAAACAAACATACATACATATATACCTGCACGCATGCATGCAAATATACATACATACATACGCATATATATACATGCATACATGCATGCATACATACATACATACATACATACATACATACATACATACATACATATATACACGTCCATGTAATACACATACTAACTTATGCACGGACATTCATCAACATACATTCTCACACGCACGCGCGTACGCACGCCGCGCGCATTCACAAAAAGGACACAAGCATACACGCACCCATACACACACACACACACACACACACACACACACACACACACACACACACACACGCAAACACACACACACAATGATTTATTTGAATATGTTATCAACTCTTTAAAAAATTCATAGGTTGACGGTGCCCCGTTTACTGTCGGCGACCCTCTGCCAGGTGGGATCGCGTCCATTGAAGTTTTGGTAATAAAGAAACAAAGACAGCTGCACTTATGGAGGGACGTGTCAGTCATTCGCATCGCGACTGCGTTCGGTGTCATCGTGGAGTATGACGGCAACATGTGGGCATCTGTCATAATACCGCACATCTATAGCAATTGCGTTGAAGGTACATTTGTTGATTACCTGTTACTTAAAACGATGGTATATGTCCTTGTTGTACGTTTACTATGCGTATTTAACAAGATTTAGACCAACAACAAACAACATAATTGTCTATTAGAATGAGTATTGTTCTTATTTTGTTTTCACTTTGTTCCTGTCTTATCGCTTCCAATTTTTCACTTCAATAATTGGTGTCGGCGCAAACGTTAATTCTTTGAATACGCATAGATAAATGGATTTGGGACAACCAATAAATTAACGACATTCGTATTCATATCACCACCGACAATGAAAACCGGGTTTACAATATCGCTGCCCTGACAGGTCTGTGTGGGAACGCCGACAAGGTGAAGAAGAACGACTTCCACACTCGTCAAGGAGCCGATGTCAGTGGATTCCCAGTGAGGTCGAAGTTCTGGGCGATCGGAAACAGTTGGCATGTGAAAGCCAAGACCTTGGCACCGCGTAACACCAGAGCAACACATAGAGCGGCCGCGCGACGTGAGATTGCTCCTTTAACCGGACACGAACAGTAAGTGTAATATGTAATATAATACACTAACTGTAGGATGGTGTAACGATCTCCATCCAGTTGCTGATGACTGATCGTCTCTCTATATACATTCATTCGCCATATTTATTGGACAATTTGCCTCTGATCTACCATTTGGCAATTTATTTACAACAGAACACAATGGTTGTTATTTACACTTATTTATTTATGTGCTTGTCTTTGATAAATGACCCTATAAAAGGTATTTCTCCACACGATGCCAAATCTACACCACCAAAGTGCCATAACATTACGCCACTTTTGTCACCTTCCCAACTCTTAGAACTAGGTGAGTACGCGAAAGTGAGAGGCATTTGGATAAACGACAATACTGTGCTTTTATGTTCGCTGTATTGCTGCTAAAATTTGCGACACAGGAAAGCGAGGGTCAACGGGAACGCGTCACAGATAACAAAAAGACTGTAATGGTGATCGCTGTTGTCCTTGGTTGGCTGTTCCATTGGTGTACAATGTAATGGTTACAATAATTGCTAATCTGCGATTATTATTGGTAAAGTTGTACAATTATTATACTAACTATGGTGATGGTGATAGTGGATATGTTTGAGTGTTTGTATTTGTGCGTGCCTGCGTGTGCGTGTGGGTTTGTACATGCATGTTCGTGAGTTGGTGATTATGTGTGTATTTGTTAATATACGTTCTCGTTCGAAACGTTCGACTCTGTCCAAAACTATTGTGAATAACTTTATAATAAATATCTATATTACGTTATGTTTAAAAACGTTTATTTATTCAACTAGGACAGAAGACAAAGTGGACCTATCTTGTGACAACAACATCATGAAAATAGTTGACAGCGTTGAATACTGCGGTTCTTTATTGAACAAAGCAGGGTCATTCGCAGATTGTATGGTGAAATCGGTATGTATCGTGTTTAGGCAATCATGACCTGTATTCCTTCAATTGTAATACTTCCAGGTAAAGTAATTCGAAAGCGTCTTCACATAACATAACATAATATATTATATAGCCAATCGTATCAATCATTCAAAATGAAGCCGACTGCTATTTTCAGTGTCAGGTTTGTTTTGAATATCATATGAGAATATGTGCAGTATGCATCATTTTGTCACTGATGCACGGAGTCGGATCATTCATTTGCCGTCTCCACAAAAAAACGATTATTCGTCGACGGGTACTTCATCGTCATCCTTATCGTATATGAAATTACTGTATGATTTTTTTTATTTCTCTGATATTATTGGTTGCATGAATGAGTGTCAACAAAATGACCATTCACACATGTTATCCTGGAGGAGACAGTAGACACTAAGTAGATGGAAGCGCCTCGTTTGGATTTGGTTTGACAGCTTATATATTTTGCCTCAACTTGTTCTTTATAATTCATTATTTTACATTTTATCTGTACTCTCCATCAGATTGCGTAGTACAATAGTTACGCATAAAAAAACAGTGTTTCGTAACAAAAATAAACAAATCACGTGTAGCTTCACAAAACTGGCTTTATTGCTAAACAGAGTTACGAAAATAACAACAGGGTAGTATCAATGCAATGCCAATAGAAACATGTCAGTACATTTTATGGGCAGGCAATCGTGGCAAGAAAAACAGAGTGAAACAGAAAAAAGCATAATATTATCAGTAAAATAAAAACGTTAATACACTGATTTTGAAGTGACTCATCTTGCATATCTAATGAACATTCGACTCACAAAGAAATCACTTCTATGATACGTCCCCAATCAACATGTGATGATGAATGATAATGACGCGGCAATGTTTTTAAGATTGCAAGATATCGTATAATTAACACCTGCGTCGTATTTCACAGTGTGTTATCCCAGAATAGAATAAACGAATACGAACCAACCGTGATATTACGTCTACTTGCAATTGATTGCGATCAATGTATATTCTTCATTGTAGACTGATCTGGCAAAAAACATCTATGAAGGATGCAAGATAGACGTGTGCGCGAACAAGGTGTGTCATTTGAGGCTTCATTTATAAATACTGCTATCGATATCCGCATAACCATATTGCGAAAGACTGTTGATTGTTTAGGAACCATATTTACGCCATTGATAATAATATAATAAATTGTATCAATTGTATTTTTTTATTTCTAATAAATATGGTTCAGCTGGGTATATTAATTCTGTAAAGAAGCGATGACAATTACGGTCTCTATGGCATATATTTCAGGAGGTTTATGGTCAAACCGAAAAGTTCATTACAAACAGCTGACGTTTGCAGCACTGATTCCTGGAAGTGTATGAAGCAACATACTAACAGTACAGCTGTATGGTGCATCAGAAGTGCGACTAGAACTTTGATCTGTTTATTCTGATTAACAGAACAACTTAAGAGTGGCCAAGTACCTGGCGCAGTCGTCTGTCGGGGCGTTTGTCTCTGTCTGTGCCAGCGACGGACTCCTCGCTGAGCGGAAAGTGTTGCCGAGTAAGTTACAAAATAGTTATGTTGTTTAAACTATCTTTAGAAACAGTGTGATGATTATTCAAGAATCAAGATTCAATATTCAAGATTCAATTTATTTGACCTTGTCCACATACACACGATATGCATTAATACATTGGTAATATGAATAATATGTAAGGTCGGGGAGACTCCCGTTAAGACATATATTGTCGCTATCACAGAAGCCACCCCACAATTGTAAACAATAACAACATGTACATAGTATGATCAGATAAGTAAATTATATTCATTGCTTCAAGTATTACAAATACAGCAATTATGGATAAAACAGCATGATTCATAATTTAGAATAATGTAATTTTTATGTCACTTGAGAACCCATGTAGACTGTGTGTATAACGTTTCTGAATGATAATGTCAGGTGAATTATTAACTGTCTCAATTATACAATATCTAATGCATTTTTTGGCAAATTCATGTTTGACTCTAGGCATACGCAGATCATTTTGTTTACGTGTGTTGTGTTGATGAATGTCGTAGTTGAGTGTGCAAGGAATAACTTTGAAATATTCGGGTAACTGATTGTTAATTAATTTGTAGTATAATGTTATTTGCTGGAGTCTATGAATGTCACCCAACTTTAGTAATTGAAGTGTTTTATAAATAGGACTTGTGTGAGCATTGTATTTACTAGGGAGAATAAGATAATTGTACATAATATATAATGCTTGAAGTGGTAAAAGTGTTTAAATTTATTTATAATTCGTAATGCTTTAGTTATTTTATTTGCAGTTTTGTTTGTGTGACTCTGCTAGTTTAAATGGATATTTATGGTAATGCCTAAAAAATTGAAATAATTTACCACTTCAATGTATGTCCCATTTATTTGTAACAGAGGGTACCCTACTTTCTTTTGAGACATATGAAAAATCATCAATTTAGTTTTTTTGGTATTTAGGGAAAGTTCATTTGCTTTCAACCAATCGCTAACCTTTGTGAGTTCTTTATTAATATTTTCATTTGCATTTCGCCTTCTGAAACTTTAAATGACCTTAGTGTACTAGTACGGGTAGTGTCATTTGCATACGTTACGAATGTAAAATGGTCTCTCAAAAATACTATTTCATTGATGTATATAATAATTAAGAGTGGTCCTAAAATTGAACCTTGTAGAACGCAAGTGGTGATAAGAGTTTCTTTTCACTTAATATTTTCAAATTCTACAGATTGTTTACGACTGCATAAATAACTCGTTCAAATATCAAGTGCCGTATCATTTAATCCATTGTAATTTAAATGATGTAGCAATATATTATGATCAATTGTGTCAAACGCTTTTGATAAATCAAGCTATTTATTAATCGGCGTAGCCGATTCATCAAGCTCTTAAATAATTATATCCATAACTTCGAGTGTCGCAAATTCAGTAGAATGTTTCTTTCTAAAACCGTATTGGCTATTATAGTATAACATCTTGGCATGGAAATATTCGTGTATTTGATCAAACATTATCGTTTCAAACATTTTTTAAATAACTGACAAGATTGAAATTGGACGATAATTGTCAAAGTTACAATTATAACCTTTTTGAAAAGTGGAATAAGTTTAGCAATTTGTTGTTTGTTTGGAAATATACCAGTCATTGTGGATTTATTGATAATTAGGGTGACTGCTTTGCTAATATCGTGTTTTATCAATTTTTGTATTCTCGTTGATATACCATCTATTCTGCAACTTGATTTTGGAGATAAGCGAACAATTACGCTGACAGCAGT
Source organism: Paraescarpia echinospica (assembly GCA_020002185.1). Taxonomy (NCBI): domain Eukaryota; kingdom Metazoa; phylum Annelida; class Polychaeta; order Sabellida; family Siboglinidae; genus Paraescarpia; species Paraescarpia echinospica. The sequence continues at coordinate 65,762,243 of CM034533.1, read as the reverse complement.
ATCTGCTTCGATTGGTTTAAAACTGAAGGTGTGAAGTGTGGGTTTTTTCAAATAATCTTTACAGGATTTACCATGAGTTGTAGTTAACTTAAAGTCTAGAGTTGGACCAATATTTGTTTAAAAAAAACGAGTTAAATTGATTTGCAATAACGTATTTATCGCTTACCATTTCTCCGTCCACTTTGAACGAATCCGGAAATTGTTCTTTCTTTGTTTATTTTTTGAAAAATTCCTTTCATTAAGCACCACGTCTTTTAATATCATGTTTTTGCTTTTCAAAACTGGACTGATAATGCGTTCGCTTAGCCAATCGATTATTTCTTTTAAGAATTGTATTATAAGTATACAAATTAGTTTTGAGTTTACGGTGTTGTTCCGGAATTACTGGAGTCTGTTTGATTCTTGCATACAATTTATTTCTAAACTTAATTAAACTAATAATGCCCTGAATAATCCAAGGTGTTTTCTTATGTTTATATTAATATTATTTTAATAGGCATGATCTTTTCCATAGCAGTTTTAACATTGTTATCAAGGATATAATATTTTATAGGGATCTGCATAAGTATCCTTGTTAAGTTGATCATAAATATTTCAATTTTGCATTTCAATTTTATATTTATTGAGTGAGTATGCTGCTTCAGTTGTGTAAATCTTGGTATAGCATTAGAAGTTTCGAAATAGTCCAGAAAAAGAAAATAAGGAAGGTGTTCAAAAATACTGCTTATAAGAATACCAGCTAAGGATTTGAAGGATCCTTCAGATTTATTACATATAAAATTACCTATAAGTGTTCCATGGTATTCTGACAGTCTTGTTGGCAAAGTGATTTTAGGTAAGAAATCATGTGAAGTTATTGTATCGAAATACACATATATTACGGGTTTTTCGTTAATTTTCAGCAAATAAATATTGTAAATTTGTAATCACCCGCAGTTATGATATCATTTTAACACTGTTTTTTTAAATCTGCTAATTTAGATGCAAATTCGTCTGAAAATACTTGGTAGTTCTCAAATATATCTCTAGGTGGTATGTACATTTTTCCAAGTATTGTTTTTTCTTCAAACATAACATGATATTTCAATAAATTGACCTTCCCATATATCTGAATTTGTATAGATATTTAATGATTTGTAGTTGTATTTGTTACTAAGATAGACAATAAAACCAGCGTGTGCATTATGTTTTCTGAAACAATGCGCACCTTTGCATCTTCGTACCTATCAATTTAAAGCATGATGTATCGCAAGCTTAGTCTTTTGGTTTCTCCTCTACGCTTAGATGCCAATAGCAGAACAGGAAGTAAGACGACTGCCTTGCAATACGGATTTGTCTCGGCATCTGTTTGCCAATGCAAGCGATTAACGCCTTTATAATTAAAATGTTAGACGTACGTGTTACTTCGACATTGCAATTACTGCAAAAAAAACATTGTGTATTCTTTCTGGGGATTATTAATACGAAGTGTAATGACTAAGCGTCTATGCGCACACTTGGTACAATGGTTATTCTACACCTAATCCTGTTGCTTTCAGCGTGCCCCGGGAACCTGGTGTGGATGAGATGCGGCCGCAAGTGTACACGAACCTGTGGCCGTCCATACTGCCGCCAATACCAGTGTGTTGAGAAGTGCAGTTGTCCTCGCAGACGTCCTTTCCAGCAGGGCAACGAGTGTTTCTCGTATCGCCAGTGTGTTGCCGCTGGTCTGTGGCGACGTTAGGGTTTACGAGAGGTTATTCAATAGGTAACCAGAGACGGGGCCCAGCCAGCCGTTGGTTCCAACCGGGTTATGTTGTAAACGTCTGAAGCCTTCCAGATGCTAACAACGTCGTATGTCATGTTGTGATACAGAACATGTATTAAATCTGATGTTCCTGTCATATGCTGTGTTTTAATTAATCAATGTCATATATCATATAAGATGGCTTATTATTAACGCAAACATACACTTCACCCGTGAGCGACAATATCTCAGTCTATTATTACAGTCCAGCAGCGGAGGGGGTAACACGTTTTTGCCTTATATAGTATTTTGTTTGTTAATTATTCATCCTAGCATGTATATAGTAATATCCAGGTGGGTGTGGAGTTCTCACCCTTGAGCATTTAAAAAATTACAAAATCCAAATTGGCCGCCAAAACCTACATATTATGATATCTTGCAACCAAGCAAGAAAAAGATGCGACATACGTTATACTTCAAGTTTGCGGTAATCAGTCCGTATTTATTTTTTCCCGGTCCTGTGTTTTGAAAAACGCAAAATGACAATTAGAGACAAAGTATCAAATATTTATTTAGTAAACAACTAGTCACATGAAGCACATACATCCTGAACAATACAGTGACATAAACAAACGTTCACATCATCCTGTGATCTCAGGAGATAGACATTTTAGAAATATACAGAGTTGTTATATTCTCCTTCTATGTAGAAGTTTGACCAATTGATCTAAAATATATGGATTCTACTTTTAATGCAGATGGCCGAGAATTGCACGTGCCAGAATAATATTCCCTATAATTCCGTTTTTCTCAGTAAAACCCTCACACATCAACACATTCTGTCCATAATCAATGGCGTCCATCCTCTACCCCGTAATAATGGATGCACCAAATTCAAAAGAAACCCGATAATAAATATACCTTGAGAAGCGTTGACAAAGAAATGTTTGCTGCAGACGGGTACGGGTCACGGTCGCTCATCCATAGTAGCCCCCTCGCCGAAGGGGGGTATGTAACTACTCATTTGGCAAATCTAGGCACATGCAATGCTACTGCCTCAGTCTTGCTGGGTCTCTCATATTCGGAGCACATGTTGGCTGGGACTTAGGCTTGGATGTCCTCCCATGCCTCCCACAAGGAATCCTCATCATCACTCAACGTCTTCTCAAGAAGTGTGTCCATCACTTCATCAACATACTCTGCAAAACGATATATTTTATTAACAGATCACGGTCTTTCCATCACATACATATTGATTTTACCACATGGTTCATGTTGAGCTGTTGAATAAGCCCATATGTTATGAAAATTTTCACAGATAATTGTTTTGATAATGGGTATGTTTTCAAGCGTTGAATTAACCCATCAAAAGGAAATTATTTTCAAAGAACATCATCGGTAATACCCACATTAATAATAACTTTATTCATGAGATTATGAAACAACAACATAATTCATGGAGCAGAGAACAATATTTCAAGTTATTGTATATTAAGCAATGTGGAAGGTCTATTATCACGACAATGTAGTCCCATTGTATAACGCTAATGAAAATATCATTAATACCCTTTACAGTACATCTTACATATTTCATGTATGCTTTAGATTCCCTGTCTTAATTTAAACTATTGACCAGACAGTTTGTTTCATGCCTAAAATCAGCTCAAACAAATCTTGTGTTATAAAGCTCTTGACCTAGTTGTCTGATTTAGTATTGAGTTGACCAAACTGTCATAGGGATTTACGCAGCGCAGATAGTATTAACGATTTTGGGCAGAATGTGTCTTACAAAACCATGAATACAACATGGGGACAGTGAGATGATTACAACCAAAAACAAAACACAACCCCGTCGTTTACGCTGGGATAAAAGCAGTCATCCCCAAATGTCCTCAGATCGAAAACGAGGCGCGACACTTACAGCCCCTATATACTCGAGTACACGAGTACATGAGTACTGAGTTCTTCCGCCCAAGGTCTGGTCCAGGTACTGGACCAGTGTATAAAAAACCCAGAGAGGGGAGATGTCCTTGCCTATGGATGGAGATGCAATTCAAAATCGACAAAGACGGGGGATTTAAACGAAATTGGACTCCAACATGCTGCACGAATTCATGTTTAGCAGGTAGATCTACACACGTACAGTGCTCTTATGAATAACACAAAACATGAGACAGATTTCAGATAACCAGGTGATAAAAAAAAATTACCTTACCTTGTGGGCTTCCCTTTTCCTGACAATTGTTCATGTTGTAGCTTGGTGGCGGGTGGCCGGACTTTGTCAATATTTGGTTACAGCTGTCGGTACACACTAGAAATTACAGCTTTCTTCAGTAACAGTTTCTTGGCAAATCCCATGGGGAACGGGTATCAGTTCGCAAAGTCATCTTGCATAAAATGTTTGCTACATATAAAGATACCAGATGTGCACGATGCAATACTCCAGTGATCCCTGGTTCGTTCAACGAAACATTCCAACGCATTATTTCTTTGTGTTTTTGCATCTTCCAGGTGAAATTCGTATATGGACACCTGCTTCGGGACGGGAATGCCGCTGCAACCAAACACGACACAGCTATTTACCATGGTTTTAAATTGCCTGGTGTTCTTATCTATCCTTTGTCAACATAAATATATCCGATAATGTTACCAAATCAACTCAAATCAAGTGACCTTGCGTTAACTCCAGAAGGTCAGTTGTCACACAAAACCAGTATGGTCACGCGTCCGACGAATTCTCGCTCGTGCGAGGTTGCCTGGTGTGACGTTACATACTTGGGACGTGAAAAGAAGAACCCGTGCTAAGATAGACGCCAGGCCATTACTTCTCAACGACACCATTACCACATACAAAATGGCCTGTGACTGTTTTACCACGCACCAAAGTAAGATTTTATAAAAAAAAAA
>CM034533.1:65680719-65756610 GCA_020002185.1 Paraescarpia echinospica | reverse complement strand
ATCTCCTACAGTCTTATTGTATAGGGGTGAGGGTCTGGTACAGTAATGTGACAATTATTCTGTTCTTTCTCCAGTGTTTTCTGTCTACCGCCTCAGTCTCCATGTCCTACAGTCTTATTGTGTAGGGGTTAGGGTCTGGTACAGTAATGTGACAATTGTTCTGTTCTTTCTCCAGTGTTTCCTTTCTACAGCCTCTGTCTCCATCTCCTACAGTCTTATTGTATAGGGGTGAAGGTCTGGTACAGTAATGTGACAATTGTTCTGTTCTTTCTCCAGTGTTTCCTGTCTACAACCCTTGTCTCCATCTCCTCCAATCTTATTTACAGGGGTGAGGGTCTGGTACAGTAACGGGACAATTGTTCTGTTCTTTCTCCAGTGTTTCCTGTCCACAGCCCATGTCTCCATCTCCTCCAGTCTTATTCTATATGGGTGAGGGTCTGGTACAGTAATGTGACAATTGTTCTGTTCTTTCTCCAGTATTTCCTGTCCACAGCCCCTGTCTCCATCTCCTCCAGTCTTATTGTTTAGGGGTGAGGGTCTGGTACAGTAATGTATCTCTTGTTCTGTTCTTTCTCCAGTGTTTCCTGTCCACAGCCCCTGTCTCCATCTCCTCCAGTCTTCACCACAAGCCCAATGCACAAATATCAGCTGTCAACGAACGCCTGCCTATGGCCAACTAGCGCACATAACACACCGCGTATGCTGGCGCACAGCCAGCTGACAGCCAAAATAAACAAACCCCGCTTAACGCTTAACGCTCATACACTGCATAAAGTCTGACAGTACACGTCGACATACGATACCCCCGTTCGGCAGTGAGGTACGTGATACTTATGTCTTAACCACTATTATGTGCTATGTGCTGACGAACATTCAGGAGCGCGCGGCGTTGAGCTACTTCTACGCCAAACGTCGCGTGCTCGACGACGGCGTCACTACGGCGCCGATACTCGTATAAACAACCTACCTAACATAAGGACTATCCCTACCTACCTACCTACCTACCTACCTAAGGGGTCACTTTTTTATCTCTCTTTTTTTGTGTGTAAAATAAAAAAGGTTCAGGAGCCCCCACCCCCAAAACGCCCGTAGGGCGTTTTGGGGCCCCGTCGTGGGGGCTCCTGAACCTTTTTTATTTTACACACAAAAAAAGAGAGATAAAAAGTGACCCCTTAGGTAGGTAGGTAGGTAGGTAGGGATAGTCCTTATGTTAGGTAGGTTGTTTATACGAGTATCGGCGCCGTAGTGACGCCGTCGTCGAGCACGCGACGTTTGGCGTAGAAGTAGCTCAACGCCGCGCGCTCCTGAATGTTCGTCAGCACATAGCACATAATAGTGGTTAAGACATAAGTATCACGTACCTCACTGCCGAACGGGGGTATCGTATGTCGACGTGTACTGTCAGACTTTATGCAGTGTATGAGCGTTAAGCGTTAAGCGGGGTTTGTTTATTTTGGCTGTCAGCTGGCTGTGCGCCAGCATACGCGGTGTGTTATGTGCGCTAGTTGGCCATAGGCAGGCGTTCGTTGACAGCTGATACTTGTGCATTGGGCTTGTGGTGAAGACTGGAGGAGATGGAGACAGGGGCTGTGGACAGGAAACACTGGAGAAAGAACAGAACAAGAGATACATTACTGTACCAGACCCTCACCCCTATACAATAAGACTGGAGGAGATGGAGACAGGGGCTGTGGACAGGAAATACTGGAGAAAGAACAGAACAATTGTTACATTACTGTACCAGACCCTCACCCATATAGAATAAGACTGGAGGAGATGGAGACATGGGCTGTGGACAGGAAACACTGGAGAAAGAACAGAACAATTGTCCCGTTACTGTACCAGACCCTCACCCCTGTAAATAAGATTGGAGGAGATGGAGACAAGGGTTGTAGACAGGAAACACTGGAGAAAGAACAGAACAATTGTCACATTACTGTACCAGACCTTCACCCCTATACAATAAGACTGTAGGAGATGGAGACAGAGGCTGTAGAAAGGAAACACTGGAGAAAGAAAAGAACAATTGTCACATTACTGTACCAGACCCTAACACCTACACAATAAGACTGTAGGACATGGAGACTGAGGCTGTAGACAGAAAACACTGGAGAAAGAACAGAACAATTGTCACATTACTGTACCAGACCCTCACCCCTATACAATAAGACTGTAGGAGATGGAGACAGAGGCTGTAGACTGCAAACACTGGAGAAAGAACAGAACAAGTGTTACAATACTCTACTTGACCCTCATCACTATACAATAAGAATGGAGGAGATACTTCATCTGTTCTTTCTCCAGTGTTTCCTATCTACAGCCCCTGTCTCCATCTCCTCCAGTCTTATTGTATAGGGGTGAGGGTCTTGTACAGTAATGTGACACTTGTTCTATTACTGTACCACACCCACACCCCTATGCAACAAGACGGGAGGAGATGGAGACAGGGGCTGTGGACAGGAAACACTGGAGAAAGAACAGAACAATTGTCACATTACTGTACCAGACCCTCATCCCTATACGATAAGACTGGAGGAGATGGAGACAGGGGCCGCGGACAGGAAACACTGGAGAAAGAACAGAACAATTGTCACATTACTGTACCAGACCCTCACCCCTATACCATAAGACTGAAGGTGATGGAGACAGGGGCTGTGGACAGGAAACACTGGAGAAAGAACAGAACAATTGTGACATTACTGTACCAGACCCTCACCCCTATACAATAAGACTGGAGGCAATGGACACAAGGATTGTAGGCAGGAAACACTGGAGAAAGAACAGAACAAGTGTCACATTACTGTACAAGACCCTCACCCCTATACAATAAGACTGGAGGAGATGGAGACAGGGGCTGTAGATAGGAAACACTGGAGAAAGAACAGATGAAGTGTTACAATACTGTACCAGACCCTCACCCCTATACAATAAGACTGGAGGAGATGGAGACAGGGGCTGTGGACAGGAAACACGAGAAAAAAAGAACAATTGTCACATTACTGTACCAGACCCTCAACCCTATACAATAAGACTGGAGGAGATGGATACAGGGGCCGTGGACAGGAAACACGGGAGAAAGAACAGAACAAGTGTTGCAATACTGTGCAGACCGTCACCCCTATACAATAAGATTGGAAGAGATGGAGACAGGTACTGTGGACAGGAAACACTGGAGAAAGAACAGAACAATTGTCACATTACTGTACCAGACCCTCACCCTTATACAATAAGACTGGAGAAGATGGAGACAGGGGCTGTAGACAGGAAACACTGGAGAAAGAACAGAACAAGTGCTACGATACTGTACCTGACCCTCACCCCTATAAAATAAGACTGGAGGAGATGGAGACAGGGGCTGTAGACAGGAAACATTGGAGAAAGAACAGAACAAGTGTTACAATACTGTACCAGACCCTCACCCCTTTACAATAAGGAAACACTGGAGAAAGAACAGATGAAGTGTTACAATACTGTACCAGACCCTCACCCCTATACAATAAGACTGGAGGAGATGGAGACAGGGGCTGTGGACAGGCTACGATACTGTACCAGACCCTCACCCCTATAAAATAAGACTGAAGGAGATGGAGACAGGGGCTGTAGACAGGAAACATAGGAGAAAGAACAGAACAAGTGTTACAATACTGTACCAGACCTCACCCCTTTACAATAAGACTGGAGGAGATGGAGACAAGGGTTGTAGGCAGGAAACACTGGAGAAAGAACAGAACAAGTGTTACAATACTGTACCAGACCCTCACCCATATATAATAAGACTGGAGGAGATGGAGACGGGCTGTAGACAGGAAACACTGGAGAAAGAACAGAACAAGTGTTACAATACTGTACCAGACCCTCACCCCTATACAATAAGAATGGAAGAGATGGAGACAGGGGCTGTGGACAGGAAACACTGGAGAAAGAACAGAACAAGTGTTACAATACTGTACCAGACCGTCACCCCTATACAATAAGACTGCAGGAGATGGCGACAGGGGCTGTAGACAGGAAACACTGGAGAAAGAACAGAACGAGTGTTGCAATACTGTACCAGACCCTCACCCCTACACAATAAGAATGTAGGAGATGGAGACAGAGGCTGTAGACAGGAAACACTGGACGTGCTGTGGACAGGAAACACTGGAGAAAGAACAGAACAATTGTCACATTACTGTACCAGACCCTCACCCTTATACAATAAGATTGGAGAAGATGGAGACAGGGGCTGTAGACAGGAAACACTGGAGAAAGAACAGAACAATTGCTACGATACTGTACCAGACCCTCACCCCTATAAAATAAGACTGGAGGAGATGGAGACAGGGGCTGTAGACAGGAAACATTGGAGAAAGAACAGAACAAGTGTTACAATACTGTACCAGACCCTCACCCCTTTACAATAAGACTGGATGAGATGGAGACAAGGGTTGTAAACACTGGAGAAAGAACAGAACAAGTGTTACAATACTGTACCAGACCCTCACCCATATATAATAAGACTGGAGGAGATGGAGACGGGCTGTAGACAGGAAACACTGGAGAAAGAACAGAACAAGTGTTACAATACTGTACCAGACCCTCACCCCTATACAATAAGAATGGAAGAGATGGAGACAGGGGCTGTGGACAGGAAACACTGGAGAAAGAACAGAACAAGTGTTACAATACTGCACCAGACCAAAGAACAGAACAAGTGTTACAATACTGTACCAGACCATCACCCCTTTACAATAAGACTGGAGGAGATGGAGACAAGGGTTGTAGGCAGGAAACACTGGAGAAAGAACAGAACAAGTGTTACAATACTGTACCAGACCCTCACCCATATATAATAAGACTGGAGGAGATGGAGACGGGCTGTAGACAGGAAACACTGGAGAAAGAACAGAACAAGTGTTACAATACTGTACCAGACCGTCACCCCTATACAATAAGACTGCAGGAGATGGAGACAGGGGCTGTAGACAGGAAACACTGGAGAAAGAACAGAACGAGTGTTGCAATACTGTACCAGACCCTCACCCCTATACAATAAGACTGTAGGAGATGGAGACAGAGGCTGTAGACAGGAAACACTGGACAAAGAACAGAACAAGAGTTAAGATACTGTACTAGACCCTCACCCCTATACAATAAGACTGGAGGAGATGGATACAGGGGCCGTGGACAGGAAACACTGGAGAAAGAACAGAACAAGTGTTGCAATACTGTACAGACCATCACCCCTATACAATAAGACTGGAAGAGATGGAGACAGGTGCTGTGGACAGGAAACACTGGAGAAAGAACAGAACAATTGTCACATTACTGTACCAGACCCTCACCCTTATACAATAAGATTGGAAAAGATGGAGACAGGGGCTGTAGACAGGAAACACTGGAGAAAGAACAGAACCATTGCTACGATACTGGTACAGGCTGTAGACAGGAAACACTGGACAAAGAACAGAACAAGAGTTAAGATACTGTACTAGACCCTCACCCCTATACAATAAGACTGGAGGAGACAGATACAGGGGCTGTGGACAGGAAACACTGGAGAAAGAACAGAACAATTGTCACATTACTGTACCAGACCCTCACTCCTATACAATAAGACTGGAGGAGATGGAGACAAGGGCTTTAGACAGGAAACACTGGAGAAAGAACAGAACTAGTGTTACAATACTGTACCAGTCCCTCACCCATATACAATAAGACTGGAGGAGATGGAGACAGGGGCTGTAGACAGGAAACACTGGAGAAAGAACAGAACAAGTGTTACAATACTGTACCAGATCCTCACAGGCGGCGACATGATCAACAACGCTCTGCAACACACAAAGTCACTGCAACGGTAGCAACACGACAGCGACGATACTTAGACGTTCTCCGACCAGTCCCTATATAAGCGCTTTGCACGCGGCCCGCACGCGGCCCCCCGTGAGCGAGCGCACGCGAGCCGCAAAGCAGCCGACTCTTACAAGGTTACTAAAACTGAAAAAAATCTCTCGGTCAGCCTAGTGCACTAACAGAACGCCACTTTTATTTCCTAATATAAAGTTACCATAAGATACGCTAGTCCCCACTGACTATTATAGGCCGCTTAGTTTGCTCACATTTGACCTTTATCGGTCGTTTTAAAGACTTACAAACAGTTACATAAGCGCTTTATATAAACAGTGACGTCAGCCCCTTATGTAAGGCTATGGCGTACGTGTCTAGGCCGCAACACGTTACCGCGCGCAAAACAGCGGCGCAACAACTGCGCCACCCATCCCAGCACATGCTTCACCTCGTCACGACGCCACCACCGGCCCCTCTTAGCCGTCGAGCCGCGACGACAACAAGAACAACAACAACAACAACAACAACAAGAACAACAATACGACAGTGACGAAGAACCAGAAGAAAACTTCGACGACGGCTACAGTGGCACCCCCGATTTACAATTTCTAGCTGCAGACAACCCTCTACCAGAAGAGACTTTCACACAGCCATATTCTCCTTTGCTGATATCTTTCCACGCCCTCAAATTCTCCTCCCCTCATTTTCGCCACCCATCCCAGCACATCTTTCCGTTCATTTAGGCTTTCCTCCACAGGCCCCCGGCCGCCACGGCTTTGGTCCACCCCCATGCCGATAGGCCTGGGGCCACATTATACCTTGGACGTCGACGACCACATCACACCCCTTACCACTTTTTCCTTCTCCACAGATATCGCATTGCTGGCGCCCGAACTTGTCAATCGGCTCCTTATGGGAGGTTACAACCACACTCATCGGAATGGACACCCGGCAGGGCGAGCCAGTAGTCGCCACCCCGATGCTAATTGAACTTTTCCTCCTTCCCCCAGCAGACACATCTACGTGATCGACCCTAGCCTGGCGCATCGACGCTACGATATCGGACGGGGGACTATAGTGCACTACGTCGGACCTGCCCCTCACACAATCAGATTCACCTCGTCACGATGCCACCACCAGCCCCTCTTAGCCGTCGAGCCGCAACGACAGCAACAACAACTACAATACGACAGTGACAAGCAACAACAAGACGACACAGAAGAAAACTTCGACGATGGCTACAGTGGCATCCCCGATTTAGAATTTCTAGATGCAGACAACCCCCTACCAGAAGAGACTTTCACACAGCCATTCTCCTTTGCTGATATCTTTCCACGCCCTCAAATTCTCCTCCCGTCATTTGCGCCACCCATCCCAGCACATCTTTCCGTACATTTAGGCTTTCCTCCACAGCCCCCCGGCCGCCACGGCTTTGGTCCACCCCCATGACCCCTTTCCGTCTTCATAATAAATTCATCTGTATGCCAATAACATTTATTTCTCACCGTTTATTGTTGTTTCTGTGTTTCCTTTCGCACTCCACCAGCATTCCAACTCACACACGAATAATGCCTATATTTCCACCTACACATTTGGCCCACTCCACCAGCATTCCAAATCACACACGAATAATATTTCCACCTATTCGGCGTTGCAACACCAAACACCAGCGATCGCCAAAGCCACAAGCTTAATACACGCGCACAGGCCAATCTGACAGCTCCGGCCTCCAGCTGCTATAACGATATTGCACGCGTATCAGCTGTTACCAAATGTGTTTCCACCAGCATTCCAACTCACACACGAAAAATCCAGCGATCGCCAAAGCCACAAGCTTAATACACGCGCACAGGCCAATCTGACAGCTCCGACCTCCAGCTGCAATAACGATAACTCCAATGCACGCGTATCCTGACAGCTCCGGCCTCCAGCCGCTATAACGATTTTGCGCCGCTAATGCACGTGCATCGGCTGTTACCAACAAATCAGCCGTACCGCGGCCAGCACTGACAGGCAATACCCACATCGGCGCCTATGCGACACGAAAAACATTTATCCGGCCTTCCGTCAAACAATGCACATAAAACTCCTACAGCCTGACATACGACACCCCCATTTGCCAGTGAGTCGTGAAAACCAGGCCACTCAATTGCCCTCCTGATCTCCAGCGCGCCGGGCGTAATCTAAACCGCTCGACTAACCTCGATGATCCCCACCTCCACCACCGCATCGGGCTAGAAGCTTCTAGAAGGTTCTAGAACCTTCTAGAACCTTCCCGCGCGTCATGATATTAACCTCGCTGATCCCCAGGGACGTCACTTCACTCTAAAATCTTTCCCACCTCCCCCGTGCACCTAATTAATATTAATTGGTCGTTATTTACTATTTTTAGTCATTGCTAACGTTCTCCTCCAATAATTGCGCTACTCATTTGTTACTAATTAGTACTTAATTAATTACCCTAATTAGTACCTGATTAGTCACTAGAGGCCGACATTCACCCTATTTATTTCCGTGACGCTACTATTGGTCTCCGACATAAGGTCATCGAGCACTAGAAGCGTCCTCGTTTTGGTGTCCAGAAGCGACGGATCCGGCAAACCGTCTACAAATTCTACGCCGGCCATAGAGTCGTAAGCGGTCTGCCACTGGCCCGTAACACCACAGAATTTTCTCCGGTGGCGGCGAAATCATACACGAAGCAAACTTTAACAGGCGTACAACGAAAGTAGTCTTCCCGCACCCCGTAGGGCCGGACACTATACACGTAAAAGGGTGCTTCCACTTTCCGTCCATAGCGACATCTGGTGCGCCGACAACGTCACGATCGCCTATATGCACCACCATCGACGCTTTTCAGTCACTAGGGGAACATTTTTAGTCACTAGATGTCAGCACATCGTTATAAAGCGCACGCGACACCGCATAACCATTACATAACCTTTTAGCTATCGCTAGTGCTACCCTCTAGTGAATGCGCTACTCATAACCATTACATAACCTTTTAGTTATTGCTAGTGCTACCCTCTAGTGAATGCGCTACTCATTTGTTACTAATTAGTACTTAATTAATTACCCTAATTAGTACCTGATTAGTCACTAGAGGCCGACATTCACCCTATTTATTTCCCTTATTAGTGCCTCATTAGTTAGTAGAGGGCGACACCCTCTTTCTCATGACCCCCATCAATCACTTTGACGTTTACTAAAACATTAGTGCTAAAAAACGTAGGAATTCTACTTATAAAAAACTCAAAAGCCTTTGATCTTAGGTCACTTTCGGGGATGGCGGCGCCGGAATCACTACTTATGGTCATTAGTTTAAATCAAGACAGTGAATACAAAGCATACATGAAATATGTAAGATGTACTGCAATGAATATTAATGATATTTTGATTGACTATTAGTGTTTTACAATAGGCCTACATTGCTGTGATAATTAACCTTCCACATTGCTTAATGTACAATAACTTGAAATATTGTTCTTTGCTCCATGAGTCATATTCAACAGCTCAATATGAACCATGTGGTAAAATCAAAATGAGTGTGATGGAAATACCGTGATCCATTAATAAAATATATCGTTTTGCAGAGTATTTTGATAAATTGATGGACTCTCTTCTTGAGAAGACGTTGAGTGATGATGAGGATTCCATGTGGGAGGCATGGGAGGACATCCAAGCCAAAGTCCCAGCCAAAATGTGCTCCGAATATGAGAGATCCAGCAAGACTGAGGCAGTAGCATTGCATGTGCCTAGATTTGCCAAATGAGTAGTTATATATCCCCCTTCGGCGAGGGGGGCTACTATGGATAAGCGACCGTGACCCGTACCCGTCTGCAGCAAACATTTCTTTGTCAACGCTTCGTAGGGTATATTTATTATCGGGTTTCTTTTTAATGTGGTGCAACCATTAGTATGGGGTAAAAGATGGACGCCATTGATTATGGACAGAATGTGTTGATGTTTGTGGGTTTTAGTGACAAAAACGGAATTATAGGGAATATAATTCTGGCACGTGCAATTCTCGGCCATCTGCATTAAAAGTAGAATCCATATATTTTAGATCAATTGGTCTGCTCAAACTTCGACATAGAAGGAAAATATAACAACTCTGTATATTTCTAAAATTTCTATACCCTGAGATCACAGGAGTATGTTAATGTTTGTTTATGTCGCTGTATTGTTCTCAATGTATGTGCTTCATGTGACAAGTTGTTTACTAAATAAATATTTGATACTTTGTCTCTAATTGTTATTGAGCGTTTTTCAAAACATTGGGCCGGGAAAAAATAAATACGGACTGATTACCGCAAACTTGAAGTATAACGTATGTCGCGTCTTCTGCTGTAAGTTTTCTTGCTTGGTTGCGAAGATATCATAATAAGTAAGTTTTTGTGGCCATATTGGATTTTGTCATTTTTTAAATGCTCAAGGGTGAGAATTCCACACCCACCTGGATATTATTATATACATGCTAGGAATGAATAATTAACAAACAAAAAACTGTATAAGGCAAAAACTGGTTACCCCCCTCCGCTGCTGGACTATAATGATAGACTGGCATGTGGTCGCACACTGGTGAAGTGTATGTTTGCGTTAATAATAAGCCATCTTATATTATATATGACATTGATTAATTAAAACACAACATATGAC
Organism: Paraescarpia echinospica; assembly: GCA_020002185.1. NCBI lineage: Eukaryota > Metazoa > Annelida > Polychaeta > Sabellida > Siboglinidae > Paraescarpia > Paraescarpia echinospica. Next base: position 65,746,125 of record CM034533.1, on the reverse strand, counting down.
AGGATCATCAGATTTAATACATGTTCTGTATCACAACAAAGTGACAACACATCATGACATACGACGTTGTTAGCATCAGGAAGGCTTCAGACGTTTACAACATAACCCGGTTGCGAACCAACAGATGGCTGGGCCCCGTCTCTGGTTACCCATTGAGTAACCTCTCATATTCAGGTTAACCCGAAAGTCGCCACAGACCAGCGGCAACACACTGGCGATACGAGAGATACTCGTTGCCCTGCTGGAAAGGACGTCTGCGAGGACAAGTGCACTTCTCAACACACCGGTATTGGCGGGCAGTATGGAAGGCCACAGGTTCGTGTACACTTTCGGCCGCATCTCGTCCACACCGGGTTCCCGGGCACGCTGAAAGCAACAGGATTATATGTAGAATAACCATTGTACCAAGTGTGCGCATAGACGCTTAGTCATTACACATCGTGTTGATAATCCCCAGAAAGAATACAGGATTTTTTTGGAGTAATTGCATTGTCGAAGTAACCCGTAGGCCTAACATTTTAATTATAAAGGCGTTAACCACTTGCATTGGGAAACAGATGCCGAGACAAATCCGTATTACAAGGCAGTCGTCTTACTTCCGGTCCTGCTATTGACATCTAAGCGTAGAGGAGAAACCAAAAAACTGAGCTTGCGATACATCATGCTATAAATTTACATGTACGAAGAAGCAAAGGTGCGCATTGTTTCAGAGAATATAATGCACACGCTGGCTTTATTATCTATCTTAGTAACAAATGCAGCTACAAATCATTAAATATCTATACAAATTCAGACAGATGGGAAGGTCAATTTATTGAAATATCATGTTATGCTAGGAAGAAAAACAATTATTGGAAATATATACATACCACCTAGAGATATAATTGAGAACTACCAAGCATTTTCAGACGAATTTGCATCTAAAAAATTAATTAGCAGATTTTAAAAAATTAAAAAATTACATCATAATTGCAGGTGATTACAATATTGAAAACCCATAATATGTGTGTATTTCGATACAATAACTTCACATGATTTCTTACCTAAAATCAATTTGCCAACAAGACTGTCAGGATACCATGGAACACTTATTGATAATTTTTTTATGTAATCAATCTGAAGGATCCTTAGCTGGTATTATTATAAGCAATATTTTTGATCACCTTCCTTATTTTCTTTTTCTGGACTATCTCGAAACTTCTAATGCTATACCAAGATGTATACAACTGAAGCAGCATAATCCAGTCCCACTCAAAAATCAAACAGACTCCGGTAATTACGGATCAACACCGTAAACTCAAAACTAATTTGCATTCTTATAATATAATTATTAAAACAAATATTCGATTAGCTAAGCGAACGTATTATCAGTCCAGTTTTGAAAAGCAAAAACATGATATTAAAAGACGTGGTGAATAAAAATTAAAGGAATTATTCAGAAAAACCCAAAGAAAGAACAATTTCCGGATTCGATCAATGTGGACGGAGAAATGGTAAGCGATAAATGCATTATTGCAAATCAATTTAACTCTTTAATAAATCCACAATGACTGGTATATTTCCAAACAAATAAAAAATTGCTAAAGTTATTCCCCTTTTCAAAAATGTTATAATTCTAACCTTGACAATTATCGTCCAGTTTCAATCTTGCCAGCTATTTCCAAAATGTTTGAAACGATAAAGTTTGACGTTACAGATGTTACACTACAATAGCCAATACTGTTTTAGAAAGAAACATTCTACTGAATTTGCGACACTCGAAATTATGGAGAGAATTATGCAAGAGCTTGATAAATCGGCTAAGCCGATTAATATATACCTTCATTTATCAAAAGCGTTTGACACAATTGATCATAATATATTGCTACATCAATTAAATTACTATGGATTAAATGATACGGCACTTAATGTTTGTAGGATTAATTTATACAATCGAAAACAATATGTAGAATTTAAAAATGTTAAGTCTACCGAAACGGTTATCACCACTGGCGTTCCACAAGGTTCAATTTTAGGACCACTCTTTATTATATACACCAATGCCATAGCATTTTCGAGTGACCATTTTAAATTCGTATCTTATGCAGATGACTCTACCCATTTAAAGTTTCAGAAGGCCAAATGCAAAGTGAAAATATTAACAAAGAACGCAGAAAGGTTAGCGATTGGTTGAAAGCAAATAACCGTTCACTAAATACCCAAAAATCTTAATCGATGATTTTTCATTAGCCTAAAAAAATAGTGTACCCTTTATTAGAAATAGATGGAACAAACATTGAAGGTGTAAATGAATTCAATTGTTTAGGCATTACCATCAATAACCATTTAGACTGGCAGAGTCACACGAACAAAATAGCAAATAAAATAACTAAAACAATAGCAATTATAAATAAACTTAAACACTTTTCCCCAATTCAAACATTGTATATCATGTATAGTTCTCTTATTCTCCTATTATGGGGTCATCAGGCACATCGAATTGTCAAATTACAGAAAACGCAATGCGAATAATAATATGTCCCTAAGTAAATACAACGCTCACACAAATCCTATTTATAAAACACTTCAGTTGTTAAAGTTGGATGACATTTATAGACTCCAGCAAATAAAATTGTACCACAAATTAATTAACAATCAGTTACCCGAATATTTCAAAGTTATTTCTTGCACACACGACTATGACATTCATCAACACAACACACGTAAACAAAATGATCTGAGTATCCCCAGAAAAGTATTGTTCGTTTAAGAGTAGGTGAAGAACGGACCCTGATGTTGGTTATTTCCGCGTTCACTCGTCGTAGGGTACTTAACTTGATATAACATTATAATGATGACACTTTGAACAGTACCCATTTCTAATTCACCTATCGGTACATAGAAATGAAATTGTATTCAAAACATTTCAAATACGACAGCTGATTAAGAAAATACATTATAAACAGTATTTCCGTTTTACATTTTGAGAAGAGTTGAAGAATGTGTTTAATTGATTCTTGAATTAACTGGAGGAATTGTGTTTACTTATCTATAGCGTACTGGGTATACCTACAGTCAAACATGAATTTACAAAAAAATGCATGAGATGACATGCATTGAGACAGTTAATAATACACCAGACTTTAACATTCAGAAAATGTATACACAGTCTACATGGTTTATCAAGTTACAACAAAAATTACATTATTCTAAATTATGAATCAATTTGTTTTATCCATAACAGCTACATTTGTAATTCTTAAAGCAATTATTATAATTTACTAATCTAATCGTACTATGTACATGTTGTTATTGTTTACATTGGTGGGGTGGCTCCCGTGCTAGCGACAATATATGTCTTAACGGGAGTCTCACCGACCGCACATATTATTAATATTACCACTGTATTAATGCATATCGTGCGTATGTGGGCAAGGTCAAATAAATTGAATATAATCTTGAATCTTGAATAATCACCACTATGTTACTAAAAATAGTTTAGTCATCATAACTACAGTGTAACTTACTCGGCAGCACTTTCCGCTCAACGAGGAGTCCGTCTCCGGCACACACAGAGACAAACGTCCCGACAGACGACTGCGCCAGGTATTTGGCCACTCTTAAGTTGTTCTGTCAATCCGAATAAACAGATCAAACTTCTAGTCGCTCTTCTGAAGCAACATACAGCTGTACTGTTAGTATGTTGCTTCAGGCATTTCCAGGAATCAATGGTGCAAACGTCAGCTTTTTGTAATGAATTTTTCGGTTTGACCATAAACCTCCTGAATTATTATGTCATAGAAACCGTAAATTTTTTCGATTCTCTACAGAATTAATACTCCCAGCTGAACCATACTTATTATAAATGTTTGAATACAATTGATATAATGTAAAATATTACTATCAATGACGTATGTACACATGGTTCCTAAACAATCAACAGTCGTTCCCAATAGGGTCATACAGATATACTATCGATAGCAGTATTTACAAATGAAGCGACAAATTACACACCTTGTTCGCGTACACGTCTATCTTGCATCCTTCATAGATGTTTTTTGCCAGATCAGTCTACAATGCAGAATATACATTGATCGCATCAATTGTAAGTAGACGTAATGTCACGGTTGGTTCGTATTCGTTTATCCTATTCTGGGAAAACACACAGTGAAATACGACGCAGGTGTTAAGTGTACGATATCTTGCAATCTTAAAGATCAGTCTACAATGCAGAATATACATTGACCGCATCAATTGTAAGTAGTCGTAATGTCACGGTTGGTTCGTATTCGTTTATCCTATTCTGGGAAAACACACAGTGAAATACGACGCAGGTGTTAAGTGTACGATATCTTGCAATCTTAAAAACATTGCCTCGTCATTATCATTCATCATCACATGTTGATCGGGACCGTATCTGTTTTTCTTGCCACGATTGCCTGCTCACGAAGCCAGTTTTGTCAAGCTACTTGTAATTTTTTTATGACGAAAAACTTTTTTCTATGCGTAACTGTTGTACTACGCACTCTGGTGGAGAGTATAGATAAACTGTAAACTAATGTATTATAAAGAACCAGTAGGGGCAACATAGATAAGCTATCAAACAAAATCCAATCGAGGCGCTTCCATCTACTTAGCGTCTAATATCTCTTCCAGGACAACATGTGACAATGGTCATTTTGTTGACACTCACTCATGGCAATCGATAATAACAGAGAAAATAAAAAAACCATACAATAATCTCATATGCGATAAGGATGGCGGTGAAATGCCAATCCATAATGAACAATCGTTTTTTGTGTGGAGACGGCAAATCAATGATCCGACACCGTGAATCCAGTGATAACGATGATGCATACTGCACATACTCTCATTCAGAACTACTTCAGCTGATATCATCTGACTAAATCGATAGTTTTATTAATATAACTTTGTTAAAACTAACTCCATCATATTGATGTTATGTTTTTTGGAAGATATCACTAAATGGGTAGACGTGGGATCACCAGTAGATAACATCTACTTAGATTTTCAGATAACTTTCGACAAAATGCCACATCAAAGACTACTGCTTAAACTAAAGGCCCATAGCATAGGATATGATATAATTAACTGGATAGAAAAATGGCTGATTGACGTAAGACAACGGATAGTAGTTGATGGGGAGGCTTCAAATTGGAAATCAGTTTTGAGTGGGTTACCACTGGGATCAGTACTGGGACACATATTATTCTTAATATATATCAACGATTTGGAGGATGATATAACAAGCAAGGTGTTGAAATTTGCGGATGATACAAAAGTGTTTAGAAGGATTAAATCTGACGGAGATAGACAGTATTTATCAAATGATCTTCACCGGTTGATCAAATGGTCTGAAAATTGGCAAATGTTCAATTTTGGGAAATGTAAATGTTCCACGCAGGACATGTTAACGAAGATGTACAATATACAATGAGGGTATTGTTCTAAGTACTGTTGTAAAAAAAAGACTTAGGGTGTATCATTAGTGCTGATATGAAGGTTTCGGTGCCGAATTGTAGTTTCATAGGAAAAATTATCGTTGGATTAATTAGGCGAATTATAGCGAATAAGGAAACAGAACTAACAATACCGTTGTACAAAACAATAGTTAGGCCTCATGTAAGATATGGCATACAAGCGTGGAGGCCGTATCACAAGAATGACATAGATATGCTAGAAAGAGTACAGAAGAGAGCGACTAAAATGATACAAAAACTGAGGGGACTTAGTTACTAAATACGCCTAAAAGAATGTGGTTTAATACTATAGACCAGGAGATTGAGAGAAGATCAGAGGGATGTGTTTAAAATATTGAATGATTATGAAAATATTGATATAATTTGTATAACAGAAAGATAGAGGGACTAGAAGACATGAAGTTACATTAGTAAAGGAGCAGAGTAGATTATAAATAAGAAAGTTCTTATTTTCACAAAGGACTGTAAATGAATGGAACAGATTATCTGCTGAGTGCGTGGGTGCTAGTAGCGTGGATACGTTTAAAAATAAAATCGACACATACCTCAGAAGGGTGTGATACACGTTGACCTATAAAAAGCGTTGTATTCTCAATAAGCCAAAAGGCTTCCTTGTCCACTTGGCATCTAGAGTTAATTCACTGGGTGGCAATCTTGTTATATCTTGATAAAGGAAAACATATTATTATTATTTTAAACATATAATAGTTTTAAATTGCTTGAAACACGTTATTATCAGAAATAAATAGTTGTTTTCGCAACATGATACAGTAGGGCTTTGCTTTAAAATATATCCATGCCCATGCCTTTCCCTGCAAACCGGCACACAGGGAGGATTGAAAGCCTAAAACTATATATATAGCGTCGCACGATTATCTTTCACCTGATATTGTACGTGCAACACAATGTGTGTTCATTTTTTTTATTAATTTTGATCAAATTATAGGCATACAACACTATTTGACCTAATTAAACATATGTTCAATCAGTTTGATTATAGGCCAGCGTGACGCCAATGACAAAAATGTTACACAACTAATACAAATGTGATATTAACGATATGACGCTAATGACTTGTTGGATGAGGCAAGATATGTAGATATTCAGTAATAATGCCTAAAAGGACGTGTTTTTAAATTCGATCGTCAGACATCACGACGGCGACGAATTATTCCGAAAAACCGTTCGCTTTGTTCTACACATCGAAACTTTTCGCTACGAATGAACCTATCCATCACGTGACAAATTGCCTAGTAAAATCTCCGTCAAGCCATCAGAAAATATGTGGTGGGTTCTAACATTCCGTCGTATACTTTGTTGAAATTCTGGTCACAAAAGTGTTTCTTTAAGATAAGAACATAAGACAACGTTCGTGAAGTGACAAATGTATGCGGGAATATTTGATTTATGAGATGCCATGCAGCAATGGTAATGTAATTCACGTATGTATCCGTCATGAACATTGTTGGGGTGGCAAAGCTTGACGGAGCTGAAGCGAAAAATTCGATTGTACCAATTAAACCGTGACGTACTGGATATGTCAATTCGCTATGAAGTCTTGGAATATATTGTTTCTTGATTCGAATTACGAAATCTACGTCATACCTCCCCGTACGTAGATTGCAAATCGCGAAGCCACCACACTCGCGGAAAGATATGATCAGTTCAAATCAATTCTACCGTATCTCCTTACAAAACTTCAAATCAAAATCGCATCAAGATATCTATAATAATATTAATAGGCCCTACACTAATCTTGGAGCACCGTGGTCCAGTCTCCTCGTCCTGTGTTCTTTCGCTTCCTTCGACCATTGGCTTCTGAACTACTAATTGCCGATGCATTAACAACACAAAGTTTCTAGTTATGTTTATTCTTTTCCTATTTTTAAAACCCCTGGTCGCGATCCAAAATTGTGTCCCGCTATTAAACTCACGTATCTGCTTTGCCACCTATCGGAGAAATAACTGTACATTGGCTAATGACTCTCCAGATGGCGCCACTGAAAACGGGTTTATATCAAAATGCCTAATGCCACAGTAATGGTGATAATTGATGTCCATCGTTTGTTGCGGCATTGTAAGATGTAAGCCATTACATAATACCGCAAGTAAAGAAAACAATAGTGGAAGAATGAGTATAATGTTACGTAGGGTAGGGTTGATGTAATCACATAGTAAAACCAGTTGGATAATGATATACTTGCTTACTGTCTCTAGTATTGATTCGTCACTTCATCTCCACCTGGCAAACATAAATACCAAAGGAGTCAACATATCGATGCATATGTCAACTAGTCAACATTGGCAGCCGTCATCTCACTTACACGACACACTTGCAAAACGTTTTCCTGACTTTGTTCTCGAAACAGATCTCCAGATTTCGTTCCGATAGCATTCGAAATGTATGTCAACAATAAAGACGCACCCCGCCGTCAACTTGTCTGTTGACGCCAATGTGCACCGCCAACATGTGAGTTGACGCCATATGAACACAGAGGTTGAAGTTAGGTCCATGTTGTAGTCAGTGTTTGACAATGAAATGAACATGATCCCTTTCCGAAAAGGGTTCACAGAGGTTGTGCGCACGAGTTCGTCCCTGTGCTCACGGCAATTGCTAAACTGTCTTTTAGAATTGGTGTAATACCTTCTAGCATATAAGGACCGCATGCGTTTTGTGCAGACTGGTTTATTGCAATATGTATTATATACATATATATAAATCAGAAGACAGAAGTGGACCTGGGCAGAACACATCAGCAGATTACGTGATAACCGATGGACATCGCCTATCATAACCTGGAGACCTTACGAAGGGAAACGAACTAGAGGTAGACCGGCGAGGGCAAAACTTTGTAGAGTCGAACTAGACGAGTACTGGAAGGGCACCATCTGCAAAGGATAGCGCAAGATTGGCAAATTTTGAAACGACATGCTGAGGCCTTCGCCCAACCACGGGTCACTACGGCTGCACAATGATGATGATGATGATGATGAAATATATATATATGTATATATATATATATGCGCAAACTTTTTTGGCAAACTGGTTTATCGCAAACTATATTCCAGTTTACAAAAACAATTTGCCATATATAATTTATATATATATATATATATATATGCAAACTGTTCAAATGAAACTGAAAACAAAATGCGCCACTGGCTGGACTACAACGTGTCCACATTTACAAACTTCAGCAAGTTTAAAATATGGCAGCCCGAATCATCACGTTCACACCTCGCCGTGACCACATAATTCCCATTCTAAAAGAATTGCACTGGCTGCCAATCAAGTGGCGAATCGAGTTAAAATATGTTGTATTCCGATGTTTGAACGGGACGGCGCCGCTGTATCTGGCCATCCTGTTGAAGAGACACACACGTTCGTCTCAACAAAATCTACATGAATTGTCACGAATAAAGCTGGTCAGTTTCGGCGACCGGTCTTTCCAAGTGATTGGCCTCGACTGTAGAATGCGCGGCCTATTGCTATTAAGTACAGCGGAACCCTATCGACATTTTACTACACGTCTTACTTTACATACACACATACGTATATACAAACGCGCAGACACACACACTCACACGCACACACACACACACACACACACACACACACACACACACACACACACACACACACACACACACACACACACACACACACACACATGTGCATGTGCGAGTGCATGTATATATAGGTATGCATGTACGTAAATACAGTAATAATTATTATACTTTATAGTTTGTCGCATTTTATTAATACTTAGTCTTTAATGAATAGTATTTATATAACTAACTCAATTTGTATTACATTTTATCTGTAGTTTCTTTTTTGCAGTTTTTATGATATACAATCAATCGTCTGATCGAATTTAGATTGTACAGCGCTTTGTGAATTTTTATAGAAATTACGCTCTGTAAGTAATCGATATTATTATATGAAATTATTATAAACCGGACGAACATATATCGTAACTCTTTAATGCCATGGGTGTTATAAAACTGGCAATAATACACATTAAATGACAAAAACGAGTTAAGTTTCATAGTCTTTGTATTATTTGTAGTGTTTTATTGACTGTACAATGTGAATCCAACTCGACTGAGTTGCTAATAAAACATGTTTCATTTGTTCTTATCTGACCTTCTGTATACGAGGAACGGAAAGTTTGTCAATGATAAGTTACAGGTCATGCCATACGAGTCTGTGCCTGAAAAAGCGTTCAAACCTGTTTTCAACGGGGAGAGTTTCGCATATCCTACACCACCTGCTTCGTACCTGGCTGCCACCCAAATACTCGTCTGATTGTCCCAGTCTTTTACATACCGTATATAACAAACAACGAGATGTACAGCAATAGTAGAAACAAAGTTTGTAGTCACAGAGACCGATTAACGATTATGTTGTAGACCGATGCACAGGATAATGGTTGCGGCGGCTTTGCTTCATGTAAGACATTTAACAAAAAGGTTTTTGTTAAAAGCTTCAGCGCGTCTCGAGGACTCCTTTTTGCTTCCTCTTACATAAAGCAGTGGTGGCCGCCACAAACATTTTCCTGTGCATCGGCCTACAACATAATCATTAATTCGCCTCTGTGACTACAAACTTTGTTTCTATTGCTGTACATGTCGAGATGCTTCAGCTCGTCTCGAAGGAGTCTTGAGCGAATCTCGAGGATATAATATGTCTGATATTTTAGGAGCGCCTCGACGACGTTTTGACCTAGTTCTGAACTCGTCTCCACCGCGTCTTGTGTCATAACTTGGTGTGCGGGGTTTTAACGTCGAGACGCAGTCGAGACAAGACGCAGCAGTTGCCAAGAGGAGCTGGCCTGGTGGGTCGTAGGCCCTACACAGGTGAAGATTCAGAAGGAGGCCCAGGGAGTTGGGAGCTTCGCAAGCATATGTTCATTTACAATTAAAATAAAATAATTGGCTGAAAAACATCAGCTACGTTGCACAAAAATGCACCTTTTGAAGTGTTTTATCAAAAAAACATGGGTGGAAGAGGGGGCACACCTTCCATCGGCGTTTCGTTTTTGGCCAAAAAAAATGTGCGTTTACAACTTAAATACGCTTATCTTGGCTAATCACACAGATTTTCTAAAATAACAGATTTCCTAGAATTTTTTTTTATATAATAATGACTGGGAAGGGAAGACCCCACCCCACAGTATTTTCTTTTTGGCTTAGCAAATAGTTAATTTACAAACAAATATATATTAATTGGCTGAAAAACATGCTTTTGGTGTAACAAAATTGCACAACCACCTGGGTAGCAGGAGCTGACAGTTATTTGTTTTTTATTTAGATATCGATGATAAGTCACACGTCTTGTAATACGAGTTCGTGCCTGAAAAAGCGTTCAAACCTCTACCTCAGTGTTTTTAACGGGGGGAGTGTTTTGCATATCCTACACCGCCTGCTTCTGGTACAGCGGCTAAGAGCCACATATTTGACGAGTTGTGCATTTTTAACAAAAATATGAAAATTGGCCCACATGCATGGATACGTTTCTTGGTACCTAGCCGCCATCTTGATTTTAAAATGGCCGCCACATAAATCCTTCTAAGCTTCTAAGCAACATAAAAACGTTTAGGTGTTTAACCCATCTATTGCAGGATCAAGGAATCCATTTCTGTCATATGTAATATCCAAAAATGAAGGCCATATTGAAATTCAAGATGGACGGCATGGAAATTCATCACCCAAATATATCAGCTTCTAAGCAACATATAAACATGTTCTTTCTGTCTAAATCAATATTTTCTGGGTCCAGGAATCCATTACTGTCAAATGCTATATCCTCATATGTAGGCCATGTTGAAATTCAAGATGGCTGTCATGCGTGTACGTTTTTATGAACATTATCTTAATATCTCTTGAGGTTGAAAACTCCACAATTATGAGGAATTCGTATGTGGTATGTATGTTTCAATGTAAAGGAATCCAGTTGTGCCACTTACGTTATTTCCAGACGTCGACCAAATTGAAAATAAAATGAATACCATGGAAATCATCTGTCCATATATCTCAGCTTCTGCAAAACATAGAAAAGTTATGTTAAGGTCTATACCAACATTTTCAGGATTAATTAATCCATTTATTCCACGTGTTGTATCATCGGATTAAACAATGTTTGTGTTTAATCCGGTAATGCTCATGACAATCAATGTAAATAGGCTACAGCCATTAAATGATGTTCACAAAAGATACCAAAACTGACTGCTGCACTGCCATGCATATGATCTGAATGGGTGTTGGGTTCCGGCGTCCATATTTGGTTTATGGTACGTATCTTTACGATTATGACCTTTCAGACTATTTCCAAATTTTACGCAGTTATATATCAACCATAATATACCTCACAACGTACATATTGGTGAAAAATAATATCTCAATTGGGCTATATTTAGATTTGCAACCACAGTGCCATGGAATGGCATTTGTGCCTCTGCCAGTTCAAGTCCAGCATGGTTTCCATACTGAATCAGTTGCACTCTAACCACAGTGTCCAAGACTAGGCAGATGGCGATTTAACAAAGCAAGATGTTACATAAAGCAGTATGCCGATGTCCACCTCCTCGTGTGTGCACGGCTGAAGGTACTGCAGGTATTTGGTGGCTTTTTGGAGTGTGATCACTACTATCTGATTTTATGTGCTGATGATAGCCTATCCACCGAAAATGTATGACATTACACAATGTAGCAAATAACAAAACAACCTCTGAGTGGTTCCGCTATATATTATGCGTTCTCTTCTTGGTTGCATGAGGATGTCAGCAAAATACCTATCACAAAAATATATAATAATTTTAGTATATTTTATTTGGTATACCGCCTCATCCAGTATTGTTCGTGGCGCTTCGCAACATATTAAAATACACAAAACTGGTAGAATTGCAATAAATATGTATATGTATATTAATTTAAAATAAATATTAGTGGTAAAGAATAAAATAAATAAATACATACATAATGAATAATGTAGAATTTCTAAATAAATTAATAGCAGTTATTCATAAAAAATTAATAATATTAATAATAACCAATATAGCACAATAACTATTTTAAAATAATACTAATAAATAAATAAATATATATATATATATGTACGATTAATAATAATAAATAATTTAGTAAAACATTTGATATAAAATAGTTTACGTGAAGAATAATGAATAATCATTATACGAATACGATACGGCTAATCTGATTTATGTGGCGGAGGTAGAATGAGCATGGCTTGACAGTTTGCGACACTTGCTTTTTCATATCTAGGCAATGAAGACACCGATATTTTGAACACATCGTGAAGCTGTAATTGTAGAACCACCAACGCGAATCACAGTGCCATCAACGATTGCATCCGCAGACTTGGGTACAATCAGAAAATACTGTCTCTTGCACATAGAATTCCATGCCGTCCAGTTCATTATTTCATCCAAACAGTCCTCCATTTACTGAACCGCAGCCGCTAAAGCGGAAAGATCCAGGTCGAAATGTGAATAGATATGTAAATCGTCAGCGTAGTGGTGGAAGAATAGTCCATGGGCTCGAATAATGTCACCGATAGGTTGGACATATAATGAAAAGAGCAGTGGTCCAAGGACGGAGCCTAGCGGGACACCTCGACGATTGGTCACCGACTACTATTCGCTGCGTCCGGTCTTGCAGGTACGATGTCATCCAGTCCAGTGCTTTTCCAACAAAGTCATAGCGCAAACGTAGACGTTTAATCAAAATGTCATGGTTGATAGTATCGAAGAAGGCCCTAAAATCAACGAGAACCAAGATGATTCCTTGTTTATTGTCCATGGCTGTTTTGACGGCACTTGTAACGTACAATAGCGCGGTTTCGGTCGAATGTTTTTTTTTCGATACGCCGACTGAAACCACTCAACCATTTGCTGGTCAGAAACATGCGTCATTATCCTAACAGCGACCACTTTCTCAATTACATTAGATAATTGTGTAAGGTTACTCACAGGTCGAAAAACGGCTCAGAATGTCTTTGTCAAGTGATGGTTTCTTCAAGAGCGGACGGACAATTGCATGCTTCAGCGACTTTGGCATGACTGTCTCGTCCAGTGAAGCATTTGTAGTTCGTGTGATGACAGACACAATACTTGTGATATTGTCTCTTAGCTGAATTGCAGGCAGAGGATCCAACGTGCACGTTTTGCCAATAGTACCACGAATCGGTGTGATCTATGTGTTCGTTGTTGGATCAAACGCATGGATACAGTCAGTGAATCAACGTCTTCTTTCTGTTGGCCTATCGATGATGTTGAAACACTGCAGACCTGACTGGAGCTTGTCAATCTTTTCAATAAAGAAACGTGATAATTGTTCGCATCTTTGGGCCGTCAAGTGTAATTGATGGTGTTCCTGTATGCCGTTGCCGTCAAGCGATTTCAGTAATCGAAACATGGTTTTGTTGTTTGCCTTCTCCAGGCGGTTTTGATAATAATCCGTTTTGCGTGCTGATATCAAAGCAGTGCATTCTTCACGAGCGGTGACATATAATTCCGATGAATCTCCAGTTTAGTTCTTCTCCACACATTCTCCCGTATCCGCTTCTTGCGTTGTCGATGTCAGAGTCGTATCAGGGGTGTGGTGTGCTGTCTCTTACTTTCACATTGCGTAACGGGGCAAGTTCCTCAAGGCTTTCAGTGAGACAGGTATAGTACATCTCCACCAAATCCTCTGCTTCTCGATCATCTGCCTATGTATGCAGAGTCATGTCAGCTCATGCAGACTCGATATCGTTTCGGAGTGCATCTATTTCAATGTTCCTGAAATTCCGCTTTGCAATCGTCTTAGTTTTTTACTGTAGGCTTCAGTTCTCTTAGTGTGAATTCAATGCGATGGTGGTCAGACAGAGATTCAGGATGTACAGTAACGGAAGTAATGAAGTCGTCATCTGTTTGACTGATCACAAGATCCAATATATGTTCAGTTTGGTGCGTTGGCGAATGTATATGTTGAATTAGATTGAACGATTCACATAGAGTGCGAAGTGGTACTGATTTGAGAGTATCGTCAAAATGAACAATGAAGTCACCAATGATAACAGAAGGAACATCGGAGATGGATGCCTCGATGAATAGCTGCTCAAGTTCAGCGTAAAATTTCGACATTGTTCCAGATGTCTTACTTGATGCAGGTGGGTGATAAGCGACCCAGATATTATATTTCAACAAGAACGGGTTGGTGAGTTGCAGACGGAGAAGTTCGATGGTTGTAAATGGCAGCTTTGGGAGAATCTTGGTGTTGAATGTATATGAACTATGACAACTCCGCCGCCACGACCAGAGGCACGTGCTGCATGATTCGTCTTCAGTTTGTTTAGCTATGTCTCGGTGATGGTCAAAACATCCCAATCGTGTTGGATAATTTCCTCATTTATAGTCAGCGTCTTATTTCTCACAGATCTTGCATTGATCAATGCGATGTTGGTGTAACGATTCTTAAAATCCTTGTTATCAGTTTGACAAGACGACAGTTTAACTCGTGTAATGTTTGTGTTGTTGACACCGCATTGGTGGTAAGTGGGTGTAAAGCCGGGCAGACGTCCAATTACAGGACGTTTTGTACGATGGCGATTGCGACCGGTTCTGTAACCTCGTGTGACCGCACAAATTCCATTGTCCTTTAACGTGTCGAACAAAGGCTGAGGCAGCCTTCCGCCAGTGACACTCGCAATGTCATAGGCGAATAGTTCCTGCCGAGTGTAGGTCACCATGGGTACAGGTGTGCCACCGGAATACAAGTCGCAGAAATACACACACATATAAAACCAATAACACGAACGAACAGCTCCGTGCATTCAAGGCAAGGTTATCAAAACGATGTTCAAATCTCACCAGTGTCGTAGTAATACATATAAGTAAAATTCAATTTTAAACACAGAGCAAATAAATAGCTGCCACTGGTGCGCTTGTCACGTGATCGTCATCATATACTCTTCTGACAATTAACAACTGAAGTGTAATGAATAGGATACGTTAATGCAGGGCGTCTTAGTCAACCGTCCATCTACGCTTGGTAGAGCAGGTGGATGAAGTCATCATTACCCAACACCTTCGAGATATGAAGCAGTCTCTAATGATGAGTAGTACTTTGTTTGGTACTCCAGTCAGCCTGATTGTGATCGTTGTCATAGCGGTTTTCAGTCGTTTCGTGCGCATCAGTGTATACCGTTTGCATTATATAATTAATTTTTTTCATGACTAAGTTTGTACTCGGAGTCAGCATATATGCACGACTTTCAGTGATTGATTAAACACACATTTAAATATTAACTCTAAAGATGGTATATATTTAACTTGTTTTGTATGCCAGATTGTAGTACAAAATGTTTTGTTGAGTTTTTAGTTGGCAGGTAGAACACTACCTTCCAACTTCATCTATATCAGTGGCCGTGCCACCAACCATTCCCTCTATAAGGATTCTTGATTTTCTGTCAAAATTACAGCACAACCGTCAAGCATTTGTGTCATTAACTCGATCGTGACGCCGGCTTAGTGTACATGGCGGAGTTGGATTCCGTGACCCTGGGAATGCTGGTTTAGACACAAAGAAGATGTTTATGTGTTGCTTAGAAGTTTAAATTGTTATGAAGAATTTCCATATGGCCTTCAAAGTTGAATACTGCACACAACAGAAATGGATTTCTTGTCCGTGGATATGTTGGCGTTGGACACCAAGAACAGGTTTTACATTGCTTAGAAGCTGAGATATGTGGATAATTGATTTCCTGGCGACCATTTTAAAAATCAAGATGGCGGCTAGGTTCTGATGGTAGCGATGGGTACCTAGCTTTAACAAAAATCCGTATATCATAAACTACACAGGTGACAATTGTTATTCTTTTGTAACAAAGTGCACAGTTATATCCCTTAGCCGCGGTGCTATTCGTACCTGGCTGCCACGCAAATACTCGACTGATTGTTCCAGTCTTTCATATACCGTGTATAACCTACAATGACAGGAACAAGAATGGACGCACAGTTTGTACTCACAAACACCAATGAACAATTATGCTGATGTCTGGTGCACAGGGTAATGATGATGTTGGCCGTTTTGTTCTTTCTGTGCGCCTTTACAACAACAACAACAACAAACTATGTTTATTTTGTTGTGCCTGTTTTGGGGTCATACAGTACGGTATGTCAAACTATATTCCGCAAGACTAAACAATTTTATCATATGCCTCAAAATGCACTATTGTAGTAACATTTTATAAAAATATCTTAAATCTCGGATGGGAATATTCACCTTCACCTCCCCGGTCGATTTATTATGAGTCACAGTCACCGGGGGTCGAAATACTATTACAGTAATTTCACAATTGTTTAACCATAGAAATAACGAATTGAAGATGAATGGCTAACTAAATGCCAAATGATCTTTTTTGAGATTTGATAGTTCAAACAAAAACGTACGTATCTCTCAATCACTTTCTTTTGTGGATAACGCATGCCTCAATCGAATATTAAATCAGGATAGTCAACATTTGGAACCGACGTCTGATGTTTTCAAGCAAAATCTGCTAAGATCCCTTTTCACCACTCTTCTGCAAAAGAATGCCCATGTCAAATATATTCCAGTTTACAAAAACAATTTGCCATATATAATATATATATATATATATATATATGCAAACTGTTCAAATGAAACTGAAAACAAAATGCGCCACTGGCTGGACTACAACGTGACCACATTTACAAACTTCAGCAAGTCTAAAATATGGCAGCCCGAATCATCACGTACACACCTCGCCGTGACCACATAATTCCCATTCTAAAAGAATTGCACTGGCTGCCAATCAAATGGCGAATCGAGTTAAAATATGTTGTATTCCGATGTCTGAACGGGACGGCGCCGCTGTATCTGGCCATCCTGTTGAAGAGACACTGTCCTACAGGACGGACACGTTCGTCTCAACAAAATCTACATGAATTGTCACGAACAAAGCTGGTCAGTTTCGGCGACCGGTCTTTCCAAGTGATTGGCCTCGACTGTAGAATGCGCGGCCTATTGCTATTAAGTACAGCGGAACCCTAACGACATTTTACTGCACGTCTTACTTTATATACACACATACGTATATACAGACGCGCAGACACACACACACACGCACACACACACACACACACACACACACACACACACACACACACACACACACACACACACACACACACATGTGCATGTGCGAGTGCATGTATATATAGGTATGCATGTACGTAAATACAGTAATAATTATTATACTTTATAGTTTGTCGCATTTTATTAATACTTAGTCTTTAATTAATAGTATTTATACAACTAACTCAATTTGTATTACATTTTATCTGTAGTTTCTTTTTTGCAGTTTTTATGATATACAATCAATCGTCTGATCGAATTTAGATTGTACAGCGCTTTGTGAATTTTATAGAAATTACGCTCTGTAAATAATCGATATTATTATATGAAATTATTATAAACCGGACGAACATATATCGTAACTCTTTAATGCCATGGGTGTTATAAAACTGGCAATAATACACATTAAATGACAAAAACGAGTTACGTTTCATAGTCTTTGTATTATTTGTAGTGTTTTATTGACTGTACAATGTGAATCCAACTCGCCTGAGTTGCTAATAAAACATGTTTCATTTGTTCTTATCTGACCTTCTGTATACGAGGATCAGAAAGTTTGTCAATGATAAGTTACAGGTCATGCCATACGAGTCTGTGCCTGAAAAAGCGTTCAAACCTGTTTTCAACGGGGAGTGTTTCGCATATCCTACACCACCTGCTTCGTACCTGGCTGCCACCCAAATACTCGTCTGATTGTCCCAGTCTTTTACATACCGTATATAACAAACAACGAGATGTACAGCAATAGTAGATACAAAGTTTGTAGTCACAGAGACCGATTAACGATTATGTTGTAGACCGATGCACAGGATAATGGTTGCGGCGGCTTTGCTTCATGTAAGACATTTAACAAAAAGGTTTTTGTTAAAAGCTTCAGCGCGTCTCGAGGACTCCTTTTTGCTTCCTCTTACATAAAGCAATGGAGGCCACCACAAATATTTTCCTGTGCATCGGACTACAACATAATCATTAATTCGCCTCTGTGACTACAAACTTTGTTTCTATTGCTGTACATGTCGAGATGCTTCAGCTCGTCTCGAAGGAGTCTTGAGCGAATCTCGAGGATATAATATGTCTGATATTTTAGGAGCGCCTCGACGACGTTATGACCTAGTTCTGAACTCGTCTCCACCGCGTCTTGGTGTGCGGGGTTTTAAAGTCGAGACGCAGTCGAGACAAGACGCAGCAGTTGCCAAGAGGAGTTGGCCTGGTGGGTCGTAGGCCCTACACAGGTGAAGATTCAGAAGGAGGCCCAGGGAGTTGGGGGCTTCGCAAACATATGTTCATTTACAATTAAAATAAAATAATTGGCTGAAAAACATCAGCTACGTTGCACAAAAATGCACCTTTTGAAGTGTTTTATTAAAAAAACATGGGTGGAAGAGGGGGCACACCTTCCATCGGCGTTTCGTTTTTGGCCAACAAAAATGTGCGTTTACAACTTAAATACGCTTATCTTGGCTAATCACACAGATTTTCTAAAATAACAGATTTCCTAGAATTTTTTTTATAAAAATAATGACTGGGAAGGGAAGACCCCACCCCACAGTATTTTCTTTTTGGCTCAGCAAATAGTTAATTTACAAACAAATATATATTACTTGGCTGAAAAACATGCTTTTGGTGTAACAAAATTGCACAACCACCTGGGTAGCAGGAGCTGACAGTTATTTGTTTTTTATTTAGATATCGATGATAAGTCACACGTCTTGTAATACGAGTTCGTGCCTGAAAAAGCGTTCAAACCTCTACCTCAGTGTTTTTAACGGGGGGGGTGTTTTGCATATCCTACACCGCCTGCTTCTGGTACAGCGGCTAAGAGCCACATATTTGACGAGTTGTGCATTTTTAACAAAAATATGAAAATTGGCCCACATGCATGGATACATTTCATGGTACCTAGCCGCCATCTTGATTTTAAAATGGCCGCCACAGAAATCCTTCTAAGCTTCTAAGAACATAAAAACGTTTAGGTGTTTAATCCATCTATTGCAAGATCAAGGAATCCATTTCTGTCATATGTAATATCCAAAAATGACGGCCATATTGAAATTCAAGATGGACGGCATGGAAATTCATCACCCAAATATATCAGCTTCTAAACAACATATAAACATGTTCTTTCTGTCTAAATCAATATTTTCTGGGTCCAGGAATCCATTTCTGTCAAATGCTATATCCTCATATGAAGGCCATGTTGAAATTCAAGATGGCTGTCATACGTGTACGTTTTTATTAACATTATCTTAATATCTCTTGAGGTTGAAAACTCCACAATTATGAGGAATTCGTATGTGGTATGTATGTTTCAATGTAAAGGAATCCAGTTGTGCCACTTACGTTATTTCCAGACGCCGACCAAATTGAAAATAAAATGAATACCATAGAAATCATCTGTCCATATATCTCAGCTTCTGCAAAACATAGAAAAGTTATGTTAGGGTCTATACGAACATTTTCAGGATTAATTAATCCATTTATTCCACGTGTTTGTGTTTAATCCGGTAATGCTCATGACAATCAATGTAAATAGGCTACAGCCATTAAATGATGGTCGCAAAGGATACCAAAACTGACTGCTGCACTGCCATGCATATGATTTGAATGGGTGTTGGTTTCCGGCGTCCATATTTGGTTTATGGTACGTATCTTTACGATTATGACCTTTCAGACTATTTCCAAATTTTACGCAGTTATATATCAACCATAATATACCTCACAACGTACATATTGGTGAAAAATAATATCTCAATTGGGCTATATTTAGATTTGCAACCACAGTGCCATGGAATGGCATTTGTGCCTCTGCCAGTTCAAGTCCAGCATGGTTTCCATACTGAATCAGTTGCACTCTAACCACAGTGTCCAAGTCTAGGCAGATGGCGATTTAACAAAGCAAGATGTTACATAAAGCAGTATGCCGATGTCCACCTCCTCGTGTGTGCACGGCTGAAGGTACTGCAGGTATTTGGTGGCTTTTTGGAGTGTGATCACTACTATCTGATTTTATGTGCTGATGATAGCCTATCCACCGAAAATGTATGACATTACACAATGTAGCAAATAACAAAACAACCTCTGAGTGGTTGCGCTATATATTATGCGTTCTCTTCTTGGTTGCATGAGGATGTCAGCAAAATACCTATCACAAAAATATATAATAATTTTTGTATATTTTATTTGGTATACCGCCTCATCCAGTATTGTTCGTGGCGCTTCGCAACATATTAAAATACATAAAAATTGTAGAATTGCAATAAATATGTATATGTTTATTAATTTAAAATAAATATTGGTGGTAAAGAATAAAATAAATAAATACATACATAATGAATAATGTAGAATTTCTAAATAAATTAATAGCAGTTATTCATAAAAATTTAATAATATTAATAATAACCAATATAGCACAATAACTATTTTAAAATAATACTAATAAATAAATAAATATATATATATATATATATATGTACGATTAATAATAATAAATAATTTAGTGAAACATTTGATATAAAATAGTTTACGTGAAGAATAATGAATAATCATTATACGAATACGATACGGCTAATCTGATTTATGTGGCGGAGGTAGAATGAGCATGGCCTGACAGTTTGCGACACTTGCTTTTTCATATCTAGGCAATGAAGACACCGAGATTTTGAACACATCGTGAAGCTGTAATTGTAGAACCACCAACGCGAATCACAGTGCCATCAACGATTGCATCCGCAGACTTGGGTACAATCAGAAAATACTGTCTCTTGCACATAGAATTCCATGCCGTCCAGTTCATTATTTCATCCAAACAGTCCTCCATTTGCTGAACCGCAGCCGCGGAAGCGGAAAGATCCAGGTCGAAATGTGAACAGATATGTAAGTCGACAGCGTAGTGGTGGAAGAATAGTCCATGGGCTCGAATAATGTCACCGATAGGTTGGACATATAATGAAAAGAGCAGTGGTCCAAGGACGGAGCCTAGCGGGACACCTCGACGATTGGTCACCGACTACTATTCGCTGCGTCCGGTCTTGCAGGTACGATGTCATCCAGTCCAGTGCTTTTCCAACAAAGTCATAGCGCAAACGTAGACGGTTAATCAAAATGTCATGGTTGATAGTATCGAAGAAGGCACTAAAATCAACGAGAACCAAGATGGTTCCTTGTTTATTGTCCATGGCTGTTTTGACGGCACTTGTAACGTACAATAGCGCGGTTTCGGTCGAATGTTTTTTTTTCGATACGCCGACTGAAATCACTCAACCATTTGCTGGTCAGAAACATACGTCATTATCCTAACAGCGACCACTTTCTCAATTACTTTAGATAATTGTGTAAGGTTACTCACAGGTCGAAAAATGGCTCAGAATGTCTTTGTCAAGTGATGGTTTCTTCAAGAGCGGACGGACAATTGCATGCTTCAGCGACTTTGGCATGACTGTCTCGTCCAGTGAAGCATTTGTAGTTCGTGTGAAGACAGACACAATACTTGTGATATTGTCTCTTAGCTGAATTGCAGGCAGAGGATCCAACGCGCACGTTTTGCCAATAATACCACGAATCGCTGTGATCTATGTGTTCGTTGTTGGATCAAACGCATGGATACAGTCAGTGAATCAACGTCTTCTTTCGATAGGCCATATCGATGATGTTGAAACACTGCAGACCTGACTGGAGCTTGTCAATCTTTTCAATAAAGAAACGTGATAATTGTTCGCATCTTTGGGCCGTCAAGTGGAATTGATGGTGTTCCTGTATGCCGTCGCCGTCAAGCGATTTCAGTAATCGAAACATGGTTTTGTTGTTTGCCTTGTCCAGGCGGTTTTGATAATAATCCGTTTTGCGTGCTGATATCAAAGCAGTGTATTCTTCACGAGCGGTGACATATAATTCCGATGAATCTCCAGTTTAGTTCTTCTCCACACATTCTCCCGTATCCGCTTCTTGCGTCGTCGATGTCGGAGTCGTGTCAGGGGTGTGGTGTGCTGTCTCTTACTTTCACATTGCGTAACGGGGCAAGTTCCTCAAGGCTTTCAGTGAGACAGGTATAGTACATATCCACCAAATCCTCTGCTTCTCGATCATTCGCCTATGTATGCAGAGTCATGTCAGCTCATGCAGATTCGATATCGTTTCGGAGTGCATCTATTTCAATGTTCCTGAAATTCCGCTTTGCAATCGTCTTAGTTTTTTACTGCAGGCTTCAGTTCTCTTAGTGTGAATTCAATGCGATGGTGGTCAGACAGAGATTCAGGATGTACAGTAACGGAAGTAATGAAGTCGTCATCTGTTTGACTGATCACAAGATCCAATATATGTTCAGTTTGGTGCGTTGGCGAATGTATATGTTGAATTATATTGAACGATTCACATAGAGTGCGAAGTGGTACTGATTTGAGAGTATCGTCAAAATGAACAATGAAGTCACCAATGATAACAGAAGGAACATCGGAGATGGATGCCTCGATGAATAGCTGCTCAAGTTCAGCGTAAAATTTCGACATTGTTCCAGATGTCTTACTTGATGCAGGCGGGTGATAAGCGACCCAGATATTATATTTCAACAAGAACGGGTTGGTGAGTTGCAGACGGAGAAGTTCGATGGTTGTAAATGGCAGCTTTGGGAGAATCTTGGTGTTGAAGGTATATGAACTATGACAACTCCGCCGCCTCGACCAGAGGCACGTGCTGCATGATTGAAAGTGTAGCCGGGAGGTGTCAGTTCAGCCACAATCGCTTCGTCTTCAGTTTGTTTAGCCATGTCTCGGTGATGGTCAAAACATCCCAATCGTGTTGGATAATTTCCTCATTTATAGTCAGCGTCTTATTTCTCACAGATCTTGCATTGATCAATGCGATGTTGGTGTAACGATTCTTAAAATCCTTGTTATCAGTTTGACAAGACGTCAGTTTGACAAGACGACAACTCGTGTAATGTTTGTGTTGTTGACACCGCATTGGTGGTAAGTGGGTGTAAAGCCGGGCAGACGTCCAATTACAGGACGTTTTGTACGATGGCGATTGCGACCGGTTATGTAACCTCGTGTGACCGCACAAATTCCATTGTCCTTTAACGTGTCGACCAAAGGCTGAGGCAGCCTTCCGCCAGTGACACTCGCAATGTCATAGGCGAATAGTTCCTGCCGAGTGTAGGTCACCATGGGTACAGGTGTGCCACCGGAATACAAGTCGCAGAAATACACACACATATAAAACCAATAACACGAACGAACAGCTCCGTGCATTCAAGGCAAGGTTATCAAAACGATGTTCAAATCTCACCAGTGTCGTAGTAATACATATAAGTAAAATTCAATTTTAAACACAGAGCAAATAAATAGCTGCCACTGGTGCGCTTGTCACGTGATCGTCATCATATACTCTTCTGACAATTAACAACTGAAGTGTAACGAATATGATACGTTAATGCAGGGCGTCTTAGTCAACAGTCCATCTACGCTTGGTAGAGCAGGTGGATGAAGTCATCATTACCCAACACCTTCGAGATATGAAGCAGTCTCCAATGATGAGTAGTACTTTGTTTGGTACTCCAGTCAGCCTGATTGTGATCGTTGTCATAGCGGTTTTCAGTCGTTTCGTGCGCATCAGTGTATACCGTTTGCATTATATAATTAATTTTTTTCATGACTAAGTTTGTACCCGGAGTCAGCATATATGCACGACTTTCAGTGATTGATTAAACACACATTTAAATATTAACTCTAAAGATGGTATATATTTAACTTGTTTTGTATGCCAGATTGTAGTACAAAATGTTTTGTTGAGTTTTTAGTTGGCAGGTAGAACACTACCTTCCAACTTCATCTATATCAGTGGCCGTGCCACCAACCATTCCCTCTATAAGGATTCTTGATTTTCTGTCAAACTTACAGCACAACCGTCAAGCATTTGTGTCATTAACTCGATCGTGACGCCGGCTTAGTGTACATGGCGGAGTTGGATTCCGTGACCCTGGGAATGCTGGTTTAGACACAAAGGAGATGTTTATGTGTTGCTTAGAAGTTGAAATTGTTATGAAGAATTTCCATGGCGGTCATATTGAATTTCAATATGGCCTTCAACGTTGAATACTGCACACAACAGAAATGGATTTACTGACCGTGGATATGTTGGGTTGGACACCAAGAACAGGTTTTACATTGCTTAGAAGCTGAGATATGTGGATAATTGATTTCCTGGCGACCATTTAAAAAATCAAGATGGCGGCTAGGTTCTGATGGTAGCGATGGGTACCTAGCTTTAAAAAAATCCGTATATCATAAACTACACAGGTGACAATTGTTATTCTTTTGTAACAAAGTGCACAGTTATATCCCTTAGCCGCGGTGCTATTCGTACCTGGCTGCCACGCAGCAAACACTCGACTGATTGTTCCAGTCTTTCATATACCGTGTATAACCTACAATGACAGGAACAAGAATGGACGCACAGTTTGTACTCATAAACACCAATGAACAATTATGCTGATGTCTGGTGCACAGGGTAATGATGATGTTGGCCGTTTTGTTCTTTCTGTGCGCCTTTACAACAACAACAACAACAAACTATGTTTATTTTGTTGTGCCTGTTTTGGGGTCATACAGTACGGTATGTCAAACTATATTCCGTAAGACTAAATAATTTTATCATATGCATCAAAATGCACTATTGTAGTAACATTTTATCAAAATATCTTAAAACTCGGATGGGAATATTCACCTTCACCTCCCCGGTCGATTTACTATGAGTCACAGTCACCGGGGGTCGAAATACTATTACAGTAAATTCACAATTGTTTAACCATAGAAATAACGAATTAAAGAGGAATGGCTAACTAACTGCCAAATGATATTTTTTTGTGATTTGATAGTTTAAACAAAAACGTACGTATCTCTCAATCACTTTCTTTTGTGGATAACGCATGCCTCAATCGAGTATTAAATCAGGTTAATCAACATTTGGAACCGACGTCTGATGTTTTCAAGCAAAATCTGCTAAGATCCCTTTTGACCACTGTTCTGCAAAAGAATGCCCATGTCGCTGTTCCAACGTTGCCCCCTGCTTTTACATTCGGTTGAAAGATGGATCCCACACATTTGGAGCCGGTATCCATGCTGGTGCCGCTATTCCCAAAACTCACACAGTCGCTTACAAGTTGCAGATGTGTTGCCAAGCAAATGCACTCATAACTGTTTTTGCACAAAATCACCGCAAGTGCCATGTTGTGTTGCTTGCAAATGTGGGTGAGTAGTCCCCCTAAGAACCCATGTTGATAGCAATGTCTCTGATAAAAGTGACATAGATGACTAATGGCAATGTATAAGACTTTGTTAAGTAACACGTTTGCATAAATCTTGCGATGTACATTTGACAGTTTTCTTATCTAAATTTTATTATAAATTGTGTTATTAAGCATGATATTATTATTAAATGATAGACATTATCAGTCGGTAATGGCACTCGAGTCGATATTTTCGCCATCTGCCAGTACATGGTAGTCCAGATTTGATCTATTGATCCACCGCGTGTCACGTTCGTCGTTGCTCTTATTTGCGGTTTACACATAGTTTAATTCGACAGATATTTGTAAATGAATAAATGGAATAATTTTATTTGATGGCCAGTTCGGAATGACTTGGAAAGGTGTGAATAATGTCGTGCTAAACCATATATAATCGTGTGTTATGTTAGTTTTCGAAAAGTATTGACTAAACGCAATAGCAATTAATCAGTTTGTGTTAGGCTGTGCTGTAAATAATACTGCCGTGAAGACATTCTACGTTGATTAACCAATGAACGCTCTAACTTGGTGATTCCTCCGAAATCAGCGAATCAATTGTAAAATATTTTCATTTACAGTTTATGCATGTAATGCCTACTCATTTGATCAACTATCAAAAGTGATTTTTACGGCATGGGTAGCTGACCAAAAAGACTTACTAACAGTGGGAACCATTGAACATCGTACTGCTGTGTGTGTGTGTGTGTGTGTGTGTGTGGTGTGTGTGTGTGTGTGTGTGTGTGTGTGTGTGTGTGTGCTAAAGGCATCGGACAGCGAAAAGTTAAATATCTGTTTTTTTTTTATAAAATCTTACTTTGGTGCGTGGTAAAACAGTCACAGGCCATTTTGTATGTGGTAATGGTGTCGTTGAGAAGTAATGGCCTGGCGTCTATCTTAGCACGGGTTCTTCTTTTCACGTCCCAAGTATGTAACGTCACACCAGGCAACCTCGCACGAGCGAGAATTCGTCGGACGCGTGACCATACTGGTTTTGTGTGACAACTGACCTTCTGGAGTTAACGCAAGGTCACTTGATTTGAGTTGATTTGGTAACATTATCGGATATATTTATGTTGACAAAGGATAGATAAGAACACCAGGCAATTTAAAACCATGGTAAATAGCTGTGTCGTGTTTGGTTGCAGCGGCATTCCCGTCCCGAAGCAGGTGTCCATATACGAATTTCACCTGGAAGATGCAAAAACACAAAGAAATAATGCGTTGGAATGTTTCGTTGAACGAACCAGGGATCACTGGAGTATTGCATCGTGCACATCTGGTATCTTTATATGTAGCAAACATTTTATGCAAGATGACTTTGCGAACTGATACCCGTTCCCCATGGGATTTGCCAAGAAACTGTTACTGAAGAAAGCTGTAATTTCTAGTGTGTACCGACAGCTGTAACCAAATATTGACAAAGTCCGGCCACCCGCCACCAAGCTACAACATGAACAATTGTCAGGAAAAGGGAAGCCCACAAGGTAAGGTAATTTTTTTTTATCACCTGGTTATCTGAAATCTGTCTCATGTTTTGTGTTATTCATAAGAGCACTGTACGTGTGTAGATCTACCTGCTAAACATGAATTCGTGCAGCATGTTGGAGTCCAATTTCGTTTAAATCCCCCGTCTTTGTCGATTTTGAATTGCATCTCCATCCATAGGCAAGGACATCTCCCCTCTCTGGGTTTTTTATACACTGGTCCAGTACCTGGACCAGACCTTGGGCGGAAGAACTCAGTACTCATGTACTCGTGTACTCGAGTATATAGGGGCTGTAAGTGTCGCGCCTCGTTTTCGATCTGAGGACATTTGGGGATGACTGCTTTTATCCCAGCGTAAACGACGGGGTTGTGTTTTGTTTTTGGTTGTAATCATCTCACTGTCCCCATGTTGTATTCATGGTTTTGTAAGACACATTCTGCCCAAAATCGTTAATACTATCTGCGCTGCATAAATCCCTATGACAGTGTGGTCAACTCAATACTAAGTCAGACAACTAGGTCAAGAGCTTTATAACACAAGATTTGTTTGAGCTGATTTTAGGCATGAAACAAACTGTCTGGTCAATAGTTTAAATTAAGACAGGGAATCTAAAGCATACATGAAATATGTAAGATGTACTGTAAAGGGTATTAATGATATTTTCATTAGCGTTATACAATGGGCCTACATTGTCGTGATAATAAACCTTCCACATTGCTTAATATACAATAACTTGAAATATTGTTCTCTGCTCCATGAATTATGTTGTTGTTTCATAATCTCATGAATAAAGTTATTATTAATGTGGGTATTACCGATGATGTTCTTTGAAAATAATTTCCTTTTGATGGGTTATTTCAACGCTTGAAAACATACCCATTATCAAAACAATTGTCTGTGAAAATGTTCATAACATATGGGCTTATTCAACAGCTCAACATGAACCATGTGGTAAAATCAATATGTATGTGATGGAAAGACCGTGATCTGTTAATAAAATATATCGTTTTGCAGAGTATGTTGATGAAGTGATGGACACTCTTCTTGAGAAGACGTTGAGTGATGATGAGGATTCCTTGTGGGAGGCATGGGAGGACATCCAAGCCTAAGTCCCAGCCAACATGTGCTCCGAATATGAGAGACCCAGCAAGACTGAGGCAGTAGCATTGCATGTGCCTAGATTTGCTAAATGAGTAGTTATATACCCCCCTTCGGCGAGGGGGCTACTATGGATGAGCGACCGTGACCCGTACCCGTCTGCAGCAAACATTTCTTTGTCAACGCATCGTAGGGTACATTTATTATCGTTTTTTTTTTAATTTGGTGCAGCCATTAGTACGGTGTAGAGGATGGACGCCATTGATTATGGACAGAATGTGTTGATGTGTGTGGGTTGTAGTGACAAAAACGGAATTATAGGGAATATAATTCTGGCACGTGCAATTCTCGGCCATCTGCATTAAAAGTAGAATCCATATATTTTAGACCAATTGGTCAAACTTCTACATAGAAGGAGAATATAACAACTCTGTATATTTCTAAAATGTCTATCTCCTGAGATCACAGGATGATGTGAACGTTTGTTTATGTCACTGTATTGTTCAGGATGTATGTGCTTCATGTGACTAGTTGTTTACTGAATAAATATTTGATATTTTGTCTCTAATTGTCATTTTGCGTTTTTCAAAACACAGGACCGGTAAAAAATAAATACGGACTGATTACCGCAAACTTGAAGTATAACGTATGTCGCATCTTTTTCTTGCTTGGTTGCAAGATATCATAATATGTAGGTTTTGGCGGCCATTTTGGATTTTGTCATTTTTTAAATGCTCAAGGGTGAGAACTCCACACCCACCTGGATATTATTATATACATGCTAGGATGAATAATTAACAAACAAAATACTATATAAGGCAAAACGGGTTACCCCCTCTGCTGCTGGACTGTAATAATAGACTGAGATATTGTCGCTCACGGGTGAAGTGTATGTTTGCGTTAATAATAAGCCATCTTATATTATATATGACATTGATTAATTCAAACACAGCATATGACAGGAACATCAGATTTAATACATGTTCTGTATCACAACATGACATACGACGTTGTTAGCATCTGGAAGGCTTCAGACGTTTACAACATAACCCTGTTGCGAACCAACGGCTGGCTGGGCCCCGTCTCTGGTTACTTATTGAATAACCTCTCGTAAACCCGAACGTCGCCAGAGACCAGCGGCAACACACTGGCGATACGAGAGACACTCGTTGCCCTGCTGGAAAGGACGTCTGCGAGGACAACTGCACTTCTCAACACACTGGTATTGGCGGCAGTATGGACGGCCACAGGTTCGTGTACACTTGCGGCCGCATCTCATCCACACCAGGTTCCCGGGGCACGCTGAAAGCAACAGGATTAGGTGTAGAATAACTATTGTACCAAGTGTGCTCATAGACGATTAGTCATTACACATCGCATTAATAATCCCCAGAAAGAATACTCAATGTTTTTTTTGCAGTAATTGCAATGTCGAAGTAACACGTACGTCTAACATTTTAATTATAAAGGCGTTAATCGCTTGCATTGGCAAACAGATGCCGAGACAAATCCGTATTACAAGGCAGTCGTCTTACTTCCGGTTCTGCTATTGGCATCTAAGCGTAGAGGAGAAACCAAAAGACTAAGCTTGCGATACATCATGCTATAAATTGATAGGTACGAAGATGCAAAGGTGCGCATTGTTTCAGAAAACATAATGCACACGCTGGTTTTATTGTCTATCGTAGTAACAAATACAACTACAAATCATTAAATATCTATACAAATTCAGATATATGGGAAGGTCAATTTATTGAAATATCATGTTATGTTTGAAGAAAAAACAATTCTTGGAAATATATACATACCACCTAGAGATATATTTGAGAACTACCAAGTATTTTCAGACGAATTTGCATCTAAATTAGCAGATTTAAAAACAATGTTAAAATGATATCATAACTGCGGGTGATTACAAATTTACAATATTGATTTGCTGAAAATTAACGAAAAACCCGTAATATATGTGTATTTCGATACAATAACTTCACATGATTTCTTACCTAAAATCACTTTGCCAAAAAGACTGTCAGAATACCATGGAACACTTATTGGTAATTTTATATGTAATAAATCTGAAGGAACCTTCAAATCCTTAGCTGGTATTCTTATAAGCAATATTTTTGATCACCTTCCTTATTTTCTTTTTCTAGACTATCTCGAAACTTCTAATGCTATACCAAGATTTATACAACTGAAGCAGCATACTCACTCAATAAATATAAAATTGAAATGCAAAATTCAAATATTTTTGATCAACTTAACAAGGATACTTATGCAGATCCCTATAAAATATGATATCCTTGATAACAATGTTACTACTGCTATGGAAAAGATCATGCCTATTAAAATAATAAAATAATATTAATATAAACATAAGAAAACACCTTGGATTATTCAGGGCATTATTAGTTTAATTAAGTTTATAAATAAATTGTATGCAAGAATCAAACAGACTCCGGTAATTTGTATACTTATAATATAATTCTTAAAAGAAATAATCGATTGGCTAAGCGAACGCATTATCAGTCCAGTTTTGAAAAGCAAAAACATGATATTAAAAGACGTGGTGCTTAATGAAAGGAATTTTTCAGAAAATAAACAAAGAAAGAACAATTTCCGGATTCGTTCAAAGTGGACGGAGAAATGGTAAGCGATAAATACATTATTGCAAATCAATTTAACTCGTTTTTTTTATACAAATATTGGTCCAACTCTAGCCTCTATGTTAACTACAACTGATGGTATATCCTATAAAGATTATTTGAAATACCCCACACTTCACACCTTCAGTTTTAAACCAATTGAAGCAGATACTGCTGTCAGCGTAATTGTTCGCTTATCTCCAAAATCAAGTTGCAGAATAGATGGTATATCAACGAGAATACTAAAATTGATAAAACATGATATTAGCAAAGCAGTCACCCTAATTATCAATAAATCCACAATGACTGGTATATTTCCAAACAAATTAAAAATTGCTAAACTTATTCCACTTTTCAAAAAGGTTATAATTGTAACCTTGACAATTATCGTCCAATTTCAATCTTGCCAGTTATTAAAAAAAAATTGAAACGATAATGTTTGATCAAATACACGAATATTTCCATGCCAAGATGTTATACTATAATAGCCAATACGGTTTTAGAAAGAAACATTCTACTGAATTTGCGACACTCGAAGTTATGGACAGAATTATTTAAGAACTTGATAAATCGGCTACGCCGATTAATAAATAGCTTGTTTTATCTAAAGCGTTTGACACAATTGATCATAATATATTGCTACATCAATTAAATTACAATGGATTAAATGATACGGCACTTGATATTTGAACGAGTTATTTATGCAGTCGTAAACAATCTGTAGAATTTGAAAATATTAAGTGAAAAGAAACTCTTATCACCACTTGCGTTCTACAAGGTTCAATTTTAGGACCACTCTTAATTATTATATACATCAATGACATAGTATTTTTGAAAGACCATTTTACATTCGTAACGTATGCAGATGACACTACCCGTACTAGTACACTAAGGTCATTTAAAGTTTCAGAAGGCGAAATGCAAATGAAAATATTAATAAAGAACTCACAAAGGTTAGCGATTGGTTGAAAGCAAATGAACTTTCACTAAATACCCAAAAAACTAAATTGATGACTTTTCATGTCTCAAAAGAAAGTAGGGTACCCTCTGTTGCAAATAGATGGGACATACATTGAAGTGGTAAATTATTTCAATTTGTTAATCATTACCATAAATATCATCTTAAACTGGCAGAGTCACACAAACAAAACAGCAAATAAAATAACTAAAGCATTACGAATTCAAAATAAATTTAAACACTTTTACCACTTCAAACATTATATATTATGTACAATTATCTTATTCTCCCTAATATTAATGATGGTATCCTCTTACGAGGGTCATCATGCTCATCGAATTTTCAAATTACAGAAAAAAGCAATGCGAATAATATCCCTAAGTAAATACAATGCTCACACAAGTCCTATTTATAACACACTTCAATTACTAAAGTTGGGTGACATTTATAAACTCCAGAAAATAACATTATACTACAAATTAATTAACAATCAGTTACCCGAATATTTCAAAGTTATTCCTTGCACACTCAACTACGACATTCATCAACACAACACACGTAAACAAAATGATCTGCGTATGCCTAGAGTCAAACATGAATTTGCCAAAAAATGCATTTGGTATCGTATAATTTAGACAGTTAATAATCCACCTGACATTATCATTCAGAAACGTTATACACACAGTCTACATGGGTTCTCAAGTTACATAAAAATTACATTATTCTAAATTATGAATCATGCTGTTTTATCCATAATTGCTGTATTTGTAATTCTTGAAGCAATTATTATAATTTACTTATCTGATCATACTATGTACATGTTGTTATTGTTTACAATTGTGGGGTGGCTCCTGTGCTAGCGACAATATATGTCTTAACGGGAGTCTCCCCGACCTTACATATTATTCATATTACCAATGTATTAATGCATATCGTGTGTATGTGGACAAGGTCAAATAAATTGAATCTTGAATACTGAATTTTGATTCTTGAATAATCATCACACTGTTTCTAACGATAGTTTAAACAACATAACTATGTTGTAACTTACTCGGCAACACTTTCCGCTCAGCGAGGAGTCCGTTGCTGGCACAGACAGAGACAAACGCCCCGACAGACGACTGCGCCAGGTACTTGGCCACTCTTAAGTTGTTCTGTTAATCAGAATAAACAGATCAAAGTTCTAGTCGCACTTCTCATGCACCATGCAGCTGTACTGTTAGTATGTTGCTTCATACACTTCCAGGAATTAGTGTTGCAAACGTCAGCTGTTTGTAATGAACTTTTCGGTTTGACCATAAACCTCCTGAAATATATGCCATAGAGACCGTAATTTTCATCGCTTCTTTACATAATTAATATACCCAGCTGAACCATATTTATTATAAATAAAAAAATACAATTGATACAATTAATTATATTATTATCAATGGCGTAAATATGGTTCCTAAACAATCAACAGTCTTTCGCAATATGGTTATGCGGATATCGATAGCAGTATTTATAAATGAAGCCTCAAATGACACACCTTGTTCGCGCACACGTCTATCTTGCATCCTTCATAGATGTTTTTTGCCAGATCAGTCTACAATGAAGAATATACATTGATCGCAATCAATTGCAAGTAGACGTAATATCACGGTTGGTTCGTATTCGTTTATTCTATTCTGGGATAACACACTGTGAAATACGACGCAGGTGTTAATTATACGATATCTTGCAATCTTAAAAACATTGCCGCGTCATCATCATTCATCATCACATGTTGATCCATGGACGTATCATAGAAGTGATTTCTTTGTGAGTCGAATGTTCATTAGATATGCAAGATGAGTCACTTCAAAATCAGTGTATTAACGTTTTTATTTTACTGATAATATTATGCTTTTTTCTGTTTCACTCTGTTTTTCTTGCCACGATTGCCTGCCCATAAAATGTACTGACATGTTTCTATTGGCATTGCATTGATACTAGCCTGTTGTTATTTTCGTAACTCTGTTTAGCAATAAAGCCAGTTTTGTGAAGCTACATGTGATTTTTTTATTTTTGTTACGAAAAACTGTTTTTTTTATGCGTAACTATTGTACTACGCAATCTGATGGAGAGTACAGATAAAATGTAAAATAATGAATTATAAAGAACAAGTTGTGGCAAAATATATAAGCTGTCAAACCAAATCCAAACGAGGCGCTTCCATCTACTTAGTGTCTACTGTCTCCTCCAGGTTAACATGTGTGAATGGTCATTTTGTTGACACTCATTCATGCAACCAATAATATCAGAGAAATAAAAAAATCATACAGTAATTTCATATACGATAAGGATGACGATGAAGTACCCATCGACGAATAATCGTTTTTTGTGGAGACGGCAAATGAATGATCCGACTCCGTGCATCAGTGATAAAATGATGCATACTGCACATACTCTCATTCAGAACTACTTTACGTGATGACAAAGCCCCGTTGTCGTAACAGTCGTACGGCTGGAAACGATCTAAGTCATAAACCGAAGAGATTCTTTCGTGACGCGTTCAGCTGATATCATCGGATTAAATCGATATTTTTATTAATATAATTTTGCTAAAACTAACTCCACCATCGCAGTTAAATGGATCAACTCTCTCTTGTAAATTAATTTACTTGTAAATTAAGACATTTTAAACCAATAGTAAATACAATGACGCGACCAATAATGTTGCCTTCATCACGGGATACTGCATTGTATAGCCTACCGGACATGTTTATGTATATTCACTAGCTGTCAATTCCTTTTGCGATATATGATATTCAAAATAAACCTGACACTGAAAATAGCAGTCGGCTTCATTTTAAAGGATTCATACGATTGGCTATATAATATAGTATGTTATGTTATGTGAAGACGCTTTCGAATTACTTTACCTGGAAGTATTACAATTGAAAGAATACAGGTCATGATTGCCTAAACACGATACATACCGATTTCACCATACAATCTGCGAATGACCCTGCTTTGTTCAATAAAGAACCGCAGTATTCAACGCTGTCAACTATTTTCATGATGTTGTTGTCACAAGATAGGTCCACTTTGTCTTCTGTCCTAGTTGAATAAATAAACGTTTTTAAACATAACGTAATATATATATTTATTATAAAGTTATTCACAATAGTTTTGGACAGAGTCGAACAGCGAAGGCGAACGTTTCGAACGAGAACGTATATTAACAAATACACACATAATCACCAACTCACGAACATGCATGTACAAACCCACACACACACGCAGGCACGCACAAATACAAACACTCAAACATATCCACTATCACCATCACCATAGTTAGTATAATAATTGTACAACTTTACCAACAATAATCGCAGATTAGCAATTATTGTAACCATTACATTGTACACCAATGGAACAGCCAACCAAGGTCAACAGCGATCACCATTACAGTCATTTTGTTATCTGTTACGCGTTCCCGTTGACCCTCGCTTTCATGTGTCGCCAATTTTAGCAGCAACACGGCGAACATAAAAGCACAGTATCGTCGTTTATCTAAATGCCTCTCACCTTCGCGTACTCACCTAGTTCTAAGAGTTGGGAAGGTGACAAAAGTGGCGTAATGTTATGGCACTTTGGTGGTGCAGACTTGGCATCGTGTGGAGAAATACCTTTTATAGGGTCATTTATCAAAGACAAGCACATAAATAAATAAGTGTAAATAACAACCATTGTGTTGTGTTGTAAATAAATTGCCAAATGGTAGATCAGAGGCAAATTGTCCAATAAATATGGCGAATGAATGTATATAGAGAGAGGATCAGTCATCAGCAACTGGAAGGAGATCGTTACACCATCCTACAGTTAGTGTATTATATTACATATTACACTTACTGTTCGTGTCCGGTTAAAGGAGCAATCTCACGTCGCGCGGCCGCTCTATGTGTTGCTCTGGTGTTTCGCAGTGGCAAGGTCTTGGCTTTCACATGCCAACTGTTTCCGATCGCCCAGAACTTCGACCTCGCTGGGAATCCACTGACATCGGCTCCTTGACGAGTGTGGAAGTCGTTCTTCTTCACCTTGTCGGCGTTCCCACACAGACCTGTCAGGGCAGCGATATTGTAAACCCGGTTGTCATTGTCGGTGGTGATATGAATACGAATGTCGTTAATTTATTGGTTGTCCCAAATCCATTTATCTATGCGTATTCAAAGTATTAACGTTTGCGCCGACACCTATTATTGAAGTGAAAAATTGGAAGCGATTTGGAAAAAAACAATTCTGAAAAAATTGAATAGCCAGTAATGGCCACGAATGTGTAGATGCATGCGGCGATAAGACAGGAACAAAGTGAAAACAAAATAAGAACAATACTCATTCTAATAGACAATTATGTTGTTTGTTGTTGGTCTAAATCTTGTTAAATACGCATAGCAAACGTACAACAAGGACATATACCATCGTTTTAAGTAACAGGTAATCAACAAATGTACCTTCAACGCAATTGCTATAGATGTGCGGTATTATGACAGATGCCCACATGTTGCCGTCATACTCCACGATGACACCGAACGCAGTCGCGATGCGAATGACTGACACGTCCCTCCATAAGTGCAGCTGTCTTTGTTTCTTTATTACCAAAACTTCAATGGACGCGATCCCACTTGGCAGAGGGTCGCCGACAGTAAACGGGGCACCGTCAACCTATGAATTTTTTAAAGAGTTGATAACATATTCAAATAAATCATTGTGTGTGTGTGTTTGCGTGTGTGTGTGTGTGTGTGTGTGTGTGTGTGTGTGTGTGTGTGTGTGTGTGTATGGGTGCGTGTATGCTTGTGTCCTTTTTGTGAATGCGCGCGTGCGTGCGTACGCGCGTGCGTGTGAGAATGTATGTTGATGAATGTCCGTGCATAAGTTAGTATGTGTATTACATGGACGTGTATGTATGTATGTATGTATGTATATATGTATGTATGTATGTATGTATGTATGTATGCATGCATGTATGCATGTATATATATGCGTATGTATGTATGTATGTATGTATGTATGTATGTATGTATGTATGTATGTATGTATGTATGTATGTATGCATGCATGTATGCATGTATATATATGCGTATGTATGTATGTATATTTGCATGCATGCGTGCAGGTATATATGTATGTATGTTTGTTTGTAAATATAAATATACGTAAATACAAATATGTAAATAATAGATAAATACAAAACGTGTTATTTAATAACACTCACGGACAGTACTCGGTTTCTGCTTATCTTGATATCCACTTTGCCAGGCAGTATCAGAGTGAGGGACTTGATGTAAGACACGTGCGTGTTGCCGAAGCGATGTTCCTGCTCCACCAACAGCTGGAAGTCGTGGAGCTGCTGACATCCTGGCCGTAAGACCAGCTCTGACATAGCGTATTCTCCGACACCGTAGTAGTGAATCTCGGCTTTGTCGAAGGTGACGTAGTGAGGGTCACCCCATGCGTGACACGTCAACTTTCCTATAAGTTATATTAAGTAGACTTGTATTGGGCCAGCCTAAAGTGTTCTAATTGTAATTGTTCGCCGGCTAAACTATGATAATTCGGACTTCTGTTTTCAGAGCGTTTTTTTTTTACTACAAATAGTCGCTTAAATAAAGCATTTCTTACTTGCCATTGTATAGTTTCTGTGAAAACAAAACGATAGACACATTCAACATTAATCTTTATACCAGCTTTTAGCCATTTGTTGTACAACAAACCAATCGCAGCCGGTATCTCGTTTCACACTGTCCAGTTTAATCTCCTTTCCGCTTATCTTGAATTTCTGCCGTCGTCATTTGCAGCATGGAATAAACTATTCCGACGTTATAGGAACGTTTGCCACACTGACCCCCTGTGTGCAATGGCTAACTAGCAGCAACAGCTAAGAAATAGAAACAAAATGACTAAATATAACTACCTTTTTGTTTTTGTTTACACATATTATAAAATGCTAGCTCAGAGGTCAATTGTACTAGGAAGCGAATAAACATAGAAAGAAACAACTGGGCCTCGGCTCCTGGAAGATATACTGCCAGACTACCGTACGATTGAGCGGAATCTTGTAATAGATAATGTCACACTGATTTGACGACGCACTCACCAAGGCATGCCGCTCCTACACGACCGTTCGTCTCCACAGCGACGCAGTCGTGGTTGGCCGGACACTTGATGTCCTGCATAGTATGACGACATGATGTACTTTCTTAGTACCCAATGAATTATTAGTATATAGAGAATATGTGTGTCAACCATATGGCTCAGTTAAGTGTCTTATGACGCTATGTGTAACAATACTTATGTTCGATTAAGTGTAGGTAAAGAACGGATCCCTTGGTTTACTCTGTGCACGTTCACCTGCACGCCCTCGGGTACTTAACTTGTTATAACATTATTATGACGACACTTTGATCAGTACCCATTCTAATTCACCAATCGTCACATAGAAATAGCATTGTATTCAAAACATTTCAAGTACGACAGCTGATTAAGAAAATACATTATAAATATATGTTTACGGAGTGCACCACAGTGGGATAATACGGATATGAATGACATAAAAGTCGTCTACTGAATCATCATTTACTATGTTTAATTGACTAATTGCAGTAAATATCCTTTTCCCGTGGGTGGCTCTCACCTTTTTGAGCCTTAGTAACAGTCTCCCGACATACACTAACTATTGTAAAAATGTGTGTTGCATTGTGTGCTTTTGTTTGTTTATTAACTGGAGGAATTGCGTTTCAAGTAACTTCCTAACTAATCAATGTTAGATTGATACAGAATATTTAAAAAGCCGGTACAAAGAATCGTGAACAAGATATTACCATCAGCGAAACAGGGAACTGCAATTTCTCCGTGTTGCCTTATCAAGCATATAACAGTTAGTATTAAGAAACGTACACAAGTAATGGTGTAATCGCGAATGTATGAAATAACAACTTAACTCTAGCGTCTCCTCGCAGTAAATATTAACATGGCAAGGTATGTACAATGTACAATGGCGCATGGAATCTAACAGTTGTTGGTGTAGATTGTGGGTTTCCCCATTCCCCTTTTAGACAGAACATTTTGTTAGATATATCTTTGATCAACTTACTATAGCTATATTCGAAGTGGCGCATATATATATATATATATATATATATATGTATGTATGCATATATTAAATTAAAGAAACAA
The DNA here is from genome assembly GCA_020002185.1 of Paraescarpia echinospica. Taxonomy (NCBI): domain Eukaryota; kingdom Metazoa; phylum Annelida; class Polychaeta; order Sabellida; family Siboglinidae; genus Paraescarpia; species Paraescarpia echinospica. The sequence goes on along the minus strand of CM034533.1, from coordinate 65,706,824 downwards.
CCATCACGAGGTTTTAAACAGTGGCACCTACTTTATAAGATCCAGCCTCAAAACAGTGCTGATATTAACACACCAACAGGAACAAATGTTTGGCGTTGATTCTTTTACCTGTAATTCTTCTACATAATATACACTTATCTATTCCACTTTGGAGATGATGTAATATATTTAGTTGAGTTCACCTCGCACGGGTCGTGGCATGCGCATATTTCACAGCCGGCGTGGTCGCGGCTCCGTATTTGATGCACAGGACATGCTGGACAATTCAACTTCGGACACACGACGTCGACAACTGGAACACACATGCAATGTTGTACGTAGGTTGATGTGGAAAATAGTTTAAAACGACTCTAGAATACCGCAAATTTATCTAAAAATTCCACTAAGCCATTTGTTAAACTTTGTTTCTCTACTTTAGTATTATATCAAACTGTTTACTGCAAACACAATTGCGGTTGCGGTTCTCGGTAAGAAATACAGGTGCAGGAATGTGCGCGCGCAAACACAGATACATATACACATATGTCCATACATCCATAGGTCCACGTACACTATGCGTAACATATTTCTTTGTTGTAAATTATTAGATTCACCAATTTATTTTGGCAAGACGCTTGTCACAAAATAAGGTAATGGTAGGAACCGTAGTGGGCATCAACGATAGAGTTTTCGCGACATACTCGCAACGTGGCTGAATACTAAGTCGAATTGGTGTTGGAATGAATTGGTCTGCCAAAATATGGAGCGTAAACCGTCAGTCACGGAGGCGAATACATAATATTGCCGATAGGCGGGGTGACAGAGCTCAGTTGACATACCTGAGGTGACGCATGAGGCGATTCTTGCACACGGCGGGTTAGCGCAGTTCGGTTTGACAGATACACAGAACGTTCCTTTTGCACACTTCATTGTCTGCAATATTCACAATAAACTGTGGATATCCGTTTCAGCAACAGTGATAACAGTTCCGTGTGTCATAGATTATGTAAACGTGGGTGGCGAGGTGTTATTCATATGCATGAATAATATAATTTATTTGCAAGAACCAAATAAAAAAGCAGATCAACCTTTCAGGTATGCATGAAACTATTACTGATTTATATATACAGGTCGAATGGATTATTACAAAAATGATGCTCACTCTTGCAGTTATTCAAAAGTTATTTACAAAACAGAAAACAATATATTTAAATTGAACAAATAAATTCAGACATTTTATCTAGTATATGTACTTACATACATATATATTCGGCGTCCCTCAAGGTTCAATTCTTTGACCACTATTATTTATCATTTACATAAATTATTTCTCAAAAGCTAGTCAATTATTTAATTTCGTCATGTACGCTGATGACACGAATTGTCTAGCTCTTTAAAATTTCTTAGCAACAATACACACAATAAAAGTCGTGCGAATAATAACATTAAACAAATACACCTCACACACGGAACCACTTTAACAAAAACTTAAACTACTTAAAGTAGAGGACATATTAAAGTTACAAGAATTAAAATTTTACTTTAAATACATTCATAAAATATTACCTCCTTATTTACTTAACTGGTAAATTATCCCAAGTATAAACATACATAATTATAATACCCGTAAAAAAATAATATACATACTTTTAGAACAAAGCATGAATTTGCAATGAAATGTCTCAAATACAGCCTACCACATGCTATAAATGACACTCCCGATATAATCAAAGACAAAATATACACTCACAGTTTGCGAGGCTTCTCATTGTATATAAAAACATCTTTGTTATGCAAATATAATGATATTTGCACTCCATCAAATTGATACACGTGTCAACAATACAAATAAATGTAAATACAATATATTTGATGCTAGTTTCAGACGATCAGCACAACCAAACTTACCTTCTCACATTAAACAAGCACTCCCAATAAACATACATGAGATAGTCACCTTGTAAAAGGACCATATAAATCATTATGTAAATAGGATGGCTCCTATGATAGCGACAAGTGTGTGACCGACCCCGATTGAATAAGCTATACTTATGATTACATTCTAAAGTACATCAATACCATAATAGGTGTAGATGCGTGTGCATGTATTTTCTAAGAGTGTGTTGAACATATAATGATATACGTATATGTATGCCTGTATAATGTTGATGTTTGTTGATGTCAGTGCTTAAGTGATGTTCAGAAAAATCAATTAATTGTGTCTACATGGGATCAAATAATAAACGATATGTTACGTTATGTTATGTCCTGAATTAACCTAGCCATCACGTGACCTGTTGCCTAGCTCCGTCAAGCCATTAAAAGTGGATGCCGGTGCGTTTTGCATTCCGTCTTGTATTTTGTAGAAATTCAGGCCGCAAAAGTGTTTCTTCATGACAAAACATAAGGCACTGTTTTTAAATTGACACATGTATGCGGGAATGTTTGATTTGTGAGACTTCGTATAGCAATAGTAATGTAATTTACGTATATAACCGTTCCAACATTGATGGCAAAGGCAAGGCTTGGCGGAGGTCACGCGCAAAATTTTGATTGTGACGTACGCAAATCGCGACGTACTGGATACATGAATTACGTCCTGTCGTAACTTATTGTTAGATCAAATTAACGCCGTACCTTGCATGGATCAGCGCTGTATGACTTCGCTACCAGAAGCATCGAGACGGTGACGAGCAATGACCTCATATTTGCACGACAAGGGGGCGTATCTGTTGGACAAATGTCATACTGATTTGTTTAGGTGATCATTAATGTATTTAGCACGATATCAATGTAATGTATTCCCAGTGTAAACATCCTATTACCTTGAACATTTTAAAACAGACGTTGCGCATTCTTTTGACACGTATTATAGTTATATTGAAAATGTAATAGGAAACATCATTGTCATTAGAAGAGGGAGTGGTTCCTTTAGAATGGAAATAAGCAAACATTATACCGTTATTTAAAAAAGGTTCGAGAAACAAGTCAGAGAACTATAGACCAGTGAGTTTAACATCAGTGATTTGTAAATTATTAGAAAGACTAATTAAAGATCACATGGTGGATTTTCTTGTTAAACATAACTTGATAAACCCATCTCAACATGGGTTTCTAAAAGCGAGGTCATGTTTAACAAATATGTTGTTTTTTGGAAGATATCACTAAGTGGGTAGATGATGGATCACCAGTAGATATCATCTACTTAGATTTTCAAAAAGCTTTCGACAAAGTGCCACATCAGAGATTACTGCTTAAACTAAAAGCCCATGGCATAGGAAATGGTATAATTAACTGGATAGAACAATGGCTGATTGACAGAAGACAACGGGTAGTTGTTTATGGGGAGGCTTCAAACTGGAAATCAGTTTTGAGTGGGGTTCCACAGGGATCAGTACTGGGACCTATATTATTCTTAATATATATAAACGATTTGGACGATGATATAGCTAGCAAGGTGTTGAAATTTGCAGATGATACAAAAGTGTTTAGAAGGATTGAAAGTGATGGTGATAGACAGCATTTATAAGATGATCTTGACAGGTTGATCAAATGGTCTGAAAAGTGGCAAATGTTGTTAAATTTTGGGAAATGTAAATGCCTCCACACAGGACATGGGAACGAATATGTAGAATATACAATGGGGGGAACTGTACTAAGTACTACTGTAAAAGAAAAAGACTTAGGGCTGACAATTAGTGCTGACATGAAGGTTTCAGAGCAGTGTGGAATTGCAGCTTCAAAGGGAAATCAAATCCTTGGATTGATTAGGCGAAATATAGCATATAAAGAAAAAGAACTAATAATACCACTGTACAAAACAATAGTTAGGCCTCATTTAGAATATTGTATACAAGCGTGGAGGCCATACCGCAAGAAGGACATAGATATGCTAGAAAGAGTACAGAGGAGAGCGACTAAAATGATACCAAAACTGAGGGATCTTAGTTATGAAAAACGCCTAAAAGAATGTGGTTTAACAACACTAGAGACCAGGAGATTGAGAGGAGATCAGATAGAAGTGTTTAAAATATTGAATGGTTATGAAAATATTGATAGAATTTTTTTTTTTTCAGTTAAGAAAGATAGAAAGACTAGAGGACATGAAGTTACATTAGTAAAGGAGCAGTGTAGATTAGACGTGAGAAAGTTCTCATTTTCACAAAGGACTGTGAATGAATGGAACAGATTATCTGATGATTGTATGGGTGCTATAAGTGTGAATATGTTTAAAAATAAAATCGACACATACCTCAGAAGGGCTGGATATATGTAGATAAAAGGGTTGGAATCTCGATAAGCCAAAGGGCTTCCATGTCCACCTGCCATCTAGAGTTAATTCTCTGGATGGCAATCTTGTTAAATCTTGTTAAATCAGCCACACTGTTTCGTAAAACTACTTTTAATATAATGTTTTGTTAAACGCAAATTGCTTATTACTGGTGTTGCAAGTCAATCATTCATCCACTAATGAAAACACTTTCATGCGAGTACAATTATGTCTGACGTCTGAACAAACTATTGGGGCATGGTGTGACCGCAGATAAACTACGAAGGCTGCCATCTTGTTCATGGCGCGGAGACCTGACCAATAAACGACTAGCAATTTTTACTGTGACCTTTCTGTCCATTGTTAACTTATGTCATGGCATGCAGTTCTATGGACTACTACAGAGTAATTTTGTAATAAAACATGCATAACAGCCTACACTTAGAGATTGTATGTAATCATTATGGAAATTGACTGCAAATGACGGCATTATGGAAAACGCCGCGCAAGGTCGTTGCCGTTGTCACGCTGCGTCTGCTACAGTTGGTGAACATCTGTTACAGCGACCGTATTTTTTACCGAAAAACTTTACATTGTATAAAAGAAAGTTTAGAGAGCTGAATAGGAACCTATACGGCAAGCGTAAAACTGGAATATTTACACATAGGTTTCATCTCTTGAGTGATGCTATCCCACGTTGATTAACATGGGCAATTGTGTGAGCTTGTGCGCTTTTCAGAAATTCAAAACGTGTTACAATATAATTCCAAAACTACTATGGTTAACGTCAAATTAGTAAACAGTCATGACTATGCTTTTATTGTCTGAGAGTATCTAATCAAACAGCATATTTGTTTCCAAATAACAAAATGGTGTTGTTGAAGCAGGAATCTTTGACGCAGGGGTTCAGGCAAAAATAATGAAATTTTGTAGCGATGAGTTCAAGAAGCTTTTCCTGATATATTGCTGGCGTGATATTGTTGATTATAGTTGCACAATTGTTAGTTAATATAAACTCTGTTAAGTACATAACCCATAATGAGCCTTTTGTTTCTGTTTGACTAAGTAATATCAGCTTAGATAATGATCAGAAGGAAATAATTAAAATAAAGTATTGTCATATATCGAAGGTGATCATCACTTACCTTACTTCTGTGAAGCTCGATGTCAGAATATCGTTGTCGTTCGATCACAACAGGCGATATCTAAGAAAGCTCTGTAGTATTTCTGTGATGTGTTGCCTGGTATTTATACACATCTCTGACAAGCATTTGTTTGTTCTAAGTAACAGGATCCACAAACTCCGCCCGCGTAGCCAGACACAATAATCGTATCGTTTGTTCGCGACGCATTCAACGAACAACATTCATACCCTTACTGACGTCAATAGGAAACGAGAAACATATCCTGTTCGTGAGATTCCCACCCCTACTGATGTCATACAGCGCCCCGCCACAGCGGGCGTAATGCATCAAACATCCTTCTATGGAGTACGGGAATAAAACCTACGCACCGGACATGGCGAGTCATACTAGGAAGGTGGTATTACGCAAATTTACCTCATATCTACCGTGTCACAGCGACATAATTGACATGGCTGCAAAAACGGAAGGCACCAAACAATATGACGAGTGAACACATCCGTGATTGCGATCATCTACCTGATAAAAAGAACTTACTGAGTCACGTCGACATCAGCTAAACACAACAAGAGTCGCGAACAGTTAAACGCAATACTAGAAGTAATGCTATATATAAATACTCAATTACGAGCTTGACGGAAGATTTGCAATTTTTTTTTAAATGTGCAATACATTCGTGCGAGTATTCGGTAAACACAGAGCAAAGCACTTTTCATGAGAATTAAGTAATGTAAAGATTTGTCCCACACTTAAGACACTTTTGTGATATCCTGATTTATCGGTATTAGTCTGACCATGTTAGGTGACAGCAAACAAAAGCTTGACTTAATTGACTCTTACATAACATATATTGAAGAATGAAAATCATGATATCATTCTTAACAACATTGTGGTTAAGTACTGTGTACATAAACGCTGATATAATACATGTAGCATATGTCATGAATCTAAGATAAACAATCAAATGTGTCTAAATTTAAGTTTGTAGATATAAGTACGGTGTAATGAATGCGTACGTGTGTGTGTCTGCGACAATAATATTTTTTTATTTCCGTGGGTACTTCAATGAACAAGTATGCCTCCAAAAAGAAAACTTGGTGAGGATGGACAGCAGAAGACACTCTTCAGCTTTCAATTTAACAGAAAGGAAAAAATATTGGTCAATATGTGTGAATTTTGTGAATGGAAATATGATTGATAGCTTATGCAGGCCTGCCAACTGTTACGGGCTCGCCGTATTTGTTACGCTTAGGCAGCTGTTAATACGGCGTTACAGCTGAGCTATAAATAATACGGTAGTGACAAAAACTCACAAAATAATCGGACAAACTTATTCATTATAAAGCATCCCGTACCCTGCAAAATATGTAACCTTCCCAAGCGCGGTGCGAAAAAAAACAAGCGCGGTCGGCAGTCCTGTTGCCAGTGTCTATACCCGTTAGTTTTCGATATTAACCACTCGGCGGCGCCTCTGTTCTATTGTCAACGGACAGTCGGTTCCTGTTCATCTTGATGTATGGGAGGCTTGGGATGTTATGACAACGTTCCACTTATGTTGGTTTATTGAAGATAATAATGGTAATACAACAATGCATTTTACAAACACATATATGCTAAATACAATGAATACTTTATACACATGCATTACAATTTAAATGGAATGATAATTTCATACAATATAAACAATGAAATGAAAGTGCGAACTGAAGAAAAAAACATATAAAAAATATTTTCTTCAACTGAAGCAACACTTGAAAATGAAATTAAATGATTAGAATGCACCAGAAGCCACCAAATAGCATCATTAAATTATATAATTGCGGACCCGCCTCGTATTGGTGCGCCTATGCTTTGCCGCCGCATTCGTCCACACTGCCCAGATTCCGTAGCTGGCTACTCAATTGTTAACACCTGCTACCTGCCGCTTCCAGACCCAAGACGACTGGGGCCGCGATTACGGTGGACAGGAGGCGGACGCCCCCTATACTCATCTCCATACTGATAGTGAGTAGAACGGTGTCTACGTCATCTACAGCATTCATCCAACGATGGTATTTTTTTAAGGACTGCACGTTTATCTCGTTCCCCCTCCAATTGTTGCTTAAAGAGGTTTATACCCAGTCAGCACGCCACCCTCGCCCGAGGGCGGATCTGAGCGGCTGTGAAGCGGCACCCTTCGGCACACGACAGCCCCCTGCCAGGCGCTCTCCAGAACTTTGATGGTCCTCCTATATTGAAGGACGAGGTTCGAAAAGCCATCAGATCAATGAAAAGGGAAAAAGCTGCTGGACCAGATAATATTACCATTGAAATGATTGAGTGTTTAGAGGAATTTGGTATTGATATAGTAACATACATCTTGAACAAAATATATGACAGCGGACGAATCCCAACTGATTTATCCAGATCCATTTTGTAGCAATAACAAAGAAACCAGGTGCGATTGAATGTGAACTACACCGTACAATTAGTCTTATGAGTCACTTCACCAAGATGTTGCTTAAAATTATTATGACCAGAATGAGAAACAAAATATAGCCGGAAATTGCTGAAAAACAATGTCGATTTGTAGATGATAAAGGTACAAGGAATGCAATATACATCCTACGAACACTGATTGAGAGAGCACTGGAAGTGCAGAAAGATCTGTATGAATGTTTTATTGATTACACAAAGGCATTTGACAGAGTTCATCATGAAGAAATCATATCAATGCTGGAAAGTCTGAACATTGATGGGAAAGATCTGAGAGTTGTGAGAAATCTGTACTGGGAACAAACAGCAGCAATACGAATAGAAAATGACATCAGTAAATTTCAAGAAATAAAACGTCTAAACACGTACCTTTTTCCCGGAGCTCTGCTGTTTCCTCTAATTGTCAGTCTGGACTCTGTTCAAAAATGGTAATACACCGTAGTGTCAAGTGTCACCATTTTTGAACAGAGTCCAGACTGACAATTAGAGGAAACAGCAGAGCTCCGGGAAAAAGGTACGTGTTTAGACATTCTGTTGTAAATCTTTGTATATATCTAGAATATTCAAATACATTAATTTTGGCGTGACTTTATAAGCACACATTTGATTGTGTGGAAACGTGTTATTTATGCGTAAAACATTAAATAGAATGTGGGGCAGAATAACCTGATGTCATGATTGTGGCTGCCCTATAGACTATGAATGACGATGATATGATGAAGATGAACGTGTCTCGTCAACAACAAATGCTGTCGCTGTGCTGCGTGTTCCCCTTTGTTAGTGTGACAGGGATGAAGTGCTTACACTAGGCGCCTTGTTTCAGTTTATGGCCCACACAATTTCTGCTATTTACGTCGTTTTACTTTAGGGCTATATAAAACAGTTCCAGGTTTCTCATCAGAACTTTATTAAAATGTAAATGAGGGTGCGATTTATGGTAAATGTGTGTATGTTGATCCTGATGACGGTATTAACAACTAGCAATGCAACTCATCGTCAAATAAGGTCTTAAGATGTCTACTGAATGTATTTCTTACAAGTAGACACATTCCATTGGTTTGGTGTGAAATATAGTTTTCTAATTTTGCGCAGAATTATTGCATGTATATTTAATCAAAGGATAATTACATTTAAAAATAAAATTTTGTGGAAGCTATTTTTTTAAATGTTGTGCTGATGAGAAACGGGAATTTATTTTATAAAAGTAAAATTATTTTATGTGACCTTATTGTGAGACAAAATATGTTTAATATGTTACACATTTTATAGATATTATGCATTGTACAATGCGGTACCTTCATTGAAGAAACTAAATATGTGTACGTTAATATTCCAGATGCTGTCAGAAAGAATGAAGTGGCAACATTGCCACTGACGTATACAACATCAGGAGAACATTCTGTACTCCAAGACTTCCTCTGGCGGGAATGGTGTTAGACAGCACCGGATGACAAATGCAGCTTGATGTAGCAGAACACAGTTGATGGACAATAATAATTAAGCAGCCTTTTTATAAAATATTTGAGTTGTCATGTGCCGCACGAATCAATGGACACTAATTGCAACTTTGCTTTTTTATTTTCTTGTATTAAATTATGTGTTTGTTATGTGCATTGGAGTTGTTTGCGTATTTAATTTTAGTTTATAATAATTGGATAGGATACTCGACACCCATTCTCTTTTTGAAGCAGATTACATTTGTGTTCCTAAATAATATATTCCTATATTATTTTATTGTTTTGAACTTCCAAATTCCAGTTAATCCCAATACATTTATGAATGTACATCAAGTAATGTTCATTTTAACATTGGCGTAACAATGCATGATGATTACTATTGAAATGTTCAAGTTATAAGACCAATACACATAACTGTATGTGTATAATTTGGTGTTATTACTTGAAAACACACGCAATACACACACTTAGCAAAATTAGGCACGTTCGAACGGGATATGAGCGGCTAACCATCGGCAGAGCATCAGCGTCCGACTATGAGCCGCCCTCGGCCCGAAGGCGAGCCGCCGGACAAAAATCCCTCGGCCCGCAGGCGGATGCCGACAGCGGGCCGATGACTTTGCCGCTCTCGGCCCGCTGTCGGCCCGCTGTAGTTGTGCTATCTGGGTCTGCTGTAGCCGGTATGACTGGCTGGGCGAGGGTTCATGGTTCCCGCGTATACTGTGCTAATGGAGGGCCTAGCCTTCAACTTGGGATACGGCAGTAGGACTTTATACCGCGGCAGCGGGAACCGCATGATCACCCCGACGTGCTGGTATTAGCTGACGCCATGGAGGATAAGGCCTCGGCTATCTTTGCGTATACATATGCCTTAGTAGCTGCATCTTGGGCCGCACTGGGATCTGCTATACCGGTGACTTTTTTGCCGCTCAAAGCCAGATCGCCGGTCATAGTGTCGCCGGCCTTGCTTACATGAGCGGTCGCGGCTACATTCACTAATTCTACTGCCTGACCCCAGGCGACTGCATCCGTGTTACTGATGAAAGGTTTAATATTGTTAACATTTTGGTTGCCGGTTGTGGTGTTGTCGGTCTTGGCTATCCGGAGATCGTCTTGCGTATCCGCGTATGCCTTGGTAGCTGCATCTTGGGCCGCAGTGGGGTCAGCTGTGTCGGTGACTTTTTTCCGCTGCTTGCTAGGTCGCCTCTTTTAGCAACCCGAGCAGGCCCCACCTCATCCACGTACCCCATGTTGGCGGCATCCATTACGTTGTAAGGATAGTATCCTAAAACCAGGTTGCGACGTCTCACGGTCCATATGGGGGTTGCTGTATATTTATTGGCATTGTACATGGTTAGTCCGGTCGACGACCAGTCCAACTGGGCATAACTTTTGTTCCCAGGTCGCCGGATCCGAATACCATATTCCATATTACCTGTCGAGATGAACTGGCCCTGAAGGATATCAGGGATATCGGAACCATCCGCCGCGGTCCCGATGCCCAGGGTTCCTCCACTTGATAGGCCAATACCCAGGCGGTTTACACGGGTCGTAGCCGCGACAGACACTTGAACGACCAAAGTACCCGTCTAGGTGTCGCCAGTTTTTGTCACTCTCAGTGTGTCTTGCGTTTCCACGTAGTGCTTGGTGGCGACGCCCTGTGGGTTCGAGGGGTCTAGGGTGTTTTGAACATAATGCGAGTCCAAGTCCAGATGGCTAGTCATCGCTTGGGTACCTGATCGGAGAACCGTATCGCCGCTTAACTGGAGATCGCCAGCAGCAATCGCCGATGCTGTAATACCGCTGTCTACAATCTATCTGAGGGTGTCGCGCGCTGCTATCAAATTTACCTGGTGTGCAGTTGGCCAGTCGGGTCACTTTTGTTGCCAGCAGCTCTTGCAGGCGGTCTTCGTCTTCCGTTTGTTGGCTAACTGGAAGGTAATGAAGATGTGGCGCGGCCGCTCGGTTCCTGCCTTGATCGCTAGCTTCCACCGAATGGTTGTGACGTTGGCTTGTTGGTCAGCGAACTGGTCCACTTGGGTCTGCTGATAGTACGCAGTCAGGGCTGCCAGCGAGGTCATCCAGCTCTCCAACTTTTCGCTCCATTTTAGGGATGGGGTCACGGTGGGCATCAACAAGCTCAGCTTGTTCGGTGTCACATTACCCGCATCAATACCATTGGCGCGGTAGATCGCATCGTCATCAGTGCCTCAGCGCTGCAGATAGAGGGCATACTTGATGCCGTACAGGACCTTGCGCACGTCTCTGCAGAAGCTGAAGATGTGACTGAGAGGTACTGTTACATCGAAGGAGCCATCTCTAGCTCAACCAAACAGCAGCGGACCCCCATTGTATTTCGGGTTGTCCCCCGTGACCGCACCATTGGCATTAACGTTGTACGGTTTGAGATTAGCAGCTGTTGAGCTCTCCTTGCTCCAGAGTAGGTTAGTGCCAGAGCAGCACGCATACTCGTCGCTGTAGGTCACCAGACCAAGGATCGTACTCGCGACGTCGACGTTATTGTAGATGGCCTCCGCCTCCTGTCCGTTCATGGTGTACCTGGTATTGTCGAAGAGCGCCAAGACCCCGTTATTAACGAGGGCAACAGTGTCATTCGGGGCATACGCTGTGTTGTCGGCTTTTAAGAGGCGGCCACAGACCTGGAGGTATGCCTCGCACGGGAGCGTGTACTGGTCGCTGTTGTTGATATAAATCTCCACGTTCAGCCTGGCGTTCGGGTCCTGGGGCTGGTATTCAATCCACTCAACATCCTCCACACTCGAGTCCCGCAGCGGCGATTCCTCGAGGTTGAGGATGGGATCATGTATATCAATAAATGTTGCCATTGTGAACATTCTAACTCCTCGCCGCATGTCTAATATGGGGATAGACGTAGGCCATTGCACAGCACAATACTGTTGGGTTTGGTCTCGACCGACACGACGCGGTGCGGCGTGCGGCTAGCTTAGACAGGACTGTGGTGACAGCGCGAACAATGTCCATGAGCCACGCACCGTTCCATGTTTTGCGGACTGGCCGCCGAGACCCAGCAACCGAAACTCTGTATTGCATTCTGCGGTGCATCGTGCGCATGCCGCTGTGGAAAATTAGGCACCATGCTCTAATATGTGAGGCAGTCACGGAGCTGGAAGCTTATAGTTACCAACTCACCCCGCAAATCAATTGGCCGGTTGTCCTGATACGTTAGGATAGAAGCTGATGAGGGCGCAGTTTAGGCTTGCCTGGGCCGTCCCGGCAGCAGCACAGCTCCCGTCCATGGCGTCGCAGTGCACGAGCACCTCGTTGACCCGGCTGATGCGCACTATTATATTAGGGGCCTCGTGGCGGCCTCGGGTGAGCACACCAGCGGTCTCAGGCCAGTCTAGCACTGTGCGAAGCGTACTTAATCCCATGTCTGCCTGGACATCCGGCTCGTTGATCTCGACCACAGCCTTAAGGGTAGCCAGGTTGGTTGTGATGCTGATAGTTCCATTTCCAGCAAGTTGGCGGTGGAGTTTTGCATCAAAGCTCTCCAGCTCGTAGGCGCCTTCAGGCAGCTGCAGCGTTGTCCAGGGGATCCCACTGTCAGTGCTCACCTCGAAGGAGTTGTTCTCAGCTTCAATATTGGGCCAGCTGTACAAGGTGCGGAGACCGATGAGAGCCATCTCCAGCCTCCTGCCGGTTCCCACCTCGACTGGTTGGTAGAAGAACGTTTCGAAGGAGTTGTAGGCGAAGAGAGAGTGATGGCGAACTCGCGACGCGGCCTTGTGTTCACTGTGATGGTGGTTAGTAAGCTGACATGGTCTTCTATGATTATTCAAAGCAGGACCTCATATAGCCCTGGTCGATGTGTCCGCCGTCGATGAGCCTGTCCAAGATGGCGCTGGCTTCGTTTCGGAGCTCTGGGGAAATATTTTCCTCAGCAACAGATGCGGCTAGGGTCTCTGTCCGGTCGGCGGGGTCATCAGGCAGCGTTATTGGAACAACTACGGTAATGGGGGCGCGGCCATCGCTTGTGGAACCTCCTCCTTGAAGCGCTCAAATTTCTCGTCGATACGCCTCTTGCCTGTATGCGTGCGGTAGACGTATGGCACCCACGCCTCGTCTACTTTCTTCCCGGTATAACCGGCCCGTTCCAGCCATGACGAAACTTCCTCCTTGAAACCCTCAAATTTCTTGTCGACCCCTATATACGAGAAGTACGGCAGCCACTCCTCATCCACATTCTTCTCGGTATAACCGGGTTGGCTCACCCATCCCAGCCACGCAGTGGGGCCTTTTTTTGCCGATCTTGATCGCATCCCCATAGGAGAGGGCGAACTCGCGGCGCGGTCTTGTGTATGCGTGCGGTAGACGTACCACAGCCACGCCTTGTCCACTTTCTTCCCGGTATAACTGGGTTTCTCTTGGCTCATCCATTTCAGCCAAGCGTCTGTGGGGCCCTTTTTGGCGATCTTGATCGCATCCCCATAGGAGAGAATGATTTGGCGGTCGAGCTCAACCTTGTCAGCCGCTGAGTAGGAGGGCAGTTCTTCAGTGGGAAACGCGGCGGGCAGTGTCGAGACGACGGCTGCCAGGTTGCCTGGAAGAGCATTCAGCGCATCGCGCACCTCGGTTAGGATAGACCCGGCGTCTCAAAACTCTGGCACTGTTGCTTTCAGCTCTTTAATGCCCTCCGCATCTTCACGGGTCGGCTTCAGTAGTGGGCCGAACTCTTGCACGAACACATAAGTTTTTTCTTTTTTATCTCCCAGGCGCACCGCAGGCGTTAAGCTTTCTCCGTGTGCGGAGATAGCGATCGATCAGCGCTTTTTTGTTTTCGCGTGTTGTCATCCTTGTGTACATGATATGCGCCATAACTATGTTCACTCTAAATCGGTGTGTCGAAGACGAGGAAGTTTCGAGGAACGTACACAAGATCGAATTCATGCCGGTACTTTCCGGCGTTCGCTCGGTCGGAAAAATCCAACAGGACGAAGCTGTAGGGGTCTAGCGTGCCGGCCTGAACGAAGCGCTGAAACTTCTTCCCCGGATCAAGCATGCAGTCATCAAATACAATGGTAATAGCCACAACTGATTATAAGTCTTCTGGTCCGGGCGCGTCCTGTAGGTTATTTATAAAAGAGACGGATTCCTCGACGGCTAGGTCAGGACTGTCAGGACTGTCAGCCAGCAACGCTTCTATTTTATCCCGAATAATATCAACCCCAATTCACGCAGCAAGTCATAGGCTCCCCGGTCTGCGCTCGAGGTCACAATGTGGAGCTTCTCCCAACGAACCCCACCGGGCTGCAGATGCAGGTTAACAAGCAGGTTGGTCTTGTCACAGCCACTCGGGCAAACCAGCAGTGCTCGAATACGGTGGGGGAGTAATCAGTGGTGTCGCTCGAGCTTCCCGTTGCTCTTCTTACTGAAATCAATAACCTCCATCTGGTCTTGACCTGTATTAGAGCCAGAGCTGCCCTTTTAATAGGGGGCGCGTGCGCAGGGTGTACTGTGTGAAGTGCCGCAAAAGGACTCCCACAGCGGGTGTCTACCAAAAACTAACCCAAAATGGACACTTAATGAAAGTGGGACGCTGCACCGTGTGCAGGCCCACTAAACTATGTTCAGGGGGCGACATCCAGCAGGCGCTGTCTAATCTGCCTGGCCTGCCCTGGGCAAAGTTCTCCGGAGATAAACACCTCCCAGGCTAAAGCTAGTGCGGGTCGGGGATTCGTCTTGACAAGCGACTAGAGCCTGACGGGAGGCTCCTACCTGGCCTTCGTCCTATTATTTGTGTGGACGCCGCATGCTTGAAGAATGATCTGGCTTATTCGCGTACTGATGACATCCGGGCGCGTCAGCTCGCTGACGTTGATCTCATCCACGACCTGAATGCCATCCAGAGCCCTACGGTGTGCGAACGCCTGCGGCGCACCCTAACTAAGGCAGGATTGAAAGCAAATATTGCCTTCGGCGGGGCGGTGGGGCCACGTTGCCGCCACCGGGCCGTATTCCCAACAGCCGCTGGAACAGCACAGCAACCAAGTATCCGAACCGACTTTCTTGGACCCACAAGGTCTCCTCGCCGCAAGACTGAAGTAGTGAGGTGTGGTATTATGTTTTGTGCACTGTATGGTGGCAGCGGGAACCGCACGCAAGACGATGCGCCTGGCAACACAAAATCCCGGGGCCATTTAGCCCATACTATGATTGATGTTGCTCATAGTAATATTGGCTTGTGGCGCCGCGATACCGCAGCTGTTTCGCAATTTGTTGCTATGTGCCTAGCAGGGCCGACCAAATTTAAGGTCGACACGGCGAAGTTAGACCCAGTTACATGTAGTGCATGTTGGAGACTCATTGGTTTGCTTGAACATATACGCGGAGACTCCGCCGAAGGCAACTATGGACACTAAGCTCTCGCGCATATACGACAGCTTCCAGGGCTACTGGAAGGGGCTTGCAGTTATTAATAAGCTCGCTGCTGCTGCTGCTGCTGCTGCTGCTGCTGCTGCTGCTAAGGTCCCAGAAGATGCCTCGCAGAAAGCGATCCGGACTTCGTTAACAAAGCAGGCCGTATGGCAGATCTACTTTCCAGCCCCTCGGCACGTACAACGACCCATGTTCGATGTATCTGTACCAAACGAAGTCCACCAGGCCTGTGGGTACGTCTGAGTCGAAGCTCCGTTTGGACGTGGGTGTGTGGTACTTCTACCTGCCGGACGAACTCGAAGGATGGTCTCTGAATGTGTACCGGCTCGGTAGCTCTGTGACCAGATCTAGGGAGCCTGTCCTGTACTACTTGCTGGACGGGCCGGCCCGTGGGTATGTGCGGGAAGAGTTAAAGGTGGTCCCCCACACCACATTGTTGCCGCCTACAACTCGGCAAGCAGCTCGTCGATGAGGTCGTCGAACTGAACAGGGATGTCCTTGTGGCCGTAGGCTAGCGTCTCAACGTCGTCCTCAGCGATCCACCATTTTGTGTCCAGTGGCGAGAGAGACACCTTGTTGTAGATCTGGTGGCCCTGGCTGCATAGCATGTCCATCTCGTGCCGGAAGGTCTTCCTTGTATTGCTCGTGCTGTAGCTGCGTAATTACCACCACCTTCTTCACACCTTTTGCGTTGCGGATCTCTGTGGTGTCTGTATGAGAATGTTGTACATATTCGGACGAAGACCAACATACTCAGCAATCGGGGCAACAGCACATTCGTCCTTCATCTTTCCCAAGGCCTTCTTATTATGTGAGATGTAGAGCGGTTGGTCTCCGTGGTAGTTGTTGGTCTCATAAAGCTTTGCGTGGGCGGCAGTGTCTTTGTAGTTGTCCTCTGTTTGAATTCCAAGCAGCAAAGAGTCTGTGTATGAGTAGAGGAGGTTGCACCGCTCACCGTACTGTGTCTTCAGCCGGTTATAGTAGACGTCGTACATCCTGTGCTTGGACAGGTCCAGGATGCTCATCCCTACGTAGACAGGACGATCCAGCACAAGCCTACTCTTGTGCATGTGCAGAGCGGCCAGGTCATTATTAAAGATCTGCTGCCGAACAAAGGCCGGACTCGCAATGAGACGAGCTTCTGCTCTTCATGCGAGCGCACCAGCATGACATTAACCCGTTTGCGCAGGTTTTCAATCGTCTTTCCAAACACAGAGTTGTTCATCAGCTTGTATAGGTCTTTTTCAAAGCCGCTGGTACCTTACTTGCGAAGCTCAGTGTTCACCCTGATGTAAAGTTCCATCCAGGGGCTCTGGTCGAATCTCAGAGCCCGGTGGATCTTCTTCAGCCTCTTCCCAAGAGACAAGTACAGTTGCAAGTTGCGGTAATGCACCACGTAGCGCTCCTTGTTGCGGAGGTCGGGCACCAGCTTTTCAACGGTTGTAAGCGTGCCCCCTGAGCTTTTTAACACTTCATGATGGTAGTCCGACATTCACTCAGTCGGAATATCTATTGTAGGTATCGTGCAACTCCTCCGGATACTCGAAGTCGACCTCAAAGATGTAGCCGTTTTTGACATCTTGTGGGAGAGATTCGATCTCCCTGCCGCTGTCCTCTACCCACTCGAAGCCACCATTTGGCAGCGGTTGGCTAATGTCCCAGCCGTACAAGTTGTTGGCGTCATGGCAGAGGATGTGACTGTTGGGCTTGGCGGGGTCATACCCCGCCATCCTCGGATTGTTAGCCTTAGCGTATCTCTTTGAGACCATGCTATTACCGCCCCGAAGCCCCTTATCCACGAAGAGATGCATGTCGTAGTCTGTTAGTAGTTCCAGCTCTACACCTGTCTTCGTAAACAGTGCGTCCCAATTGAGACCGGGACTGGTGTAGTAATGTGCGAGATCCAGTCCGTATTGGCTCATATACGTAGTTCGAAAGGTCTCGAAGACATGTGTCAGCAGGAGCAGGTCGGTGCGGAGGTTCATCTCCCAGGTTGTGGCAGTTGAATGCAGACCAGACTTTTCGTGTGTGTTCACACAGACGTGATGTCCTCGAGTGAAATATTGCTGTAGAAGGCTTCGATGTGTGGCACTGGCTCATTAAACCGCTCCCAGCTGTAGACGCCCTTGCGTAGCAGCAGCTCACGCTTTTCTGCGTTGGGCTCGTACAGGCCAGTGATCTTAATCACTTCTGGCTAGTTTGCGGCCACTAGCTTTCAAGCGAGGCCAGGAGGAACTGAGCGCTGTCAATAAAGTGCAGCTTTCCGAGCAAGAAGGATATGCACGTCTCCGTGTTGTATGAGATGCAATTAATTCGGCCCTCAAAGTTGGAGTGACATGCATAATCAGATACCCATCATAGCCGCGCAGGTTGTGAAAGACCACCGGGATGGTAGTCGTCTTGGGGTTCAACCGCAGCTTTAAGTTGCAGGCTATGTGTGCAGCGCCCCGGTACTTCCCTGTGATGTGGCAGTGGTCGCTAACCGAGTCCCCATCGACAGGCTTCTCACACACATGACAGTGTGTCGCTGTGTGGTGGGTCTGCCAGTCCTCTGGTGCCATGTGCATGGCGTTATACTTGGCCAAGACTGCTTTGATTTTCTTCTCTTCTTCCTGCAGGTCCTCCAAGAAGCGCTCAGCAGCAGCTGGGCACCTGTAAACAACTGGTGCCATAGTATGTCCATCACACCGAACAACGATGTAGCCGTTGCCACAAGCCTCGTGCATCTGTGTTTTATGCGTGTTACCCTTGGTGGGGTCTAGCTCAACTCCCACCACCTTGGTAGTCAGCGCCTCAAAGTCCGCATAGATAGTGTAGGGAACATTGAGTTGCTTGTGCCAGTTTTGGAAGGTCAGCTTGTTCTTACCCTCTTCAGGCATTTCGACCCGCACCGCCGATTTTTCGATGCACTTGCACTCGGGCTTATGACCCTTTAGGAGGTCTTCCCGAGAGAAACCTTGGAGGCAAAAGTATTTTCTCATGCATTGGGCACTCTGGTCCTAGAGCAAGCGGTTCAGGTTCTTGACCCAGGTGTAGTGATACTTTCCGGCCTTCTCTATCAGGAGGATGTTAATCCTAGGGCGCACCCCCGATTGCTGAGCCTGTGAATAATGACTCCTTTGTCCCAGTCGAACATGTTAATGGCCAGGCTGTTCTGCTGCTCCACCTTATGGATCTGAGAGATAGATGAAGTTGAGATCATCATCTGTTGAGTACTTCGTGGGCCTTTGGGGGTCATTGGCAATTGGAAAGAGAGGCGAGCGGAGCGTCCAGTGCAGGCATTCGTCGTCCTTGTTCTACACGTTAACGACCGCTTTCTTGCTTTGTAGGGCCGCAGGTAGCGCAAACTAGGATCCCCCAAAGAGATTGGTAGCGGGCGATGTCTAACCATAACAGTTCCACTCTTTCGACCACTCATCCAGTGCCACTTTGCGCCCACTTCTCCAGAGTCTCGAGGAGGTGGTGAAAGGACTTGTCCAGTGCTTCATTCACCTCATGAGGAGCACTTCTTGCTTGTGACTGGCGAGCTGGAATTTAACCCCCCGTCATCTTAATGATCTCCTCAACCAGCTTTTTGTGGATGACATGGCGAACGCCTTCCAAAAAAGCCCTTGCACCTGTACCTAGGGTGTGCTCCTCAGGTACATTCATTTGCCATCCTCGTAAATAGTTACCGATTACCCACGGGGTTTGCTTGAATAGCAACTTATTTGTAGGCCGCGTAGCCGGAGTCGGCCTCGCCTGCCGGTTTGGCTGGCCCGGCCTCGCACGTGGGGCCGGAGTGGGCCTCGCTTGCCGTTCTAGCTGGCTCGGCCTCGCACGTGGGGCCGGAGTGGGCCTCGCTGGTTGGGCCGTAGTGGGCCGCTGGGGCTCACTACTGAATGCCTGCAGGGCAGCACTGAGACACCGTGATGATGCAGCTGCAGGAGATATGACACATTGCTGTGCATGTTGTTGGATCAGTATAGTGCTTAAAGTAAAAGCCCAATCTATCTACCTTTTTTTGCAAAATTCCAGTAATAGTAATATAAAACTACAGCTGATAACCCTACCCACTCAATCTGACCAATTAAAACATAAAACACATTAAAGTGTAATCCGAGCCAGTTATGCACTTCGTCAGACCCAAGGAATGTCTTCGGGTAACCTTTGACCTGTGACGTATTGGCGGGATCAGAGCGCATCAGATCGGATCATAAATAGCGATGGCCGACACGGAATTTGAGGAAACCAGTGTCGAATCTGGGAGTTTTCACAGTGATATCTCAAGTGACATCGATAGTGGTGGTGATAGTGATGTATTTGATTCGGATGGCGACATTTTACCCACATCTAGTGGACAGGCAGGCGCCGTAGTAGAAGCTTATCAGTTTAAACCAACTGTCACCGACTCCGAGAGCGAAGCCGATAAGGACAGCCAAGACGGTGGCCCTGGGGAGTCAGTCCTTCCCAAACGACTAGGAAACACTGACTGGTATGGCATAATATCAATTATTCATTTAGCTTAATGTAAATTTCAGAACTCCTGTCATCACCTAATTTCATGCATGGCAACGTATATAGTAGGGCCTAGCCCTATTAGTATTACTAGTGGTCACTGTGGTGGTACACAATTTCGCCGTACGCAATAGGATATCGTTTTAGGCGAACAACTGGACATCCTCTTCCATGATAAGATATTCATATTCTAAATCTATACCACATTTAATAAAATTTGTGCTAAAACGTTGTTTGAAGTTTTTTGAGTGAAGTACGTACAATTTTAAAACTGCGAAACTGCGTTACCGTGAAGACACGCTAGCGCCATTATTCGCGTTATTTGCGGTAATAATATATGCTTTTGATTACTTTTGTTTGTTTACATTTCTTCACTAGTCTTAACCATCAGAACAATTATGCATACAGCATTACTGGACAGGCCCAAACAATAATATCAAGAAATAAATACAGTGGTATTGCGAAAAGTCATTTATTTAATTGACACTGCGATATGTTTTATAATTTAAATGAGATGCCGGGTGTTAATGAGGGGTGTGGCAACCTACCTTCTCCCACAAACTGGGAATCAACCTACCATTTGTTTTTGGCGAACTGTCCAGCTCCCATCTGCTTGGGGGGGACCAAACTACCATCTACCAACTGTTTTGGGGTCCACCATCCCACTTCCTGCCATCCCCTCTTTTATTGTAAAGCTCACAGCTGGACTGAAATAAGTATTTTCATAGGTGTCAGTGTGGCCAGTGCCAACCACTGGACACAGAAGAGGAATACTTATGCTGCCGCGAAATTGACCTGGTGCTGAACATGATAGAGGAGTCTGCAGTGGAAGTACAGTGCATCACTCAACATGAAGGATTCCACCCTGTAGTCTTGGACGTCAATGTCCTACACACTGCATACTTCAACTACAGACAACAGTATGGGCCACTGAATCTTGCCAACAATGAGTGAGTAGTATGTATTTCTTTAAACGTGTGATTAAATGACCATGCTACATTAATATGCAGGGCCTTTCGAAGACTGGAAAACGCCTAATATGTTATGGCACAGGTAATGCGTTTTTAATAACAGGTCAACAATGAAGAGACTAAAAGTGGTTGCATTCAAGTTTTATATACAAACTTTATTCATCGTGTACAATCGTGTACATCAGGAATATACCGGTATACATATAGGCATTCATGCAACATCATGGACGAAACCTGCAAAATCATCTAAGTAGTTTATATAACTAACAAAACCATAAATGGATGAATAGATAATGAATTAATTGACATTCATAGTAAGTACACTGTATACTTCATTGGACACTGTTCTTGTGATATAAAGCGTCATATTTGTTTTAGTTGCATCCTGTGCATGTGCTTTGTTTTCAGACAGTTTCATTATGTTGGATACAGACAGCTGGCTAGATGGTGCTGGGGATGGCTCGGCAAGGACATCAGAGTCATTCTGCCAGCATGTGCTGTGCACAAACTTCTGGATACATATCCACTGGCTACTGACAAACAGCGAACTGGATACAGGGATAGGCAGTGATGATAAATATGTCCAGCGGTTTACATAATAAACTTTCCCATGTTTTTTTCTCCAAGATATTTGTTTTTAGTAATATTACGGTGGTCATATATTTGACTAACTTCTTTACAACGATGCTACACTAGCACAAAATACAGAACAAAAACGATACTAAAACATAGGTATATCCTTTATTGTTATTTACATATATCAAAATAACATATACAATATTTATCAATACAAATATTTACATTACTTACCTTTTTATAAAGATCTTGACAGAAAAACAAATAGGTTAAACATGTAAGAAACAATTGTATGGCAGCATTATACATAGTGACAAGTGATATATAAGTTACTGCCTGTTTAACACTAATACTGATTAAAAATGAAACTACAACAGAAAAATTAAAAAATTATACTTATGCATGAAACAATTGCATGAGAGCACCACACCCAGTGACCAGTTATGTATCAAGTTTACGCCTAATCCGTCACTGCTTGAAACGACAGTTGCCGTTCGACCTGAACATGTCGCAACTCTCCTGGAAGTGCTGGCATGGACGGATGGCACCGCATCATCAGTCAATACACTGTATTTGCAAAATCCCAACCGGTGTTGAAGGGGGCGGTCAAAATCCGACGGTACAAAATGAGTGGAACAGAGTATCGAGTGCGCTGATGGCACGGTCCAGTCAGCTCGTTTCACGCGCACGAAACGATTCCAGAGTGCACACCTTTTGCTATCATTTACAGGAAACCGGTGCAAACTAACAGAATCCGATGTTTTATTCGAACATCCACCCGCAACACAGATTCTCGGCATGACGACGCAGCTCTAGATGTTTATAACATGGCAGCCTTCCTCGTATGTCCCGCCGCTACGTCACGCCACCGGAAACACCCGAAGCTTGGAGAATGGTTTGCCGAGTTCGGCGCATCCAATATTTGATACTAATTACCATTTAATTAATGATATGATGAACAGGTAATATCAAGAGTTGTCACTATTCGTTACTTATACACTAATGATTTATTAGATGCAGTAAAAACGGGACGTTATATTGATTGGGCTTTCACTTTAATAGATTTATCTCTAATTGACAGGCTGAATCCCCTTGAGTTGTGTAAGCACATCAGCAAAGCCCCTCCGAGCTCGCTTTCCTGTATCAATATGCCTCTGGGCTATTCTATGGCCCCCACAACTCTGACATAGCAGTCTTTGATTGAATCCCAACCCCACATCGAGCCCTTTCTGAGCAGGGCACGATGATGTTTGCAATGCTCATACAAGCAGCTCTTGTCGCAGGGACTTGAACTACCAATCATCAGCCGCATACACTGGTTCGTACCTTTCATGTTTGATAGGTCTATGCCATATCATATTTTTTTTATTTAAATCAATATTTATAATACAACTCAGCGCCTCATATGTCAATAAACACTTCACCGCCCACTCGGCCGCTCTGCACTTAAAACTCGTCACGCTGACTGCGTTCTGTCACGCTGAATACGTTCAGTCACATTAGTCTGAGCGGAACAGCTCAGTGAGACGCAGCTCTGCTACGGTGTAGCGCCGCGGTTCCCGCACTCAGGCCGGCGAGAATCACAACTAATTAACCAGTGGTTGGTGCACCCGCCGGGAGCAGGGCGGGCCCGCATATATCATTTTCTGGCACGATATGGTGTCCTATTCTCAAAAGTATAAACATTCACGCACCGGCTGGGGCGGGATTGAGAACATATGGGGTTTGCTGCGCTAGAACCAGTGGCTGGGGGGTCCGCCGGGGGCTGGGGTCCCCTGTTGCCTAGCGCAGGATTTGCTGCGCCAGAACCACCCTTTTATATACTACTCGTGCACGCAACCACTCATGAATAGAAACTATTTCTAAGTCAATAATCACAGAAACTCTGGTGCACTGGTCAGTAATCCTAGCACATGGGCCATGGCTAATAGCAAGTTACGTTTACTGGTATCTCACTGCTCATTGACCAGCCACTGCTAGTGTTTGCACAGATCCTTCTGAAGGATTAAATCCTTTGGTTTTATGCACAGTTTGTCAGAAGAATCTTCATATCCCTGTTTCAGATCTGGCATGGTCATACTTGAACAACGGCTAATTGCAATTTACTTTTATTGGTTTCTCACTGTTAGTGTTTGCACACAATCATAAACATTATTCTCAAGGATTACATATTTTGGTTGTATTCCGTCATGGCTGCAGCCTACCCTTTGAAATACAATTGTGAAGTGCCTACAGTTGGTCGACTGCACAGATTCTCAAAAGAGTTGATATGCCTGGCCAAAAAATGTAATCGTAATCGTAATCGGAGAACTGTAATCGTAATCGTATTCGATTTTTTCAAGTGTGTAATCGTAATCATAATCACGAGTGTGTAATCGACCCAGCTATGGCTGCACTTAATAAAAATAGGCAGCGCATTCCACATTCGA
This sequence comes from Paraescarpia echinospica, assembly GCA_020002185.1. Lineage (NCBI taxonomy): Eukaryota > Metazoa > Annelida > Polychaeta > Sabellida > Siboglinidae > Paraescarpia > Paraescarpia echinospica. The sequence goes on along the minus strand of CM034533.1, from coordinate 65,682,611 downwards.
GGCCAATCACTACGAAAGACAGGCCCCCGAAACTGACCAGCTTTGTTCGTGACACTTCAAGAAGATATTGTTGAGACGAACGTGTGCGTGGTAGGACAGTATCTCTTCTACAGGATGGCCAGATACAGCGGCGCCGTCCCGTTCAGACATCTGCATTAATGAAGAAATATGTTAACTCGATTCACCATTTGATTGGCAGCCAGTGCAACTCTTTTAGAATGGGAGTTATGTGGTCACGGCGAGGTGTGAACGTATGATTCTGGCTGCCATGTTTTGGACTCGCTGGATTTGTAAATGTGGTCACGTGGTATTCCAGCCAGTAGCGCATTTTGTTTTCCGTTTCATTTGAACAATTTGCATATATATGTATATATATACATATATATATATATACATATACTCATATATATATATATACATGCATATATATCAGTTTCATTTGACCAGTTTGTATACACACACACACACACACAAACGCGCGCGCGCGCGCACACACACACACACACACACACACACACACACACACACACACACACACATTAGTGTGTGTGCATATATCAGTATTTATTTACGTATGCCAGTGTATGTGCGTGTGCGTACGTGCGCGCACGCGTGTGTGCGTGCAGCGTGTTTGTGTGTGTGTGGTGTGTGTATGTATGTATGTATGTGTGTATATATATATATAGGTATGCATATACGTAAATACAGTAATAATTACTATAATTTGTAGTTTGTCGGATTTTATTAATATTTAGTATTTAATTAATATTGTTAATATAACTAACTCAATTTGTTCTACATTTTATATGTAGTTTATTTCTTGCATAATATACATTCAATCGTTTGATCGAATTTGGATTGTACAGCGCTTTGAAAATTATATATATATGAGTAATCAGTATTATTATGTGATAAATTTTATAAAACGGACGAACATATATCGTAACTCTTGAATGCCATGGGGGTTATAAAACTGGCAATAAACATGAAATAACAAAAACGACTAATGAGTTACGTTTCATTAGATTTGTAGTGTTTTATCGACTGTACAGTGTGAATCCAACTCGGCTGAGTTGCTAATAAAATATGTTTCATTTGTTCTTATCTGACAATCTGTAAACGAGGAGCGGACAGTTGTTTAATGTCGATGATAAGATACACGTCATGTCATACGAGTTTGTGCGTGAATAAGAGTTCAAACCTCAACCACTGTGTTTTTAACGGGGGAGTGTTTCGCATATACACCGCTTGCTTCGTACCTGGCTGCCACCCAACTACTCGCTTGATTGTTCCAGTCTTTCGCATACCGTATACAACCAACAAAGATATGCACAGCAATAGATACCAAGTTTACAGTCACAGAGACCAATGAATGATTATGTTGTAGGCGGGTGCACAGGATAGTGGTTGTGGTGGCTGTTTTTGCTTTATGTAAGACGTTTAGCAAAAATGGTTCCTCTAGTCGCGTTGAAGCGTATAGAGGGCCCCTTTTTGTAAACGTCTTACATAAACCAAAGGCGGCACCGCAACCATTATCCTGTGCATCCGCCTACAACATAGTCACGGAATCGTCTCTGGGATCCCTTTTTGCTAAACGTCTTACATAAATAAAAGGCGGCCACCGCAACCATTATCCTGTGCATCGGCACAGCGCGTCTCAAAGTAGTCTTGAGCTGAAACTTGGCTGAAAAAAATGCTTTTGGTGTAACTTAATAGCACAACCATCTGGGTAGCAGGAGCTGACAGTTGTTTGTTTGTTATTTAGATATCGATGATAAGTTGCACGTCTTGTAATACGAGTCCGTGCCTAAAAAATCGTACAAACCTCTACCGCATTGTTTTAACGGGGGAGGGGGATGTTTTGCATATCCTACACCGCCTGCTTCTAGTAC
>CM034533.1:65644575-65679719 GCA_020002185.1 Paraescarpia echinospica | reverse complement strand
ACAGTATCCACCGTCGAATATTCTTACGTTGTTGCAAGATTCCATTCCATTTCACATGTCATATCTTACCAGAATGCGTAATACGTTGGATAAACCATTCATGTGTCACAAACCGGAGCGATGCGTAGAAATAACTATTAAAATACATCAAACAGTTCCATCAGGCTTCCTCTCCAAGTTCTAATAATTATCGTTTTAATTTCACAATAAGTTGACGTTGTAGCATTTGACGTCTGACTTTGTGAATCGACAAACACGATATAAAATGCCCAAGCAGATTAGAAAACAGAGCAAGACTGATGGATCTAAACTAAACAGTTGAATAATACACGAATACAAAAATTAAAATGCAATGTAAACATGCACTTTCCTATCATATTCAAAACTGAGCGAAGGAGTGTCGCAAAGTTGAAAGCGAAGAGATGTTGCAATGCTGAAAGCGAAGAGATGTTACAAAGCCGAACACAGAGAGAGGTTGATAAGCTAAAGGAGATGAGGTGTTGCAAGGCTGAAAGCACTGATACGTTGCAAAGCTGAAAGCGAAGAGATGAAGCGAGATTTGACTGGACCTGGAAGACAAGTACCAGCCACATGCACCCCAGTGCATAATACCGACCCTTCCAGGCGTAGACTTCCAATTCGCACAGCTGTAGGTATTTATTTCGCTCTCGTCGCACCAAAAACAGGTAACGCCCCGTGGGATTGAGTGTGCGACACTGTATCTCGACAGTTTGTGCCCCCGGGACTGTCTGCATGTAGAGAGCACACAACGTGTAGTCCGCGGCGTCGAGATCCGCCGGGGATCGGTCAGACGGAGACACGTCGGTCAAACCGATCGAGAAGTTCGCCAACTTTGTAGCTGAAAACAGACGTGAACACTTGTTCCAGGTGCTACGACGAATATCATGTTTTCAAAGCTAGACTGCTCATAAAAATAGAATGGTTACATAATCTGTTCACATGTTTTTTTTTATAGGTAAACACACTCTAAGTGTAACTGTAATGTCCCAAACGCCAGTGATGATGTTGTGCTACTGTTGGTGCCGATGTCAGTAATAGTACTCTGTTGTTTAAATGTATTTCTATGCACGCAGTTGACACAGCTGTGTAATGTTTACCAGCAGCAACAGCCGATAGTCAACATTCACTCACCGAAACGTTGCCTGTTGCTGACGACGACTTTGGCGATGCTGCTTTTGTGGGCAAGGCGCACGGCGAACCAAGGGTTGTCCTCTGGTTGTGTCAAGCTGCAGCCCTCTAATGTCGTCCTACGTTCTCCGTCCACGGCGCGCTGCGGGCCACACCGCTGGTTGCACTTGGTGGATACGTAGACTGACGACATGTACGCCAGTTGACGCAAGGCTAGGTTTACGTCTGACACTGCAACATGGACGAATGTCGGAAATATAATCGATTTAAAGACGGATCTCGTTAGGGTTTGGTGTGAACATTATAATAATAATTATTACACACACACACTCACACACACACACACACACACACACACACACACACACACACACACACACACACACACACACACACACACACACACACACACACACACACACACACACACACACACACACACACACACACACACACACACACACTCACTCACAGACGCGCGCGCACGCGCGTGCGTAAATGTGTTATGTGCACATTGAACATATTGTGCGCAAGCACATAATAAATTATGTCATCAACCAAATAAAAGGTAAAATGCGGTATAACTACGGTATTGTTGAAAATACGTTGACTGTACAATTTGTGTAATGAAGATATTGGTGTCGCACTTGACGACTCGGTATAAACAACATTCATTATGGGTATTCCAAAATATAAAATATTATAACAAATTATTATATACTTATAAATAATCAAGACAATTATGTACGTTTATGGATATGTTCATTCTGAAGCAAGACAACTGACGGAATTGTTGTCACATTTAACATACAATAACGAAGTTGCACAAAGGGAGGTTTTTTGACATCGCACAGAGAACGGTATAATTTACTTAACAAACGTAGCTGCTCAAGTGTGTGAAATTCAGGTGACATATAATAAACTATGAGATTACCGTCGTGAAGATAATACTATTATAATGTCAACGGCCTAGAGACAACAACCCAAAATGTGTGAAACTAACATTTGAACGCATCATAAAAACAAACATTCTGGTGTGAGAGGAGACAACATTTACAATTTGACACGATTCGATAGTAATTTATTTGGCAAATCAAAGACACACGCCACACCTGTCTCAGACCTGGCCTTCACCAACGGAACCACACAGAACATGGCGGTCAGCAGCATCCGACGAAAATGTGACGATGCTGACGGCTCCAGACTCGCCATGACTGGCCTCACTGCGAGGGACTGTTCTGAACGTCTTCTGTGGTCCTTACTCGATTGCAATCCGGTGATTATTTTTCGAGGTCCGTCGGCAATGATCGTTATTCGACGATCGTTACGCGGTGCCTTTTCACGAGTCCGCTCCCACCCATTTAATACACGGGAATGATCGTATTGTGGGCAGTGTGTTGACTACGAAGCGCATTACTTATTAATAATTGATAACTGCTGTTACCGTTCATCTTCATAAATTAATAATGTGTTAGCATCAGAAAATATTTCGCCTCTTATTACACTACTATATTGTCACATTAGGAACAAAATAACAGAACGTTTGGAGACATTAGATTTATATAATCCTTGAAGAGTCGAACATATGGCTGATACTTCCGAAAATGTCGCCAGTAGCCAAATATGTGTCTTTTGGTACAGCAAATCTTTGGAATGGAGCTCGGTGTGCTCTTTCTGGACATAGTTGATTTTCCAATGTGGTGTTGTTTGTGTCAGAAAGGTGCTTGGCATGCCCACAGCAAGATTATCGTAATAATAATACTTAGTAAGTCTTAACTCTTTAATAAATTGTCTTTGTACATTGTAGGTATAAATACCCACTGATTTATAATGTTCTTTCGAGATATAAACACATTTCCAACTGCTTATTCTTAACTCAAACATATGAGGATATTACTCAACGATAAAAACCTTAAGCTAAATCAACTTCCCATTACACAACATCTAAACTGCAGGAAAGCAGCGTCCTCGTTAAGAATGTGTTCTACGTTATCCTGTTGTCTCAATTATGAATGTTCTCAGGTTTATTATTTGATACAGTATGCGCAGATCCATTACTTCTTTTGTTAAACAAGGGCACTGCAGGCCTTACAGATCTAATGTGACCTTAGAGGTTTCGAACATTTCACCTCGCATGGAAAAAGGATGTCGCTACCCTTCCGACGGCGCCAGAATCAATCGCCGTTCTGCTAGTGGATGGAACTCTCAGCTGGCACATACAAAACTAAGTTTATATATATATATATATATATATATATATAAATGCCCGAAATGAATCATACTTAGGCCTTTCAGAATAATATTTGTGTTTCCTATTATAATATGTTCTCAAATATTAGTGTTGATAGGTAAGACATATATATGCGAACTGCCGCAACATTTGGCATACTCTCATGTGCGCTACAGGAAACGTAATGAACATGTCTATGCGCATTACGTGGCCAAAGAGAGGGAACGCGTGGCATAGCCCAGTTATCCAGGGAAGCTAGAAAAGGGAAATGGAAAGCGGTGTTCTACGTTATCCGTTTTTAACGTCATCCAAGTTAATTGTACTCCTTTTGTGACACAACAAATGACATGACCGTTGCAACATCTTCTTCTCTTGAATGGGTTAATTTGTACTAGAAATAGTTATATCGATAAATAATGCAAACATCTTGCCAGGATTATCATCATGTGTATTTTACATTATTCTAGAGTATGATTATGTTATCACGATATGTACATGAGAGATGGCCTCCATCTTAGTGGAAAGGGGGCAGCAGTTTTCTCAGAGAACCTGCTGTGATCTGTTGAGAGTGGGACAGGTTGCATCTATTTAAACTAAATTCGCAGGGGGGACTCACAGAGAAGCCTGAAACTGGAGGCATAGATGAAGACAGCACAAATAAATCAGCAAAGCACAGTCTGGAAAACTCTTCTGAAGCTGGATATAAATGTGTTTGTTTGAATGCAAGGAGTAAAGTAAACAACAGAAATGAACTAAACATTATGGTAGAAGATATTGACCATCACATAATAGGTATAACCGAATCCTGGACCACCACCGATATATCAGATGCCGAATTGGGACTGACAGGATATGTAATGTTTAGGAAAGAGAGAATAGGAAGAAAGGGAGGTGGAGTTATTTTACATATTAAAGAATCTATCCAGGCTTATGAAATAAAATTCGAAAGAGAAGCAGATTGCGAAGAAGATGTTTGGTGTAACATAGTTACAGGAAACTCACCGTTAACAGTTGGGTTAGTTTATAGAATTCCAAACATAAGCATAGAAGAGAATAAAAAAATACAATTATTATTATGGGGTATTTTAACCACGGACATATACAATGGAAATCTCTGCAGAGTATGGGGAGTGAGGACCACAAGATTTTTGTTTTAATTCAAGATACTTTCCTCTCTCAATATGTGCTAGAACCAACCAGGGGTGAGAATGTGTTAGACGTAGTTGTGTCCTCACATAATGAATTAGTTGACAATGTCAATACATGTGAGCCACTGGGGAGTAGTGATCACAACCAGATATATTTTACCAACAAAGTAAATTCAGAAAGGAATAGTAAAAAGCACTATAGCAGAAATGTCCACAAAGGAAGGTATGAGGAAATATTTAGCATAGATAGACTGGAATAACACACTGAAAAATAATATTAAACAGTGAAATTAAGTGCACAGTCGATACATTTGTACCCTTCAAAAAATAAGGGAAACGGTCCAAAAAGAAACACTTATCGAAATAAGCCGTTAGGAAAATTAATTATAAACAAATGATGTGGAAGTCCTATAGATCTACTTGAAAGACTACACCATTTACAAAGAAGCACTTAACCAAGCTAAAGCTGAAATTAGAAATTCAAAGTGAAGCTATGAACAACAATTAGCTAGTAATTTAAAACATGACAGCAAGAGTTTTTATGCGTATGTTCTAACAAACAGAAACGTCAGGATAAGGTCGTCCTCCAGAAGATATTGCTGGAAATATAATATCAGAGGGATTCTTAATGGCAGAAGACCTGAATGAGTATTTTAGTTCAGTGTTTACCAGGGAAGATATTAGTTCACTGCCAGTACCAGAGGCTAAGTTCAAGGGGGTAGATTCAGACTATTTAGGACAGTTAATTGTAACCCTGGAAATGGCAGCTAAGAAAATAAGGGCCATGAAGGATAATAAATCACCTGGAGTGGATGGGATTCCGCCCGAATTACTATTGGAAATTGTAGAACAAATTAGCGTACCGCTTGCAACAGTCTTCAATTTGTCATTAGAAGAGGGAGTGGTTCCTTTAGAATGGAAAGAAGCAAACATTATATCGTTATTTAAAAAAAGTTTCGAGAAACAAGTCAGATAACCATAGACCAGTGAGTTTAACATAAGTGATTTGCAAATTATTAGAAAGACTAATTAAAGATCACGTGGTGGATTTTCTTGTTAAACATAACTTGATAAACCCATCTCAACATGGGTTTTTTGAGCGAGGTCATGCTTAACAAATATATTATGTTTTTTGGAAGACATCACTATGTGGGTAGATGAGGGATCACCAGTAGATATCGTCTGCTTAGATTTTCAAAAAGCTTTCCACAAAGTATTACATCAAAGATTACTGCTTAAACTAAAGGCCCATGGCATAGGAAATGGTATAATAAATTGGATAGAAAAATGGCTGATTGACAGAGGCAACGTGTAGTAGTTGATGGGGAGGCTTCAAACTGGAAATCGGTATTGAGTGGGGTACCACTGGGATCAGTACTAGGACCTATATTATTCTTAAATATATATCAACGATTTGGATGATGAAATAACAGGTGTTGAAATTTGCGGATGATACAAAAGTGTTTAGAAGAATTAAAAGTGATGAAGATAGACAGCATTAACAAGATGATCTTAACAGGTTGAAAAGTGGCAAATGGTCTGAAAAGTGGCAAATGCTGTTCAATTTTGGGAGATGTAAATGCCTCCACACAGGACGTGGGAACGAAGAGGTATATATACAATGGGGGTACTATACTAAGTACTACTGTAAAAGAAAAGGACTTAGGGTTAACCATTAGTGCTGATATGAAGGTTTCAGAGCTTTGCGGAATTGCTGCTTCAAAGGGAAATCAAATCCTAGGATTAATATAGCGTATAAGGAAAAAGAACTAATAATACCGCTGAATAAAACAATAGTGAGGCCTCATTTAAAATATTGTGTACAAGCGTAGAGGCCATATCGCAAGAAGGACATAGATATGCTAGAAAAAGTACAGAGGATTGCGACTAAAATGATACAAAAACTGAGGGATCTCAGTTATAAAATTCGCCTAAATGAATGTGGTTAAACAATACTAGAGACCAGGAGATTGCGAGGAGATCAGATAGAAGTGTTTAAAATAATAAATAGTTATGAAAATATTGGTAGAACTATTTTTTTCTCAGTTAAGAAAGAGAGAAAGACTATAGGACATGAAGTTACATTAGCAAAGGAGCAGTGTAGATTAGATATAGAAAGTTCTCATTTTCACAAAGGACTGTAAATGAATGGAACAGATTATCTGCTGATTGTGTGGGTGTTAATAGCGTGAATATGTTTAAAAATAAAATCGACACATACCTCAGAAGGACGGGATACACACAGATAAAAGGGTTGGACTCTCGATAAGCCAAAGGCTTCGTTGTCCACCTGCCACCTAGAGTTAATTCTCTGGGTGGCAATCTTGTTAAATCTTGTTAAATCTTGACTATGCGTTCCTTCGTTGTTTTAGGCAATAATCGGCTGATGTGATTAATGTGGCGTAGGTGGAATGCGCACACACTAACGGTTTGTGACACCTGTTTGTTGATGTGTCTGTCCACGTAGACGCCGAGATTCCGGATACATCGTGAAGCTGGAATCGTACAGTCACCAAGACGCATTACGCTGCCAGCCACAAGTGCAGCGGCCGACTTAGGCACCACTGGAATGTATTCGGTCTTGCTGTCGTTCATGCACTTGTAATTCCGCGCCATCCAATGTTTTATGTAATCCAGGCATGCTTCTATTCGACATAAAACTGCAGCGTAAGCGGTTGTACTGAGATCAAAGTGGGAGTAGAGTTGTAAGTCATCAATGTTGTGGTGGTAGCAAAGGCCATGTTTTCTGATGATATAGCCAATTGGTTGCACATACAACGAGAAGAAAAGTGGGCCTAGGACGGAGCCTTGCGGGACACCTGACGTCAGAGGAGTTGTACCCGAAAATGTGTCACCAATTACGACGCGCTGAGTCCGTCCCTGCAGGTACGAGACCGCCCAGTCTAATGATTTGTCAACAAAGCCGTAGAGCAATCGTAGTCGTCGAAATAAGTTGTCATGGTTAATTGTCTCAAAAGCTGCACTAAAATCGATGAGAACCAGTGATGTGCCTTGTTTGTTGTACATGGAAGATTTCATGGCATTGGTAACGTGTAGTGAAGCCGTTTCCGTCGAATGGTGTTTTCGATACGCCGATCGGTAGCTGTCATTCATTCCCTGATCAGAGACGTGTACGGATATTCTAAGCGCCACTACTTTCTCAACTACTTTAGACAAATGTGTGAGATTACTCACAGGACGTTAGTTATTCAAGACGTCTTTGTTAAGCGATGACTTCTTCAACAAAGGGCGGACAATAGCCTGGTTAAGCAATGTTGGCATGACCGCTTCTTGAAGAGATGCATTTGTGATCAGTGTTACAATGGACACAAGACTGAAGGCTTTGTCTTTCAGCTGGTTGGTAGGTAGAGGATCTAGGACACAGCTTCCCTGATTTAAGAATAGGAGCTTTTGGAAGCCGAGCAACGTTGACCATTTCTAATATTTTCCAAATTAGCAAAACAAACTCGTATTTTGCTATGATACTTCTCTGGTAAATAATGTGTATATTAATTAGTGTTGTACATGCCGTGGCTTTAACATAACCACATACATGATTTGATTTGATTTGACATACACCAGGTCGATAACAGGTCGATGTGGCCACCATTTGACGTCTTTACCAATAACTGACGTCATCATTACCTACACATGCGTGACTCAAAGTTTGTAATCATGATTGTATCTTATTTCATTGAAATGTAATGGATTATCACATGATCGGGGCACCAATTTTGGTTATATGTGGGTAAATCAGTTTTTCGGAGCGTAAAACGTAATGTGCACATAATAGACACTAAAAAATTTAAGTTTACAATCGCAGGAACAACCCGCGCGGGTCAAATAATTCGGGAAAAGGCCACATGAAGTAGACGCTGACACAATATGCCTATTTTTACCCCCATGCTAATAACATAGCAATATAATACTATTTGACAATTCCACAATATAATTACTAGGACCTACCTATGGACGTCAACTTCACATTCTCTCCTACCTTCGTCACTTTTAACATACAACGAGTATCTGAGAGCGCGCTATGGTGTTTATGTAATGATGCTGAGTTTTTTTTTTTAATACATTTGGAAAATATTACTATCACGACTGTCATCTACCAAATCATCTCCTCAAGTGACGGGCATTTTCGCTAGTGTTAATAATAGTGGGCACATTTTGAGGGTAATTGGTGACACGTCCCAGTTAAATATATCAAACGTAGACATTTGCCGACTTGTACCGAACAAACGCGCTACTCCTTTAGCCTGATGTTATAGACTAATTGCTGACACGTTACATAATTTATATGATGCTCTGACATTTTAACTGATAGGAATGTAGTCGCCACGAAGAGGTTATTGTTGAGGTAATACAAAATAGCTAATTACCATTTGCAGTTACAGTATTAGTCCCAATATAACATCAGATCTATTATTGCGAAATGACCCGAGTATATGATTACTGCGCTCCACGCTCCACGCTCCACGCTCCACGCTCCACGCTGCAGTCTGTTATAGGGCCATCAGGGGTATATTCATCGTGGTGGAAACTCATATATAACATCTAAGTGTAATATCGATATAGCGTGTATGTGTGTGGTTGTGTGTGTGTGTGTGTGTGTGTGTGTGTGTGTGTGTGTGTGTGTGTGTGTGTGTGTATATATATATATATATATATATATATGTATATACCATGACGTGCAATCGTTACCGACGAAATTTCTTCCGCACTATGGTGGGATGTTATACAGTTATAGTTTCTAAAAGAACAAGTCAATATTAACTACGGTGTCATCCCGTGTGTTTCACAAATACGCCGTTGGCAGTCGAGTCGATATTTTCGCCATCTGCCAGTATGTGTTATTCCAGATATGAATTATTGATTTAGTCCACCGCGTGTCACGTTCGTCGTTGCTCTTATTTGCGGTTTACGCATAATTTAATACAACGACAGGTATTTGTACATGAATAAATTGAATAATGTGGAAACTCATATATAACATCTAAGTGTAATATCGATATAGCGTGTATGTGTGTGTGTGTGTGTGCGTGCGTGCGTGCGTGTACGTGTGCGTTTCGTGTGCGTGTATGTATGTATGTATGTATGCATGTATGTATGCATGCATTTGTGTATGCATGCATGCATGCATGGATGTATGTATGTTTGCATGCATGTAAGCATGTACGTATGTATGTACGTGTGTACGTATGTACGTATGTACGTATGTACATATGTATGTATGTATGTATGTATGTATGTATGTATGTATGTATGTACGTATGTACGTATGTACGTATGTACGTATGTACGTATGTACGTATGTACGTATGTACTTATGTATGTATGTATGTATGTAAGTACGTACGTACATACGTACATATGTACATATGTACATATGTACATATGTACATACGTACGTACGTATGTATGTATGTGTGTTAGTTAATGCAGTCGGTCACATACCATCCGGTACCGTGATGGTGTGCGTCATGTATATTTAACATACGCCTTTGTTAGGCAGCTTCACTGTTGTGTCGTGGGCTGACTGTTATATTGGCGTTTTAGCATTACAAATATTATATAACTCAATACGGCTGATCGACTACTACAGCTATGTTGATTGTTGGCCTGAAAGCTGGTTTTGTTTATTTTTTTATTATGTTGTTCATGGGAACACCCAGTAGCCAAACAATCAATAACCATCACACTGTACCTTTCTGGTGGTTTTCTGGATGAGACAAAAAGCGTATGCATCACACCTGCTGGTATCACAAATGTCTCAGATCTTGCCTAGTGTCAGGAAAAATGTGATTCACGCATAGTACTACATGCCATCTACAGCGTGCAACAGCTAAACGTGTTGTGGTTCATGGCAATGACACTGATATTATTTTCATGTTGGTTGTTGTAATTCATCTAAGAGACAATATCACAAGTATTGTGTCTGTCATCATACGGATTACAAATGCTTCGCTGGAAGAGGCAGTCATGACAAAATCGCTGAAGCATACAATTATCCGTCCGCGTTTGAAGAAACAAACCATCATTTGACAAAGACATCCTGAGCAGTTATCGACCTGTGAGTAACCTAACACAATGATCCAAAGTAATTGAGAAAGTGGTCGCGCTTAGGATAATGACGCATGTTTCTGACCAGCAAATGGTTGAGAGCTTTTAGTCGGCCAATCGAAAAAAACATTCGAGCGAAACCGCGTTGCCGTACGTTACAAGTGCCATCAAAACAGCCATGGACAATAAACAAGGAACCATCTTGGTCCTCGTTGATTTTAGTGCCGCCTTCGATACTATCAACCATGACATTTTGATTAAGCGTCTACCTTTACGCTATGACTTTGTTGGAAAAGCACTGGACTGGATGACATCGTACCTGCAAGACCGGACGCAGCGAATAGTAATCGGTGACCAATCGTCGAGTACTACTACTTTAACGACAGGTGGCCCGCAAAGCTCTGTCCTTGGACCACTGCTCTTTTCATTGTATATCCAACCTCTCGGTGACATTATTCGAGTCCATGGACTATTCTTCCACAACTATGCTGACGACTTTCAGATCTACTCACAATTCGACCTGAGTCTTTCCGCTTTAACGGCTGCAGTTCAGCAAATGGAGGACTGTTTGGATGAAATAAAGAACTGGATGGCATGGAATTCTATGTGCATGAACGACGGCAAGACACAGTATCTTCCGATTGTACCCAAGTATGCGGATGCAATCATTGATGACACTGTGATTCGCGTTGGTGGTTCTACAATTACAACTTCACAATGTGTTCAAAGTCTCGGTGTCTTCATTGACAGGCACCTATATATGAAAAGCAAGTGTCGCAAACTGTCAACGCATGCTCATTCTACCTCCGCCACATAAATCAGATTAGCCGTTTTCTACCCAAACCAACAAAGGAACGCGTAATCAATGCCATCATCACATCGCGGATTGACTACTGCAACGCACTCTTGTACGGCACGTCTGCAGTTAACATTGCGCGTCTGCAACGAAAACACAACTCGGCTGCCAGACTGACCCTGCGTCGTCCACGTAGTGACAACGCCACGCCCCTGTTACTCTAGCCTAGATTATCCAGGCACCGTGAGGTGGCACCATTGTCCCATCACAACGGCCTGGATTATTAAGCTCCAGCCAATGTTACCGGTAGGGGGCTTTACCTCAGATTCGGGTGGAGACGATGACTGGCTCTCAAGACAACTATGAAATAACAAATTAAAAAAGGATACACTTTTATCAGATAATTATTACTATACTACAACAAGTATTCAACATTAAACTTATATTGAAACATGTCACACACAAAATAAACAGACATTACACTTTTTTCGTAGTTTAATGCCTTTTAATCACATGCATATTCACTAGGTGGCAGCTCTCATGGCATAACATTCAGAAGGGCCATTCAGAGTCAGACTATCGTTCTGGCGAAGTCTCGCAGTCAGGCGAGAGTCGGTTAAGCGAGACTATAGCTACGCGAACCATTGGCTGCCTGTTGCGCGCAGAGTGGATTACAAGATACTGGTACTCACGTGCAAAGCCATGCACAATGACGCGCCCGTGTACCTGTGTGAACTCGTGCACCCATATCAACCGGCAAGTGCACTGCGCTCTGCGAGCAGTAACATGTTGGAAGTGAAGCGCACTCGTATCAAGGCTGGGGACGGCTCGTTCGCTGTAGCTGCTGCGTCCCTATGGAACACTTTACCGAGTGTTGTTAAAACCTGTGACACTCTCGCCAGCTTCAAATGTCGTCTGAAGACACATTTCTTTTGTGTTTCATATTAGTGTCACTCTAGATGAACACTGCCCTCTACTAAAACCAATTTTAATTAGTTATCGTATTCGTATAATGATTATTAATTATTCCTCACGTAAACTGTTTTATATCAAATGTTTGACTAAATTATTTATTATTATTAATCATACATAAATATATTTATTTATTAGTATTGTTTTTAAATAGTTATTGTGTTAGATTGATTATTATTAACATTATTTAATTTTGATGAATAACTGCTTTTTTTTACTTCTTTATTTAAGTTATTCTACATTATTCAATATGTAGGTATTTATTTATTTATGTTATTCTTTACTACTAAAATTTATTTTAAATTAATATACATATACATATTTATTATAATTCTACCATTTTTATGTATTTTAATATGTTGTGAAGCGCCACGAACAATACTGGATGTGGCGCTATTCCAAATAAAATATATTATTATTATTGTTACTATGCCTCTACTATGTTGGAAGGCATTGAGATTTTGATTAAAAAAAGTAACACGTTTGCATAATTCTTGCGATGTGCACTTGACAGGTTGTTTCTCTGAATTTTATAATAAATTGTGTAATCAAGCATGTGATTATTATTAATTGATAGACGTTGATTCGGTATTCACTTTTAAATAATGTTTACTACACTGCGGAAATTATAAATAACGCAAGTAACGAAATCCAGACAGACTGGTGTCATGCAACGATCACGCTACAATTAGGGGTTAGGATACATGTTTGGTTCGTGAATGTGTGGTGTTTGGCATTATTTTAATATTATGTTGCAGTCGTCAATAAATAAATGAATAACGATTATGTTGATATATTAAACATGGATGTTGAGTATGTATTAAGATAATTATGGTAATTCTATATGAATATTGTTCAATATTTTGACTCTGGCTTCCTCGAAATTAAGCATATGCGATAAGGTATTTTTCAAAGTTATTCGCCTTGTCTTTCCGGATATTATTATACCACATATAGCTGTATAGCCCTATATATACTACGTAAATTTGACAACATCAAATTACGACAACATGGTCACTCCGAGACGAAATAGGCATAAATGTAAGTCAAATTTTCAGAGTGCGGCCAACTGATTTGAGAGGGTTGCCCTCTGGAATATTATTCTGGAAGTTCTGAAGTTTAATAAAAACAGGGCAACCAAAAATAGCATGAGGTGTCCATAACCACCAAAATTAGGGCCCGTGCTCCCGACTATATATATATATATATATATATATGTGTGTGTGTGTGTGTGTGTGTGTGTGTGTGTGTGTGTGTGTGTGTGTGTGTGTATATACCATGACGTGCAATCGTTACCGACGAAATTTCTTCCGCACTATGGTGGGATGTTATACAGTTATAGTTTCTAAAAGAACAAGTCAATATTAACTACGGTGTCATCCCGTGTGTTTCACAAATACGCCGTTGGCAGTCGAGTCGATATTTTCGCCAATTCCCAGTACGTGGTAGTCCAGATATGATTTATTGATTTAGTCCACCGCGTGTCACGTTCGTCGTTGCTCTTATTTGCGGTTTACGCAAAATTTAATACAACGACAGGTATTTGTACATGAAGAAACGGAATAATTTTATTTGATGGTAAGATCGGTATGACATGGAAAGGTGTGAATAACGTCGAGCTAAACCACATATATATAATATTGTGTTATGTTACTTTTCTAAAAGTATTGACTAAATGCTATAGCAATTAGCCAGTTTGTGTTAGGTTGTGCTGTAAATAATACTGCCGTGAAGATATTCTACGTTGACGAACCAATGATCGGCGCTGATTGGTGATGCCTCCGTGATCAGCGAATCAATTGTAAAATGTTTTCATTTACAAATTATGTATATAACGCCTACTCATTTCATCATCTATCACAAGTTATTTTTACGGCATGGGTATCCGAGCAAAAAGTCTTACTAACAGTGGAAACCATTGAACATCGTAATGTTTGTGTGTGGGTGTGTGTGTGTGTGAGTGAGTGAGTGTGTGTGTGTGCGTGCGTGCGTGCGTGCGTGCGTGTGTGTGTGTGTGTGTGTGTATGTGTGCGTGTGTGCGTGTGTGTGTATGTGTATCAAAGGCCACGGACAGAGAAAATTTAAATATCCGTTGTTTTTTAATAAAATCTTACTTTGGTGCGTGGTTAAACAATCCCTGGCGTCTATCTCAGCACGGGTCGTCCACGTCACGTCCCAAGGGTGTGACGTCACACCAGGCAATCTCGCACGAGCGAGAATTCGTCGGATGCGCGACCATATTGGTTTTGTGTGACACCTGACATTCTGGAGTTAACGCAAGGTCACTTGATTTGAGTTGATTTAGTAAAATTGTCGGACATAATTATGTTGAAAAAGGATAGATAAGAACACCAGGCAATTGAAAACCATGGTAAATAGGTGTGTCGTGTTTGGTTGCAGCGGCATTCCCGTCCCGAAACAGGTGTCCACACACGAATTTCACCTGGATGGTGCAAACACACCAAGACATGCGTGGGAACGCTTCGTTCAAAGAACTAGGTATGACTGGAGTATTGCATCGTGCCTATCTGGTATCTTTACATGTAGCAAACATTTTGTGCAAGATGACTTTGTTAACTGATCCCGTTCACCATGGGATTTGCCAAGAAACTGTTACTGAAGAAAGCTGTAATTCCTAATGTGTACACAGAGCTGTCACCAAATGTTGACATAGTCCGGCCACCCACCACCAAGCCAGCTCCAACAAGAACAATTGTCAGGAAAAGGGAAGCCCACAGGGTAAGCTAATATTATGTTGTCACCTGGTTATCTGAAATCTGTCTCATGTTTTGTGTAGGACTGTACATGTGTAGATCTACCTGCTAAACAGGAATTCATGCAGGGGATCGGAGTCCAATTTCGTTTAAACAACCCCTCTTTGTCGATTTTGAATTGCATCCTCATCTATAGGCAAGAACATCTCCCCTCTCTGGAGTTTTGATACACTGGTCCAGTCCCTGGACCAGACCTTGGGCGGAAGTACTCTGTACTCATGTACTCGTGTACTCGAGTATATAGGGGCTGTAAGTGTCGCGCCTCGTTTTCGATCTGAGGACATTTGGGGATGACTGCTTTTATCCCAGCGTAAACGACGGGGTTGTGTTTTGTTTTTGGTTGTAATCATCATAGCACTGTCCCCATGTTGTATTCATGGTTTTGTAAGACACATTCTGCCCAAAATCGTTAACACTATCTGCGCTGCATAAATCGCTATGGCAGTGTGGTCAATTCAATACTAAATCAGTCAAATAGGTCAAGAGCTTTATAAAACAAGATTTTTATAGCTGATTTTAGGCATGAAACAAAATATATGGTAGTAGTGATTCCGGCGCCGCCATCCCCGAAAGTGACCTAAGATCAAAGGCTTTTGAGTTTTTTATAAGTAGAATTCCTACGTTTTTTAGCACTAATGTTTTAGTAAACGTCAAAGTGATTGATGGGGGTCATGAGAAAGAGGGTGTCGCCCTCTACTAACTAATGAGGCACTAATAAGGGAAATAAATAGGGTGAATGTCGGCCTCTAGTGACTAATCAGGTACTAATTAGGGTAATTAATTAAGTACTAATTAGTAACAAATGAGTAGCGCATTCACTAGAGGGTAGCACTAGCAATAACTAAAAGGTTATATAATGGTTATGAGTAGCGCATTCACTAGATGGTAGCACTAGCGATAGCTAAAAGGTTATGTAATGGTTATGCGGTGTCGCGTGCGCTTTATAACGATGTGCTGACATCTAGTGACTAAAAATGTTCCCCTAGTGACTGAAAAGCGTCGATGGCGGTGCATATAGGCGATCGTGACGTTGTCGGCGCACCAGATGTCGCTATGGACGGAAAGTGGAAGCACCCTTTTACGTGTATAGTGTCCGGCCCTACGGGGTGCGGGAAGACTACTTTCGTTGTACGCCTGTTAAAGTTTGCTTCGTGTATGATTTCGCCGCCACCGGAGAAAATTCTGTGGTGTTACGGCCAGTGGCAGACCGCTTACGACTCTATGGCCGGCGTAGAATTTGTAGACGGTTTGCCGGATCCGTCGCTTCTGGACACCAAAACGAGGACGCTTCTAGTGCTCGATGACCTTATGTCGGAGACCAATAGTAGCGTCACGGAAATAAATAGGGTGAATGTCGGCCTCTAGTGACTAATCAGGTACTAATTAGGGTAATTAATTAAGTACTAATTAGTAACAAATGAGTAGCGCAATTATTGGAGGAGAACGTTAGCAATGACTAAAAATAGTAAATAGCGACCAATTAGTATTAATTAGGTGCACGGGGGAGGTGGGAAAGATTTTAGAGTGAAGTGACGTCCCTGGGGATCAGCGAGGTTAATATCATGACGCGCGGGAAGGTTCTAGAAGGTTCTAGAACCTTCTAGAAGCTTCTAGCCCGATGCGGTGGTGGAGGTGGGGATCATCGAGGTTAGTCGAGCGGTTTAGATTACGCCCGGCGCGCTGGAGATCAGAAGGGCAATTGAGTGGCCTGGTTTTCACGACTCACTGGCAAATGGGGGTGTCGTATGTCAGGCTGTAGGAGTTTTATGTGCATTGTTTGACGGAAGGCCGGATAAATGTTTTTCGTGTCGCATAGGCGCCGATGTGGGTATTGCCTGTCAGTGCTGGCCGCGGTACGGCTGATTTGTTGGTAACAGCCGATGCACGTGCATTAGCGGCGCAAAATCGTTATAGCGGCTGAAGGCCGGAGCTGTCAGGATACGCGTGCATTGGAGTTATCGTTATAGCAGCTGGAGGTCGGAGCTGTCAGATTGGCCTGTGCGCGTGTATTAAGCTTGTGGCTTTGGCGATCGCTGGATTTTTCGTGTGTGAGTTGGAATGCTGGTGGAAACACATTTGGTAACAGCTGATACGCGTGCAATATCGTTATAGCAGCTGGAGGCCGGAGCTGTCAGATTGGCCTGTGCGCGTGTATTAAGCTTGTGGCTTTGGCGATCGCTGGTGTTTGGTGTTGCAACGCCGAATAGGTGGAAATATTATTCGTGTGTGATTTGGAATGCTGGTGGAGTGGGCCAAATGTGTAGGTGGAAATATAGGCATTATTCGTGTGTGAGTTGGAATGCTGGTGGAGTGCGAAAGGAAACACAGAAACAACAATAAACGGTGAGAAATAAATTTTATTGGCATACAGATGAATTTATTATGAAGACGGAAAGGGGTCATGGGGGTGGACCAAAGCCGTGGCGGCCGGGGGGCTGTGGAGGAAAGCCTAAATGTACGGAAAGATGTGCTGGGATGGGTGGCGCAAATGACGGGAGGAGAATTTGAGGGCGTGGAAAGATATCAGCAAAGGAGAATGGCTGTGTGAAAGTCTCTTCTGGTAGGGGGTTGTCTGCATCTAGAAATTCTAAATCGGGGATGCCACTGTAGCCATCGTCGAAGTTTTCTTCTGTGTCGTCTTGTTGTTGCTCGTCACTGTCGTATTGTAGTTGTTGTTGCTGTCGTTGCGGCTCGACGGCTAAGAGGGGCTGGTGGTGGCATCGTGACGAGGTGAATCTGATTGTGTGAGGGGCAGGTCCGACGTAGTGCACTATAGTCCCCCGTCCGATATCGTAGCGTCGATGCGCCAGGCTAGGGTCGATCACGTAGATGTGTCTGCTGGGGGAAGGAGGAAAAGTTCAATTAGCATCGGGGTGGCGACTACTGGCTCGCCCTGCCGGGTGTCCATTCCGATGAGTGTGGTTGTGACCTCCCATAAGGAGCCGATTGACAAGTTCGGGCGCCAGCAATAGGCGATATCTGTGGAGAAGGAAAAAGTGTTAAGGGGTGTGATGTGGTCGGCGACGTCCAAGGTATAATGTGGCCCCAGGCCTATCGGCATGGGGGTGGACCAAAGCCGTGGCGGCCGGGGGCCTGTGGAGGAAAGCCTAAATGAACGGAAAGATGTGCTGGGATGGGTGGCGCAAATGAGGGGAGGAGAATTTGAGGGCGTGGAAAGATATCAGCAAAGGAGAATGGCTGTGTGAAAGTCTCTTCTGGTAGGGGGTTGTCTGCATCTAGAAATTCTAAATCGGGGATGCCACTGTAGCCATCGTCGAAGTTTTCTTCTGTGTCGTCTTGTTGTTGCTCGTCACTGTCGTATTGTAGTTGTTGTTGCTGTCGTTGCGGCTCGACGGCTAAGAGGGGCTGGTGGTGGCATCGTGACGAGGTGAATCTGATTGTGTGAGGGGCAGGTCCGACGTAGTGCACTATAGTCCCCCGTCCGATATCGTAGCGTCGATGCGCCAGGCTAGGGTCGATCACGTAGATGTGTCTGCTGGGGGAAGGAGGAAAAGTTCAATTAGCATCGGGGTGGCGACTACTGGCTCGCCCTGCCGGGTGTCCATTCCGATGAGTGTGGTTGTGACCTCCCATAAGGAGCCGATTGACAAGTTCGGGCGCCAGCAATAGGCGATATCTGTGGAGAAGGAAAAAGTGTTAAGGGGTGTGATGTGGTCGGCGACGTCCAAGGTATAATGTGGCCCCAGGCCTATCGGCATGGGGGTGGACCAAAGCCGTGGCGGCCGGGGGCCTGTGGAGGAAAGCCTAAATGAACGGAAAGATGTGCTGGGATGGGTGGCGCAAATGAGGGGAGGAGAATTTGAGGGCGTGGAAAGATATCAGCAAAGGAGAATCCCAGCAAACAAAATTACGTTGTGACGACGTTGCCACAACGTCACGTTTTGGTTATGATTACGTTGTGAAGTGACGTTGCTACAACGTAATTGTGTGGACTCCCATCGACATTGCGACAACGTTGTGAAATGACGTTGTGAAGTGACTTTCTAGCAACCAATACACAACCTATTGGTGACCTTTCCACAACCTTTTTGGAACCTTTCAGCAACCATTACACAACCTATCGGTGACCTTCCCACAACCTTTTTGGAACCTTCCAGCAACCATTACACAACCTATCGGTGACCTTCCCACAACCTTCCAGCAACCATTACACAACCTTTTATGCACCTTCCAGCAACTTTTGCCCGACCACCCCACCCCCTTTTCAGACACCTACGCCCTTTGTAGTAATTCCTTTTCAGAATATGAATTACATGAGACAGTCAATTTCATTAAATTTATTTTTACTGAAGTTATACATCAATCAATATTTAATTATCGTCCTTGTCTCCATTGGGTTTCTTTAGCACTGCAAGTCTCTTTGATTCTGCGAGTCACTGATCTTCGTCTGATGACAGTGTTGTGACTGTCATTCGTGATCCTGTTGGCACTGAGCTTTCTTTGGCACGATTCTGCAAATTAGGCATTATGATTAGTTTAATACATTAACAAGTAATTACCATTTAAAACTAGTTGGGGAGGGCAGAAATTTGAGGGATATCTAAATATGACATAATTATATTTTACCATTTCAGATGACGAGGCGAGGAAAAATATTTTAATGGAATACCCCTCGAATTAAATGATGGAATAAGTTAGTCAATACTGTTGAGCCATCTTCAATAAATGTGTACTCATATAGATCCATGTCATAATTTCCAAACTCTGAGAATCCATTTATAAGGACAAACACAAATCCATATAAAATTCCCACCACAGATGTTCTTCTACAGGGAATAGCTTAGGGCTATTGCATTTAAATATAGGACCACAGTGGGGATGGGTAAAATAATGTGAAATTCAATTCAATGGGGGCATGAAAAAAAAATCTTAAATGAAGTCAAATCCACGATGGCCAGTCAGGATCACGATGACAACAGCAAACGAGTGTTACGGCAATTTATGGACATCCCTTTGATATTTGATCATGAATTCAACAGACCAACAGCTAGAATTTCACGGTTTGGGTTTTTCTTGTCAAGAATGTATGGATATGGATATGAATATAAAGTGGAGTGGGATGGCCAACGTTACCAGTTCTGCTATCAATAAGCGATGTCACATAAATTGCTTAATAATAAATAAGTGTGCACTCATAATTTAATTTCAATACTTTTTGGTGAGGATTTGTGTTGAAAAGTAGCCACCTGATTACAATGGAAAGCAGTGCACAACAATCTAAAGTGGGCAACCAGAAGGGCAATTTTTCAAAACGTAGGAAACCAATTTAATTGGCTGTTGATGCTAATTAAGAGATGGTACACATCTTAATTTCCATTCTAATGTCACTATCAGCCACGATATGGCAGCTAGCACGTGCTATATAATGCTAAGTATAGATGATGGATATTATAGCATTCTTTATATTGTGAAACTTCCTTTTCATGATTTAATTACCAAGGTGTTGATTATAATTATATTTATGTAATTAATTACTATGATTAACCAATTACTTGAACAGTATGAGATAAACTATCCCCAGGGTACAGCAGCTGTTTGCTAGGCTGGCTCGGGTTTCACACAACAATGAGGTGACATAACATTTTAGTTAGTGTCAACCTATTCAATAGTACTCTTAAGGTATTATTTCCCTTTTGTAATTATACCACATTGTTAAGTGGAAGACTGTCCATTATTTGATATAATCTTGGCTGGATGTTAAAGCAATTATTTAGTTATATATAAGGGTTTTTATTATATGGAGAATTGCTTTGAGCAAGCACCCTGTGATGCTGCAGTTGACCCCCACTGGCTGCCTGTAAACAGTAGTGGCCTTAATGAGTTTTAGAATGTTTGCATCATGCTGGTCATATAACTTGCAGAGTATACAGTGTTAATCATGTTTAGTCAGATACTGTGTTTTGTACTGTGATGCTTAATCTACGCTATTGGGTTATTATGTCATATTAGGCATTTAGCAACAATGTATTCTATGAATGAAGTTAAGCAGTCAGTATCAGAAACTGCCCAGTAACCACTAATGTCCCCCTAATTAATCACCCTATGGGGTTGGCTGGGTAGGGTGTGGGGCATATTCCTTAGAGACTGACACTTGAAAACAACCATTTAACAAGC
Organism: Paraescarpia echinospica; assembly: GCA_020002185.1. NCBI lineage: Eukaryota > Metazoa > Annelida > Polychaeta > Sabellida > Siboglinidae > Paraescarpia > Paraescarpia echinospica. The sequence continues at coordinate 65,658,449 of CM034533.1, read as the reverse complement.
CACAGAATATGTATCCTGCATATTTGGTAAATTGGAATTGAATGTGATAACACGAAGTAGTGTAGGTATATATGGAATTGCAATACTTGTTTAAATAATTATCTGTGTTCTGCTCCATGTTCTAGTTTTCTTGCAGAAATATCTATTAATGAAGCAAAATGAAAAAAAAATCAAAATGTTGCATTGATTATAGATAGGAGCTAGTCAAACCAAATGCCGATGGAGAGTAATATGGTGACGTCCAGTGGCGATGATGTCCAAGTTTGTAAAATCATAAAAAAATATATCGTGGCTCCATCCTCATTAAATCATGGTCACACATTCTGTAAATGGTACGTTTTTATGTTTGGGCAATAGTTGTTCAAGCATTTCACACACCCTTTAATTTGAAACATTATTGCTTAATTTACATGCCTTAATTAAATATCAATTAAATTGTCAGTATAGTTAATGGAACATGCTTAACTTTCCTCCAAAGTTTTCACATATTTCATAACAATAAAAATAGTAAACACGACGGGCGTTTTGGGGGTGGGGGCTCCTGAACCTTTTTTATTTTACACACAAAAAAAGAGAGATAAAAAAGTGACCCCTTAGGTAGGTAGGTAGGTAGGTAGGTAGGGATAGTCCTTATGTTAGGTAGGTTGTTTATACGAGTATCGGCGCCGTAGTGACGCCGTCGTCGAGCACGCGACGTTTGGCGTAGAAGTAGCTCAACGACGCGCGCTCCTGAATGTTCGTCAGCACATAGCACATAATAGTGGCTAAGACATAAGTATCACGTACCTCACTGCCGAACGGGGGTATCGTATGTCGACGTGTACTGTCAGACTTTATGCAGTGTATGAGCGTTAAGCGTTAAGCGGGTTTTGTTTATTTTGGCTGTCAGCTGGCTGTGCGCCAGCATACGCGGTGTGTTATGTGCGCTAGTTGGCCATAGGCAGGCGTTCGTTGACAGCTGATACTTGTGCATTGGGCTTGTGGTGAAGACTGGAGGAGATGGAGACAGGGGCTGTGGACAGGAAACACTGGAGAAAGAACAGAACAAGAGATACATTACTGTACCAGACCCTCACCCCTATACAATAAGACTGGAGGAGATGGAGACAGGGGCTGTGGACAGGAAATACTGGAGAAAGAACAGAACAATTGTCACATTACTGTACCAAACCCTCACCCATATAGAATAAGACTGGAGGAGATGGAGACATGGGCTGTGGACAGAAAACACTGGAGAAAGAACAGAACAATTGGCCCGTTACTGTACCAGACCCTCACCCCTGTAAATAAGATTGGAGGAGATGGAGACAAGGGTTGTAGACAGGAAACACTGGAGAAAGAACAGAACAATTGTCACATTACTGTACCAGACCTTCACCCCTATACAATAAGACTGTAGGAGATGGAGACAGAGGCTGTAGAAAGGAAACACTGGAGAAAGAAAAGAACAATTGTCACATTACTGTACCAGACCCTAACCCCTACACAATAAGACTGTAGGACATGGAGACTGAGGCTGTAGACAGAAAACACTGGAGAAAGAACAGAACAATTGTCACATTACTGTACCAGACCCTCACCCCTATACAATAAGACTGTAGGAGATGGAGACAGAGGCTGTAGACTGCAAACACTGGAGAAAGAACAGAACAAGTGTTACAATACTCTACTTGACCCTCATCACTATACAATAAGAATGGAGGAGATACTTCATCTGTTCTTTCTCCAGTGTTTCCTATCTACAGCCCCTGTCTCCATCTCTTCCAGTCTTATTGTATAGGGGTGAGGGTCTTGTACAGTAATGTGACACTTGTTCTATTACTGTACCACACCCACACTCCTATGCAACAAGACGGGAGGAGATGGAGACAGGGGCTGTGGACAGGAAACACTGGAGAAAGAACAGAACAATTGTCACATTACTGTACCAGACCCTCATCCCTATACGATAAGACTGGAGGAGATGGAGACAGGGGCCGCGGACAGGAAACACTGGAGAAAGAACAGAACAATTGTCACATTACTGTACCAGACCCTCACCCCTATACCATAAGACTGAAGGTGATGGAGACAGGGGCTGTGGACAGGAAACACTGGAGAAAGAACAGAACAATTGTGACATTACTGTACCAGACCCTCACCCCTATACAATAAGACTGGAGGCAATGGACACAAGGATTGTAGGCAGGAAACACTGGAGAAAGAACAGAACAAGTGTCACATTACTGTACAAGACCCTCACCCCTATACAATAAGACTGGAGGAGATGGAGACAGGGGCTGTAGATAGGAAACACTGGAGAAAGAACAGATGAAGTGTTAAAATACTGTACCAGACCCTCAACCCTATACAATAAGACTGGAGGAGATGGATACAGGGGCCGTGGACAGGAAACACTGGAGAAAGAACAGAACAAGTGTTGCAATACTGTACAGACCGTCACCCCTATACAATAAGATTGGAAGAGATGGAGACAGGTGCTGTGGACAGGAAACACTGGAGAAAGAACAGAACAATTGTCACATTACTGTACCAGACCCTCACCCTTATACAATAAGACTGGAGAAGATGGAGACAGGGGCTGTAGACAGGAAACACTGGAGAAAGAACAGAACAAGTGCTACGATACTGTACCTGACCCTCACCCCTATAAAATAAGACTGGAGGAGATGGAGACAGGGGATGTAGACAGGAAACATTGGAGAAAGAACAGAACAAGTATTACAATACTGTACCAGACCCTCACCCCTTTACAATAAGGAAACACTGGAGAAAGAACAGATGAAGTGTTACAATACTGTACCAGACCGTCACCCCTATACAATAAGACTGCAGGAGATGGCGACAGGGGCTGTAGACAGGAAACACTGGAGAAAGAACAGAACGAGTGTTGCAATACTGTACCAGACTCTCACCCCTATACAATAAGACTGTAGGAGATGGAGACAGAGGCTGTAGACAGGAAACACTGGACGTGCTGTGGACAGGAAACACTGGAGAAAGAACAGAACAATTGTCACATTACTGTACCAGACCCTCACCCTTATACAATAAGATTGGAGAAGATGGAGACAGGGGCTGTAGACAGGAAACACTGGAGAAAGAACAGAACAATTGCTACGATACTGTACCAGACCCTCACCCCTATAAAATAAGACTGGAGGAGATTGAGACAGGGGCTGTAGACAGGAAACATTGGAGAAAGAACAGAACAAGTGTTACAATACTGTACCAGACCCTCACCCCTTTACAATAAGACTGGATGAGATGGAGACAAGGGTTGTAAACACTGGAGAAAGAACAGAACAAGTGTTACAATACTGTACCAGACCCTCACCCATATATAATAAGACTGGAGGAGATGGAGACGGGCTGTAGACAGGAAACACTGGAGAAAGAACAGAACAAGTGTTACAATACTGTACCAGACCCTCACCCCTATACAATAAGAATGGAAGAGATGGAGACAGGGGCTGTGGACAGGAAACACTGGAGAAAGAACAGAACAAGTGTTACAATACTGCACCAGACCAAAGAACAGAACAAGTGTTACAATACTGTACCAGACCCTCACCCCTTTACAATAAGACTGGAGGAGATGGAGACAAGGGTTGTAGGCAGGAAACACTGGAGAAAGAACAGAACAAGTGTTACAATACTGTACCAGACCCTCACCCATATATAATAAGACTGGAGGAGATGGAGACGGGCTGTAGACAGGAAACACTGGAGAAAGAACAGAACAAGTGTTACAATACTGTACCAGACCCTCACCCCTATACAATAAGAATGGAAGAGATGGAGACAGGGGCTGTGGACAGGAAACACTGGAGAAAGAACAGAACAAGTGTTACAATACTGTACCAGACCGTCACCCCTATACAATAAGACTGCAGGAGATGGAGACAGGGGCTGTAGACAGGAAACACTGGAGAAAGAACAGAACGAGTGTTGCAATACTGTACCAGACCCTCACCCCTATACAATAAGACTGTAGGAGATGGAGACAGAGGCTGTAGACAGGAAACACTGGACAAAGAACAGAACAAGAGTTAAGATACTGTACTAGACCCTCACCCCTATACAATAAGACTGGAGGAGATGGAGACAAGGGCTTTAGACAGGAAACACTGGAGAAAGAACAGAACTAGTGTTACAATACTGTACCAGTCCCTCACCCATATACAATAAGACTGGAGGAGATGGAGACAGGGGCTGTAGACAGGAAACACTGGAGAAAGAACAGAACAAGTGTTACAATACTGTACCAGACCCTCACAGGCGGCGACATGATCAACAATGCTCTGCAACACACAAAGTCACTGCAACGGTAGCAACACGACAGCGACGATACTTAGACGTTCTCCGCCCAGTCCCTATATAAGCGCTTTGCACGCGGCCCGCACGCGGCCCCCCGTGAGCGAGCGCACGCGAGCCGCAAAGCAGCCAACTCTTACGTCAGCCTAGTGCACTAACAGAACGCCACTTTTATTTCCTAATATAAAGTTACCATAAGATTCTCTAGTCCCCACTGACTATTATAGGCCGCTTAGTTTGCTCACATTTCACCTTTAACGGTCGTTTTAAAGACTTACAAACAGTTACATAAGCGCTTTATATAAACAGTGACGTCAGCCCCTTATGTAAGGCTATGGCGTACGTGTCTAGGCCGCAACACGTTACCGCGCGCAAAACAGCGGCGCAACAACTGCGCCACCCATCCCAGCACATGCTTCACCTCGTCACGACGCCACCACCGGCCCCTCTTAGCCGTCGAGCCGCGACGACAACAAGAACAACAACAACAACAACAACAATACGACAGTGACGAAGAACCAGAAGAAAACTTCGACGACGGCTACAGTGGCACCCCCGATTTACAATTTCTAGCTGCAGACAACCCCCTACCAGAAGAGACTTTCACACAGCCATTCTCCTTTGCTGATATCTTTCCACGCCCTCAAATTCTCCTCCCCTCATTTGCGCCACCCATCCCAGCACATCTTTCCGTTCATTTAGGCTTTCCTCCACAGGCCCCCGGCCGCCACGGCTTTGGTCCACCCCCATGCCGATAAGCCTGGGGCCACATTATACCTTGGACGTCGCCGACCACATCACACCCCTTAACACTTTTTCCTTCTCCACAGATATCGCCTATTGCTGGCGCCCGAACTTGTCAATCGGCTCCTTATGGGAGGTCACAACCACACTCATCGGAATGGACACCCGGCAGGGCGAGCCAGTAGTCGCCACCCCGATGCTAATTGAACTTTTCCTCCTTCCCCCAGCAGACACATCTACGTGATCGACCCTAGCCTGGCGCATCGACGCTACGATATCGGACGGGGGACTATAGTGCACTACGTCGGACCTGCCCCTCACACAATCAGATTCACCTCGTCACGATGCCACCACCAGCCCCTCTTAGCCGTCGAGCCGCAACGACAGCAACAACAACTACAATACGACAGTGACGAGCAACAACAAGACGACACAGAAGAAAACTTCGACGATGGCTACAGTGGCATCCCCGATTTAGAATTTCTAGATGCAGACAACCCCCTACCAGAAGAGACTTTCACACAGCCATTCTCCTTTGCTGATATCTTTCCACGCCCTCAAATTCTCCTCCCGTCATTTGCGCCACCCATCCCAGCACATCTTTCCGTACATTTAGGCTTTCCTCCACAGCCCCCCGGCCGCCACGGCTTTGGTCCACCCCCATGACCCCTTTCCGTCTTCATAATAAATTCATCTGTATGCCAATAACATTTATTTCTCACCGTTTATTGTTGTTTCTGTGTTTCCTTTCGCACTCCACCAGCATTCCAACTCACACACGAATAATGCCTATATTTCCACCTACACATTTGGCCCACTCCACCAGCATTCCAAATCACACACGAATAATATTTCCACCTATTCGGCGTTGCAACACCAAACACCAGCGATCGCCAAAGCCACAAGCTTAATACACGCGCACAGGCCAATCTGACAGCTCCGGCCTCCAGCTGCTATAACGATATTGCACGCGTATCAGCTGTTACCAAATGTGTTTCCACCAGCATTCCAACTCACACACGAAAAATCCAGCGATCGCCAAAGCCACAAGCTTAATACACGCGCACAGGCCAATCTGACAGCTCCGACCTCCAGCTGCTATAACGATAACTCCAATGCACGCGTATCCTGACAGCTCCGGCCTCCAGCCGCTATAACGATTTTGCGCCGCTAATGCACGTGCATCGGCTGTTACCAACAAATCAGCCGTACCGCGGCCAGCACTGACAGGCAATACCCACATCGGCGCCTATGCGACACGAAAAACATTTATCCGGCCTTCCGTCAAACAATGCACATAAAACTCCTACAGCCTGACATACGACACCCCCATTTGCCAGTGAGTCGTGAAAACCAGGCCACTCAATTGCCCTCCTGATCTCCAGCGCGCCGGGCGTAATCTAAACCGCTCGACTAACCTCGATGATCCCCACCTCCACCACCGCACCGGGCTAGAAGCTTCTAGAAGGTTCTAGAACCTTCTAGAACCTTCCCGCGCGTCATGATATTAACCTCGCTGATCCCCAGGGACGTCACTTCACTCTAAAATCTTTCCCACCTCCCCCGTGCACCTAATTAATACTAATTGGTCGCTATTTACTATTTTTAGTCATTGCTAACGTTCTCCTCCAATAATTGCGCTACTCATTTGTTACTAATTAGTACTTAATTAATTACCCTAATTAGTACCTGATTAGTCACTAGAGGCCGACATTCACCCTATTTATTTCCGTGACGCTACTATTGGTCTCCGACATAAGGTCATCGAGCACTAGAAGCGTCCTCGTTTTGGTGTCCAGCAGCGACGGATCCGGCAAACCGTCTACAAATTCTACGCCGGCCATAGAGTCGTAAGCGGTCTGCCACTGGCCGTAACACCACAGAATTTTCTCCGGTGGCGGCGAAATCATACACGAAGCAAACTTTAACAGGCGTACAACGAAAGTAGTCTTCCCGCACCCCGTAGGGCCGGACACTATACACGTAAAAGGGTGCTTCCACTTTCCGTCCATAGCGACATCTGGTGCGCCGACAACGTCACGATCGCCTATATGCACCACCATCGACGCTTTTCAGTCACTAGGGGAACATTTTTAGTCACTAGATGTCAGCACATCGTTATAAAGCGCACGCGACACCGCATAACCATTACATAACCTTTTAGCTATCGCTAGTGCTACCCTCTAGTGAATGCGCAACTCATAACCATTACATAACCTTTTAGTTATTGCTAGTGCTACCCTCTAGTGAATGCGCTATTCATTTGTTACTAATTAGTACTTAATTAATTACCCTAATTAGTACCTGATTAGTCACTAGAGGCCGACATTCACCCTATTTATTTCCCTTATTAGTGCCTCATTAGTTAGTAGAGGGCGACACCCTCTTTCTCATGACCCCCATCAATCACTTTGACGTTTACTAAAACATTAGTGCTAAAAAACGTAGGAATTCTACTTATAAAAAACTCAAAAGCCTTTGATCTTAGGTCACTTTCGGGGATGGCGGCGCCGGAATCACTACTTATGGTCATTAGTTTAAATCAAGACAGTGAATACAAAGCATACATGAAATATGTAAGATGTACTGCAATGAATATTAATGATATTTTGATTGACTATTAGTGTTTTACAATAGGCCTACATTGCTGTGATAATTAACCTTCCACATTGCTTAATGTACAATAACTTGAAATATTGTTCTTTGCTCCATGAGTCATATTCAACAGCTCAATATGAACCATGTGGTAAAATCAAAATGAGTGTGATGGAAATACCGTGATCCATTAATAAAATATATCGTTTTGCAGAGTATTTTGATAAATTGATGGACTCTCTTCTTGAGAAGACGTTGAGTGATGATGAGGATTCCATGTGGGAGGCATGGGAGGACATCCAAGCCAAAGTCCCAGCCAAAATGTGCTCCGAATATGAGAGACCCAGCAAGACTGAGGCAGTAGCATTGCATGTGCCTAGATTTGCCAAATGAGTAGTTATATATCCCCCTTCGGCGAGGGGGGCTACTATGGATAAGCGACCGTGACCCGTACCCGTCTGCAGCAAACATTTCTTTGTCAACGCTTCGTAGGGTATATTTATTATCGGGTTTCTTTTTAATGTGGTGCAACCATTAGTATGGGGTAAAAGATGGACGCCATTGATTATGGACAGAATGTGTTGATGTTTGTGGGTTTTAGTGTCAAAAACGGAATTATAGGGAATATAATTCTGGCACGTGCAATTCTCGGCCATCTGCATTAAAAGTAGAATCCATATATTTTTGATCAATTGGTCTGCTCAAACTTCGACATAGAAGGAAAATATAACAACTCTGTATATTTCTAAAATTTCTATCTCCTGAGATCACAGGAGTATGTTAATGTTTGTTTATGTCGCTGTATTGTTCTCAATGTATGTGCTTCATGTGACAAGTTGTTTACTAAATAAATATTTGATACTTTGTCTCTAATTGTTATTGAGCGTTTTTCAAAACATTGGGCCGGGAAAAAATAAATACGGACTGATTACCGCAAACTTGAAGTATAACGTATGTCGCGTCTTCTGCTGTAAGTTTTCTTGCTTGGTTGCGAAGATATCATAATAAGAAAGTATTTGTGGCCATATTGGATTTTGTCATTTTTTAAATGCTCAAGGGTGAGAATTCCACACCCACCTTGATATTATTATATACATGCTAGGAATGAATAATTAACAAACAAAAAACTGTATAAGGCAAAAACTGGTTACCCCCCTCCGCTGCTGGACTATAATGATAGACTGGCATGTGGTCGCACACTGGTGAAGTGTATGTTTGCGTTAATAATAAGCCATCTTATATTATATATGACATTGATTAATTAAAACACAACATATGACAGGATCATCAGATTTAATACATGTTCTGTATCACAACAAAGTGACAACACATCATGACATACGACGTTGTTAGCATCAGGAAGGCTTCAGACGTTTAAAACATAACCCGGTTGCGAACCAACAGCTGGCTGGGCCCCGTCTCTGGTTACTCATTGAGTAACCTCTCATATTCAGGTTAACCCGAAAGTCGCCACAGACCAGCGGCAACACACTGGCGATACGAGAGATACTCGTTGCCCTGCTGGAAAGGACGTCTGCGAGGACAAGTGCACTTCTCAACACACCGGTATTGGCGGGCAGTATGGAAGGCCACAGGTTCGTGTACACTTGCGGCCGCATCTCGTCCACACCGGCTTCCCGGGGCACGCTGAAAGCAACAGGATTATATGTAGAAAAACCATTGTACCAAGTGTGCGCATAGACGCTTAGTCATTACACATCGTGTTGATAATCCCCAGAAAGAATACAGGATTTTTTTGGAGTAATTGCATTGTCGAAGTAACCCGTAGGCCTAACATTTTAATTATAAAGGCGTTAACCACTTGCATTGGGAAACAGATGCCGAGACAAATCCGTATTACAAGGCAGTCGTCTTACTTCCGGTCCTGCTATTGACATCTAAGCGTAGAGGAGAAACCAAAAAACTGAGCTTGCGATACATCATGCTATAAATTTACATGTACGAAGAAGCAAAGGTGCGCATTGTTTCAGAGAATATAATGCACACGCTGGCTTTATTATCTATCTTAGTAACAAATGCAGCTACAAATCATTAAATATCTATACAAATTCAGACAGATGGGAAGGTCAATTTATTGAAATATCATGTTATGCTAGGAAGAAAAACAATTATTGGAAATATATACATACCACCTAGAGATATAATTGAGAACTACCAAGCATTTTCAGACGAATTTGCATCTAAAAAATTAATTAGCAGATTTAAAAAAAATTAAAAATTACATCATAATTGCAGGTGATTACAATATTGAAAACCCATAATATGTGTGTATTTCGATACAATAACTTCACATGATTTCTTACCTAAAATCAATTTGCCAACAAGACTGTCAGGATACCATGGAACACTTATTGATAATTTTTTTATGTAATCAATCTGAAGGATCCTTAGCTGGTATTATTATAAGCAATATTTTTGATCACCTTCCTTATTTTCTTTTTCTGGACTATCTCGAAACTTCTAATGCTATACCAAGATGTATACAACTGAAGCAGCATAATCCAGTCCCACTCAAAAATCAAACAGACTCCGGTAATTACGGATCAACACCGTAAACTCAAAACTAATTTGCATTCTTATAATATAATTATTAAAAGAAATATTCGATTGGCTAAGCGAACGTATTATCAGTCCAGTTTTGAAAAGCAAAAACATGATATTAAAAGACGTGGTGAATAAAAATTAAAGGAATTATTCAGAAAAACCCAAAGAAAGAACAATTTCCGGATTCGATCAATGTGGACGGAGAAATGGTAAGCGATAAATGCATTATTGCAAATCAATTTAACTCTTTAATAAATCCACAATGACTGGTATATTTCCAAACAGATAAAAAATTGCTAAAGTTATTCCCCTTTTCAAAAATGTTATAATTCTAACCTTGACAATTATCGTCCAGTTTCAATCTTGCCAGCTATTTCAAAAATGTTTGAAACAATAAAGTTTGACGTTACAGATGTTACACTACAATAGCCAATACGGTTTTAGAAAGAAACATTCTACTGAATTTGCGACACTCGAAATTATGGAGAGAATTATGCAAGAGCTTGATAAATCGGCTAAGCCGATTAATATATACCTTCATTTATCAAAAGCGTTTGACACAATTGATCATAATATATTGCTACATCAATTAAATTACTATGGATTAAATGATACGGCACTTAATGTTTGTAGGAGTAATTTATACAATCGTAAACAATATGTAGAATTAAAAAATGTTAAGTCTACCGAAACGGTTATCAACACTGGCGTTCCACAAGGTTCAATTTTAGGACCACTCTTTATTATATACACCAATGACATAGCATTTTCGAGTGACCATTTTAAATTCATATCTTATGCAGATGACTCTACCCTTACTAGTACACTATGGTCATTTAAAGTTTCAGAAGGCCAAATGCAAAGTGAAAATATTAACAAAGAACGCAGAAAGGTTAGCGATTGGTTGAAAGCAAATAACCGTTCACTAAATACCCAAAAATCTTAATCAATGATTTTTCATTAGCCTAAAAAAATAGTGTACCCTTTATTAGAAATAGATGGAACAAACATTGAAGGTGTAAATGAATTCAATTGTTTAGGCATTACCATCAATAACCATTTAGACTGGCAGAGTCACACGAACAAAATAGCAAATAAAATAACTAAAACAATAGCAATTATAAATAAACTTAAACACTTTTCCCCAATTCAAACATTGTATATCATGTATAGTTCTCTTATTCTCCTATTATGGGGTCATCAGGCACATCGAATTGTCAAATTACAGAAAACGCAATGCGAATAATAATATGTCCCTAAGTAAATACAACGCTCACACAAATCCTATTTATAAAACACTTCAGTTGTTAAAGTTGGATGACATTTATAGACTCCAGCAAATAAAATTGTACCACAAATTAATTAACAATCAGTTACCCGAATATTTCAAAGTTATTTCTTGCACACACGACTATGACATTCATCAACACAACACACGTAAACAAAATGATCTGAGTATCCCCAGAAAAGTATTGTTCGTTTAAGAGTAGGTGAAGAACGGACCCTGATGTTGGTTATTTCCGCGTTCACTCGTCGTAGGGTACTTAACTTGATATAACATTATAATGATGACACTTTGAACAGTACCCATTTCTAATTCACCTATCGGTACATAGAAATGAAATTGTATTCAAAACATTTCAAATACGACAGCTGATTAAGAAAATACATTATAAACAGTATTTCCGTTTTACATTTTGAGAAGAGTTGAAGAATGTGTTTAATTGATTCTTGAATTAACTGGAGGAATTGTGTTTACTTATCTATAGCGTACTGGGTATACCTACAGTCAAACATGAATTTACAAAAAATGCATGAGATGACATGCATTGAGACAGTTAATAATACACCAGACTTTAACATTCAGAAAATGTATACACAGTCTACATGGTTTATCAAGTTACAACAAAAATTACATTATTCTAAATTATGAATCAATTTGTTTTATCCATAACAGCTATATTTGTAATTCTTAAAGCAATTATTATAATTTACTAATCTAATCGTACTATGTACATGTTGTTATTGTTTACATTGGTGGGGTGGCTCCCGTGCTAGCGACAATATATGTCTTAACGGGAGTCTCACCGACCGCACATATTATTAATATTACCACTGTATTAATGCATATCGTGCGTATGTGGGCAAGGTCAAATAAATTGAATATAATCTTGAATCTTGAATAATCACCACTATGTTACTAAAAATAGTTTAGTCATCATAACTACAGTGTAACTTACTCGGCAGCACTTTCCGCTCAGCGAGGAGTCCGTCTCCGGCACACACAGAGACAAACGTCCCGACAGACGACTGCGCCAGGTATTTGGCCACTCTTAAGTTGTTCTGTCAATCCGAATAAACAGATCAAACTTCTAGTCGCTCTTCTGAAGCAACATACAGCTGTACTGTTAGTATGTTGCTTCAGGCATTTCCAGGAATCAATGGTGCAAACGTCAGCTTTTTATAATGAATTTTTCGGTTTGACCATAAACCTCCTGAATTATTATGTCATAGAAACCGTAATTTTTTTCGATTCTCTACAGAATTAATACTCCCAGCTGAACCATACTTATTATAAATGTTTGAATACAATTGATATAATGTAAAATATTACTATCAATGACGTATGTACACATGGTTCCTAAACAATCAACAGTCGTTCCCAATAGGGTCATACAGATATACTATCGATAGCAGTATTTACAAATGAAGCGACAAATTACACACCTTGTTCGCGTACACGTCTATCTTGCATCCTTCATAGATGTTTTTTGCCAGATCAGTCTACAATGCAGAATATACATTGATCGCATCAATTGTTAGTAGACGTAATGTCACGGTTGGTTCGTATTCGTTTATCCTATTCTGGGAAAACACACAGTGAAATACGACGCAGCTGTTAAGTGTACGATATCTTGCAATCTTAAAGATCAGTCTACAATGCAGAATATACATTGACCGCATCAATTGTAAGTAGACGTAATGTCACGGTTGGTTCGTATTCGTTTATCCTATTCTGGGAAAACACACAGTGAAATACGACGCAGGTGTTAAGTGTACGATATCTTGCAATCTTAAAAACATTGCCTCGTCATTATCATTCATCATCACATGTTGATCGTGACCGTATCTGTTTTTCTTGCCACGATTGCCTGCCCACGAAGCCAGTTTTGTCAAGCTACTTGTAATTTTTTATGACGAAAAACTTTTTTCTATGCGTAACTGTTGTACTACGCACTCTGGTGGAGAGTATAGATAAACTGTAAACTAATGTATTATAAAGAACCAGTAGGGGCAACATAGATAAGCTATCAAACAAAATCCAATCGAGGCGCTTCCATCTACTTAGCGTCTAATATCTCTTCCAGGACAACATGTGACAATGGTCATTTTGTTGACACTCACTCATGGCAATCGATAATAACAGAGAAAATAAAAAAACCATACAATAATCTCATATGCGATAAGGATGGCGGTGAAATGCCAATCCATAATGAACAATCGTTTTTTGTGTGGAGACGGCAAATCAATGATCCGACACCGTGAATCCAGTGATAACGATGATGCATACTGCACATACTCTCATTCAGAACTACTTCAGCTGATATCATCTGACTAAATCGATAGTTTTATTAATATAACTTTGTTAAAAC
>CM034533.1:65428970-65643575 GCA_020002185.1 Paraescarpia echinospica | reverse complement strand
ATTATCTGATGATTGTGTGGGTGCTAGTAGTGTGAATATGTTTAAAAATAAAATCGACACATACCTCAGAAGGGCTGGATATATGTAGATAAAAAGGTTGGACTCTCGATAAGCCAAAGGGCTTCCTTGTCCACCTGCCATCTAGAGTTAATTCTCTGGATGGCAATCTTGTTAAATCTTGTTAAATCTAGCGGATAACAGTTTGAGGCATCTTTCAGAGCCAGACTATCGTTCTGGCGAAGTCACGCAGCCAGACGTGAGTCGGCTAAGCGAAACCAGTCGAGCGCCGTAACCATAGATAGTGGCGTCACATGGCGGACCAGCAACGAGCCAATAGTCCTAGTGGAGTCAGATAATCAATAGTTTTGTATTTGTAACATGTTGCATGTAATGGTTTACATGCAAGTCATTCATTATAAAGCAACTTATATATATAGTCACAGTAGTAACTGTTGTTGAAACGGCCTCAATAACTGTCATGAGAGATGTGTCGTATATATCAAACGATATGAACCAAATGTGTTATTGATTTAATCCGGTAGATGGCGCATATAATCAGCGCAAAATTTGCCGCGGTTTTCTTGTTATTGTCGAACGTCTTGCTTGTTTATTCATCATTGTATTTGTGATATTTAACACACCTTGTTCGCAGTAAGTATATGCAACATCATATATTCAAATGAGTTTGGCAATTTATGTACAGAGCCACTTATTTATATAAATGCTATCGTAATGTTCAACTGACTCTATTATCACCCAGATGCCACTGACACTGACAGATCGTCAGATGTCTGAAACTTTTAAAATGAGATAATGATAATCATGACATGAAGAAATCTCGATTCGACAAGTTCTGTGCGCGTATTTGGAATGTAGGTGTTTACTTTGAATCAGCGTAGCAGCGTATTGTGGGTCCATGGAACACACAGAGACGAGAGACAGCCATAGCATAGGGTATGCCGGCTAGGCAATATTTTTATATCGAATGTCAATAGTAGGCATATTGTCGTTTTGATAACAGTCAGTGTCACGTGACACTGACCACACTTTGCAACAGCTTACAGGGCCAGTGACTATGCATGTGGAACTGCAAGCAACATGTGCAGCACTTGGCTACCACGAGGGAAACGTGTACCACAAGGAACCAGACTGTCTTGGTAAGTCCAAACGTGTCTGCATTTTATCAGAAATGGTTGATATCTCTGCTCGAGTGCTCATACAGCAGGGGTATTTACTCTTCAACGGTAAATTTATTAGGTATTGCTGCTAAACTATTTTTAAAATGCTAATCAAGAAGAAATCGTCTTTAAGTTAAACAATATTTTCTTAAATATGTAACAAACAGCTTTGTGACATAAATTGGTTTTGGTGCCATACCATAGCACCGAGTCAGAAAATAATTTAAACCTTCACACTAGCTAGTGTATACTGGGCCGACAGACGAGCATCCCCCTTAATATAAATAATCTGTCTTCATAAAAATCTGAAGACTTGCAAAATAGATTCATATGTAGTGTAGCTTCCTACCATTTATTTATTAGCTATCATCATTAAGTGTCTAGGCAGTTATTAACCAATGAAAGACAGCTATTAACATAATTTCCCTGAAAGTCACTCTCATTCTCAGTCATACAGAGAAGGTGTTGTATCTAGTGGCGAGATCTCAAGATTCAGAGCCTCAGAGGACGCATCATAGAGATCATTACCCGCTGACTATAAATCCAAAATATTGGTGATTAAAAATGTCAAACACTGCACCAGTGACCTACGTCATCTACATGTGACTGTTGTTTTACTTTTCAGAAACCGTGAAAGATTTGATTCGCTTTCTGAAACATGAGGACGATACTTGTGAGATCCGGCGACAGCTGGGCAATGCCCAGATTGTCCAGAATGACCTTGTGCCAATGGTCAAGCACTACTCTGATGACGGCACCCTTCTTGACGTAGTCATCAGGTAACAGCTGGACAGAGGAACAACAGCGATTGTTAGCAGGTTAACTTGCTGCTTGTCACTGACTTGCTGTGTATGAATACAAATGGAAGTCCGTTTGGTGTTTTACATGTTAGTGTAATAGAGTAATAGCATAGGTCCTCAGCCTTGTCGTTAACTGTTTATGAAAGACAGACAGCCAATTAAGCAATAACAACATTCAAACCAACATAACTTGTTGCATTGATTCTCCGAAGTGTCAAAAGTTCTGATATATATATATATATATACAACAACCCTACAAGAACAAGAACAAGAAAGTTTTATTTAGACCCAATTGCAATATGTGTATAATATCAAATTAACGTAACATGAACAGGCATATATATATATACAAATGCAGTGTAATTTCAAATTAGATGGGGTCTGTGACTCCTATTAAGACAATAACAGTTGCTCTCATAGGAGCCACAAGAATAATTTGTTTCAACTCAAATTTACCGAAAGGAAGTGCAAATGTAAATGTAAAAGTGCAGGAAAAGAAAAGAAACCGAGCTACTAGATTGCATATATGCATGTATTGGAGTATTAAAAGGTATGGTAAAATAAACAAATACTAGTTGTCAATAGTACACTTCAATATACTTGATATGTATGTGTGTATGCACAAATACAATATCCATATGCTGATTTATATATATATATATATATATATATATACAATACATATCCATACATATCACGTGCATTAATACAGTTTTAATGACTATGATAGCATGTATAGCAGTTTAATATTGTACACGTATCAACGTATTTTTCTAATAAATTGTTTTTTGCATAATTACCAAAACTTCTTCTCTGTGACTAGCTTTGAGGTATTGTTTATGACATGTGGCAAACTGTATCTAAGACATCTTTTGGCAAATTCATGTTTTGTTCTGAAAGGGTGTAATTCTGGGTTTTTTCTTGTGTTGTAATTGTGTACGTAAGCATTTGTAATTATTTTCCAATTTAATAGGTAAGCAGGGAGGTCATGATGTACGTATTTATAGTAAAACTTAAGTTCATGTAATTTTAACATGTCATAAATTTTTAAGATATTCAATTTTTTGAAAAGTGGCTCAGAGTGTGAATTATATTTACTTATAGTTAAAATTCTCATAGCTTTCTTTTGTATTTTTAACATTCGACTACCTTGGTATCCCCACACCATAATACAATAGTTGATTTGTGATAAAAATAACGTATTATATAAGATAATTTTAATTTCTAGGGGAAAGACATATTTTAGTCTGTTTAAGGTGCCGACTGTTTTGGAACACTTGTTTGATACTTTTTCAATATGTTTATTCCAATTTAAATTTGTATCTAAAGTAAGTCCTAAAAAATTTATTTCATCTACTCTTTCAATGTTTGTACCATTTATATTGAGCGTAAAGTTATCGACAGCTTTATTTTTGCATGTGAAAAATCATATATTTGGATTTGTTTCTGTTTAATTATAATTTATTAATGTTTAACCATTCAATTATTTTAAGGAGTTCATCATTTATTACCGATTCTATATTTCTATTTGGGGAGTTACCTTGAAAATGATTGATGGTACTAAATAAGGTGGTATCGTCGGCATACATAATAAAATTAAACATTTCGCTAGCTTTAGGAAAATCATTAATGTATATTATGAATAATAGGGGACCAAGAATAGATCCTTGTGGTACACCAATTGTGATAGGTAGGATATCAGAACTTTCATTTTGAAATTCTGTGTATTGTCTTCTATTGCTTAAGTAGCTATTAAACAGATTCAGGGTAGGACCCTGTAATCCATAATATCTTAGTTTAGTTAATAGTATCGAGTCATCAATTGTATCGAAGGCCTTAGAGAGGTCAAGAAAAATACTGAAAGGAACATAATTTTTATCAATTTGTGTAATTATTCTATCTATTAGTTCAAGTGATGCATACTCGGTAGAGTGTTTTTTTCTAAAACCATATTGATTTTTAACAAAAAATTGACTAGATATTATTTTCTCTATCACTTTTGAAATTGTTGGAAGAAGAGATATGGGTCTATAATTTTTTAATCAGATGGGTCATCTTTCTTAAAAATAGGAATTACTTTAGCGAGTTTAAGTGTATCGGGAAATATACCAGTATTTATTACTTGATTTATTACCAGGGTTAATGGTTTGATGATGGAGGGTTCAATTATTTTCAAAAGTTTACAGGAAATACCGTCACAGCCACTACTGTTTTTATTGGGAAGGCTTTCAATGGTTTTCTTGACTATTTCTTCATCAACATTTAATAAACTGAAAACGGAATGGACATTATCATTTAAGTAGTAATTATAATCCTTATTTCCATTGTAATGAATGTCTTGTGCTGTCGACTGACCTATACTTGTAAAAAAGTTGTTAAATTGGTTTGCAATAACCGTTTTATCTGTTATAGTTATGCCGTTACTTTTAAACAAAACAGTGTTGTTTGAATTGTTTTTGGAGATAAATTCATTTATGGTTTTCCATGTATTTCTGATGTCATCTTTATATCGGTTAAAGCGTGACTCAAAGTACATTTGTTTGGCAGTACGAATATTTTTCTTTAATATTGAGTTATATGTTTTTAGGTTAGTTAGAAGGACTTCGTACTTAGGTAAATTTGGATTAGACATTTTTAATTTCTTATAAAGCGAGTCTCGATATTTGATTGATTTTAGAAGACCGTGTGTTATCCAGGTTGAATGCTTATGTTTGTATTTATTATATTTCATGATTTTAACAGGCATATGCTTATTCTTAGCATGCATAATTTGTTCGTGTATTATGTTATAATTTAAATTGGGGTCATCCGTAGGAGATTTGTTTAGTTTGTTATACATTGCATCCGAATTTATCCCAAGTTTAACATTATGCATAGCTGCCTTATTTTGTAGATTTACTCGAACAAATTTTGGAGGAGGTTTGGATTTTACGTTGATATTCATGATTAGGAAGTAAGGTTGATGATCAGAAAAGGTATTTGTGAAGATTCCTGTAGTGCTATCTAATACTGATTTATTTAATTTACTGAAAAAGTTGTCTATCAGTGTTCCGTTAGTTCTGGTAAAGCGAGTTGGAAAGGTAATTTGTGGATAGAGACTGTATGAAATTATAGTATCAAAAAATTCACTATATATTTTGTTCTCGTTTATTTTCAGTAGATTGATATTGAAATCGCCTGAAATTATTAGATTATTACAACTTTCCAGAGTAGCCGTTGTTGTTGAAAATTCAGCTATGAAATCTATAATATTTTGATTTAATGACCTAGGCGGTCTGTATATGTTTCCAATAGTAAGTGTTTTTGATAAGCTGCCTCCAGTTACTTGAATTACTAATCCCTCCCAATGTTCATACATGTTGATATTCTTAAGTACTTTATACTTATATTTATTATCTACGTAAATTATTAAACCCCCTTTGACACTACAATGTTTTTCCTGAGCAACTATATCATATCCGTGTAAACTGAATTGAGATAAATCATCGTGATTTGACTTCCATGTTTCTTGCAAACATATAATGCTAAATTTAAATTGTTTAGTATTAAGAAGCTCTACAAAAAGTTCAAGTTCATCAAATTTAGCATTAATGGATTGAATATTTAAGCTTAGGATAATAAAATTATCAGTATTTTTATGTGCTAACTTGTGAAACATATCGATGTCATAGTATGAAGAACAATGGATCAACTGAGGTTCATTTTGTTCAGTACTATTTTCGTTTATATCTAGAAGATTTATTAAAGAACAGTTTCGGATACCTCCCAAGTGGGAGAGAAATGTCACATCAGAAGTCATGGCTTAGGTTCGGACATAAAAAACTAATATAGCCAGCCTTTTTACGTATGTTAGGTATTTTACAAAAGATTGAAATGGGTGTATTTATTTCCTGTGCATATGTGAATGTTAAGAAATACTCCGTGTGTGACAGGGCATATATCAGAGTAGTCAAGACTAGACTTAGAATAAAATAAATAACGTTGTGTAAGAGCTGCACAAGCTGTATCCTGAGCATTATACAAATACATTTTATAAAAGAGAATATTACGAATATTCCGAGTGCATTTATAACACAATGTACTTACTGCATCAGCAAAAAATGTGTGAGAATAAATTACAGCATATGTATCTCCACAACATGAACATAGAGTGACAGCATATGTACCTCCACAACATGAACGTAGAGTGACAGCATATGTACCTCCACAACATGAACGTAGAATGAGAATATCGTAAGTATATAGAACAAAACACAAAATGATTATTGCGTTAACACGTCGCTTTTGGGAAATACTATATATACTGCAGTCCCAAAAATATAAAATAAAAATAACTAACACTAAACGTAGTGAAACGAAAATGGATTAACACTGCCCTCCCCAAAAATGAAAACAACGTGAATATTGATTGTATATCGAATATATATCGATGCACATGTAGACATACCACACGACAGTCAGCGGCAATCTCTGACAACTAGTCTGTCGAACGAGATGTACGCGTACTTCCCTTCAGCACGTAGCTGCATCATCTTCGGGAGTAGTTCTTTACGTTTCTGTACGACCTTCAGTGAATAGTCTTCATTCACATACACACCGTTCGGCTTCACGAGTCGGGCTTTGTTTAAGAGGTACTCGCGGTCCTTAAACGATGCAAATTTCACTACCTATCTTCTTCGCCCCAAATACACTGGTTTGTAAACGTTGCATCCAGTGTACATATTGCTATACTGTATGGTGTCTACAGTACCAACTAGTGAAGGTTGCTATCCATTGCCATCTTCCATTCCATTATATCACCCAGATCATGGTTTTCTTTCTATGTCTGCTCTGTTTATTAATTTCTCATTCATGTACTTGTTAGCAGTGTTACATTAATGGTTGGGTGACTAAGTGAATACATACTACATAGGGATAGCCAATGTGAGAGTGATTGTGAAAACTGCTGAAAGAGAATGTCATTATCTATTGAAAGTAAATGTCATTATCTATCCATCACTTGTACTTGCAGATTGTTGGTTGAAAGTAAATGTCATTATCTGTCCATCACTTGTACTTGTAGGTTGTTGGTTGAAAATAAATGTCATTATCTGTCCATCACTTGTACTTGTAGGTTGTTGGTTGAAAGTAAATGTCATTATCTGTCCATCACTTGTACTTGTAGGTTGTTGGTTGAAATTAAATGTCATTATCTGTCCATCACTTGTACTTGTAGGTTGTTGGTTGAAATTAAATGTCATTATCTGTCCATCACTTGTACTTGTAGGTTGTTGGTTGAAAGTAAATGTCATTATCTGTCCATCATTTGTACTTGTAGGTTGTTGGTTGAAAGTAAATGTCCTTATCTGTCCATCACTTGTACTTGCAGATTGTTGGTTGAAACTGAATTTCATTATCTGTCCATCACTTGTACTTGCAGGTTATTGGTTGAAATTAAATGTCTTTATTTGTCCATCACTTGTAGTTGCAGGTTGTTGGTTGAAAGTAAATGTCCTTATCTGTCCATCACTTGTACTTGCAGATTGTTGGTTGAAACTGAATTTCATTATCTGTCCATCACTTGTACTTGCAGGTTATTGGTTGAAATTAAATGTCTTTATTTGTCCATCACTTGTAGTTGCAGGTTGTTGGTTGAAAGTAAATGTCCTTATCTGTCCATCACTTGTACTTGCAGATTGTTGGTTGAAACTGAATTTCATTATCTGTCCATCACTTGTACTTGCAGGTTATTGGTTGAAATTAAATGTCTTTATTTGTCCATCACTTGTAGTTGCAGGTTGTTGGTTGAAATTAAATGTCTTTATTTGTCTATCACTTGTACTTGTAGGTTGTTGGTTGAAATTAAATGTCATTATCTGTCCATCACTTGTACTTGTAGGTTGTTGGTTGAAATTAAATGTCATTATCTGTCCATCACTTGTACTTGTAGGTTGTTGGTTAAAAATAAATGTCATTATCTGTCCATCACTTGTACTTGTAGGTTGTTGGTTGAAAGTAAATGTCATTATCTGTCCATCACTTGTACTTGTAGGTTGTTGGTTGAAATTAAATGTCATTATCTGTCCATCACTTGTACTTGTAGGTTGTTGGTTGAAAATAAATGTCATTATCTGTCCATCACTTGTACTTGTAGGTTGTTGGTTGAAAATAAATGTCATTATCTGTCCATCACTTGTACTTGTAGGTTGTTGGTTGAAAATAAATGTCATTATCTGTCCATCACTTGTACTTGTAGGTTGGTGGTTAAAAGTAAATGTCATTATCTGTCCATCACTTGTACTTGTAGGTTGTTGGTTGAAAGTGAATGTCATTATCTGTCCATCACTTGTACTTGCAGATTGTTGGTTGAAACTGAATGTCATTATCTGTCCATCACTTGTACTTGCAGATTGTTGGTTGAAACTGAATGTCATTATCTGTCCATCACTTGTACTTGCAGGTTGTTGGTTGAAATTGAATGTCTTTATTTGTCCATCACTTGTACTTGCAGATTGTTGGTTGAAACTGAATGTCATTATCTGTCCATCACTTGTACTTGCAGGTTGTTGGTTGAAATTAAATGTCTTTATTTGTCCATCACTTGTACTTGTAGGTTGTTGGTTGAAATTAAATGTCATTATCTGTCCATCACTTGTACTTGTAGGTTGTTGGTTGAAATTAAATGTCATTATCTGTCCATCACTTGTACTTGTAGGTTGTTGGTTGAAAATAAATGTCATTATCTGTCCATCACTTGTACTTGCAGGTTGTTGGTTGAAATTAAATGTCTTTATTTGTCCATCACTTGTACTTGTAGGTTGTTGGTTGAAATTAAATGTCATTATCTGTCCATCACTTGTACTTGTAGGTTGTTGGTTGAAATTAAATGTCATTATCTGTCCATCACTTGTACTTGTAGGTTGTTGGTTGAAAATAAATGTCATTATCTGTCCATCACTTGTACTTGTAGGTTGTTGGTTGAAAGTAAATGTCATTATCTGTCCATCACTTGTACTTGTAGGTTGTTGGTTAACCTCACCCAGCCAGGCATACTTTGCTTCCAAAACCACATCCCCGAAGACAAGACCAACCGGAACTACTTTCTTGAGATAGAGAGCCACTTACAGGCATACAAAGAGGTATGCTGCATTCAGTGCATTGTGTGTTGCTTTTGTGGCAAGACATTATTATCTAATTTTCTGGTCTGCCAGGAAGTTATCAAATCAAAAATACTTTATACCAAAATAGAAATCATTCTTTTAAAATACAATTTCTTTATAGCATTGTCAGATTAAGATTAAGTGTAGGTCTACTAAAATAGATTTCGTTCAATTATGAAACAGACGTGTTACACATGTATCCAGTTATATTTGGAATTTATTTGATAATGTCAACAGTGAATAATCTTCTCCAAGCTGATGCAGACAAATGTATTTGTTTTTGTAGGCTTTTGTAGATGAAGGATTCTTTGCAATAATCACAAAGAAGCTTGGTGATCTGCTGAAGCTGGTGAGTGCTGCAGTCATGCACTGCTGTTCCTCCTATAAGTGGCTGCAACACAGTATCTATTTCACAGCTGGCAGCACAGTTTTTATATATTTTGTCAGCCATTTTTGTCCAACTTAAAAAATCCTTTACTGTCAAAGTGTTCCCTGTTCACGTCCAATCTTACACACGCATGCACGCAAACACACACACGCACATACAGAGTTTATTTGAATTCTATCTGCTATTAACATTAATTATTAAGGGGAGACACGGCAGTCTTAAATACATCAATAATTATTTTTATTACATTTTTTGTTTCTTTCAGTTTTTGACAGATTGACATATCTACTTCACAATAAAGGTCATTTCTTAACAGTTACTCACCGCTAAGTCATTATATTAGCACTAACTTAGATGGCCCATATAATGTGAAATGACAATAAATATTTGAATCGATGAAACATGCCAAAAGTAATCCAAGTTTATGCCTTGACAACGACCACGTTTGTTCATGATACGCCATTTTGTTTGGTATCAAAAGAACGGCCGTCTTCTTGGCTATCTGTCAGTTATGTTGATAGTCACGCCCCTTTTCTCCAAAGTTGAGTTTTCCCGCGTTGAAACCGAGTCCCAAATTTCCGATGATCTCCTTCATGGTTTTATGACGCGTTTTTTCTAAAACTGAGGCACGCAACCAGCCGAAAGCAAGTTCAAGGATCATTCAACCGGTTTTATGATGCTTTGCGTTGTCTACTTTCCTGTTTATATTGTTGCTATGGAGAACAGTTTGACACTCGATAAACGGACGATGTATTTTGTTAAAAAGAGAGTTTAAATGAGATGCCGCCGAAGAAATCAAAAGTTTTACGCAAGCGCCTGAGTGAGTGCAATGCTGCACGTCGTTGGTCGTTCGAGGAAGCCGACTTAGCAGCCGTAATCGACGGCGAAAGCAAATTGATTGAAGCAGACGACACTGCAACTGACACTGACAGCGCCTGGAAGATCGCAACAGCTGACGCTGGAGCGACTGCACAGCTTACAGGAACGGCCCAGGCAACACCGTGTCGCACTACAGTTGTCTCGTCACGCAAAATTGTCAACCATGAACGCCGTTAAATGTGACAACCCTGATGAACAGAGGGAACTGAGCAGTCGAGATTGGTGTATTGTCGATGTTGGCCAACTCAGTGAAGTGGTCGCTGATGTCTCCTGCCCTGCACTGAACACTTCTAATGCTATTGCATTATACTGTTGAAACATGTTGATCAGAAGTGACTTTTTATGCTCCACACTGCCATATGGTGTACATGGATGTTGTGTTATATATAGCAGGCTGCGAAATAAGGCCGGTCCGATCGTCCCGGATGAGTAGTTTCAGTGATCGGACTAGTCCATGTTTAGTGGAGCAGTCCCATCGGACTAGCTGTTATTATGTAAATTAATTTACGCTATGTATACGCTAGTTGGGTGTTGTGATGGAATAAAACAAAAGCAGACAGTAAGGTAGCATTTTATCACAGGCAGCTAAATATCCGTACGACCGTCAGATGGGAAACTTGCTGAACACAGCTGTTTACATCCAGTTAGCGTAGGATAGGTAGTGCCACCTAGCGACCATGAGTGATGAGCGACATTGACAAACATATATGCGCGGGTTACAGACATCGTTACGTGCTATCCCGTCGTGATGGTAGTTGCGTTATTCCTGCATTGGGTGATTATTTTAGCAAGTTACCAAACGCCAGCAATGTTACTGATTGTTTAGTCAGCTTCGGGAAAGAAAACGCTAATGAAAAGTATAGGGCAAATGATGCAACTTAGTCCGACAATGTCGGTCCTTTGTGGCCATCAGGCTTCAAATTCTGCTGGAATCGCCTTCTCCACGACTCCTGTTTGCTGCCCCTGATTAAACTAGTCATTTCTTCTGATAACTTTGCAATTGGATCTACGAAATCACATGTATTTGTTTATATTAATGACACATTTAGTTGAACATTTAATAGAAATGGGAAACGGCTTGTTTTCTTTATGAAATAAAGCCACTTTTACTATGTGCTATAACTGTCACACATATATGATACAACAGTATGATTGATTTTTAAGGACTAGTAAAACAATATGAGGACTAGTTGTTTCTGAGTCAGCTAGTCCGACGGACTACCTGTCAATTAAATCCACCGTGCACCCTGTATAGCAAATGTTTCAGAGTTAGTGATGATTGACTGACCTGTCAAACATGTGATGATTGTATATGGACACACAGCTGTTGCATTTGTAAAATGCCTCAGTGAAGTGGTGCTTAGGTTGATAATTATCATAAAACCTATTTCTACACGTGCAAGTTCGAAGCAAGCAAGTCTATGGAGTACTACATGCAATTATTATTCATGTTTCATGTAGGTCACAGGTCACAACCTGTGCAGAGTCGGAAACTGTCCGAATTCTTGCTTCAGCTGTGATTCCTGGCATTATAATGTGTGGGGTGGCAGTGGGGGGGGGGGGTGAAAATGTATAATGATGTCACTTTTAATGGACTATTAATCCTATAAACATTTATGTATATTACATCTTCTTTATCTAACATGCATTTCAGAGTTGAAGAAAACAGGCTGACATGTCACGACTGTATGTGGATACATACAAGCTGCATTTGTAAAAGTGAAGTGATGCTTACTTAGGAAAATACCTCTCTGATCTCATAATCAGGTTTCTTTGCATGATAACCAATGCATATGGACTGTTACATGCTATCAGTATGCATGTTTTATGTTGGACACAAGTCACAATGTATGCAATGTGAATTATATGTGAAAACTGTCTGAATTGGTGCGTCGACCATGATTACTGGCATTATGAATTAGGGGGGTAGGGGTAAACAATGACATAATTGTGTCACTGTTAATGAAATGTTTCACTTAGAAACACTCACATATTGTATATACATAGTAAGCCTACCATACTGATGCTTATTTGCAACATCTAGTATGTGCAAGACATTAAAATTACTTTGTTCATACTTTGAGTGCCGTTTTCTCAGTTATCACTTTTTTGTAGGAAAAATGAATAGAACTCCAAAACTAACAAAGCAATTCATACCAACTTTTTACACAGTAATAATGACATAACTATCTACATTCCTGTGCATTAAAATTATGATCAGTCATTTGGATTATATCCCATAGGGGTTTGAATGTGAAAATGTTGAAGAAAAAAATTAAAATTAAAACAAAACTTGTCAAAAAAATCTGAATAACATATACAAATGGTTATGCACAGAAAATTAGAATAGTTCATTATCTAAATAAAAAAGAAATTTGAATTGCATAAATTAGGGGTATCAGTGTTCTATTCATTTACACTTTTGCTGTTTTATGACTTATTTTTTCGATTAAAACCCCCTAGCGCACTTAAATATTAGAAAATAAAAATCATGAAATATCTTTAGTTTTAGTACAGTAATTTCATACAATACATAGTTTGTGAAATTTATCAGCTTTAAATTTTTATAATTTTTTCATGTCCTGTGATCCCTTAATTTATTTATACAACAGTGCTTTTTTACAGCTTTATATGGTGTGGAACTAATGTTTACCTAAGGCGGCGTAACATGCTAGATTCTACCAGATCATATACTCCTGCATACAGTCCTCACTTAGATAACTTTGTTTTGTCACATAAGAAATTTGGGGCCAGAAGTTCAACAAAATATACGAATGACAGCATGTCCAGCTTCACATATGTACCTGCCACTCTGTTTGCGTAACAGACCTGGTTGCTAGGCAACCAATGACATACTGGGTCCATTAGTTGACAACTTACAACATACTGGTTGTGATTTCATAAAATTGGGAAAGGCGCAAGTCAAATGTTTAGGTTGCAATGTCTAGACATTTCGTTTGTGTAAACGCACACAATTTTAGCTGTGCTTTATCATGCAACAAGGTTTTTTAATTGTATTAACCTTATGTTTAAATAATTTATTATGTTACATAATACATATATATATATACTATATATATTATAAAAAATAGAGCACAGTGCCCACTTGTAGTGTCTTTATTATTTTTAAATATATGCATTAATCGATTTTTAGAAATGTTTAAATAAATTTGACATGGGTTTGTCTTACTATGATCCCCGTCCTCTATGATTCCCTCCCTCCTCTATGATCCTCTCTATGATCTCACTCTTCTGTGACCCATTCTCTATGATCCCCTCCCTCTATGATCCCCTCCCTCCTCTATTATCCCCTCCCTCTTCTTTGATCTCCTATGATCCCCTCCTTCTATGATCCCCTCCCTCCTCTATGATTCCTTCCATTCTCTATGAACCCTTCCCTCCTCTATGATTCCTTCCATTCTCTATGAACCCTTCCCTCTATGATCCCCTCCCTCCTCTATGATCCCCTCCATCCTCTATAAACCCCCCTTCTCTATGATCCCCTCCATCCTCTATGAACCCCTCCCTCCTCTATGATCCCCTCCATCCTCTATGAACCCCTCCCTCCTCTATGGTTCCCTCCCTCCTCTATGATCCCCTCCCTCCTCTTTGATCCCCTCCCTCCTCTGTGAACCCCTCCATCCTCTATGATCCCCTCCTCCTCCTATGAACCCTCCCTCCTCTATGATCCCTCCCTCCTCAGTGAACCCTCCATCCCTCTATGATCCTCTATGAACCCCCTCCTCCTCTATGAATCCTCTATGAACCCTCCTCCCTCTCTATGAACCCCCTCCATCCTCTATGAACCCCTCCCTCCTCTATGATCCCCTCCCTCCTGAACCCATCCATCCTCTTGATCCCTCCATCCCTCTATGAACCCCTCCATCCTCCCCTCCATCCCTATGATCCCCTCCTCTATGAACCCATCCATCCTCTATGAACCCCTCCCTCTATGAACCCCTCCATCCTCTATGAACCCCTCCATCCTCTATGAACCCCTCCATCCTCTATGAACCCCTCCCTCCTCTATGAACCCCTCCCTCCTCTATGATCCCCTCCCTTCTCTATGAACCCATCCATCCTCTATGAACCCCTCCATCCTCTATGAACCCATCCATCCTCTATGAACCCCTCCATCCTCTATGAACCCCTCCCTCCTCTATGATCCCTCCATCCTCTATGAACCCTCCAACATCTATGATCCCCTCCATCCTCTATGAACCCTCCATCGTCTATGATGCCCTCTCTCCATAGGACTGGGAGCACCGCCAGGAGGAGGACCGACTGCTCATAGAGAGGATCCTTGTGCTCATCCGCAACATCCTCCATGTGCCACCCAACCCAGGCAAGGAGAAGGTGAGGGAACATAACTGCTACTGGTGACACTTAGTGACGTAGATTGTAATGACACTTCAGTTTGTTCCCCTGGGTAAAATGATAGGTAAGGTGGTAGGGGTGGGCTACTACACGAGCACCGCAGGTGTGAAGCATTGCTAAGGGGTCCAGGGGCATGCCTCCTAGGATTTTTTTTAGCTAGCTTAAAAATTGTGCATTCTGAGGTATGTTTTAACCTGTACTCTTGAATATAAAAGGGAATATCTAAAACAAGATAAGATAGCATGTAAACATATTTATACTATTTGTAAATATAGTAATCACGATTGATGAAAGTCAGATTGGTTCATTGTGTTTGGGTGTGCTTTCCACTTGACCACTGGTACTCGGTTGAGGTGTGGTTTCCACTTGACCACTGGTACTCGGTTGAGGTGTGGTTTCCACTTGACCACTGGTACTTAGTTGAGGTGTACTTTCTATTTGACCACTGGTACTTAGTTGAGGTGTAGTTTCCACTTGACCACTGGTACTCAGTTATGATGTGATTTCCACTTGACCACTGGTACTTAGTTATGGTGTGATTTCCACTTGATCATTGGTACTCAGTTATGGTATGATTTCCACATGACCACTGGTACTCAGTTATAGTGTGATTTCCACTTGACCACTGGTACTTAGTTGAGGTGTACTTTCTATTTGACCACTGGTACTTAGTTGAGGTGTAGTTTCCACTTGCCCACTGGTACTCAGTTATGATGTGATTTCCACTTGACCACTGGTACTTAGTTATGGTGTGATTTCCACTTGATCATTGGTACTCAGTTATGGTATGATTTCCACATGACCACTGGTACTCAGTTATAGTGTGATTTCCACTTGACCACTGGTACTTAGTCGTAGTTATGTTTTCTTGCCCTAACCTTAGGTCTTGTTATGCAAGGACATTTCTCAAATTGTGTCCTTTTTTATAAAATAATGATCAGCTACTGGTTTCTCTGAGTTCCACATGTCTCCCAAACACAGTTACCATTTGGGCGCCTTGTTACATGAATGCCTAGGTTTCTAGTATGTCAAAACTCTGCAAGGTGTCATCATTGGAGACACCGGGGATCCTGCGGGAATATTCCGTAATTGGACAACTGACAAATGATGTCATTCATGTTGTCCAATGAAGTTAATTGCAAGAGACTAATCCTAACCGGTTCTGAGCGATGTTAAGACGACTAAACGATGTTGCAACAAATCTGCGATTTTGCAGGAATATAAGTACCTTTGTGGTGTCATTTCACGCCACTTGCTGGTGCTGAATATATTGTGAAAGAAAGAAAAAAATGGGCGTACGAAATAGCAACGAGGCGGCAATTTCAGCATATTTCGGGTGACGCGGCCCCAGCCTTGCTCGTCATAAACCAGGGGAAACACTGCACTTAGTGACATAGACTAGTGATATTTAGTGATATAGACAACAGTGACACTGTTAAGTAGACTAATGACATAGACTAACAACACTTAGTGACGTAGACACCAGTGACACATAATGACATAGACAGTGGTGACACGTAGTGACACAAACTCTAGTGACACTTAGTAATATAGACTCTAGTGACAGTTAGTATTATAGATTCTAATGACACTTAGTAACATAAACACTAGTGAATCTTACTAGTTTCTGGTGACAAAGAGATAGGCTCTTAAAGACAGTTGAAGTGACTGTGTTCACTTGAAAGCGATTTTCTATTAAATAACTGATTTAAATATTTCACATTTTTACAAAAAAACATTTGTGAATGAAGTTTGGTGTAAAACTGTTGCCATTTACTTTTTCACTGATTTACATTTATTGCATTTTGGAGATATTTGCTAGTTAATTATGTACTATGAAGTTACACTTTCTTTAATATAGTTTGATGTTTACAGAGGACTGATGACGATGCCAGCATCCATGACCAGGTCTTGTGGTAGGTTTTTTTATAGCTTGCTGTAGACCCGACATGAAATGGTAATCCCAGAATCACACAAACGTAGCTACGTCAAAACTATGCCCAGAGACGTGATGTTGTATGGGTAACACTCAAAGGGGTTGGTAATGGGTGACCAACAATATATCAGTGTCAAAGGGGTTGGCAATGTGTGCCCAACAATATATCAGTGTCAAAGGGGTTGGTAATGGGTGACCAACAACATATCAGTGTCAAAGGGGTTGGTAATGGGTGACCAACAACATATCAGTGTCAAAGGGGTTGGTAATGGGTGAGCAACAATATGTCATTGTCAAAGGGGTTGGTAATGCATGCCCAACTATATATCAGTGTCAAAGGGGTTGGTAATGTGTGCCCAACAATATATCAGTGTCAAAGGGGTTGGTAATGGGTGACCAACAACATATCAGTGTCAAAGGGGTTGGTAATGGGTGACCAACAACATATCAGTGTCAAAGGGGTTGGTAATGGGTGAGCAACAATATGTCATTGTCAAAGGGGTTGGTAATGCATGCCCAACTATATATCAGTGTCAAAGGGGTTGGTAATGTGTGCCCAACAATATATCAGTGTCAAAGGGGTTGGTAATGGGTGACCAACAACATATCAGTGTCAAAGGGGTTGGTAATGGGTGACCAACAACATATCAGTGTCAAAGGGGTTGGTAATGGGTGAGCAACAATATGTAATTGTCAAAGGGGTTGGTAATGCATGCCCAACTATATATCAGTGTCAAAGGGGTTGGTAATGCGTGCCCACCAGTACATCAGTGTCAAAGGGGTTGGTAATGCATGCCTACCAGTACATCAGTGTCAAAGGGGTTGGTAATGCATGCCCACCAGTACATCAGTGTCAAAGGGGTTGGTAATGCGTGCCCACCATTACATCAGTGTCAAAGGGGTTGGTAATGCGTGCCCACCATTACATCAGTGTCAAAGGGGTTGGTAATGCATGCCCACCAGTACATCAGTGTCAAAGGGGTTGGTAATGCATGCCCACCAGTACATCAGTGT
Organism: Paraescarpia echinospica; assembly: GCA_020002185.1. Lineage (NCBI taxonomy): Eukaryota > Metazoa > Annelida > Polychaeta > Sabellida > Siboglinidae > Paraescarpia > Paraescarpia echinospica. The sequence continues at coordinate 65,625,864 of CM034533.1, read as the reverse complement.
CAAAGGGGTTGCTAATGCATGCCCACCATTACATCAGTGTCAAAGGGGTTGGTAATGCGTGCCCACCATTACATCAGTGTCAAAGGGGTTGGTAATGCGTGCCCACCAGTACATCAGTGTCAAAGGGGTTGGTAATGCGTACCCACCATTACATCAATTAATCAAAGGGTTGGTAATCGTGCCCACCAGTACATCAAGGGTCAAAGGGGTTAGTAATGCGTGCCCACCATTACATCAGTGTCAAAGGGGTTGGTAATGCGTGCCCACCATTACATCAGTGTCAAAGGGGTTGGTAATGCGTGCCCACCAGTACATCAGTGTCAAAGGGGTTGGTAATGCATGCCCACCAGTACATCAGTGTCAAAGGGGTTGGTAATGCATGCCCACCAGTACATCAGTGTCAAAGGGGTTGCTAATGCATGCCCACCAGTACATCAGTGTCAAAGGGGTTGGTAATGCATGCCCACCAGTACATCAGTGTCAAAGGGGTTGGTAATGCGTGCCCACCAGTACATCAGTGTCAAAGGGGTTGGTAATGCATGCCCACCAGTACATCAGTGTCAAAGGGGTTGGTAATGCATGCCCACCAGTACATCAGTGTCAAAGGGGTTGGTAATGCATGCCCACCAGTACATCAGTGTCAAAGGGGTTGGTAATGCGTGCCCACCAGTACATCAGTGTCAAAGGGGTTGGTAATGCGTGCCCACCATTACATCAGTGTCAAAGGGGTTGGTAATGCGTGCCCACCATTACATCAGTGTCAAAGGGGTTGGTAATGCGTGCCCACCAGTACATCAGGGTCAAAGGGGTTGGTAATGCGTGCCCACCATTACATCAGTGTCAAAGGGGTTGGTAATGCGTGCCCACCATTACATCAGTGTCAAAGGGGTTGGTAATGCATGCCCACCAGTACATCAGTGTCAAAGGGGTTGGTAATGCATGCCCACCAGTACATCTGTGTCAAAGGGGTTGGTAATGCGTGCCCACCATTACATCAGTGTCAAAGGGGTTGGTAATGCGTGCCCACCATTACATCAGTGTCAAAGGGGTTGGTAATGCGTGCCCACCATTACATCAGTGTCAAAGGGGTTGGTAATGCATGCCCACCATTACATCAGTGTCAAAGGGGTTGGTAATGCATGCCCACCAGTACATCAGTGTCAAAGGGGTTGGTAATGCATGCCCACCAGTACATCAGTGTCAAAGGGGTTGCTAATGCATGCCCACCAGTACATCAGTGTCAAAGGGGTTGGTAATGCGTGCCCACCAGTACATCAGTGTCAAAGGGGTTGGTAATGCATGCCCACCAGTACATCAGTGTCAAAGGGGTTGGTAATGCATGCCCACCAGTACATCAGTGTCAAAGTGTCAAAGGGGTTGGTAATGCATGCCCACCAGTACATCAGTGTCAAAGGGGTTGCAAAGGGGTTGGTAATGCATGCCCACCAGTACATCAGTGTCAAAGGGGTTGGTAATGCATGCCCACCAGTACATCAGTGTCAAAGGGGTTGGTAATGCGTGCCCACCAGTACATCAGTGTCAAAGGGGTTGGTAATGCATGCCCACCAGTACATCAGTGTCAAAGGGGTTGGTAATGCATGCCCACCAGTACATCAGTGTCAAAGGGGTTGCTAATGCGTGCCCACCATTACATCAGTGTCAAAGGGGTTGGTAATGCATGCCCACCATTACATCAGTGTCAAAGGGGTTGCTAATGCATGCCCACCAGTACATCAGTGTCAAAGGGGTTGCTAATGCATGCCCACCAGTACATCAGTGTCAAAGGGGTTGCTAATGCATGCCCACCAGTACATCAGTGTCAAAGGGGTTGGTAATGCGTGCCCACCAGTACATCAGTGTCAAAGGGGTTGGTAATGCGTGCCCACCAGTACATCAGTGTCAAAGGGGTTGGTAATGCGTGCCCATCAGTACATCAGTGTCAAAGGGGTTGGTAATGCGTGCCCACCAGTACATCAGTGTCAATCATTGTTATACCATGTCAGTGAAGGTTCTTGTTCAACTGGATTTTTTTTACATCACCTGTGTTTCATTTCAAGGTCATTTTATAAAAAATTGAGCCCATTTAGTATTATAAGTAGAATTTTTATTTTACGATGATGACCATGTCATGTTTATTTGTGCAGACTTGTTAATATTTACTTTTGAGGAAACCCTCAGACAAACTGTTGCATTATTTTTACTGGATCCTGTAAAAATTCTGCAGAAAAAATGTTAAAGTCTTCTAGTTCTACGTATGACATGGGGTTATTCTATAGTTGCAAACTTTTCAATTAAACAGTAGAAAATTAGTACTTTTGAAATGTGAACAACAACGAATGCAATTCACAGTCAACTTAGTCTTTTGAGGAGGAAGTTTAATTCACTTTGAGCTGAAATTAGTATTATGTTAATAATATATTTATTAAGTGCTAAATCCCGCTTTGTGGGTTGATGCACAGTACAAAAAAGTAAATGTCTATTAAAAATACACAAATAAAGAAATCATTGAATAAATAGATTAAAAACCTTAAAATAAACCTGTAACACAGATAATACTAAAATATGAAATTACAAATAATGTCACGATAATAAAAAATGATAACAATTTATAATAAAAATCCTTAAGACTTCCTTAACATGCTTACCGGGGTAGTGTTCTTGATGCACGACTGTTATATTTATAGCATGCATATATCATGTGTCGATCGTGTTGCAGGTCCCTCCACATCAGTGGCATGGAAGACTTGCTGCTCTATCTCGCAAGTTCCGAAGACGAAACACAATTCTGCCTCCATGTCCTAGAGATCATCTCTCTCATGTTCCGAGAACAGGTAACACCAACTCTTCACTTTCTCTTATTAAAGTGGGAACTTCCTAGGTTGTCAGACATCTCAAACTCTATGTGGAGTCTACAGTTTGTATACTTTATAAATCACTAAGTAGTGAACTAATAGTAATTGCACAAACTCTTAGGTTTTACAGATCAATAGACTTTCTAGTGAAATAATAAAATGTAAACTTCCACAGCAAACCATGTATCGCGTCATATTGGCAGACCTGCCTACCATTCCGGATTGTCCGCAATCATTCTGGAAACACAACTCAAATTACGGTATTACGGTGAGGGGTGAAAATATTATGGATTCTTTCTTTATTACAATGATCGTCAATCACTTCCGTGCTCCTCACATTTAGCTTCCACTATATTCAACAGGTGGCAGCATATATACGCAGCTTGTTGTGACATGGTGTTTCATTGGCTGCTTCTGGTCGTAATCTGACCAGTAGGAAACAGTGTTATAATAAATTCACATTTCCACGCTCAAACAAAAAGAAGTCACGCGGCACGAAATGATGGCGGAGATCGAAATGGCACCACTCTAGTCAAGAAGAAACGTGTGCTGCAAAAGTTTATAATAGCAGCATACTGATGGCACTCTAACCAAACATGTCTTGTGTGGACAGTGGACACAACCAGTCGTGGCACTTGTGACTTGTGTAGAATCCGGACCCACCTCGATTTCGCCGTTATAACTTGAGTTTTGCCTAACTTTGATACCTCAGCCTCAGAATTTCATTATAAAGTTAGTTCTGTTGTTCAACATTAACCCAGGCATGTTTACTTTAACCCTGCAGGTGACCAATGGTAAAATTCCACGGTGTACACAATTTGGAGCTATTTGTAGGGGTGCTTTTAAAAAAATCACAACTTCGCTAATACGTATCGCAAAAATATGATTGAGCTATCATTTTGTTGGCAAAAAGACCTTTTATTATTATGCAGTGATGATATTTGCATAACATCAAATAATCATGAAGATATAACTGTTTAAAGTTTATATAAAATAAATGCAAAACAATATTTTGTTCCCCCTACTACTAGCTAATTTCCGAGTGGTTGTATGTGTCAATGTCCAATTAGAGAAATGTAGCCATGCATATAAGATAATGAGTACACAAAAAATTAATCAAATATACTCAGAAGTTTTTTATATGAATTTTTTAGGTAGACCCATGTAATTATATCTTCATGAACTATTCTTCATGAACGTCAGAACGAGGGTAAAGTAGAAACCCAAGTTTGCCCAGTGACAAAATAATTATTGTATGCAATGTGACAAATGTAGCTGTACATTTCAGCTGCGTGATAGTGAAAACTAGACTCAAATATATTCAGATCTTTTCATTTTATTGTATTTTTCGTAGAACGTTCAAATACAACCAATACGGCAATAGGCCTCGTAGGCCTACCGTTGCGCGCCGTGGTGCACCTGTCCGATAACTTGACGTATCTATTATCAATTTCCTTACATATCAATAAAGTAAGTAATACCTACAGTTCCTAATTACACACCTATATATGTCATCAGGTTATAGGACATGTTGTATTTGAATTCTGAATGCATCGTATCCTTCGCTGGCGGACCGAGTAGGCTGGCCGAATCGGCCCATGTCCGGGTGCAAGACAGCGATGTCCGGCTCGCCCAGCAACTTGCATAATATCCACTTCAAAACAGCCCCCAAAGTCTGTGTAACTGTCTGAACTAGTATAATAACTTGATCCACAAATACTGTAATGTATTTTGCTGATATATTGCCGCGGACATTTGAAATAATTCAATTTATATAATCGAAGCGAGACAAAAAACATGGCGGACTTTCGTCGTGATGGAATGAAACCAGCGTCAACAAGAAGACGTTTTAGAGCCATGCGCTGTTTGGTTGACCGTTGATGTAAATTTATTTGGATAGACAAATCGTTGGGCTTTCCATCGGTACCTCCATTTCCCTGTTTAGACCATATGAATGGGAATGTAAAATCCTGACGCAGGGCGTAGAAAAATCGGCCATATTTGGGCATCTACTACTATGACATTTTAAAGCTTGGTTGTGATTTGCTATTACTAAATCATGACGCGATACAACTCATTGATAAAAATGCCACAGGAAGAAGAATAATTCAGCTTTCCAATGATACCTCGCATTCCCCTGTCAGTTGCAAGTGACAACATTTTTTTTTTAAAAGAGTGATACTGAATCGGGCCAAAAATCGGCCGGGAGCAGTTTTGCACTGATCGCACGGGCCGAATTCGGCCCAGTGGCCACCTGTAGGGTTAAAGAATATTGAATCTTAGAGCATTTTTGAGGCATAAGTAGCGCCCCGGTTTGCACCAACATACGCCTCTATATCACCCATTTTACGAGCGCGATGCGGTAACACACGGCCGCAGCTGTGCAGACTAGTGCAAACCGGGTTGCTATTTGGGCTTCTAAAGTGCGCTAAGACAATGTTTTCATAATATAAATGAAGGAACTACACAAGTGCTCTAGTCGCAACAGTGTGCAGTGTAAAGTTTGACATGCATTCAACTTGCACCTGTTGATTCTGAACTTAGAATTTGGAGACTACCAATACATGCATTGAGCACTCTGATGATCGTGTGTTTCTCTCTATAGTAAAGTTTACAATGTAAATCTCCGAATGGTATTTGTTATTTGCTGTTTATTACATAATCTGGCAGTAATGTGGAATTTTGCTTGAGTCAGCATGCTGTTTTTGAAAGATACTTAAAATCAGAATTACAATGGTTAGTATTAAACAACACAAAATTATTGAGATTCTTTCAGTTGCTTAAAGTTTGAAAAGACAGTAAAACAGTTCTAGTCATTGTAAATTAGCTACGCCTATAGTGTATAGAGTTACCCTTCTTCACGTTTGAATTCCACCAATGCTGGTTATGAACATCTACCTTACCTTGTTAACTGGACGCTTCGAAACACCTCACAATTTATTAGAGACAATTATGTTTTGAGTACAACTATCATCATAGTCACAGTATTAAAGTATTACTGACAGTGGTGTTCTTTTCCTGACAGTATCTGACACGGTTCTGAAGTATTACTGACAGCAGGCCTATATTCCTGAAAATCAGTGTAAATGGGAAGACGGATTACTGACAGGACGTTTTTGGGGTAGGCAGGTCTGCACTGGCCTATTCTGTGTGCAAACCCAAAACAGCATCTAAGTCATGTCCCAACAATATTGTGGTTTTGGCAGAAATGAATACTTTATGATCCCATGAAAAACAAACATCTAGGTAAGGCAGAAAACAAAGGTCATAGACGTGATAGAACAAATTAGAAGACAGAAGTGGACCTCAGCAGACTACAAGATAACCGATGGACATTGTGTATCACAACCTGGAGACCTTACGAAGGGAAACGATCTAGAGGAAGACCGGCGAGACGGTGGAGAGACGAACTAGATGAGTACTGGAAGGGCACCATCTGGCAGAGGATAGTGCAAGACAGGCAGATTTGGAAACGACATGCTGAGGCCTTCGCCCAACCCCTGGACATAAATCACACTACAGCTGCACAATGATGATGATGATCCTATTTTTTAACAATGTACGGAAAAAAACTACTTAAGCTATTTCAACAATCAAGGTGTCATTTTATCGCTTATAATCGGTGTAATCAGAAAATGTACAAAACTCAGCAGTGTGCAGTTTGTATCACACTGAGTGCAGCTTATTTATCTATTATACATGCGTGCTTGCATTGTTACATGTATCCTTGGTATACATGCCTGTACTGCCGGTCGGTATGGTTTGTTAAAAAAACTAACTGGGTGTGTTTATGTTGAATGAAATGAGTTTGTTGTTGTGCGTCAGACGGCAGAGCAGCTGGCCACCTCTGGTGTGGCAAGGTCTCTCTCGGAGAAAGAACAAGACGAGAGGTCTGTACAGTCTCTACTCTCCTTCCTTCTCTCTATCACATCACTTTCTATCATACTCTAACTGTTGATGGTGTATACGTGCATGCATGCATGAGTGTGTGAGTGTGAGCTGGTGTGTATATGATAAATAAAAAATAGTCAAATTGACTAGTGACAGAAAATTGCTTCTTGAACACTAACTTCCACTTGATCTCTTTTTTGTTTACTATATCGTATACTAGCCGAGTTACCCGGCGTTGCCCAGGGGAAAAAGGTGGTCATATATGTCCGCAGATCATTTGCACTGAAATCTAAAAAAAAGTATTGTTGACATAATTATGAACACTGAAAATAGACCAAACCTAAAATGCCAAACATTTGAGTTCCAGACACCCTAAGTCCATCCGAAATGTTTACAGCCTACCCGCATTAATAAATTGTAACTAGTCACTGGCCTAGTTGTTACGACAACCCTTTGCCAGAAATCGCACGCGCTTACCTGTGTAACCAGCAACAGGCAGCTGAGTTACGCGTCCGGGATTTTGTAACATTAATAACATAAAAACTAATACATTTGTCTGCATACACCCAGTGACACATTTGTACATGGAATAATTACCTGTACAATGATGTAGAAAAACATTATATTCCGTTCTACGAACTATTTCAATGGGCCCAGTAGATCACATGCAAAATTTCAGCCCGATAGATACAAAACTGATGGAGATGTGGGTGCACATACAAACAGAGAACGTACTGTTTTATAATATATATATATTACACAATGTATGTTCCCTGTCAAATTTTGTGGATGATTTGTGTGCATTGTATTGGTTCAGTTAGTATACGACGGAGCCATGTGCAGCTTTGAGTGTAACTATACATTTGCTATAAAGGCTATTTCTACTTTTACATTTTGGCTGCTTTGAATAAATATTGAGTTTTAGATAAGTGACTTTGTTATATATATATTTTTATATTTATTTTCTGAATATGTACACATTGTGGTTGTGTGTTGCAGGGAGCTGGAACTGATGCGGGAGAGAGAGAGGGCACAGAAGAGGGCTAACATGCTCAAGTACAGTGCCAGGTGGGTGGCGGACATCTCACATGTGGTGTCAGTTTGTTATAGAATAAACACATTGAAGGTACGTTTCTTAAGTTCAAAACAGTGGTCATGATTTGTGCCAAGTCGAAATTGTGAACACAACATTAAAATACTAAAACAGCTGTAATTGGCATTCGTTGTAGTGGCACAAATCTCTACCAACAAATACCTTTGAAGTTCAATATTCCCACACGCCAAACCACAAGGTGGGTGAAGTATGACTGATTTAGCAAAGTTCCTACTAATAATTGCCACCGCAGGTTGATTCGTTGTAACAGAGCCAACAATCTCTGTTAACTTACAGTGTTACAGTGGAACCTTACAGTGAAGGTTACCTTTGACACTGGAGAACAGTTACCTGAATTGCGAGGTTTGGGACTCTAGGGTGAATGTAATTGCGAGGTGGCTGCATTACAGAGGTGACCTTAATGCGAGGTTCGACAGTGGTTTATTTTATTACTCACATCTTTGTATTGTCAATCATCAGCCCTTCCCGACAGTTTAGTTCTGTTGCAGGCACTCATGTTTTGGTGGGACTTATACCGTCAACAACATGAAGTCAATCAGCGACCGAGACGTCATCTTTCACCGTCGTCTTGGTAACATTGAAGACGTCACGTTTGACCACAACAAGCCCAAGAAGAAGCGGCCCAAGAACCGCACTCCAATAACAGAGGTTGAGTTGACACGGAGGTCGACGCTCAGTATCCGCGCATTCCTGCGAGAGTTCTGTGTTCAGCTGCTGGAGAACTGCTACAATCCACTCATGTACTACGTCAAGGTATGTCCACCTATGGTTGCCATGGTAACGCTTGCTTCGTTGCCATGGTAATGCTTGCTTTGTTGCCGTGGTAACACTTGCTTCATTGCCAGGAAACGTATGTCGGAGTTAAGCAGAATTATTTTGTTTCTACTAGTCTTTTATTTCCCAACTGTAGATGTTTTGTTTGCCACTTCACCACAATGTTTAATTTCAGTGCTTCATTTAGATAGTGAAAACCAGAAATTGTGCAGAATGTTATTTAGTTTCTACATGCATCGTACACAACATACGCACATGCTCATACACACTTGCATGCTCTGACTAGCATTCAGATACATGCGTGCCCTTTTATGCACGCACACACACACTCACACAGATACATACATACATGCACTTTCTCTAACACACACACCTGCACACATGCACACACACACATACACACACACACACACACACTCACTCACTCACTCACACACACACACACACACTTACCAGAGAAGTGGCGTTGATGTTGGAATGCCAAGAGATAACAACTTATGTATTGCTTCAATGATCCAAGGACTCACTTGTCTTCACATGTCCCTGTCCCATACCCGTCACCTTGCTCATCTCTTTATGACATGGAAACAGGTTCACTGTTGTCTTCTGTTTTCCCAAATCTTTGTTCGTCCCCGTGTCAGTGTTCACTTTAGAGTTGTGAATAGATGCTGCAGAAATCATAGAATGTGTTACTGCTATATTGCTACTGGCACCCGGCAGGACGTGCTGGTGCGGTCGAAGGCACAGGAGAATGACGAGACGTACTACCTGTGGGCAACAAGGTTCTTCATGGAGTTTAACCGCAGATACAACTTTCGCATCGACCTCGTCAGGTAACTTAACATTAGTACTCACTGCTTAACTTGTTTAGTCCGTCATCATTCATCCTCACCCAATCACCTCCTGTCCCGTCTCACACAGTCCTCCCATCACAGTTGTCGCCTTCTTCTGTGACTCTGGAGCTGTTCCGTCTTTGCTCACTTTGCAAGTTTGCATTCAACCTTGCCAGGTGGCCTGTCCATCTCATCCAGCTTCTCACCAGTCTTCCTGGTGCACTGGTGCATATATATATATATATACAGTCAAACCTCCCTTTACAGCCACCTCAGTAATACAGCAACCTCACAATTAAGGTCAATCCTGGACAGTCCCAAATTCTTTCTGTAACACTAAATGAGAGCAAATTAGTCCCTATTGTGTTGTGTAAATTGTGTTACATTGTGTTTTGTGATGTGTCATGTTGTGCTATGTGATATTATGTTGAATGATGTTGCGTTGTGTTATGTGGTGTTGTGCATCCTCCCGCATCAGGGGTCGCTGCTGCTGATTACGTCAGTCCCATCCAGCAGTACCCCTGGCTGATCGCTTTGCGAAACTCTGAATTTAAGCTCAGCCTATCAAATCGCTCACTAGATTAGTAGATCTACTCAGGTCAGGTGGTTATAATGAAACTAATTTCAACCAACCGTGGGTCATGTCACATGCAATGTTTAGGAAGTAGAAGCAATTATTGGAATACACAGTACCGCTAAGCTGCTCATGCTAATGGGGGAACGGGTCATTATATATTGGGATTCCCAGAAGTCGTTTATCCGTCTTCAAATTGGGGCGGGTATTTGCGCTGTTCTCACGGGTGATGCAGTCGTGACTGGCGAAGTCAATTACTAGTTTGACTCAGCTAACTTCCGTACTTCGCGTAGGGGATCAGCCAGGGCTAGTTTTGCATGGCAAACAGCCCTGGCTTGCAAGGATGGTGTTGTGTGATGTTGTGTTGTGTTACGTGATAAGATGTTGTGTTATGTGATGTGATGTTGTGTTATGTGATGTGATGTGATGTTATGTTATGTTATGTTATGTGATGTTGTGTTGTGTTATGTTACGTGATGTTATGTTGTGTTATGTTATGTGATGTTTTGTTATGTGATGTTGTGTTGTGTTATGTGGTGTTGTGTGATGTTATGTTGTGTGGTGTTATGTGATGTTATGTTGTATGATGTTATGTGGTGTTGTGTGATGTTATGTTGTGTGGTGTTATGTTATGTTGTATTATGTTATGTGATGTTATGTTGTGTTATGTTGTGTTATGTTGTGTTATGTTGTGTGATGTTATGTTGTGTTATGTTTTGTTATGTTATGTTGTGTTATGTTGTGTTATGTTATGTGGTGTTGTGTTGTGTTATGTTATGTTTTGTTATGTGATGTGTTATGTTATGTGATGTTGTGTTGTGTTGTGTTGTGTTGTGTTGTGTTGTGTTATGTTATGTTATGTTGTGTTATGTTATGTTGTATTATGTTATGTGATGTCATGTTGTGTTATGTTGTGTTATGTTGTGTGATGTTATGTTGTGTTATGCAATGTTATGTTGTGTTGTGTTGTGTTGTGTTGTGTTGTGTTATGTGGTGTTGTGTTGTGTTGTGTTGTGTTGTGTTGTGTTGTGTGATGTGATGTTGTGTTGTGTTGTGTTGTGTTGTGTTGTGTAATGTGATGTTATGTTGTGTTATGCAATGTTATGTTGTGTTGTGTTGTGTTATGTGATGTTGTGTTGTGTTATGTTGTGTTATGTTATGTGATGTTGTGTAATGTTATGTTATGTGATGTTGTGTTATGCAATGTTATGTTGTGTTGTGTTGTGTTGTGTTGTGTTGTGTTGTGTTGTGTTGTGTTGTGTTGTGTTGTGTGATGTGATGTGATGTGATGTGATGTGATGTTATGTGATGTTGTGTTGTGTAATGTTATGTGATGTTATGTTGTGTTATGCAATGTTATGTTGTGTGTGCAGTGAGACGATGTCTGTCCAGTCGTTCCACAACATCCACATGAACCTGCAAACCTTCCACGAGATGATTCTGACCAACAAGAAAGAGGCAGTCATCTGGTCACGCAGGTGAGAGGATCTACACACCGAGAGCATCTGGCAAGGAGGCACTTACGTGTGTAGAGTGCCTGGGAAATAACCAGAATAACAGTTAACATTGAACTACAGTCAAACATTTGACTGAATTGGTCATTGCAGTAGTCCCTCCCTTCAGCGGACCCTCTGACGAGGGAACACCCGCTATGTGTGGACAGTTTGTCAATGTATGGACTGGTTTGCCATGTTAATGTCCCTCTGATAGGGGACACCTCGTGGACATGGACAGCAGACAGGATATTTTGGTTACATGTCCCTGCTAAGGTGGTCAGTATTAATTAATTCGATGATTTTTTGTCAAATTTGTTTAGAAAATGGCGGACAAACACTGAAACAGCGCAGTGTGTAGCAATGAAAACACCAAAGTCCAAGTTACACGTGTAGCCATAACGACGATCTTGTCTTCCTCCCTGTACTCCTTGTGTTTGTCCAAACTACTTAGAATTCCTTTGATCATGCTCAATAAACTGTAGGCAGGGTGAATGTAGAGAAAGGTATTGTTTATTTTGCCCTGGCATCAATCAGATTCGCTGATGTCAACATGTCTTCGGGCGGCCTTTGTGCATTCAGCCCCAGCCAAGGCTTTATCTTGGTTTTGTTTTTAGGGGTGTGTAAATTGCAATTAAGATTGAAAATAGGATGTATACAAGATTCAGATCAATTGTTTTCAATGCAGTCGGACATTAATCCTAATCTGTAGTGAAATAATATGACAGTATCATCAAATTATGCTCTGCTATGCAAAACGACATGATTGTAAAGCAGGTCACCTGTGTGTGGAAAACATAAACTTGGTGCTAGCATATGAAACGGTGGATCGCATTATCAAGTGACACACAACACGTGCATTCATGAATCTTTCAAGATTGGATGAAAGACGAAATGAGATAATTATCAATTGTACCTGTTCTAGTTTTTAATGTTTAATAAAAATTTGCAGTGAGAGTATCAGTCGACTTAAATATTTGGTTGCTCATCTCCAGGTTACTATTTTCCATCTTGTAGGCGGCCGCCAAACTTGTGAACTTACGAGTTAGTTACAAAGTATTTTAGTGAAGGAAAATCTAAATCATTTGAGTTGTTTTTGGTTAGTGTGAATACTGGCATATGGTATCGCGCAACAACTTCTTTGAGAATACAACGCCGAACCGATACCGTCACGTAGACTAGTGGCAGTGTGCAGTTACAGAAAATCACAGATCACAAACGGCAAGGGGTTGTCGGGCGGACCGTTCCGGGTGGACAATAATCAACATTATCAATAATTTTGACTTCAAGACCAACTGTTTATTTTAGTACAACACAGTAATATAGAGATCATAAATATGCATAGGTTAAATTACTATCAAATAATGCGTAGATGTATTTCTACCATGTCTATGTACGGTGGTTGTACTGAAGTCTGAACTCCCACACCGAAATGCCTGTCCCTCCGATGAGCAGACACCTGCAATGTCGGGACACTTATGCCTGGATACAGATGTGTCCGCTGAAGGGAGGGACTACTGTAGTACTTATGCCTGGGTACAGATGTGTCCACTGAAGGGAGGGACTACTGTAGTACTTATGCCTGGGTACAGATGTGTCCACTGAAGGGAGGGACTACTGTAGTATTTATGCCTGGATACAGATGTGTCCGCTGAAGGGAGGGACTACTGTAGTACTTATGCCTGGGTACAGATGTGTCCACTGAAGGGAGGGACTACTGTAGTACTTATGCCTGGGTACAGATGTGTCCGCTGAAGGGAGGGACTACTGTAGTACTTATGCCTGGGTACAGATGTGTCTGCTGATGGGAGGGACTACTGTAGTACTTATGCCTGGGTACAGATGTGTCCGCTGAAGGGAGGGACTACTGTAGTACTTATGCCTGGATACAGATGTGTCCGCTGAAGGGAGGGACTACTGTAGTACTTATGCCTGGGTACAGATGTGTCCACTGAAGGGAGGGACTACTGTAGTACTTATGCCTTGGTACAGATGTGTCCACTGAAGGGAGGGACTACTGTAGTACTTATGCCTGGATACAGATGTGTCCGCTGAAGGGAGGGACTACTGTAGTACTTATGCCTGGGTACAGATGTGTCCACTGAAGGGAGGGACTACTGTAGTACTTATGCCTGGGTACAGATGTGTCCGCTGAAGGGAGGGACTACTGTAGTACTTATGCCTGGGTACAGATGTGTCTGCTGATGGGAGGGACTACTGTAGTACTTATGCCTGGGTACAGATGTGTCCACTGAAGGGAGGGACTACTGTAGTACTTATGCCTGGGTACAGATGTGTCCACTGAAGGGAGGGATTACTGTAGTACTTATGCCTGGGTACAGATGTGTCCACTGAAGGGAGGGACTACTGTAGTACTTATGCCTGGGTACAGATGTGTTCACTGAAGGGAGGGACTACTGTAGTACTTTTTATGCCTGGGTACAGATGTGTCCACTGAAGGGAGGGACTACTGTAGTACTTATGCCTGGGTACAGATGTGTCCACTGAAGGGAGGGACTACTGTAGTACTTATGCCTGGGTACAGATGTGTCCACTGAAGGGAGGGACTACTGTAGTACTTATGCCTGGGTACAGATGTGTCCACTGAAGGGAGGGACTACTGTAGTACTTTTTATGCCTGGGTACAGATGTGTTCACTGAAGGGAGGGACTACTGTAGTACTTATGCCTGGGTACAGATGTGTCCGCTGAAGGGAGGGACTACTGTAGTACTTATGCCTGGGTACAGATGTGTCCACTGAAGGGAGGGACTACTGTAGTACTTATGCCTGGGTACAGATGTGTCCACTGAAGGGAGGGACTACTGTAGTACTTATGCCTGGGTACAGATGTGTCCACTGAAGGGAGGGACTACTGTAGTACTTATGCCTGGGTACAGATGTGTCCACTGAAGGGAGGGACTACTGTAGTACTTATGCCTGGGTACAGATGTGTCCGCTGAAGGGAGGGACTGCTGTAGTTAGAAAGACAGATAATAAGTCTATGTCGGGGTGAGCGGCATTGTACAAAGATACTTGGTGAATGGGTCTCTGTGCAACAGTGGTCGTTTAAGTGTTTTTATTCAGCCATGTTATTTCACTGGTGGACAAAGGCAGAGACCGTCGTGTCGTGTGATCTTGTCCTGTGTTCCTGGCCATCTTATTTTTTATCTTTCCTGCCTTCTTCCATGTAGAAATTGTCACTCAGTTGTTTCATTTATTGTCAGTTCTTGCCAAATGTTCACCTCAGCTGAGTTTGTTCTGATTTCTTTTCCTATTTCATCTTCCATTTGTTCCTTTTTGGTATCTTCTACAAAATTGTATTGTCTGTTGGTTAAATTAGATGAGTTATTGTTTTCACAATGCAATGTATACAGAACATATAAATTATAGGTCGCTGTCATAATCAGCATTCAAATTATAAATGTAGGATTATTAAATACAAAATTCTATAGATTCTGTTGTAACCATAGATTCTATAGTCACCATAGTTCTGTACAGGAAGAAACAGCCTCATTGGGACAAAAATAACTTTGAAGAAACTTCCAATTGTGTGTGATACTACATTGATTCCTGTCACTGTAATGACACCTGACACCCTACGAAAATAATTACTTTTATATGCCGGGTACTGTATGCTTTCGGACACCTATTGTATTTACGTATCCAGATACCTGCAGTACATACAGTACTTACAGTACGTACAGTTCATACAATACATACAGTGCATACAATACGTACAGTGCATATAATACGTACAGTGCATACAATATGTACAGTGCATACAGTACGTACAGTGCATACAATATGTACAGTAAGTACTGTGCATACAATATGTACACTATGTACAGTGCATACAATACGTACAGTGCATATAATACGTACAGTGCATACAATATGTACAGTACGTACAGTGCATACAATATGTACAGTGCATACAATATGTACAGTGCATACAATACGTACAGTGCATATAATACGTACAGTGCATACAATATGTACAGTGCATACAATATGTACAGTGCATACAATATGTACAGTGCATACAATACGTACAGTGCATATAATACGTACAGTGCATACAATATGTACAGTGCATACAATATGTACAGTGCATACAATATGTACAGTGCATATAATACGTACAGTGCATACAATATGTACAGTACATACAGTGCATACAATATGTACAGTGCATACAATATGTACAGTGCATACAATACGTACAGCACCTACAGTACGTACAATATGTACAGTACGTACAGTGCATACAATATGTACAGTACGTATAGTGCATACAATACGTACAGTACATACAATATGTACAGTGCATACAATATGTACAGTGCATACAATACGTACAATATGTACAGTACGTACAGTGCATACAATATGTACAGTACGTACAGTGCATACAATACGTACAGTACATACAATACGTACATTATGCACAGTACATAAGGACAGTGTATTTTCAGATGCCAAAACAATTGTTTTTGTTCTGTAAAGTTTTCGGACAGCTGAGAATTTACTTACTTTTATGTATCGACTACACACTGCCATTACGGTGTGTTGCTTTATTGGAAATACCAGATATTGTCGATGGTCTGTAGTTACTCTCTGTGCCACCAGGTTGCACTTGGCGTTGAATGCGTACCACGAGCTACTGCAGACAATGTTGGCTATGGAGAAGACAAACGACCCCCAGCTTAGGGACAGTGTCAACGTCATGAAAAGTAAGAAATCATCAACCAAACATGACCTGCCACAGCACAGCGGGTTCGGGTTAGGGTATTAAGACGCAACATTGTGAAATGGTGTTTTGTACCTTCTGCGATTCCACAGACCAGGAGCTTTAAAGTGATACCTCATTTGTTGAAATATCTTCAGTAGTTTGAGATTTTTTGCTAAAATTGAAGTAAACTTGAAAAAAGCAATGTTTGGAGAAACTTGGTCATTTTTACCCTCATTTTCTATTGTTTTTCTATCCGTGGGTTCATAAATTCATGTATTTTATTAGTTTGAGATTATTTGTTGAGGAAAATAAACTGCACATTGAAAGATGAGTTTGTAAGGTACGCATTTATGTAAAATCACAAAATTGATAGGACATGGCCTGGATGGCTATTTTAAGCTCACGTGCAGAATAGGCCTGTGAAACTTAGTCTCTGTGACAGGTGACGTGTGAGTGCGCCAGGTCCACAGCTATGACTGTAGCAGTGAGACAGAATCATATAAGTGTTTGTTAGACACAAAATTATATGACATAATATTGTTGCAACCAGCAATTAAAATGGTGTTGTCTGTAACCATTGTTGAATATAATGTCATATACTTACGTAAAAGGAGAAAGCTTTTTGGCTTATCGAGATTCCAACCCTTTTTATCTACGTGTATCCCTGGCTTAACTTCATCTTTCAATCAACATCAAAATACTAACTTAGAATGCACATTTACCGTGCTGAATAATATCGTGAATCATTGTTTCATATGCGGTTGACGAATTCATATTTTGGCACACCAGTAGCTTTGTGTTTATCGCTGCGAAAAGCTAATATTTGCGATGCAACAATAATTGAAAATAAACTGAATCCATAAAATTTACTAACAGCAGTTTACAACAAGAACGTGTTTCAATAGTCGGTGAGATTGCGATGTTAACATGAAGAAAGTGTGGAGAGCGATGTACGCGTGGTAGATCGCTGGACTGTCGATCGAGGGGATTGTGGTTCGATTCAACATGCCGCCGTTTTGAAACTTAGGCAATTTCGTTCACCTCACGTTGCCTGCGTCTTTCGGAAGATACACCATCAGGTCCCTTCTACCTGGTGTGTCTACCAGGGGAAGTAAAAGACCCCACTCAGGGGGTAAATGTGAACCTGTCGTAGACTCACAGAGTGGTGATCTCCATCTCTAACCCACGGGATCTTGCTCCAAGCGGCCGCAGTTGCTTCCCAAATCGGACGTGTGAAAGACGCCGAGCAGGCAGTGTAGATAGTATATACACTGTATCATTGGACCCACTGGGTCCTGTATGAATGTACATACACTGTATCATGGGACCCACTGGGTCCTATATGAATGTACATACACTGTATAATTGGACTCACTGGGTCCTGTATGAATGTACATACACTGTATCATTGGACCCACAGGATGAAAGCTACAGATCTGTAGCTGTAGGAATGATGTCAGTTTTGTCAAACACACAAAGCTGCCAACAGAACGATATTATTATTTCAAACAAATTCTGTGATGTTAGTTTTGTAAAGATTTTGTTTAGTGTATTTAAATTGTGATCGAGCTGAGCCGCAGCCTGACTCTCTGCTTGCAGGCAATGTCTTCTACATGCTCGAGTACAGAGACATCTTCCTGATGCTTCTCAAGGACTTTGATGAGACCAGACAGTCGAGGTGGGTGTATATTTGCGATGCAACATTAAGATTTTCCCTACTAGGCTGAAGTAAAACACATTTTTCCGATTCTTAAGCAAGGTGTATTTGTGAATTTCAATTGCAGTCGCCAAAGTCAGGCGAACCTGCTGGAGGCGCAGTTTTGCAGAAGCTAAGACCGGCAGGAGGGAAACACGATTCAATTGACGTCGGCTCAAAACAAACACTAGCTCCACATTTACTGTGTCTAAAGTTAATTGACCATAGTCAAACAAAACAAGTGACAGTTATTACCGCGTTGACATAGTTTGCCAAAGCGCCCATTTTTGGTAAATAAATCCATTTTATGAAATGTCGCTGACGGATGGAACGCCTCCAGACGATGTTAAGATAAAATGTAATGAAAATATACAGTGAGGTAGATGAAAGTAACAAAGTTGAAAGTAGCATTACCTTAGAAAAACTACTTCGTTACAAGTAAAAGTAGTTAGCACAAATTGTACTTCATTATAATTAGTTACTAGAAAAAACTATTCAAGTAGAGTAACAAAGTAGTTTTAATTCATTACATGACACCACTGCCTAATTGTGAAGGTGTGTTTGTGTCCATGTTAAAGGATCTACTTGTCAAGGTGTGTTTGTATCCATGTTAAAGGACCTACTTGTCAAGGTGTTTTTATATCCATGTTAAAGGAACTACTTGTAAAGGTGTATCTATCCATGTTAAAGTACCTACTTGTGACGGTGTGCCTGTCTCCATGTTAAAGTACCTACTTGTGACGGTGTGCCTGTATTCATGCTAAAGGACCTACTTGTGACGGTGTGCCTGTATTCATGCTAAAGGACCTACTTGTGACGGTGTGCCTGTATTCATGCTAAAGGACCTACTTGTGACGGTGTGCCTGTATTCATGCTAAAGGACCTACTTGTGACGGTGTGCCTGTATTCATGCTAAAGGACCTACTTGTGACGGTGTGCCTGTATTCATGCTAAAGTACCTACTTGTGACGGTGTGCCTGTATTCATGCTAAAGGACCTACTTGTGACGGTGTGCCTGTATTCATGCTAAAGGACCTACTTGTGACGGTGTGCCTGTATTCATGCTAAAGGACCTACTTGTGACGGTGTGCCTGTATTCATGCTAAAGGACCTACTTGTGACGGTGTGCCTGTATTCATGCTAAAGGACCTACTTGTGACGGTGTGCCTGTATCCATGTTAAAGTACCTACTTGTGACGGTGTGCCTGTATTCATGCTAAAGGACCTACTTGTGAATGTATGTTTGTATGTTAAAAGAAATAAAAACAAGGCATTAGCTAAAATCAGTTTTCTATGTGTACCCAAAGTTTAACATTGCATGTAACATTCAAGAACATTAAAAAATACAAAAAAATACATTTGTAGCATAAATTCGATTTTAAACCCGTCTGTGTAGCGATTCCCGTGGAAAATAAAAATTCAATGAGCTAGGCGATCATGTGGTACTTTAACGTCACATATGACTCACACTCGCCGCAGGCCGACCCTTTCTATGCATTCAGAGCATGTTTACATGGATAGTTTTGGGGTCGAAACGAGCGTCAGAATGAGTTGTTATGCAATAATCCGATGTAATACAAACACTAGTCATCATAGAGGAACAAGCAGTTATCTTACGGTTCCACATGAATTCAATTTTATTCAAAACAATGAATGCGAATGAGCCTATAAGTCGACTAGGTATCGCCGAGCTTGGGCTCGTTTTCAGAATAATTATATCGAATGCAACCAACGGGAGATAATGTACACCAATATACATACATAGCAAACATATATCGTATCCAGCTACAGAAAGTAACGTGTATAAGTGTATAATCTTATAATATCACTAGAATATCGATGTATGAAGGATGAGTTGTACAATTTATCATAACAACTTAAATCAGTCAGCGAATTTCTGTCGGTCCTGCTAGCTCATTTGGTAAAGGCGATGGTTCCTTGGTATTTATTTTGTAATCGGGCGACGCCGGTTCGATCCCGACACCAAACCATTGATTTTTTTAACACTTTTTTGTTAATGTTTTCACCAAGTACAGACCTGTACTATAAACCAAATCATTTTTATACTATGATGCACTGTGTGTAAATATTTTTGTAGTAATTATTTATTCGCCACAAAAATGAAAATGTGGTAATTATATATATAACGATGTTTCTAAATTGTATTTATCCAGACAGATCACCATTTGTTTTCACATATATAATTACAATATATTACCGTACAATATATATATACAGTTAATACATTCTATATCCATTATATTATATTTGTTTGGATAAATACAATTTAGAAACATCGTTATATAATTCCCATATTTTAATTTTTGTGGCGAATAAATAATTACTACAAAAATAATAAAAATATTTACAAACAATGCATCCTAGTATAAAAATGATTTGGTTTATATTACTTGGTGAAAACATAAACAAAAAAAGTTTAAAAAAATCAATGGTTTCGTGTCGGGATCGAACCGGCGTCGCCCGATTACAAAATAAATGCCAAGGAATCAACGCCTTTACCAAATGAGCAAGCAAGACCAACAGAAATTTGCTGACTGATTTAAGTTG
Organism: Paraescarpia echinospica; assembly: GCA_020002185.1. NCBI lineage: Eukaryota > Metazoa > Annelida > Polychaeta > Sabellida > Siboglinidae > Paraescarpia > Paraescarpia echinospica. The sequence continues at coordinate 65,605,336 of CM034533.1, read as the reverse complement.
TTATGATAAATTGTACAATTCCTCCTTCATACATCGATATTTTAGTGATATTATAAGATTATACACGTTTCTTTCTGTAGCTGGAAAAAATATATGTATGTTTATTGGTGTAGATTATCTCCCGTTGATTGCATCCGATATAATTATTCTAAAAACGAGCCCAAGCTCGGCGAAACCTAGTCGACTTGTAGCCCCATTCGCATTCATTGTTTTGAATAAAATTGGAATCATGTGGAACCGTAAGATAACTGCTTGTTCCTCTATGATGACTAGTGTTTGTATTACGTCGGAATATTGCACAATAACTCGTTCTGACGCTCGTTTCGACCCAAAAGCTATCCTTGTAAACATGCTCTGAATGCATGGAAAGGGTCGGCCTGATGCGAGTTTGAGTCATAAGTGACGTCACATCTCGGCATCCCGAAAAGCACCCCAAAAATATGCATATTCAAAAATGTCCGGATGCACACCATAAAATGTGGAATTTCTAATTCATTGAAGTTTTTGATTTTTTTGGCTTGGAGGACATGGAAATAGATAGCAGGATGTAATATAATATGAATTCAAGCCATAGATGTTGTTATTCTCTTTAAAGGACCTACTTGTCAAGGTGTGTTTGTATCCATGTTAAAGGACCTACTTGTCAAGGTGTGTTTGTATCCATGTTAAAGGACCTACTTGTGAAGGTGTGTCTATCCATGTTAAAGTACCTACTTGTGAAGGTGTGTCTGTATTCATGCTAAAGGACCTACTTGTGAATGTATGTTTGTATGTTAAAGGACCTACTTGTCAAGGTATGTTTGTATGTTAAAGGACCTACTTGTTAAGATGTGTTGTCTTACTTGTGAAGGTAAAGGACCTACTGGTGGATATGTTTTTGTATATTTTAAAAAGGACCTACTTGTGAAGATATGTTTGTGTGTATCCATGTTAAAGGACCTACTTGTGAAGATATGTTTGTGTGTATCCATGTTAAAGGACCTACTTGTGAAGATATGTTTGTGTGTATCCATGTTAAAGGACCTACTTGTGAAGATATGTTTGTGTGTATCCATGTTAAAGGACCTACTTGCTAAAGGACTAATTGTTTTATGGACAGATTTGTGTATCTGAGTGTTTATATCTTTGTTGAAATGCCTACTTGTAGTTTGGACCAGTTTGTGAAGCAGTATTTCTATGTGTTAAAGGACCTACTTGAAGGACCTGGTTGAAGCAACCCATCTATTTGTGAAGATGCTCGAGTCGTATTCGAAGAGCCGTGGCCACCTGGTGGTACAGCGTAAGAAGCGCCACGGTGGGCACCGAAAGAAGAAACAGAAATGTAAGGATGCTCTTTTTCATCTTTCTAGTCCCAGTTCTAAACCGTCATTCTTCTGTATAAACAGAAGAAAATGCGATATATAAAGTTTCTTGGTTTTGAGAAAAAGTAACTTTTGTGTTTTATCCTGAAAGTTTTTATAAAAATTTGTAAATGATGTTGGTATATATAAAAAAATCCACAATTACTGAGAATGGCAGCAAGCTCTGAAATATTTGTTCCAGATCAAAATGCAGTATATCCCTACAACTCGCGTAGCTACACAGGTGGCAAGGCGACGTTCACTGGTTGAAAATGGATATATCACATTTTCATAAAAAAAGATGGATGGCACTTATCACATTTGAAAACAAATGCTCTTTTGTGGATTCGTTTTCTGAGGATTTATTGCATTTCTGTACACGCAGGCTTTCCAAAACTGTCCGCAGAACTTGCTTCTCCTAGGCCGTTCGTTTACCGCGATCAGATCCTTCTTATACACTAACTAGCCAGGTCAAATTGGTGACCTAGATTCTATAAATGTGAAGAATACATATGCTTTCCCTTCTAGCAAAAGCGGTTTTCATTTGTGAATTAAGAGAGTTTATTTGGAAGGAAGTTAAAGTGCGTTTGTCAAAATTAACTCCAGTATCGCACTGCATTTGGCAGATTTAATTGAGTTTGTTTTCCGTTAATTCTAAGTCAGAAATCTATGTATTCAGCATCAGTAGCACAGCAGGGTGTAATATAGGAAGGCTGTCTATCCAGTAAATAGCAAGTGTTTCATCCTTGTTTGGACTACATTTCAGATATGGTGTTTATCACGTTTTGTCCTGAATCCCTTCAAATGTTGTCATATATTTCATGACCATGACAAGAGTTTAGCTCCTCTAATCTAACTCGGTTGTGTTGACATTTATTTCTTTTTTGTTATAAGCCATCAAAATATGGCCAAAAGAACATACCGTATTCATTCTTTTTTAGCGTACATGCCCTAATTAGTGTACACCCCCTTTTTCCAGCAGGTCTGATGTCGATTTTTGACTAAAACTTATCACTGGATCCATCGTTTATTGTAACTCCCTGTCAACCATTGACAATATGAGAAGGAAAGTTCCACCTGCATCCACAGCCTTTCCAAAGTTCCAGTATCCTTATGACCCCAAAATCACATGTCACATGGATGTGTAAATCTCTTCCAGTTAGCTTCAGTTACGTTGACGTGTGTCATCCCAGCTGAAGTAAACTTGAACGTATGCAGAGGATGGCATGGCTTTATTCGTGTCTTGGCACCACTGTTATGCAGATCATTTGTCTTCTAACTTATCTCTCCAATGTGAAATAGTTTTAAATACTTGGTAACCATTAATAATTGACAAGATTGTGTCCTCTAATCCACAGTGACATGCTTGTAAATGGCGCCATGTTTATTTTAAAAACGGAAGTGAATGATCACATATTGTAGCACAGTAGAAACAGTAAAATACACATAATTTCCACCATCTGGCGTCACCATTTTGTCATTTTCACACTGGAAACATAATTTTTGTAACAGGATATTTTGTAAGCATACTGTACGCTAAAAAGAATGAATACGGTAATTGCAGATTTTAATAAATCACAATTAAAGTGTTTTGGTGATTCTCCATTGACAAATTTGAGGTCATGCACTTTATGTTGATCAACTCTGTGTGCACAATTAGTGATGATTTATGGAGATTTTATGACTTCCAGGCAAATCAACCATTTATTCCACATTGAGACATCACGATTATACTAATCAATTTCTAGTGTTGTTCGCATTGCAAATGTGTAATTGTTTATGTTTTTTACAACGAATGCATTCTTATAAAGTAAAAAAGTTAAGTTAAGTTCTTATATAGCACAGTATCCAGTCATCAGGACTGCTCAAAGCGCTTTACTCTCTGGCAGACCTGAACACTGTCTCGACTTTTCTGGGAAGCATTCAGCCACGCTGCAATTAATGCGCGAAGACTATTCTTATACAAATATCCACTGTCTATAGCCAGGTACTCATTCATATAGCTGAGCGAACTGAAGCAATGTAGAGTAAATGAACTAGCCCAAGGTTCGACACCGCCACACAGGATTCAAATCTGTGTTCTCTCAGTCAAGAGTCCGGAGCTCTTTCCGCTACGCTACTTCGCTCCGCATTCTTATGTATCAACCATTGCCTGTAGCCAGGTAATCATTGAGACAGTTTAGTGAACATGGAATGGAAAAAAGTTGTATAAGCTTCAAAATGGCAGAAAGAGGAATCAAATCCACATCCTTTTGAATAAGAATGCACTCTGGTCACAGGGTCACCGCACTCTTCCAATATAGCCGTTACAGCCAGCAGAAATAATACTAATACTGTCTGTTCATATATCTCGCCTGCCACAGCGAAACACGTAGTAAGTCACACCCCGGTCTATTTTGGACACAAGCCAAAAATAGCTGTCATATTCCATCGATAGTGTGATTTCTGCAGAAATGCATACCTTATAAAATCATCTTCCATTGTCCAGTTTATTTTTCTTGACAAACATTAAAAGTTTGTTTGAATTTTTGCAGTATATATAAAAAACACTGAAGATATTTCAACAAATGGGGTATCATTTTAAAGCTCATGGTCTGTAGAATCGAAAAAGGTAGAAAACTAAATTTGACAACATTGTGACGTAATTTAACAAGAGATTTAACAAGATTGCCATCCAGAGAATTAACTCTAGATGGTAGGTGGACAAGGAAGCCCTTTGGCTTATCGAGAGTCCAACCCTTTTATCTATATATATCCAGCCCTTCTGAGGTATGTGTCGATTTAATTTTTAAACATATTCACACTACTAGCACCCACACAATCATCAGATAATCTGTTCCATTCATTCACAGTCCTTTGTGAAAATGAGAACTTTCTCACGTCTAATCTACACTACTCCTTTACTAATGTAACTTCATGTCCTCTAGTCTTTCTATCTTTTTTAACTGAAAAAAACATTTCTATCAATATTTTCATAACCATTCAATATTTTAAACACTTCTATCTGATCTCCTCTCAGTCTCCTGGTCTCTAGTGTTGTTAAACCACATTCTTTTAGGCGTTTTTCATAACTAAGATCCCTCAGTTTTGGTATCATTTTAGTCGCTCTCCTCTGTACTCTTTCTAGCATATCTATGTCCTTCTTGCGGTAAGGCCTCCACGCTTGTATACAATATTCTAAATGAGGCCTAACTATTGTTTTGTACAATGGTATTATTAGTTCTTTTTCTTTATATGCTATATTTCGCCTAATCAATCCAAGGATTTGATTTCCCTTTGAAGCTGCAATTCCACATTGCTCATAAACCTTCATGTCAGCAGTAATTGTCAGCCCTAAGTCTTTTTCTTTTACAGTAGTACTTAGTACAGTTCCCCCCATTGTATATTCTACATATTCGTTCCCATGTCCTGTGTGAAGGCATTTACATTTCCCAAAATAATAAATAATTAAAAGTAATACCCACTTAGCTGCGACAAGTCACGTATAGCATCGGTGTTTGCCTTCGACATGGCGTTTACTCCATTTCAGAGCAAGTGGCAGCAGCTCGTGCTGCGCGTATGTGGGTTTTTTGCCAATTGAGTTGTCTGTCATTAAAGATGCGGACAAAATGGGATGACCAAAATTGTCTAACTTTAAAAATGGCTGCAGGTGGATACATGCTGTGTTCGAACGGGCTCGTGTTTAGCGTAAATAGGACTTTGTGACCCAGGTGAATACATTTACAAGACAGTGGTGAGGTCGGGCTGCTTCTGAACTCTCGAGTTCACCATGTCGCATTCATGGTAAACGTGAGGTGATTGGATTGCAGCATCAAACTCCGATCTCCTAATTCAATCACCCATTGTTCTAACCACTCGACCAGCGTATCACCTCACTTTGAATGTTGATGTAAATACTTTCAGCGTCAGCGCATACAAATGGAGTGACAGAGCCGTCAGAAGAAGAACTAGAGGAACTCTGGGACAACATCAGCAGCGAGCTCTCTGCCATCTTCCAAGGGAGGGGAGAAATCCCACAGGAAGTGACCCCGTTTGATGCTGCCTCCGAGATCGATGTTGACCTGCAGAGGTGCGGTGATATGTTCAGCTTTGTATTGGCACGTTGTTGATTCAAGAGAAATCTATCATATATTTGCCTTCCAAACAAGAAGCAGTTTTAGTACCGATCTTGCACAACCATAACTATTTTTGTTCCAAAATTTGTTTTGCTTTATTCAGTATTATGATGGAAATAATAATATGTTCTTCCTTTAGAAAGAAAGAAAGAAAGTTTATTTGACCCTATGTACATAATATCATTCTTCTTGGTACTGTACACATAATATGCATTGATAAACATAGATACACATATCATACATCATACATATTAAATAATTTACCAATAACAAGTAAATGAGTCATAATTTTTCCAGATGGGGTCGGTGACTCCTATTAAGACAAAATATCCACCCCATTTACGTTAATAATTACACAAACACATACATCTGTATGTGTGTGCGTGTGTATGTTATCTGTATGTGTGTGCGTGTGTATGTTATCTGTATGTGTGTGCGTGTGTATGTTATCTGTATGTATGTGCGTGTGTATGTTATCTGTATGTGTGTGCGTGTGTATGTTATCTGTATGTGCTGTCAGTGCATTTGCATGTCAGTGCTACATTCTATTGGTTTGTACATTTTCATTAGATCATGTTTTTCGGTTTTGCTGATATGTATAACAATTTGATAGTTAAGGAATATGTATGAAGAAAGGGACACAAAGTAACATTAGTGTAGGAATATAGTAGATTAAATATCGGGAGGTATTCACACAAACAACAATAAACGAATGCAACAAATTATCTACAGATCATGTAAATGATAGCGGCGTGAATATTAAAGACAAAAACTGGCAAATATATCAAATAAAATCATAAATAAATCCTGTCTGTCTGTCTAGCAGAAGGATTGTGCATAGTTGCCTCTCAAGAAACTTGTACAATATCAACAACCAAGAAACCCAATCTTCTGTCCACTCAATGGTTTATACAGAGATACAAACGTAGTTGGATTCTCATCAGTCCAACAGCTTCCTAGTCCACTTGCCGTGAAGAGGCTTGACTAGATGGTAATCTTATCAAATCTTGTTAAACATGGATTCTCATATAAATACTGCGTATTCAGCCACCAGATGGAGGCACTGATTACATCTTGATCCTACGGCAGTATCATTGCCAATCAGATAAAGTACTGGACTTAATTCTGTCTATTGTTACTTTTAATTGTATTAATACCAATACCTACTGCATCTATGATTTGGTTTATCCCGGCTACATTCAGCAGTTTCTTGTGAGAGATGTCTACACTGATGCACTTGGATCATCTCCTGATAAAGTCACTTAATTCAGCTACAAGTAGATTGCTTGGATAATCTGATTTGTCAGGCAATATGTCTTTGGTGGAAGACAGTCCCCAGAGGCAGGCTGCACTGGCATATGTTGTGTGTTACTGTGTACTTCTCGTTTCCAGAGAATGTCGTAATCAACAGTTGTTTTTCTTAGTGTTCAGTGGTTTTACATTTTTATTGGTGAACGTCACATTTTTATTGATGCATGAATACAAAACGTGCTGGTTTGGATCTATATTATGTCTGTCAGCATGTCGGAGTGTATGTGTGTGTGTGTGTGTGTGTGTGTGTGTGTGTGTGTGTGTGTGTGTGTGTGTACGTGTGCGAATGCAGACATGTCTCTGTCTGTTTGTCAGGCTGGATAGATGGCAGTCTGTCTGTCCGTCCATCTGCCCACATGTTTGACTGTCAAGCAGTCTATATTGATCAGCCTTCATCCTACATTTCCCAGGTGCTCAGAAATGTCTAACTGTGTTTCCTGTGTAGTCTACACCCCTAATTTTATTACCCCTCTTCATGACTATCCAGACCCAAGATGTAGAACTGCCAGGGAAGGGGGGGTAGATTCAGTGTCTCCCTCATGTAAGCTATCCTGCTTCCTGTTATGTGGTTCACTTTGTTTGTCCTAGCCCACAATGTAGTGACTCACTCTGTCAGTCAATCCAACCATCTTGGCTCACTTCACAAATTTAGTTGACAGTTTATCACCAAGTTGCTTTCAGGATGGAGGTTGGCAGTACAGGATGTCCTTCACTGGCTGAGTTTGGGTGCACAGTAACACTGAAGGGAAACACATAAATAACATCAAGGCTTTCTATAAGTGTTCTTAATGTGACATTGAAATATATGTTGTGGGGGATAATAATATGTTTTAAGAGCTGAAAAGGTCAAATGAATTGGAAAAAAAGTCCTCATAAAGAGTCCCCAAACATTGTGTAATACCTAATGTACATACACATCTAAACAGCACATGTTTGTGTTATTACAATTACATAATATGTAAACACGTTTATATTTTATTGATCCACAGCTGTACTGCTTAATATCAAAATTCACTAAGTTCATGTCATGTAGGGTGGCTCCTACAAGAGCGACTATATTTAGTCTTAGTAGGAGTCTCCTGTCCCTTATTATTATGACAATCTTTTTTACTTTGCTTACCATAATTATATAGTACATGCCACTTTTTCATGTCGACTCGATTACAGTAGATCGAATGGGTTTTTGTAACAATTATACTGTTGTATTTTGGTACAAATAAATATTTCCTGTTCCTCTTATATTTGACTTTCACTGCCATCATAGCAATTAACATTTGAAGTTGACACAGATCATCAAAAGAGTTGGATAAAAGGCGCTATGTTAGCAGATTTATAAGGGATAGTTTGTGAGAGGAAGGACTAGGACCACAGATAATTGTTCTGTGGTGGTTTGTTATGGGCTGGTGAAGACTTTAATAAAAGGTGTCATCTCAAGAAGTAACACATTTGTCAATCAGTTGGTTACCACAGATGGTTGCGTGTTTCAGAGTGAATGCGATGCGTCGCATTCAGGAAGGGCTGAGGGCCAACCGACCAGGAGAGGCCGTCGCACTCTTCCGCGCAGCAAGGTCTGTCTGTCTCTGACTGTCTCTGTCTGTCTGTCTGTCACTGTCTGTGTGTCTGTCTGTCTGTCTCTGTCCGTCCGTCCGTCTGTCTGCCTTTTTCTCTGTCTTGCTCTTTCTGTCTTCTTGCTCTTTCTGTCTGTCTCTCTGTAAGTCTGTCTCTTTCTTTCTGTCTCTATGTCTGGCTATGTTTGTCTGTCTCTCTCTCTTTCTTTATTGTGCTCAGAGGCCTATGTACCACGCAATGACACCTGTGTGTGTTCCCTGCTGTAGGGAAGTGTGGCCAGTGAGGGAGGAGTTTGGGAGTGCGGACATCAGCCCTGAGGATGAGTTCATGGCCCTCAGAGAAATCTGCTTCGCCAACATCCCAAGTAAGTCACACTTGTTCAACTCACGACCCCATACAGTTGACCTCACTGACGGATCATTTCACTGATGGTTGACCTCACTGATGGTTGACCTCACTGATGGTTGATCTCACTGATGGTTGACCTCACTGATGGTTAACATCACTGATGGTTGACCTCACTGATGGTTGACCTAACTGATGGTTCACCTCACTGATGGTTCACCTAACTGATGGTTCACCTCACTGATGGTTCACCTCACTGATGGTTGACGTCACTGATGGTTGACCTCATTGATGGTTGGCCTCACTGATGGTTGACCTCACTGACGGTTGACCTCACTGATGGTTGACCTCACCGATGGTTGACCTCACTGATGTTTGACTTTGTAGAAGGTTATGGTGCAGCAGAAGCAACAAGATGTTGTGTTCTGTACTGTTAGTGTTAGTTAACCACATTTGTGTATTTAAACTTATAGCGTTGTCCTTAAACATACATTTTTAGTATTACCCTTAAATTTGCAGGAATATATTTGCAGGACTGCCATTGTGTTTGCGGGACTTTCCTTACATTCACAGGAATATATTGCTAGACAAATCAGTTTTGCTGGAATGTACTTGTGCTTGAAATATGTACTCAGAAAGTTACGTTATACTCTGCTTGGCGGTATATATTTAGTGAACAAGACAATACTACGCATGCTCCCACAGGACTTATGTTTGTATACCTGCACTTATGTGAAGAACTATAGGAGGCGACCTTGCTGATTTAACACCAATACTGCTACTATAGTTACTGATTCCAACTGTAGCAGTAAATGTCATGTAGACACCTCGTACACAGACCCTGGCATCTGAGCCCTAAAGGCATTCTACAATTTAGTGTTTTGTTACAAGGTTTAAATATGACACATTGGCTAAGCCAGGTGGAGCTGTTGTGACATACTCTGTCTGAGAGACATAAAACATGCTTTATTGGGTGGACTGGACTGATGCTTTGTGGCTGAGAGCAGCTTGACAGTTTTACTCACACTTTATATACCCATGGTGCAGGCTAGTTTTACAGAAGTGTTTGCCCTTTTTCCTGCTAGTTGCCGCTGTTCTCATTGCTGTATCCTCAGCAAGATGAGGGTAGTCGCCCCGGTGGTATACCTGAAGAAGGCTATGCATTGTTTGCATGTGATGGGGTTATAGATAATATATATCTGGTATAAGAGATACACATTAATTAAACTCATCATGGCTGCAAAGTTCTTTAATCTACTGTGTTTGTTCCAATTTTTATTTTATAAGTATTTACTAATAATAATAATCAACTTCTATATCGCCTATATCCCCAGCAATCTGAGCTCAGAGGCGCAACATACAAGAATTGTTGGGCAAAAACTTTAACATGGACAAGCAAGAGTCGTCATTAGAGCAAGGACCGCTGAAGGTTAGGGTGGGAATGCGATTTCATGTAAGTTTTTTTAACAAAAGGTAGCTATAGTCTGAGATGACTTTAAAGTGACAGGGAGTTGATTCCAGATTATGGGTGCAGCTACAAAAAAGCACGTTTGCCGATAGTAAGCTTGGTTTTCGGAACAAAAAATTATGAAACAGATGATCTGAGATTCCTGTGGATATCAGAAAAATTAAGGAGACTAAACAAATAGGATGAGTGCTGTGTAGAAAGGGCACAATATGTGATAGTGGCTAACTTGAATTGTATTCGATATGCAATTGGAAGCCACTGTTTAAGTAGAGACAGAGATGGTGAGAAACAAGGTGCTTTTAGTACCACACGTGCTAAACAATTCTGTATACGTTGGAGTTTAGCTAAGTCCTTTTAGCAATATTGTTTAGGAGTGAATTGCAGTTGTCAAGGCGACTGCAAATTAGATTAATATAATATAATAATATATGATGTTCTTAAAAAATATAATAAATATATCAGTGAAAGGTATACTGCACACCAAAGTGTGTTTAATAAAAACATTGTTTGCATTTTGAAGTTTGAATGAAACTGTCAAGTTGTATACAAAAAATTCAAATAATAAACACCAGCTACAACGGAGGCAGATGGGGCTAACAGCAAGTTCCTGGTTCCCACAGTCAAGACAGCAAGTGGGATGAAGTACAGCTAATTCAGCAAACTTCCTACAAATACTTCTACCACCCCTGATTTGAGTGGGTAATTCCGGGTAACAGAACAGGTGAGGTCGCTTTAAAGTAGTTGGGATTGACATGACATCCATGAGTGATCTCGGATGTCAAGGTGAAGTGCTACATTGTGTTTGAGTGAATGAGGGGTGGGGGCATTGAAGTGTTGTATTGTGTTTGAATAAATCTGGCGACAAGCGCTGAAGTGTTACACTGGGTTTGAGTAAATCAGGGCTACAGTCGTTGAAGTGTTACAGTGGGATGGAGTGATCAGTGTCTCAGGATTGACAAGTTACACAAAAACATGAGAGAACCTTACACAGCACTTGATGGAATCGCTGACAAATTGTGCCTCTCAAGTATGGCTGTCAGGTGACACGCATACATTTGCCTGTGTAGAAAAATACAAGAGCAATTTCATGGAGGTTGAACACTATTTGGATGCAATTATAGCCCTACAAAGACAACCATGTAAACAACATTGCATGCTGTCAAACCTGCTGTGGCAGTCTTGTCTCTTGAATCAAGTCACATCTGTCTTCACTGAGCTACTGAGGGAGACCATGACAGAGACAGTCTCAGTGAGGGAGACTGTCTCAGTGGACAGAGACAGTCTCATGTGCGGCCAAGTGGAACTGTAATGTGTGGTCATGTGGAACTATAATGTGCGGCCATGTGGAACTGCAAGTTGTGGCCTTGTAGTTGTAATCCCAGACTTGCCTTTCTCCTCCATACAGAAACATCCACATTGACCGCTAACTGACCACCATGTCCGCCCTTCAGTGGTCAGTCCTAATGCCTGTATGCCACCAACCTTTGTCTCCAAATAATTCCATTCACACATGGATAATCTTGACACATTAAAATCCGGAGCATCCAGTCTTTGGAGATAATCCCATCATAGGCTGTTGTGATCAGTATGAATGGGTTGAGGTGCAGGGATTAGTTAATCCTGCAGTGACGGTCTACTTATGTCTTGTATCTATTCATGTAGACTCCACTTAATGTCAGTATGGACAGGTTTTGACTTAGATGTAGTCTGCTGACCTGCTTTAGTAAACACATGCATTGCGATAACAGCATAATTCGATAGATCATTTTCAATGTCTTAAAACTCTTGTTGAGATCAGAGTCCTTGATGTTCAGGTCTGTCATGTATAAATACCTTAGATAGATAGTATAGTCAGTTTAATACTTTTGAGAGTGTGTATTCTTTAATGATTGACTAAATGTACTTTGGCCATTAAATCGTGCATGTAGTGTTATGGTGTATTACGTAGATACACGGTAATTTCTTGCAGAATGTCAACTATGCCCATTCAAAAACAATTTATTGCTTTGGACAGTGATTTCATTAAAACTGTAGCATGTTGTAATCAACACTAGATAGGTATGATTTTTTTGCTAAATATTATTATTCATCTTTATTTCCAAATAAGGAATGCAAACTAAGGAATCTACAAAACTTTGCAAAATATGTCTGAAATAAGATGAGCAAAACTTAATCTGATACAAACAAAACTGCCGTATTTACAGTTGAATAAATGTTTTCATCTACCGCATATTGTTGTAACACATAACTCAGTTTTATAATTCAATAAAACTATGTTATTTGGTGATTCATTTATTTATGCTACAATAACTGGGTTTGTTTCTGAGTGCCCGACAACTGGAGCAAAGCCAGAGTTGTTAGACTCTACCCTCTTAGTGAAAATTGTGCCCCAAATGTGTAACATATATATATACTATCCCATCCAGGTGAAGATATAAAAGTAGTCTACTGCTTCAGGTTGACATTACCTGTAATAGCTGTGGGTAGTTTAGATCTCTTGGTTTCACCATAGAACCAACAGGAGTGTTTTATTGAAACGTTATATCTTAAATGAACATAAAGAGATGAAAGGCTTCTGTTATGGCACTGTGAAGCACCGTCAGGTACCTTTTATGTAGGGTGTTTTAGGGTGAACAGGGGGTGTTTACCATCATTCAGATATAGCCATTAAGGCTAGCTTATGAGCCTTGTTTGGGACTGAGAGTTTAGGTGAGTTGCAGCCCTGGAAGTGGGGGTGACTACCGGTAGTGGATGCTTAGTGATCATTCTTAGATTGGGGCAGAAAACTGTACAGCATGGATTTATAAATGTTGACACCGTGTCAAAGAGTTGTGACATCTTGCTCTGACATTATCACAGCAGTGGTATTATTGATTTAAGTGTGCTCACTCACTCACTCACTCACTCACTCACTCACTCACTCACTCACTCACTCACTCACTCACTCACTCACTCACTCACTCAATCACTCACTCCCACCCACCCTCCCTCCATCCCTCCCTCCTTCCATCCCTCCCTCCCTCCTTCCCTCCCACCATCCTTCCCTCCCTCCCTCCCTCATCCGCCTTCCCTCCCACCCGCCTTCCCTCCTTCTCTCCCTCCCTCCCTCCCTCCCTCCCTCCTTTCCCTCCCTGCTTCCCTCCATCCCTCCTTCTCTCCCTCCCTCCTTCCCTCCCTCCCTCCTTCCCTCCCTCCCTCTGCCCTTACTTGACTTTCTGTTAGTGTCAGTGCTGGAGAACATAATTTTATGACCACCAAAAAGTAACAAGGAACATGGCCATACTAATACTGACCTGTGGTGAACGGTCTTAGTCAGTCGTCAACTATAAAAACAAGTCATACGTTATTCTGATTTGTGTTATGTAAATTTTGTTGTTGTTTATATTTATGGGGTGGCTCCTCTGCTAGCCAGATTATATATCTTAATAGGAGTCTCCCGACCTTATATATTACTTATATTATTCATTGTATATGTATTGTATTTATAGGTCAAATATATTTATTCCGAGTCTGAGTCATACTGAAGCACACAGTATATATACTGTAGACTTAGATGGTGCAGTGACAAGACAACCAGACACCACAGCACCAGTGTTACAGTTAACTCAGCCAGTGAATGCTCCCTTGTGCTCCAGGCTGTTGCTAATTCAATGTCTGCCAATGTGTCATAACTTCAACATAGTCATTCTAAATCTGTATTTAACAGATAACATCAAAGTCTGCCTGCGGGCTGTTAAACATACTTAACTAGATTTGAGTCCTTTGGGCCTAAGGTCCAAGGGACTATTGCCATCACTCTGCCTCCGCAGTCCACTATCAGCCTTCCGACGTCCGCTGTTAGCTGCCCCGCTGTTAGCTGCCATATCTCAGAAACTGTTCAACAACTTTTTTAGTCTTTTGGCCGAAGGTCCAAGGGACTATTGCCATCACTCTGCCTCCGCCGTCCGCCGTTAGCTGCCGTATCTCAGAAATCGTTCAGCAACTTTTTCTCTAATTTTGCATAGACATCTTAGGGCACTGCCACTATGCACGAGAAATCTGTATTTGATTGAATCATTTTAAGGGCGCCCTAGGGCCTCCAAGGACCCCAAAACTGGTAAAAATGTAACATTTTGCCTATTTTTTCAAAAACTGTTCAGCAACTTTTTTTCTAATTTTGCATAGATTTATCTTAGGGAGCTGCCACTGTATACAAGAAATCTGTATTTGATTGAATAATTCTAAGGGCACCTAAGGGGCCCCCAAAGTGCAAAAGTTTTACATTATCTAGTGATGTGGTTTTGAGAAGGGCCCTTGAGACCACCCCCAACAGTAGATTTTGTTAAATGTGCCTCAAAGTCAACACCATGACTAAACTCTGCAGCCTAGTGCTACTGTTCCATTGAGACCTTGACTAATCTTTAATTGGTCACAGCGCCCAGGCAGAGTAGAAACACTTGACCCCTGTTAGACTGAACAGTTGCCTAACACTTTTTATCTTCAAAACTATTGATTTTCTATAATTGCAAGTTGTGTTTATTTTGATGTTCATTTAATTATTATGAAATGGTGTGACTGTGGTGTCTATTGGTTAAAGATATATTGTCTGTAGAAACCTGTAGGTGACAAACATAGAAAATTAATATTCTGTCACCTGTAGGTGACAAACATAGAAAATTAATATTCTGGACAACTATAGAGTGAAATATCCTACACTTTATTTATATCAAATGCATTCTACTGTTCTGTTTACGCTTGCCATGCCTTGTGTAGACATGGTACTGTGTAAATCAATTGTATCAATATAGACTAATAATTACAGATTCACAATATAGTTGACACCTGAAACAACCAAATGTCAACCATTAGAAGAGTTGACATAGTTCCGCTATACACAAGCAAGAAATCTGTATTTGATTGAATCATTCTAGTGTCATCAGCATATAGTAGAACATACATTTTCTACATCGTCATCCCTAAGGTTGTTATAAATTTCACCAGCTGCCATGTTAAGTCCATTATAATTGTGACTAACAGTGTTCAAAATGATTCAGGTAAATAGCAAATAACAAAGGACACAAGTTTTCTCCTTGCCATACCTATACATCACATGAGAAGAAGGCTGACACAGCCTGGCCCTGATTTATACATGATTTAGCATTTTTTTACATGTTGTATACAACTTTTAACACAATACCGTTAATACCACATGAAATTATCTTAGACCACAGGGAGGACAGGTCTACTAAATCAAATGCTTTCTTATAATCGATGAAGGCACAATAAAGCCTTTAGCGTCGAGACAAATACAATTCAACCAATACCCCTATTTGAACACTGCCTGTTCTTCACCTATTACATTCGCTTTGTTTAGGTATGTGGTCAGTCTGGTGTTCTGAACAATCACTAAGGATTAATGAACACTTGTGCAGAATGTCACCCACTTGGCAGGTTTAATTGATCTATTCAGCAATGAGGACACTGCTTAGGCCTCACTCTGGACACTGTCACTCACAGTGTTGTGTATTGTCTTAGTTGGTGCATTGAGCTAATCTACTTGACCATGAATCAGTGGTGGCTCTGGTTGTGTATTACACCCAGCTGTGGAGCTAAGATTCTCAGCCTGCTATTGTTTGATGGAAACTGTGACTAATCTGTAATTGGTCACTGGCAGTAGGTTGTGTCAACAGACATCATTAAGCCACTAGACCTCTGTTAAACTGGACAGTTGCCTGTAGGTTTTAAACTGTGTCAAACAGTGAGTCTACCTTTTGCTCTCAAATAATCTGTCCTCTTAGTTTTACACATGAATACATAATCTGGCATAACTTGGTAAGTCTTTGTAGCAGCACATTTGTACTTCCAGTGTATCATTGCAACATAACATACATATTACATACTGTGTGCCACATTTGAATGTTGTGCATGTCATATTTCTATGCAATCCATTTGCATATGTAATGTAAAACTTCAACAGCCATTTTCTTCATTTTCACTTTTTGACCCCTACCATGTTCAATGCTCCATAACTTTGCCAATTTTTGTAGCAGTCATATTTTTGGAAACCATGTAAAGCACCCTACCAAACCTTTACAAGGATGTAAGAAAACAATGTTACAATTTTTCCGACTTATCACTCATTTGGTCAGCCGGGGTCATATATAGATGTATTAGTCCAAAGGACTCCAGGACCACTTGGCCCATTTTTTCAAAAACTGTTCAGCAACTTTTTTTCAAATTTTGCATAGATGTATCTTAGGGTGCTGCCACAATACAAGAAATATGTATTTGATTGAATCATTCTAAGGGCACCCCAGGGGCCCCCAAAGTGCAAAAGTTTTACATTATCTAGTGATGTGGTTTTGAGAAGGGCCCTTGAGACCACCCCCAACAGTAGCTGTTGTGTATTGTGCCAGAAACTGCCCCCCCCCACTCACTCCACTCTGCATTGTTCCATTGAGACCTTGACTAATCTTTAATTGGTCACAGACAGAGCAGACACATTTGACCCCTGTTAAACTCAGTTGCCTGCAGCTTTTAAACTGTATCTTCGAAACTATTGATTTTCTATAATTGCAAGTTGTGTTTATTTTGATGTTCATTTAATTATTATAAAATGGTGTGACTGTGGTGTCTATTGGTTAAAGATGTATTGTCACCTGTAGGTGACAAACATAGAAAATTAATATTCTGGACAACTATAGAGTGAAATATCCTACACTATATTGATATCAAATGCATTCTACTGTTCTGTTTACACTTGCCATGCCTTGTGTAGACATGGTACTGTGTAAATCAATTCTATCAATATAGACTAATAATTACAGATTCACAATATAGTTGACATCTGAAACAATCAAATGTCAACCATTAGAAGAGTTGACATAGTTCCGCTATACACAAGAAATCTGTATTTGATTGAATCATTCTAGTGTCATCAGCATATAGTAGAACATACATTTTTAAAGAAAATGTCTACAACATCATCACTAAGGTTGTTGTAAATTTCACCAGCTGCCATGTCAAGTCCCTTATAAATATTACTAACATTGTTCAAAATTCAGGTAAATAGCAAATAACAAAGGAGACAAGTTTTCACCTTGCTGTACCTCTACATCACATGAGAAGAAGGCTGACACAGCCAGGCCCAGTTTTTTTAAGTATTCAGTTATAACATTATCAATACCACATGCCTTTTTGTTTATGAGTTTTTTGATTTGCATTAGTACCTCTTTTTGCATGAATGGACTGTTTATGTGTTCGTTTGACTGATAAATTTTTTTTAGATCAAAAGGTATCACACTAACTGCAGTTTCACTTTCAGGTTTTTCACCGAGTTTTTCAAAGTGGTTCATATACTTATCCAGTGAAATATTTCCACATTTTTCACTGCTGTTACTTGCTTTATTAAGTATATCCCAGTATTCTGCAGGCGTGCTATGTTTTAGGTTGCGCAAGTTTTCATGTAACTGTTTATGGTAGCATTTTTATATTTGTTTTATAAAGCATTTATACCCACTAGCCAATTCTCTTAACTCTGCATTAGCTTGGTCATTTAAAATTTTCTTTAGTCTACATTTTGCTCTCAAATAATCTGTCCTCTTAGTTTTACATATTTTAATCTGGCATAACTTGCTAAGCCTTCGTAGCAGCACATTTGTACTTCCAGTCTATCATTGCATCATAACATACATACTGTGTGCCACATTTGAATGTCATGCATGTCATATTTCCACGCAATCCATTTGCATATATAATATAAAACTTCAACAGCCGTTTTCTTCATTTTAACTTTTTGACCCTTACCAAGTTCAATGCTCCATAACTTCGCCAATTTTTATAGCAGTCTTAATTTTTGAAACCGTGTAAAGCACCCAACCAAACCTTTACAAGAAAGAATGTAAGAAAACAATGTTACAATTTTTCTGACTTATCACTCATTTGGTCAGCCGGGGTCACATATAGACGTATTAGTTCAAAGGACTTCAGGGCCACTTGGCCCATTTTTTAACATATAACATCAACAGGCTTGCATCAAGCCGATGCAAGCCGCAGTGTGCCGCAGTGTGCCGCAGTGTGCTGCCGTGTGCCGCACCTGTAGCTAAACTAAACAGCTGCTGTAACGGAGTGTTCCCCTTCATTTCTGTGTCTCTTCACCATCAACATAGTGTCATTCGTGATCACATCTGAGTCTCATTTGAGATCACAGTCATTTGAGACCTCAGTCTCGTTTGGTATATCAAACTCATTTTAGATCGCTCATTTGTGATCACAGTAAATTTATGATCATTCTCATTTGCATTATCAGTCTTATTTGTGATCTCACTCTCATTTAATTGTTATGATCAGTCTCATTTGTGATCTTAGTCTCATGTATTACCCAACTCTCCCACCTTCAGTCTCTCTGGCCAGACTACTACAACCCCAGGCATTCTGTAAAGTATAAAAGTCACCATTTTGTAAAAAATACCATAATTTATTAGGAATGTCCAAAAGTGATTGAGCAGTATAATTTGTTAAGTGTGATGACAAATGAGACTACGCTCACAAATGAGATTGATCACAAATGAGACTAAGATCACAAATGAGATTGACCATAAATTAAATGAGACTGAGATCATAAATAACTATGATCACAAATGAGACTGATCTTAAATGAGACTGACTGTGATCACAAATGAGATGGTGATCTCAAATGAGACTGACTGTTAACAAAAATGAAACTGTGATCACAAATGAGACTGTGATCTCAAATGAGATTAAGATCACAAATGAGACTAATAAAAACATGTGCCTGTGATCACAAATGAGACCAATGTCACAAATGACTGCGATCACAAATGAGACTATGATCTTAAATTACTGTGATCAATCTCATTTGTGATCTTAGTCTCATTTGTGATCAATCTCATTTGTGAGCGTAGTCTCATTTGTCATCACACTTAACAAATTATACTGCTCAATCACTTTTGGACATTCCTAATAAATTATGGTATTTTTTACAAAATGGTGACTTTTATACTTTACAGAATGCCTGGGGTTGTAGTAGTCTGGCCAGAGAGACTGAAGGTGGGAGAGTTGGGTAATTAATGAGGCAGTAAGGTGGCTGGGGGATCTACTCTATATTTAACATTGTTCACTTTGTTACAAAGGTAGTAGCTATTATGTGCGTCCATAATCAGATGTGTCAGTTTGTTGGACCATTTATCGTATAAGTTATATTATATTGAGCCATGTTGATGTATTCACCCCAATGGGGTATATAACTAGGGCCTTGTAGGATTTGGCGTTATGCCCCTCTGGCTCATAAGTAATTGTCTGATCTCCCCTGTTGATAGCATCTCACAATCGCAAAGTGGAATGCCACAAACTTGCTATAAATACTATCATATCACTGGGGGACCATTGAGAAAAACTGCACCCTTATCCAATGTTTCTTGCTATCACTGTATCTTAATTATAGACTAGCCACAAGATAACCCACAAAGCAGCTGTGAAATTACTAGCTATATGCCCCAGGTCAAAGTTGAAAATAACTGGACTACCCCAAGAGTCATTTAATGAACACAATCGGTGCTTTGGCCGAGCGGCTGATTCTATCTATCAGTGCACGCATTTCTTTATGTATGAAATATGATCGTGTTGGTAAAAAGCACAGCTGCATGCCTGTGTACCAGCATACCTTCATAGGTAGTTACCAACACACCTGAAGAATTTCACACCTGTCCAGATGTCCAGAAATATCCTATTATATAATATGTACAGCCTTTTAGTATTCACTGCTAAGGAGAAACACGGTGCTAATGTCGTTAATGTATGCACCAAAGTGCTAAAAAGTACCCCGGGTGTGATCAGTAGTGCCGCGTTGATTAAAAATGTTCTGCATTGGCTCATGAGTGCTCCGTCAATCTGGGAGATATTTTGGGGGCTCAGATCTGAATTTGTCAGCATTTTTTAAGATAACACCGCTGAAATTTCAACAGTACCAAGTATTAAGTCTGCATTGTTGTTGTGTCTTTAATTCTGTTGTTACAGAGTAAACTAAAATAGCTGGTAAACGTGCATCATTTGAAAGAATTAAATTCAAAGTGAAAATTGTGTCCTACAATTATTTAGAAAAATGTGAAACCATCATCTGCTCTGGCAGATCAAGACCTCAGATGAAGACCTCAGATGAAGACCTCAGATGAAGACCTCCTGCAGGCTCAGTTGTTTGGCATCACACCACTAGTTGTGTAAATGTAGCATTTTATTTACATATTATTTACCTGTGTTTGTTGACTGGTAATGACAAGGAGGGCCTGGCAGACAGGTGAAAGGGGTGCTTTCATCTGCCCTGCCCTGTCCAGCCACACCAGACAGCTGTAGTGACTGTCATCAGATTAACTATACTGGTAATTACAGTACACACCCCTGTATGGACATAAGATCCTCTGTGCTTTACATGTGATGACTATAAGGGGTTATCTCAAACTCACCTTAGTGTGATGTCTGTGAGGGGTCATCTCAAACTGACCATAATGTAATGTCTGTATTAGGGGTCATCTCAAACTGACCCCAGTCCAGTGTGTTAGCAAAGTTCAGCTGCTTTCAGGATTACCATTCTGGTGGAAATTTGGGATGTCGTTTTAGTCCTACAGAAAAAAAATATTAGCAGGAAATTCACTGAATCAGTTGTACTTTGCTCATCTAGTGGTTTTGGTGTGTGGGAATCATTAACTTAAAAGGTTGTGACACAGTTGAACAGTTGCCATGAGAGTGGGACATGGTTGCCAGATGGGTTACCTGTGTCTGTCACATCTGTGTTACAAATTTGTGTAACGTATCTGTTAGTTTTCTTTATGCATGTAATACCGCTTGTTAATGGATACAATGAATACTGCAGGTAATTGAACAAAACCATGTCTTGACACAGTCTGCACTGGTGTATGCAGTCACCCTTGTCCCAGTGTTGTTTACAGGCAGTGGGGTGAAACGTTGGCTCTATCTGGCTCTATGCTACCTTTGCCTTGGTCTGTCAGTCACTTGTTGTCACTCTGTCTGACTCACAGACGGCCACTCCAGTTGTAGTCACTTTGTCTGAATCTCAGGCAGGACCACTCAAACCTCAGTCACTCTGTCTCACTTACTAGAACCACTAGAGATTCTATGTAGCTCATTTAACCCATCCCATATTAATATTATGTATGTTGATATTTAGGTTTGGAGTGCTTGAATAGTTTACTTAAGTGAAATAACAATGTGCTGTTGGGACAGTCAATGTATGGGTACTTTTGTTAAAATTATAGATAGAATAGATCACAGTTGTTCAATCAGATATCTCTGGAAAATGGAAAAAAATATGTTTTTATAGAGTTAGATCACATTTGCCATTTTTCACTGAATTTTGAATAGGTCTGGTAAAAGGTTGATAGTTTATCCAAATGATTTCAAAAAATTTAATAACAGAAATGTGTCAAAATTAATAGCATATCATAGTCGATATTATATCTAGGCATATGTTTTTGTGAACTGAATTTAAAATGAGACAAGTAAAAAAGTGGAATGAAGATAGGACCTTCATTCAACCTGTTTAACACTGCAAAAGTACTGTTAATTAAATTTTTATTTTGAGCAAAACACAGTTGTATCCATACATGTATTTAATCTGACAATCTACTCACAATATAACCATGATTTAATAACATAAAGGTGTTCTTATTTGTCGTGCTTGACCCTTAAATTGAACATATAATAAAACGTGGACATTTTATTTCACATCACCCCATCTATGTTAACTGTGTCATGTGATGCCTTGTGTGGATGTAATGCCTTCCAGGTATTTCTCCCATTTTGGTGTTTGAATTACTGGTAAATTCCTTGCCAGCAATGTGTATGTGAGCACCGCTCCTGTGCCTCTGTATTCTCCGGGTCGGGATAGTGCATTGTGCATAGTAAATGTATATTCCTTGTAATTAATCTCTCCGGGGATTTCAGATTATCTGTGAACAAGAAATACTTGTGTTTATATATATGTATATAATTCAAATAAATGAATATCAACATGTGTTACATAATAACATTTGACCATACACAAGAACAAACAACACAGTTGATTGTTTCATTATCCAGTCATGAATATCATTTATTTATATTGATCATGTCAGTGTTGATTTTCCTCAGCTGTTTCTACAGACATGTATGCAGTGATGTATTTAGGAACATAATGGGTCTAGCTTAGTCACGCAGTCATCTTTAAGACCTCATAGGAAGGACCAAGGGGGCTAGCTTAGTCATGCAATCATCTTTAGGACCTCATAAGAAGGACCAAGAGGGCTAGCTTAGTCATGCAGTCATCTTTAGGACCTCATAGGAAGGACCAAGGGGGCTAGCTTAGTCATGCATTCATCTTTAGGACCTCATAGGAAGGTCCAAGAGGGCTAGCGTAGTCATGCAGTCATCTTTAGGACCTCATATGAAGGACCAAGGGGGCTAGCTTTGTCATGAAGTAATCTTTAGAACCTCATACGAGGGACCAAGGGGTCTGGTTTAGTCATTCAGTCATCTGTCATACTGCCATCAAGGCATGTAATGGTGTGACTTGTTATTATACAATCTCTTTACAATTTGTTTATCTGGGTGCCAATTTTGGCTGAACAGCTGGACATACTAGTACAGTACCTAGTCTTCCCTTTCACCAACAGTATCATTCTATGTGGTCATACCAGTACAAACGTTGATATTGTTGTTTTTATGAATACAGATATGCATTAATATGTTTGAATGCACTGGTCTAGGTGGACTAATAGCCACCATTTGTGTTTCAACACCATGCTGCCTTTATAATGTTATACACAGATAGGGCACTAGTAGATTATGTTACACCAGCACAGATGGCTTGTCTCAACAGCCTGGTCATTCACAACTCAAATCAGAGAGACATTTAGGCAGTCACTTTATCTCTTCTGATTACACAACTTGTGTGACCTTTTCCCATGACCTTATCCATGAAGGCAGGGAGATGGAAACTGAAGCTAATATGTTTCATGAGCCAAGCATTTCTGATGTTTCCTTGTGGGTTCTGTGAGTTTATTCTGTCAACTTTCCTGTGCATTGTGATTGTGAAACGTTGACATGACTTTGTTGACATGACTCTGGTGCTGTGACCTTTGTTTCCAGATCATTGACAGAATAAGTGTTGGTGCCCTGACTACAGGGTGTATGCTTTACCCCCAACCTACCCCTTTGGAAATACCCCCCCAATGTTATGAGATTGTCTGTGGAGATAGTGCTGATTGGTGTGGGATATTCATTTTTCACAATTTAGGCATGTACTGATGAATGCTGGGATAGAAAGTATCCTAATGATATTCTGCCATAACCAACATTGTTGTCATCTGTAGTATAAAAGAAAGTTTGTGACTGTGTTTGTACATTTTATCACAAGTCAGTTTCGCATGTATGGGGCTGAAATTATGTATGCATGCTCATGTGTTGTTGGGGATAATTTGTATTTTGTTTAAATGGGGTAGGCACAATAATATGTCTGTGATATACAGACGATATTATATAGAGAATAGTTTGACCAGTTGGTTTATTGAACTGCCCTCTGTTTAAGACTGAGGCCTCTTGTAACAGTCCAGCCTTTGAGTCTTAAAGTCTTGTTCATTAAACCAGATTTGGGCAATCCAGATGTCAGAACAGATGTAGTTTATAATAGATAACATGATCTTGTGATTAAAAAAAAACAGTCCCACTTAGGGAACTATACATTAAGTGGTGGACCCATTAAGTAACCAGCACATGGTCAAAGGAACGGCGACCCTGAGAGGTCAATCCAGGTCAAACCCATTGACCCCAAAAAAGACAGATGTTTTTTATGACTGGGTTTGAGTGCCTCCATGTGAGAACCAGACTGTAAGGTAATCCATTCTTAGGATGTGTTAGTTTGATGGAAAACATGTTGAAAGATGGGTGCCAGGGAAATAAAGAAGAAAACATGTTTCTGTAATGTTACTATTAGTGGGTTTCTCTCTAGGGTACAACTGGACTTGTAAGTTTGAGACATCAGGGATTTGATTTTCTGGTTTAGCGGAATCAATCCGTTCTAAGTAATACCATCTAAACATGTTTAAAGTACCATTGACAACAAAGCAACTTTGTGCCATTTATGTACATTTGAAAACAGAAATCGGGTAAAAACGTGATAATACTTGTAATATCTAATGTTGTGGTGGAAATCAAGGCTCGTTTTAAATTTTAGACAGTTGTTTTTTGCTGCTATCGTGGAAGAACATACATTCAGAAACATTGATAAGTAAACAGTACTAATTGTGTTGAGAAAAATCTGTTCTCCCCCTAACTTGACAAACTTTTCTACAAATGTGTTATCATGAATTACAGTTCACACACAGCCAGAACTAGAAGGTCGACTTGGCGATAATGTTCTGAAAAAGGCTGGCTAGTTGAATGAGACCTCATAAGATCATAGCATTGTAACCACAATAATACAGACTAGTCAGTCAATAGAACGCTGCCGAGTGCTGGAAACAACTAGGAAACTAGGAAACTGCATCGTTTGTATCATCATTTTAATAAGCATTTGTACATTTCAAATGACATTCAATAAGCACCACTTTGCATAATATCAACGAAACATGTCCATGTCACATCACAGCGTTAAGTTCATATTGTCACCACAAGTTAATTCTTCCAAGACATGTCAGTGTATAATTAGAGGTGTCCGTGTATTTATAAATAAATTAAAAAGGTTGCCGTACAGGTGTGTGTATATATATATATATGTATATATATATAGAAACAACGGTTTAAATTATTATCACATATCCACAATTAGTGATTAAGATAATTTAATTAATGTGCTGTTTTATGAATATAAAGGGGTTTGTCCTGTCACTTATGCAAGTATTTAAATGATTATGCTAAGTGCACTGATTGATTAGTTATATATAATTTAATTGTCTTGGAGAACTGTAACCAATGGTGACAGTCAGTGTCAGTTTGTACAGTTGCTACCTTCTAAAGGCAGGCTACATTCCTGGAACGACCGGTTCATCACACGATCTTAGTCACCCATTGTTGACAATACGTTCAACCCAAAGCTCTAAATGTCCTACCATGAGATTTAATAATTAAGTATAAAACGTGTAGAGAATGTCATTCAGGCTACAGTGTAGGACAGATGGCTTAGTGGCAGGTCTAGCAGGGATTAGGACACTAATTTGTCAAGAAGTCACACAAGGTCTTAAGACTCAGGACA
This sequence comes from Paraescarpia echinospica, assembly GCA_020002185.1. Classification (NCBI taxonomy): domain Eukaryota; kingdom Metazoa; phylum Annelida; class Polychaeta; order Sabellida; family Siboglinidae; genus Paraescarpia; species Paraescarpia echinospica. The sequence continues at coordinate 65,579,950 of CM034533.1, read as the reverse complement.
TGTCATTTTGACACATGACCCTCAGGACATGTCACATTACAACACATGATTCAGGACAAGTCACTTTATGACACACTCTCAGGACATGACACTTTATGACACAAGACTTCCATGATAATACCATCAGTCAAAGAAGGCATTTGATATTTCAAGTTTCTGGTGGTGTCCGTCATTGGGGTAAGGAGGCGATTGGTAGAACAGCTACAAGACAGCAGTCAATGCAACTGGGTGTTTTGACAAGCAAGCGCTGAGAAACATTCACATAGGGTGATATCTTTAAGGGGAGGAATGATTACCCCTTTATATTGCATATTTAGTTGACAAAAGTTTTATTTAGTTAAATGCGACAATGAGCATAATGTACAGCGGTGACTCACGAACATACAAGTCACATGACATCTGTCACATGACATCTGTGTAACGCCATATAAAGTATAAATTATTATAGCCATTTACAACACATGCAGCCAGTCAGTACAAGCCAGGTTTAAGATAGTTTGTTATTTAAAATACTTCATTCTGATTATCCGTATACAGTGGACGAATATATAATACTTCTTTCCTAACCTGATTATAGAAATAGCAGGTTCTCTTCCCCGTGAAAGTGATATTGTGCTGAGTGCTTTTGTTTATAACATTTCCACAGATTAAGTTTGCCAGATTCCATAGTCGCTGTATAATAAATATGCGTGTACACATGTGACTTATATACAGTTACACATATATGTACATAATAATGATAAAAATACATGCATAACTGGTGTACATGTATGCATTTGCTTATATGTACACAGGCACAGGCATACACACATGCACGCACTCTCACACACACGTTCTCACAAACCCACACATGCACACATGCATGCACACACTCACATGCATGCATACACACGCTCACACGCACACTTGCACAAAATCACATTTTACAAACCTGTCAAATATACATAGAAACCACACCGTCATATCGTCGGTGAATGTCACAGGAAGCAGTCACCACCTAGAACTCCTCCCAGTTATACACCCGGAGCGGTCCCTCGTGATTTATGTCTCTCCCAGGGATCAAGGACATCCCTTCGCGACTACTTGAAGTCTTCACACTCTCGGAGAGACTCCCGTCCACTGCTGTACTCTCCGAGTTAGGCATGAAGTAGAGAACGTTGTTCTTGTGTTTATACTTGATGCTGTTCTTGTGCAAGTTTGTGTCTTTCCGCCGCTGTTTGCGAGCATAATACACAATGAGTACGGCAAGGAGTCCTGCTAACACAATCACTGCAGCCGTTGTCACTAAGACAATTAACGTGACATTAGATTCACTATCGTCACTGTGACCGTTGTCACTGCTGCGCCCGGGGTTCACAAACGAACCCGGATGTTTCGTCGGTTTTGTGTGCGCGCGGACATTGAGTCTGCTGCCAGTGCCATGTGCACTGCCAACCGCACGGTGACGCGTTCGGTTGGGTTTGTGGGTAGTGGTTGATGGAGCCCACTGGCTGATTAGTTTGACCCAGTCGGTCGTTCCGTGTGTGCTGTGTCGATCAAAGTCATCCATGTCATAATTGTCGTCATATTCCGGGTATTCCTTGTGAGTGTCCACTGGGGGTTTTGTCGAAACTGTTTTTCTGACAGTAGTTGACTGCCTAGGTCTAAATGTTGTTAGGCGAAATACACTAGATGGCGTGCTCGTTCGCTGCGTCGCCTCTACAAAGACGCTGTCGATCAGCGATACGATCGATCGGCCATGAAGTTTGCGTGGCGTGAAACACCGAATACTGTTTTTATTTTCGATGTCGACTGTCGTTGTTTCCAGCCAGTTTTTAAACCAGATCATGTGTGTGTCGCAGTGCCACTGGCCGCTGGATATGTGCAGCACGGAGAGATTGGAGAAGAAACGAGGGAAATCACCATCAATGTGCGTCATGTCTGAACTGAGCATGCTCAAGTCCTCGACGCTGACTAGGCTCTGGAGTAGACGGATATCAGAAAATATCATCCGGATGATATCGGGGCTGCTGTCAAGATCAAGTTTCTTCAGCTGAGTAAGTTCCTGGAAGATGTCGAAGTACATCGCTACTTTAGTCTCGATGTACGCCAGTGACAGCGTCTTGAGTGCAGAGAGGCCGTGGAAACAGCGGCTATGGAAATAGGTGAGAGGGTTCTTGGACAGCTGGAGGGTGTGTAATGTGGCCGCGTTGTGGAACGTGTTGGGATAGATGTGTTGTAGACGGTTGCTGCTGAAGTCAACGGAAGTGAGGTTGTAGAGGGCGTGGAGTGCGTCGTATTCGATGTGCTCCATGTCATTCCCCATCAGGGAGAGCGTGTTCAGGTTGGAGCCGTCGGGGAAGGTCCCCGAGCTGATGTTACGAATGCGGTTCCCATCCATGAGGAGGCGGAGCAAAGAGGTCGGGAGAGGTCGAGGGATGCGGTCCAGTTTGTTGTTGTTGAGCCACAGCTGGCGCAGGTAGGTCAAGTGCTGGAATGCCCGGTCAACCACGCGCACAATGCCATTGTCATCCAGCACCAGGATACTCACATAGACACAGTCCTCAAAAAACCCCTCGCTGATTGTCGTGATGTTGTTCCGTCGCAACTGTAGGTATCGGATAGAGTTCGGCAGCCCATGCGGAAGTTTCTGAAGCCCGCACTCAGATAGATCGATGTAGGACAGCACGGACGAGTTGAATTGAAAGCGATGCACCGCACTGATCGGGTTCGCCTTCAGCACCAGGTACATCAACTTGGAGAGTCGCAGGAAGGCGCGGTGGTGGATTTCAGTGATCTTATTCCCGGCCAGCAGGAGATATCGCAAGTTTGTGAGATCGCGAAACGTGAACTGTGTGATTGTCTTGATTGCATTGTTACTCAGATCAAGCCGCGATAACTCCAACATTCTGGCAAAAGCGCCATCCACATGCACGAGATTGTTGTTTGAAAGGTCAAGGTGAACGACCTTATGCATTCCTCGAAATGTCCCCTGGTGGATTCGAGTCAGCAGGTTGCCGTTTAGGTCGAGATCCCGCAGTACAGGATTTGACGCAAACGCACTATCTGCAATTGTCTCGATCTCATTGTTTTTCATTTTTAAATCCACCAGATTGTGGAATGCCTCCAGTGTCCGCTCGCCAATCTCACTCAGCTGGTTCTCGCTGACATCCAGCAAGGTCAGTGTCGGCGAAAGATTGCGTGGAATCCGCGACAGACCTTTATTGTTGCAGGAGATGTGATTGGACGAGTTGGTGCAGACACATCGCAGTGGACATAGGTGTATTGCGGTGATGACCGTCAGTAGTGCACATGTCACGCACACGACACCCGCAACTGTCAGCATTGTCTTGACAGTGACACGTTGACTTTCTCTAGTTTACACACGTTTCGGTTGCCATTTCTTGACGTTATCCGGTAGTGACACAACTCTACTCAGTGGTCATTCAGTGTGTCTTGATTGTGGCAGCGCTACAGTACATGTAGTGACACCAATTGACACAAATGACACACTGATCTGATGGTGATTATGTCATTGACATATGTATGTCAAGACGCTGTTGAATTGCAGCAAGTAATCTCTGACACGTCATTCACTGTGTGTAGTAGACACTTCCACATTTAATCCATCAGGTGTGACTGTGTTATCTGGTGAAGTCTTGAGGTCGTTCTGTAGTGGCACATCTTCTGTAACACAGAATAAAACACAGTCCGTGAGACGGCATGGCATGTAAGGAATGCTTCTCTCAAATCTACACATTTATAGGATCAAATTTAATCAGTAAGATACATCTCATCCATGGTTACATTTGTCAAATGTCCCACTGAGTGAACTGTTAGGCATGGATCTACAAACTGCTGCGTTTGTGGCAAATCATGAACAAGACGTAGCTGCTGTGTGCTTCATTGTGAACACTAGTCTTTCAAGAGAAGTCGAGATGGTGTTTGATTGAACAGATCTGCCAGGGAGTAAAGTGTCAAGCACTTTGAGCAGTCCTGAGGACTGGATACTGTGCTATATTTTTACCTTTTTTCTTTTTAACCCAACTACAGCATCAGTTTCACAGCACTGCTGCTACAAGACACATTCCACACTGCAATACCACAGCACAGCTACCACACACTAACACTTTCTATACTACACTACCACAGCACAGCTACCACACACTAACACTTTCTACACTACAGTACCACAGCACAGCTACCACACACTAACACTTTCTACACTACAGTACCACAGCACAGCTACCACACACTAACACTTTCTATACTACACTACCACAGCACAGCTACCACACACTAACACTTTCTACACTACACTACACTACCACAGCACAGCTACCACACACTAACACTTTCTACACTACAGTACCACAGCACAGCTACCACACACTAACACTTTCTACACTACACTACACTACCACAGCACAGCTACCACACACTAACACTTTCTACACTACACTACCACAGCACAGCTACCACACACTAACACTTTCTACACTGCAGTACCACAGCACAGCTACCACACACTAACACTTTCTACACTGCAGTACCACAGCACAGCTACCACACACTAACACTTTCTACACTGCAGTACCACAGCACAGCTACCACACACTAACACTTTCTACACTACACTACCACAGCACAGCTACCACACACTAACACTTTCTACACTGCAGTACCACAGCACAGCTACCACACACTAACACTTTCTACACTGCAGTACCACAGCACAGCTACCACACACTAACACTTTCTACACTGCAGTACCACAGCACAGCTACCACACACTAACACTTTCTACACTGCAGTACCACAGCACAGCTACCACACACTAACACTTTCTACACTACACTACCACAGCACAGCTACCACACACTAACACTTTCTACACTGCAGTACCACAGCACAGCTACCACACACTAACACTTTCTACACTGCAGTACCACAGCACAGCTACCACACACTAACACTTTCTACACTACACTACCACAGCACAGCTACCACACACTAACACTTTCTACACTACACTACCACAGCACAGCTACCACACACTAACACTTTCTACACTGCAGTACCACAGCACAGCTACCACACACTAACACTTTCTACACTGCAGTACCACAGCAGTGCCACTGCACAGCCACCACACACTAACACTTTCTACACTGCAGTACCACAGCAGTGCCACTGCACAGCCACCACAGCCACATTAGCCACATTAATGTGTTAGGTATAGATAGGTATATATAACTGCACTAAAGTAACTAAGTGATTATGATGTTATTAATATTAATTATAAAGTCTGTGGCTTTGGTCTTCATGGTTGAGTGACGGCCATTGTAATAATTGATAGGTTGAGTTTATAACGAGGCGCCAGTAAGGTAAGTTCTATTGACCTGAGAGCAGCCATGGCTGTACTGATCTCGGTGATTACTGTAACAACACTAACAAACACACTAACATTAACTCCTCTTTGTGGTACACCAGTGCAACAGAAACTAATAGATACTAATTCATCAGAGTCCATTAAAGTGAACAGATTATGTCAACTTTAACTAATACGTGTGCCTTTGCATGCATCTGTACATGTCTGTCAGCGACTGCGCCTGTACAGTCAGAAAAATGTATATAATTCGCATGACAATTGGAGAAATAAATCACGAAAGTGTGTCTCAAGTGATGATGATACTAGAAACAGTCAATTTTGGGGCAAATGTGTGTAGATGCTAATAAGACTTTGTTAGTGCCTGGTTTAATGAGTTGAAACTGCTCCGTCACCATAACATGCCTCCCACACTAGCCTCAGGTTCCTGGCTGTTTGTATTTGTTTCCGTTGTTTGGTTTGGTATGTGGTAACTAATATTCCTTGAGTCAGTTCTTATTAGTTTAAACACTTTAGGTCTGGCAAAACGAGACATTTAACAGTGTTCCAATAAACATTAACAAACAGTGCAAAACTTTGTTTGGTTAAAATAAGAAACATGACATTGTTATACTAATCATATAACAAACAGGTGTACGGTGGTGACATTGTACACATACCACTAGTGACACCTGGTAGGGCTGCCACTAATGACACCTGTCACCCCCACATGGCCTGGCCAGACACAAGTAGGCCCTACTGCCTTGGTTGTCACATTGTCCTAGCTCTCATACTATCCTACTTGTAATAAAAAATAAATAACTTCTTTAATGCCGATATTCTTGGAAAATCTAAGCTGAGTGATGCTACAAGGCAGAGGATTAAGTGTTCAGGCAATCAAGTATATACCAGAAGTTGTCAACAGGTGGATGGAATTGTTAGGAAGCTAAGGAGGATATGCAATAGTAAGAAGACAGCTGTCACACTGTCCTGTTTGTTTTACTTTATCATATTTTTTACTTCCTGTGTGTCGTATTGTCCTAGTTGTAACAATGTCCTACTGCTTCATTGTCTTAGTTGACACATTATCCAAACTCATATTGTCCTACCTGTCACATTGTCCTACCTGTCACATTGCCCTATCTGTCACATTGTCCTGCCTGTCATATTGTCCTACCTGTCACATTGCTCTACCTGTCACATTGCCCTGCCTGTCACATTGCTCTATCTGTCACATTGTCCTACCTCTCATATTGTCCTACCTGCCACATTGCCCTATCTGCACATTGTCCTGCCTGTCACATTGTCCTACCTCTCATATTGTCCTACCTCTCATATTGTCCTACCTGTCACATTGTCCTACCTGTCACATTGTCCTACCTCTCATATTGTCCTATCTGTCACATTGTCCTACCTCTCACATTGTTCTGCCTGTCACATTGTTCTATCTGTCACACTGCCCTGCCTGTCATATTGTCCTACCTGTCACATTGTCCTACCTCTCACATTATCCCGCCTGTCACATTGCTCTATCTGTCACACTGTCCTACCTGTCATACTGTCCTACCTGTCACATTGTCATAGCTGTCACCTTGTCCTACATGGCACAATGTCATGCATGTCCCTAACCTCTCATTGTCCAGTTCCTCCTGGGCACACCAGACTGACCATTGCTCCAAAAGATGACCAGACACAGTGTTGACCAGTTGTTGACCTGGTCACTTCACACCCCATCTATCACCCCTCCCTGTAGCTCTGACTGTACATCCTCTACCCTCCACCCCTCCCCTCAGTTGGGAGGGCTCAACCAGGCAGACTAGGGTGTAGAGTGGAAACAAGCCACCCTATCAGCACTGACACCACCTCTGTCAGCCCTCAGGTCATGTGACTGCCTGATCACATCTGCCCAACGTCAGTCTCTGTCACCCCTGCCCCAGTCAGACAACCTGCTAATCTGTTGTCAGATTATTACTCCAGTCTTAGTGGGTAACAACCCTCTTTTTAAGGTTAGGGCAGGGATTCTTCCATGATGACTGTTTTGGTGTGGTTTCTGTGAGGGTGGAATTTTGAGTCCTGCCTTGAGAACTGTCTATTAAATGTGTAGTACATAGCTGATGTTATCTATGTAAGTGTTCAGGATATGATTCTGTGACATACTTGTGGTAATTTTACACTACCAGTATTTTCAAAATTTGGTTTAAAACATTAACTTTGCATCAGCGTTGTGTGGTGACTTTACTCACAGGTATGAGTGTGTAGGTATATCATTTTGTAGGTGTCCCTATAAATAACCACACCATAGGGAAATTTGAATCCAAACAAATAATTTAACAAGTTTTAATACGTGGGATGTTTAGCATCATAGGCTTTACAAATTGTTCGATTTGCAACAAATGTTAGACCAATGAAATTAGTATTTTAGGTGATTCTAATCATGACCAATTATAAACCAGTGATATTTTTTACCACTGACTAATGTCTGATATGGTCTAGATGAGGGTTACATACACAGACCAGGGCTGTTACCCCAGCCTCTTACCCTCACACTGTTGCCCCAGTCTGTCAGACTTTGGGGACATTGAACAGAAGGGGCAACTTTCAGTTTTTATCAGCAGATAGTTGTTTATCTTCCCAGTGGCATATCCCAAGACAGGAAGTAGTCAGGGCGCATTCAGAAGTCTCAAGAATAGGGCTGTAAAGACCCTAGACTTGAAATGATACAATACTCTCCTGATACAAAGCACATAATGACACTTACTAACATTAAAACCGCCTCAGTTCATTTTGTTGTTATGTCTCTCTTCGATAAAATTATATGCAAAACAAGACGCTGCCCTGTTTGTATTAGTTTCAGTACTACACTGGGCACGTGTGACTTCAAAGTGGAGCATTGTGAAGAAGTTTCAAAGTTTCCCTTGGAGTAGAAGAAATACGTTAAAAGTACACGTCATATATTGATACATCAGTTACTCTTTACACAACTCTCCACAAGTCTCCAACATTCGTCTGAAGCAAACATTTTTAAGGTAGTTTGTGCTGTGGTTTTTTTACATAGTAATTCATAATTAATATGTATCAAAGCTTTCGTTAGAGATGGCGAAAGGGCTCTTTATTTCATGATTCTGTCCTGGCGTATTGTTCCAGTCTATTACGTGAATGACTCGGGCTTAGAATGAATCAACTGCCACACTTATGCTGCACCGAGACGCTAACATCTAATTCAAGTAGTGTTTCTCGTTGAGACACTTAATCCAGTCCATCCGCCACTCGTCCACCTTTTGTGTTTGCTAATAGGCTTAGATTATCTCCCCTGTGTTGACCAAGACATGAACTTGACAGTGAGGACAGGTCCTTGTTGTACTCGTGTTCATGCCATACAAATAGTGCCTTGAGTCTGAGGTGGTTCACTCTTTCAATTATGTTTTATACCCTAAAGACATAGTTTGTGAACATGGAAAAAGGCATATAGGCAGACTGCAACACTTGCTACACACAGACTTACATTTCTAGATGCTAGTTTGTCATATATGCATGTGTCATAATCCGGTTTGTTTGGGTGCCAAATGGCAGCAACCATTTTCCTTGTTGATTTTCACAAAATTGTATGATTTGACAAAAATGCTACTGCGTGTCGGTGGCAAGACACGTCAAGGTGAATTTTATCTGTTGAAACTGGATTGTAGGTTTGCACAGAGTGTGGAACTGCCTGGTGGCAAATCATGTTTGGTTTGAGTGGGGGAAACTAGCACACTGTAGCCAGTTTGTGGTGTGATTGGCAACAGTCTACACAGACAGATCCTGTCTTGTGAGACTGATAGATGATGTCATCTGTCACTAGTAGCCCCTCCTCCCCCCATTCACCTCCTTGTGTCACCAAGCACAGGGTGACACTTACAACAGTCACTGTCATTTGCCTCAACTTCACTGAGCCAATGTCCCCCTTCCCTCTATGGGGTAGTTTGTGTGAAAATCTAATTCCCAAGAGTCACTTCATTAGTAGAAAAGATACAGTGAAACCACCAGACAGAAGTAGTATGTACAGCTGTCTGTTACTGTGGCCCCTACCTGTATATCGGGGGTAGTTATTTTTTAACTAAATTAATATGGTTAAATTCACACATTAAATTCAAAGTTTGGTGCCAACTGAATAAAAAAAATTCCATTTGAAAATGTTATTGTATTAGTTTCTAAAAGAAATAATTAAATTATGTCACAAATTTAATTGTGATTGTTTTTTCACTTATGGTTGTTTCTATACAAGCAACAAACAAGATATTAATTATTTAATGTATAATAACCTTTTTTACAGACATTTATAAAATATATTATTGATATATTATATTTTATGTACATTTGTAGCTTTCACAGAGTTTACAAGTATGAAATGTCCATGGTGGGGGTATTGACACTCCTCCGGGTTGTGAAAGGGGTTTACCAAGGGGTTAACAAGACAATAGGGAAACATAAAACAAACCACAAGCAGTAGATACAAACAGTTCGCATTGACATGAGACACAAACGTACATCAATATTCATTCACCGGTGCCTTCTGTCAATCAATAACTACATTACCTTATGATGATTTAGAGTGGATATAATAAATCAGTCCGCAGCCACACTCAGGGGATGATCCTCCAGCAGTGTCCACTAATCCATTATTCAGGTGATAATCCATTCTGGCTAATCCATTCCAATGATGATAGTGGATGATATGGTTTCATCTAATGTAATCAAGGGGGTAATCTGCTCTGATCAGTTGGAAAATCTAGTGCTGTGGCTTTCTGTGTGCTGTGTGTGGAGGGGTAAGTCTGAGAGTATTCTTGTATGACAGTGTAAATGCCAACAGGCTACCCCATTTAAAGTACCCACTAGGGGTAAGATTGCCTCACTCATACTCTCACCCCTTTTTTCGTATTTATTCCACATCCTTCCTCTCCGACTGTCTGCTATCCAGCTGTCCCCCTCAAAGACTCCCTCAGCCATTACCCTACATTGTCCCTGTTTCAATTGGGTTCAATTACAGTTCTCAATAACAATTACACAGCATTAAAAATGTGTAGTTAATAGCACTGCAAGAAATGAACTACAATTGTGGCACTTCAAAGTCAATTGTGGTGCAATAAAAGGTCGGCTGCAATAGTTGCAGTATGATCATGACAGTTATGATCATGACAGTTATGGGCATTCGTCATTTTAGACGTTGTTTTACGTGAATGTGTGTCATGTGCATTGTTAAAGTTCATTTTAAAGTTCATTTTTAGACAAGGTTTTAATAAATAAATAAGTAAATTTATGTATTGTTCCGGGTTTGTTTATAATGGGCAAGTTCAATTAGATTAGCCTCATGAAAACTCTATTATATTGTTATCAAAAATTACACTTGTAATGTAAATAGGTAATTGTAATTTATTACACATGCATCTAAACTACTTAATTATTTAATCCCTGTTCATCATTTTCCACTTATCTCTGCTTGTTGCATGCCTTTCTGATGTGCACACTTTTCTTTATCCCAGACTGTAACTTCCTAATTATCCTAACTTCCCTAGTAAACCTTCTCCCCATCTGTCCCCTCTTGTCAATCTGTCATCCCTCCATTAAGGTGACTTTGATGTTGTTTGTTGACCTTCTGTGTTCCCATGGCAACAAGTTTTACATCAGTGACTGCCATTAGCTGGGTGATGGAATGTCCCAGCGGTGGGATGATACAACAAACTAGCTTCTGCCCTCTCCGGGTAAGTTAGATTTGGATACACACATATATATATATATATATATATCTCCAGAGTCTATCCTGTTATTTAAACAATATAAGTTCTTACAAATAGCACTCTATTCAGTTAGTAGATCCACTCTTTACACTTCACACCCTGACGGAACTGTTCATTCCAACACAAACTCAGTCTCTGGAAAGCATTCAGCCACACTGGAATTACTGCACAAAGACTGTTCATTCAAAGTGGGTTGAACCGACTTATTCAAGGTGTGAAACAGCAGCGTGAGGCTTCAAGTCGTGGTTCTGCTGATCGTGAGTGGTGCTCTATACTCACAAACATGTCCCATTCCACTGCCTGGCATCAGCCATGAAGCGAGTCATAGTCAGACAGACACTAACAGCAAGCTAGCTTCTTATTCTACCTGGGTGTCTGCGCGACAGGTGGGGCAGGGTTGGAAGCAAGGGTAGATGACAGCTACTTGGCACGGCCAGCAGTCTTACACTACCCCCATTGTGATGTCACCCTGGCACAGAGAGGTCTTGTCATCTGTCACTTATTCCACAACTCAGTGTTGATGCTGTCATGTCTGAGACTTTTTACAAAGCAATACTGCATTTTACCTCTAGAGGTTGTTTATGTTGACACTGAGCCAATGGTCTCCTCTGGCCTCTGTTAGTCACTACTCCATCTGGTCCAGGCCTCAGGCTGCAGTTATTGTACTTAACTAATCACTCACTAAAGTTGTGGTCACTATAGCTGTCCACACCAGTAGTTTATGTCCAGGCTTAGCCCTCCTGAACCTGTCTACAAGTGATCAGCTGTGGGTCAGCTTCAGGTTGTTGAGCTGGTCAATACTGTAGCCGTCATCTTATACATGACTTTTGACATCTTTAAGCCATGGCTTGCTATGTTTCATTGTTTAATATAATGTTGGTATGACTAGAATAAGTAAGTTGAAGGTATACTGCCCGCCAAACTGCAATTAATTATACACAGTTTGAATGAATGTTGCTCCTATAAATCATTCCAATCGTTAAGTAAATATTCAATTTATCAAACCGTAAATCATTCAAATTGCTAACTAAGCATTCAGTTTATCATCATGCTCTATGTCTAGTATTACCAAGAAGCTATTTGATGTTTGGTCGCATTTGCATGGTTCCCATATTCCAGACCGATTCAGTGAACAGTGATCCTGCTAATGATTAACACCCCTGATGATTCTGGAAAACTGAACAGAAAACCTTGTTTTAAACCAGAATATCATCTACTCACATCAAGACAAATGTTGCCAGTCAGTTTCTTCTTTCTGTTTGACCAAGTGTCTCTAACCAAGACGTATAATGATAACAGAATACTCGAGAGCTTCGACCAGAAACTACTGCGATGCCAGAGAGAGAGAGAACTACAGATCTGAGCTCACCACATACAATGCACCTTACATTCTAACATCCTTCTATAATGATTGACTGATAGGCATTTTGTGTCACTTTTTATACCTGCCTTATTATGCGTTTTCTCGTCATGATTGAATGGTTCGAGTGGAAGATAAAAGAGGCACGATCAATCTCGCCCACATCACACAAAGAAGTCTTCTACACAAGTGTTTGTCTTGAAGACATATCGCGTTACACAGAGTGTATCGCTTTACGCGTTCAATGGAATCACCTGCAATTCAAGCCAGATCCTCTGATCTTCAAGCAGGTGAAATGTACACAGTTGGGCAATTCTCTAATGGTGTAGACATTCCTTTGTGACAAATGTGGATGTCAGTTACAGCGGTGCAATTAATAAAACACCACCACAGTCTCTATGAATTCTTCCCGGTGTTTATTGTATGTGTAATAACATGATCTGGTTCAATATTATCCTTATCAGTCATGGTCCTATCAATGGATGTTTACAATCAGTTGGGTGCAGATGGAAACCAATGAATGGGTATTCGGAGAACTTAGTAATCATCTCAGAATATTGAGGTCCAACATCAGACAAAATTACTTTTGTTTGGGGGAGGGAGGTTAAAGGCAGTTTCATGTGGCGTCAGACATTGATATTTTACACTTCAGACCAATTCTGTTAATATATATTGATATCAGCATACCAGTCTTTTCAAACTTTTGTCTGAGGGTGGGTTGGGGGCTGATGCCAGATGGAAGTAATCTCTTCTAATATTGGATATTAGCTCATCAATGACATTTTACAAGCAAACTGACATTTGTTGGACATGGTCAAGGGAAGGACCTGATGAGCAGGAGGGAGGGAGGGTGAGTGGAAAAGGGGGCTGAGGCTGACTGAAATCAAGAGTGTTGGACGTAATAACATCAGTACTGAGACTCACTACAGAGGAGACAGGCAGCTCAAGACAGATGAAGATGGAAGCAGATGGTGGGATCAGCAGCAGTTGCTCAGCCAAACAGAACACTCTCAAGGGGGGAACATAGAAACTGAGCCCTATGTACTCCTGTGATCCATGTGGTCCTACCAACAGGGATGCCTGGCACTAATGGTCATAACAACAAGGTGTTGTAAATAATAGTGGGTTGTCACTTCACTATCTGTTTGTAAACATCATTATAGAGTTACAGGCAAGTAAATGCCTCTATTTGTTGTATAAATGAAGACACAGAAGTTATTGTTGACAATAAAGAGGCACTTTGTCTGTCGATGTGAACATGCTGTTCACTGTGTAAGGCAGTCCTTATGCGCAGAACGGTTTCCCTTTGGTGGCAAATGGCAAACAATGGGACATATGATCAGTGTTACCAGGGATAAAACATGGGGTGTGTCGCCATAGATACAGTTACCGTGGTTATCATAGTTACATGTGTACCAGGTGGCTGGCTACTCTACAGTGTTATATGACATTGTGGATGTCACAATATACATTGAATGATCACTAGTACAGTGGAAGCTCAATGTTAAGGTCATTCTTGTCACTGGGTCAGTGTCTCCTGAATGTCAAGGGACAACTTTTCTATAATTTACTGTTACATATATAATTTGGGACTATCCAAGGGTGACCTTAATTGCGAGGTGATCATATTACAGAGATGGTCGTTATGTCAGGTTTGGCTGTATTAATAATGTTGAACTTCCTCAGTATTCTGGCCATCAGTTCCACAACAGTTTTCTAATAATATTACAACATGTAGTAGAAACTCATGTAGGGCATAAATCGTTTGGGAACCAAGCTCAGAAGTACAGCTAATGAGAATCTTGAGCATTTCTTCCTCAACTGGTTCAGCCCATCTTGAATCTGGTTCCTGGATGTTCAGATAAAATGATGGTGTGTGAATAGAATTGGTAAGATATGTTGTCAGTTTAATAAAAAAGTACATACTTTACAATAAAATAATATAATTTGATTGAAATGAAGGGTTGTGAAAGTGATTTAACCTTATTAGATACAGTCTGACAAGTTTTGCCATGTTTTGTCTAATTTTGATAGGATGCCATCAAAATGAATTCAAAAGTTTGCCTGAACATTTCAGTAAAAACTAAAATTCAACCTAGCATGTTGTATTGGGTGCCTGATAGGTTCAAATTGTTTGCAAAATGTATTGGAAACAAAACAAGCAAAAATCTTAAATTAAGGGCCCTTTAAATGTGCATTGACATATATCGGTAAGCAAAAACCACAGTGTGACCAAAGTTTCCTAGCTGAAGGTTCTCATTTGAACAGCTGTGGCAATTCAACCAGACCACTGTCATTCTTAGTGGACTGTTACCAGATATAGATAAAGTGGTGTGTCACACTGTTTGTTCACCCTTGAGCACAATGACACCCAAATGTGGGATGATAGGCTATATTCAGTTACCCTGCAGCCCTTCCTACCTGTGCACTATTTCGGAATGTTTTGTTTGAAAAAAGGCCATCTCAAATTTTGTATCTGTTCAGAACTAAAATGTGACTCGATCAAAGCCCATGCTCATTTTTTTCATATTACATAATATAATACATGTGTTTGTGTGCAACTTGAACAGGTTTATTTTGATACAAATTGTGATTAATGAGAACACCAACTTGTCAAAGTTTAAGTATGTCCTAGCACATCTGATCAGAACGATATACCCTGTGACCTGTATGTTGTAATGCGAGATTTCTATATACTCGTCACAGATTATTAGATGTCAGGGGGGAATATAACCACTTTGGGACGATTAAACGAGATACTATTATGTCAGTGGCTCAAAGGGTTTCTTTGTTGGTAGTTGTTACCCTGAGGTTAAAAGCTACTGGAAATGCGCCATGTTGTCCGTGAAAGCTGCCATCTGCCTAGAGATATAGAACAAACAGTTGGCACAGTTTTTGTGGCCAGTGGCGATTTTGTTTGAAATCTATTTCTATTGTGTGACAGAGCACTGATTTGGCCACTGATTTCAACCACTGGTAACTATAGAACTGCATCATGTAATCACGTCTGGGCTTTGTCTCCAACCAGTGTATTAAGTAAGACCTTAAATTATAGTCTAAGACCATGTAATCCTTATACATTATATAGCTAGATATCAGTCAGAGTTAGGTTTGGAAGTTATTTATTTCAGAGGCTTCTTTGTTAGGAATTGTTTTATTCTACTTCTGGTGACCAGAACTGTTACATGAATCCAGCTTTTGTGTCACACATTCGCAGCACTGTGTTTAAGATATAACATTTGCGGTGATTGCTTCTGTAGATATGTATCTAACTATAATCAAGCTAGCGCATGTATGTGTGTGTGCGTGCAGGCGTGTGTGCGTGCATGTTTGTATAAAAACTGTGTGTGTGTGTGTAGAAACTGTGCATGTTCATGTATGTATGAATATGGATATATTTTAATGTTTTCCTCCTTGGCGGTTTGCATTTTGGTTGCCAAATGTTCTTGGATAGGTCTATGAACCCCCGGAAGAAAAGTAACAACATAAATTTTTCAAAATTCCCTCTAGGTTTAGGGTACATAGGACATTCTATTTATTTTGTAGGTCATTACGTGTGTCCTTATATAGGACATTATATCCTCTAGGATACCCAGTGAGTCTGCCGTGTGAGGCACTGTCGGTTCAGTAGGTAGTAGGTGATATTCTATCTGGATCAAGCCAAGATTGTTGAAGTTTTAAACTGAAATGAGCTGTAGTAGCTGATGCAGAAATAAGGCAAGTTCCTTTACTTTACACCCTACTCCCTGGCAGACCTGTTCAATCAAACACCCTCTCAACGTCTCTGGGAAGCATTCAGCCACACTGCAATTAATGCGCGAAGACTATTCATACAGAAATATCCACCTCTGCCTATAGTCAGGTACTCATTCATACAGCTGAGTGGACTGAAGCAACATAATATTATAGAGTAAATGAATTTGCCAAAAATTTGACATGGCAGCACAGGATTCGAACCGAGTGGACTGAAGCAATAGAGTAATTTAATTTGCCCAAAATTTGACACAGCAGCACAGGATTCGAATGGGGTTCTCTTTATTTAAGATCCAAATTCTCTCTCCACTGCTCCACTGCACTTACCAGAGTGAGTGATGGAGGGGAGAAATGGAAGGAGATGACTTAACCACTTGCAGACTGAGGAGGACAACTTTAATGGGTTTGCTCTGAAAGAAGGCCCCCTGCTGTGGGGTGTACCCCTTGCCCTGTACCCCTGGTGGTCCACATAGCAACCCAGTAGGTCTCCTGGTATATATCCTGCTTTGGGAATGGAAAATCCAGAAAAAATAAACATACCAGAGTGTGTATGGACCAGAACTATCCAGTGACTGGGTCAAATAATCACTGGTTGAAGTCCAGAACAGTAGATCAACAGGATGATCAGAGAGAGGGCCAGCATTTATTGTTTTAGTTCAGCCTTCAGGGAACAGGGTTCTCACTTGGCAGCACTTTGTACCTGTTGGAGGTTACTGCAGAAGTGGGTTTCAGATTGCCCACTTGGTATAATAAAGAGCAGAAATGTAATATTTCAGTTGGTTGTGGTCGGTGGGCCGAATCACTGTACATGTGTAAAACAGTGGCTTCATATCACGTTTTATACGTTTATTTAATTATTTCTTGTAGTTTATATAACTTATTTATTTATTACCTGTTTAAATTATTACTCTTTTTATTTTATATATTTCTATTTCTAACTCATTTACTTAAAAAGCTATGTATTTTATACATATTTATATATATTTTATACATATTTATATATATATACATATGTGTTCATGTTGTGGGGCAATTGTTACAGTCAGACATGTCACTGTCACCAGACATGACAGTGTCATCTGACATGTCAGTGTCACCCCTTTGTCCTCTTTGTGACATCACCCTGGTGTGTCCACTTTGCAGTACTGATGACATCATCGCAGGAAACCAATTGTGTCCACAAAGTGACTAGATTGACTGGCTTAACGACAGTGTTGTGTTTATTGATCCCTTCCTATACATCCCTGTCCCTCCTCCACCCTCTCCTTGTTAGGTATTAATAACTCAGTTTATCCCTGCCTGTTTATTTAGGGATCAGTTCAAAAGTACAGAGGATACTACACTAGTGAGATAGAGTTACTAGCAGTGGATGAGTGATCACCAGCAGTGTCAGAGTCTGTCAGGAGAGAATCCTTCTGTGCAGACAGTGCTACTGCAGCCCAGTGCCTGTTGTCCCCAGTCATGGGGAACAGTGCCAGTCTCAGGTTGTCCCAGCCCCAGATCACAGCCCTTGCAGGTTGCACCAGATAGGATAACAAATATGACATAGGAAAATGTTTACATCACATGCATACATGCGCATGTATGCACGCACACACAGAAGTCACACACATGTCAAACATGCACACACACACATGCGCACACAAGTCACACGCGCGCATGCACACACGCATGCACGCTCGCACGCACTGTCACACACACACACACACACACACACACACACACACACACACACACACACATGTATGCACTATGCATACATGTTATGCAGACAAACACATATACACACACACATGCACGCGCACACGCACGCATGCACACACACGCAATAATTTGTTAGAATTTATGTATAACTTATTTATATATTTTGTTCACTTTTTTATATTTATAGCTGATGTATAGTTTTAACTTATTTAAATTTGTTAAACTGATTTAATTGTTATGCATATTTGTACACATCAGTGCTTTATCTTAAAATAAACATTTTTTATATAAATAAGAAAAAAAAAATTGTTAATTCAGTGATTGACCCAACAACACATATTATTACAGTTGATGATCCTCACCCAGTGGGGAAGCAGGAGGGAACAGATGGATGACAGTAAGCCAGGCTTAGGGGATAGGGACAGAGTAGATACCCTGGGCCCCTGCTGTGTGGATATCACTGTCAGTGCTGGACAGAATGTTACTAATTAGCCCCAACTATGCATGGGTGTACACCATGTGTGTACATGTGTGCTGGTGCATCCCTTGTGTGCTAGATCCCTGGCCTTGCATATTAGGTCACAGACACAGTGTCAATAAGTTGGCATTTGGTCTGATGCGCCCAGGTTATGCATCCATTGAGAGATGCAGAAGCTGATTGCGTGCTTATGGTGTTTCTATAGCATTGATTTTATGGCATTTATTTTCTACGGCCAAGTATATAATTGGTGGATGTTTCACCAGTGAGTTGTGTTGTTATTACAGTTTACAAATCTTCACTCCTCTCATTCCGATCTCACTAGCGTTTCTTGCTGCATCATTGATGAAAGGAAGTGAAGCATCGTTGTGGATCGCGATGGTGTAGTGGCTACAGTTTCAGACTCTCAATCAAGAGATCCCTGGTTCAAATCCCCTTGCAGCCTTTCAAGCCTTCAACAAGTTCATTCACTCCACACTGCGCCAGTCCATGCAGCCGTAAGAATGAGTACCTAGCTAGTAGCTATAGACAGTGGTGGATATCTAGGTATGAATACGATTTGTGCATTAATTGCAGCATGGCTGAATGCTTCCCAGAAAAGCCGAGATGGTGTTCGAATAAACAGGTCTACCAGGGGGTGAAGTACAAAGCACTCTGAGCAGACATAAGGACTGGTGCCACACTATGTAAGAGATCACGACCATGTACCTTTTGTATGGTGGAACTACCAGTAAACATATAGACAGCACTAGAACCAAAGAGCTCAGAGCAGAACTAATAAAAGGACAGTGTAGGCTGGATATATGATACCCTGCTCATTCTCATGTAGAATGATAAATGAACATGACAACATAACCGTCTGATTGTATTTGTGCTGGAAGTGTGAATATGCTTCATAATGAAACTGACGTGCATCTGACATGAACAGACTGTGTGTAGATGACATTTTTTTCACTCTCAATAAGTCAATTGTTTCTTTGTCCGTGAGCCATCTGGAACCTGTGGCTTTGATCGGCAGCCTCGTTAAACCTTGAACAAGGTAATAAGGTTATAGTGAAAAAAGAACCTCTCGGGTGGTATATGGAAACAAAAAAGTGTATACTTCCTCCATATTTTATACAACATAAACAACACTACCAAATAAATACCTCGTTAGTGTGATCTTAATGGAGTAATTACTTAAACAGTAAAATAGTCAAACTGCCCTATAAGGACAATGATTACTGAAGCAATGGCCTCTTAACTACACCCCCCAGCCTTCCCCCCACCTCTTGAGACAGTCTGTCTGTGTAAACCTGCCACCCAACAAGGCCAGAGTAATGAGTTGACCATCAGACCAAGTCCACTACTGTAGCATGTGGTCACTGGACACACCAGGCACATTCAGCCCACCAATCCAAGCGTGTTTATCCCGATCAATATTTCATTGTGTCGAGACAAAACGGAATGTTCCGATCAATGCTCTGCACAGAGGAACGACAAGTTGCCAAGCAGTGGCTTTTAGGTCCACAGCCCTGTGAATAATTTCCTAATGCTCACTTGTACTTATCAGTTAATTGTAACCAATACTGTTTTTTGTTGTTGTCAGCCTTATCCAGTGAGATTATTATTTGAGAGGAGTTCTGGAGATAGGGAGTGTTTGCACTAGATTGCCATCATAGGCTTCCCTTGGGAAGTGGACAGGGGAGTCTGCTAATGTAATTAGCCTGTTGAATGAGGGCTCTAATGGTGTTGGTGTTTGTTTTAAGCTGCCTTCAGAAGCCTGCCCTGGACAGATGCACCCTACAACAGGGTCAGAACTAATGCTCCCTAATAAATGGATGTTTAGTGCTTGTAACATCAAACATCTGGCTATAGACAGTAGATTACTATGGCAGTTTTGTAATGTCTGGTAAAAGGACAGTTATGATGCATGGGGATAGTTTTAATAATCTTGTACATAATGGACTGTTACTGTACATAACAAAAGGCCTATATTACATAATTGTTTGACTACACATGACAACATGTGAGAGTGTTTGACAACACAAGACAACTTATGACAATGTTTGACAACACAAGACAAAATCTGGCAATATTTGACAAAATGAAACAATGTAACATATGACAAATGACAACTCGTCTGATGTTTGGCAACATGAGACAGTATATGACAGTGTTTCTCTTTGCCTGATAACAAAACGGTCACCAGTAAAACACCTACAACACATACATTATTTAGAACAAAAGATAACATGAAACTGGTTGACAACAGAAGACAATGTGTGACAATCCTTAACAAGTGACAACAAATGACACAACATGACATTGACTCAAAGTGACAGCACAAGACAACACATGACAATGACAACACATGACAATGACAACACATGACAATGCTTCACAACATGTGACCAATCTTGAACATGAATGACAGCACACTTCATCTGTGCATATGAATCCATAACAAGTCTAGATGTGCCAACTAGATGTGTAACTAGAGCTGACTGTCTCCACTGCTCTCATACTCTCCCAGGACATACCTGTCAACTATATCAGGTGTGACAAATGGCTGACACATGTGATGGGTTTTATCAATGTGGCCACTCATTTTATACTGATTTCATCAACATCAAAGGTCTGATCGTTTTTTTCTTAAATCCTCTTACATCGTATAAAGTTATCTACACTGTAAAGTTCTAAGTGTAGTTTTTCTAATAAAATAATTTATCACTATATAAACTATCTATTATAATATTTTGACTGCCCAAATGTTTTTTTGATGAAACACCATTTTAGAATATAATCTTTATCTCCTTTGGCCGTTGACTTTGTCATCCTGCTATCAATGTAAACATAACCTTTGAGTTAGAGCATTCAAAGTATACAGATAACAGAGATAACATTCATATTTGTTTAATGTGACGCTCATTTAAATGTCAACATGTTAAAATAGATACTTTGATACTACTACATAACGTGATTTTACAAGAAACGTGTTTTAGAGTAAGATTCCTGAGTAAGATTCAGTGAGTGCTGATGAACCAAGCCATGGTTACCGTTGTGTCACATTTTATGATCCTGAAGTGACCTTCTTTCCCAGTTCAGATATTTCTCCCTAGAACATTTCAGTATCATGTCTATATTTTAATTGTAGTTAGTAGTGGTCCCAAAACTGTTTTGGAAAGTTCTTGAATAGGTGTAACCTATTAAATAGAACTCAGAATAAGTATAACAAAATCATCTAGACAGGGAGCTGTTATATTATGTAGCAGTAATTCAATAACAATTTTGAACAACATAACTGTGTCTATATAGCTATGTCTCCAGCATTGGGAGAGTACAATTAATGAATTACAAACACAGCGTGAGTACATGGGAAATCAACAGCAATCTATTACAGTACTAACTGAGCCTCTATTGCTGTGGCAGACCGTGGTATTCAAACTATTGTGTGGTGTTTCTAAGTTAACATCCACCACCCTCCTTCTAATTGTGCCTGCAATGTCCCAGAACATCCCCATGCTGTGACAGGTTTAAATCATCTACACTGGCAACAGTTTGGTCTATTAATTAACAACTGTAATAGCAACTGTTCAAGTGTCTAATGACTGATACAAGGAGTAATGCTGTGTCAACAATCCACAAGACTCTACTCACCAAGTTCACAGCATATGCTTATAATTTATATCCCTACGATCCTGTGTGAGTTTCCCACTGGTGCTGATAGATCCCATGTATTCCAAGAGAATGCTGCACTATCCCACACACACAAGTGTGACCGGACTGATGACAAGGTGTCTACTGCTGCCAGGACCCAGCCACTGCCAGGTGTGGTGTGACACAGCTATAGTCCATTCACCAAGTGTCTGTCAGCGAGTAAACTCCAACCACAACAGGCATTTATGACAGCCTGTTACTGCTGGACCTTGTTCATAATGGTGCTGATGCCAGGGCTACACCCCGTTGTAAAGTGTCTGTCGCGGCTTCACTGGCTCTTGTAATTAGAGTGGAATTATTTGGATACCCTGGTACAGATGTTTAGTTTCAAATGTTTGTTTACTGAATGCCTTTGTATGTAGTATTCTTAGATCCACATGGAGTGATTCATAAACTACACATGGACACAGGAACCCAAGATAATTACCTTAACACCACCAGAAGTGACCACTAAGTGGTCATTATACAGGGTCTTATTACTGACCAGTGTGTACACATTATCTCCTGTGACCATATGTCAGAGCTGGAACCAGATACCACAACAGTGTCACTATCTATGATATAAAAAATATATGGATGGGTGCTATGTATTACCAGTGATTAATGTTGTAATAATGTTGTCTTTGAGGTAAATAAAGTGAATGTTTAGTGGCTTACATTAGTAAATAGTTACACTCTTGTTGGGAGGTTTCGTGTAATTAAAATGGCCAAATTCTCTTATTTCTTTGATGTCAAAGATAATGTAAATTAACAGTGTGTTTTATTGCCGTAGTACAATTACTGTCAGAAATTGTATAAAACATGAATTTGACAGACAAAGAAATCAGTCGGTGAAAATATTGCTTAACCTTCAAATGTGAAACTACATTGTTTTTAACGCTGTAAAGCTTTTGTAAAATTAGCCTGTCTAATGTATTTTAGAAAATATTTAAAGGTGATACATCATAATATTATCATACTTTGTATGGATGTTGTTTTAACCAACCAATATATTTTATTAACCTATATTCTTATAACATTATTCCAGTTTGTAACCAATGAAAACCATTGTACATTATTAAAATTATACTGTTGAAACAAAATTATAGTTTAAAGAAGTAATAGTTTCTGAGTCATTAGTTTTTAAAGATCACATAAATAATCATAGCGTGCACAAGCAAATAACTAACATTAACACACAAGTTACTGTTTAAAAGTAATGTCACCCTATACAAGTATCGAGATAAACTACCCAGTTACCAAGACAGTCAATAGTGACTCGGTGGCCATTATGTGATTACAGTCAACCTTAATGATAACTGTTAGTTAGAGATCTGATGATGACTTATAGAACCGCTGCAACCAAGAAATCAGGTGTACTGGATTCTACAATCCCAAGTCCTATACAAGAAACATGTCAAAGAATTATAATAAAAAGACTGAAAGTCGGTGACCAGATGGGTTGGTTCTGAACCATGTATTTAGTTTGCTTTCATCCTGGCTTATGTTCGACTCATTGCAATCTGATAGTGAATGTATGATTGGACATATATCTACACCCTTACCCTGTTATTTACTTCTCAACATGCACCAGGGAACACTTTCTAAATACCCCCTCTATGCCCCACCCCTTGGCCCTCCTATTGTGTGCAATCTCTACTGGTGCAGTGGCTATAATATTATCTTTACTTCTTCTGATGGAGTGGAGATTGTGGACTGACCTCATAATGTATGTCTCTGTAGCCAATATAGGCCAGAGTTACTCCATTCACAGCTACTGTCAGTTGTGCTGTTCAAATATATATATGTATATATATATATATATTATATATACAAGGACATACCTTAATTATTATGTTTTTGACATTAATAAAAATAATATTACTTACTGAAAAATTGCATTGTATATTGCTGTAACTTTCTACAATAATTTTGTGTCAGTTTAGTAAATAAAATTAATGGCTACTAATAGTGCTTTTTAAAACATTAACCTAAATTTAAATATAACTTATGGATATTAAAGGGTGTCAGGCTTTTTTTAATAAGGCAGTTTTATGAACATTAAGCACACTGTGTTTAAGGTGTTTCATAAAATAAAGCTATTTTTTATAGTTTAGTCATCAGGTGGAATAGTTGTTATCTGTCCCTGATTTTGCCCAACTCTGGATGTCCAGTAAACAAATTGTGTGTTGTCATTGTATGTGTGGAATGAGAAGGTCACAGAGCTTGATCCAAAAGGGATCATCTCAGAACATAGATGTCCAATATGAAGGGAAATTACTTTCCTTTGGGGAAGGATGATCAGAGGCAGTTTCATCTGGCGTCTGACATTGATATTTTGTACTTCAGATCTGTACTATTAATATATTTAGATCGTATCAAAGTTTACTAATTTTCGTTTGGGGCGGGGGCAGGTTTGGGGGCTGAGGCCAGATGAAAGTAATTTTGTCTGATATTGCACATTGATGTTCTGAGATGACCCCTGACGCTGGTACAAGTCCAAGCCATCAGCATGTGTACTTTAGAACATGTTTGATAAGGCAACAGCTACTTGGATAGCACATTTCATGGTTTCATATAAATAATTATATCAACTTTCTAGACACCCTGTCAGATTCACGAGAATATTGCATGTTTCCAAGTAAAGTGTCCCTAATTCAGAACTTTGGTCGGAGAGAGGAGAAAGACCCAGTCCAGTATTATTGTACTGTATCGTGCTTCTTTTCTATGATGAAAACAAGTATATAGCAACTTACTACAATTGCAATAAACAAGTCATTTTGATGTGGTACAATTTGACAGAGTGTGGTAAGAAACCCTGCATCCTGCATCCAATATCATTATTACATGCAGTAAGATTTAACAAGATTTAACAAGATTGCCACCCAGAGAATTAACTCTAGGTGGCAGGTGGACAAGGAAGCCCTTTGGCTAATCGAGAGTCCAACTCTTTTATCTATGTGTATCCCGCCCTTCTGAGGTATGTGTCGATTATATTTTTTAACATATTCACGTTACTAGCACCCACACAATCATCAGATAATCTGTTCCATTCATTTACAGTCCTTTGTAAAAATGAGAACTTTCTTATTTCTAATCTACACTGCTCCTTTGCTAATGTAACTTCATGTCGTCTGGTCCTTCTATCTTTCTTAACTGAAAAAAAAAAATTCTATCTAGGAGGGAAAGTTTAACACGCACACACGCACACACGCACACACACAACCACACATACGCATGCAACCACAGATGCACACACAGACAGACGCACGCACGCACAGTATCATACGCCAGCGTGACTCTAGTTAGATCCATTGTTATTGATATAGAAACCAGATGATTGGCCTTGATTCATGTAAGTGATTTCTATGGGAATGTAATTACTTTCATGTCTAATTTTATTGTCATGCTCGTTTTTGGAAATGTCAAATATAATATAACAAGTTATATGAGGGACTGACATTTTGCGTGATTTTGATCAATGCGTTATTCTCGTGGGTGAATATCCAGGAGCCAGGAGCCAATCAATATATGTTGTAGGCGTATTGAATTGGGAAGTGCGTAGGCGTGGGTTATAATGCAATGGTTTGGTTATACGCACATAGACGTATGCGCGTAATTAAAATGATTTCCTCGACTGGTTTAGCCCATTGCAAATCCGGATCTTTGATGTCCTGACATGTAACATGTGAACAGGTACTGTAGTAGCCGCTGTCGGTTTAATAAAAAAGGTGTGTACGTTTGTTTAAATGTTAGAAAGAATTAATTTTAGTCTTTACATCTGGTAAATCGCCAAAGCCAAATGCCGAGCTGACATTTAGCCTCAACCTCTGAATTTGTCATGAATTTTGAAACACACACACTTGCATATACACATGCACCAGCAGGACCCATGTAAACATTCATGCATAGTTCCTGCAGTTATGATAAACGGTTATTAACTATAATGAGCTGACCTTATCATATTCATGACTGAGAGATCACAGGCCTGAGAGACTCAGTCCAGGTTTAATTGTAGGATAAGTTGAAAGCACTACAGATGATTGCACTGACCATGTATTGACAGTTTGATTACAATGAGTTGCTATGCATTGCTCCGCTAATATCTAGTAATAACCCCTGAGCCACTGTTCACTTCTGTGAGGTCATGCCCCATTGAGCCAGCATGTTTGACACTCCAGTTGTCTGATTGATTTTTCCTATTTGTCGTTCCAGCAGGTTATTGAAACTATGGTCGTGTAATTATAGACGCGCATAATGACGCGTGGACATTAAATGCTTCCATGTTCGTTGATTTACCGTGTAATTTCAGTGATTGTTCGTAGCGTATCTACATCATGTTTCACAGCAATAGCGGCATGTTGTATTTATTGGGCAGTTCATTGCCTGGCGGCATGAACATATTGATAGTGTGGCCGATGACAAAAGTTAATCATGTGTCAACTGTTATATTGATGATCTTAATTAAGATTAAGCCATGCAGTTGAGTTGTGGATTTCTGTTGGATGACTCTGACGTTCTTAGATACAATTCTGTCCTGTAATATTATTTACAGACATCATGTGAAGATAGACGTGACATAATCATGACGCCATGGTTTGACAGCCAGATGGTGTCAGTATGGTAGTTTATCTCTCATCCTATTGACTCAACAGGTTATAATGGTATATTTTATTTACTTGTTTGTTCTTTTCTTTGTTTTAATCAACCTGACTTCAGCTAGATGGCGACGTCGACACAATTGACTGTAATACTGGCAACAGATTATTATAATTAAACAAACAAATTTGAAAAGTTGGTATCTTCTTATATAACCACATCAAATTTTAAATAAAATGAACATAATCCTCATCCCTCACCCCTGTACAAGGGAATCAGGAGGAAGAACAGTATAGGAGCTATACCTCACCCCTGTACAAGGGAACCAGAAGGAAGAACAGTACAGGAGCTATACATCACCCCTGTACAAGGGAACCAGGAGGAAGAACAGTACAGGAGCTAGACCTCACTCCTGTACAAGGGAACCAGGAGGAACAACAGTACAGGAGCTAGACCTCATCCCTGTACAAGGGAACCAGGAGGAAGAATAGTACAGGAGCTATACCTCACCCCTGTACAATAGAACCAGGAGGAAGAACAGTACAGAAGCTAGACCTCACCCCTGTACAAGGGAACCAGGAGGAAGAACAGTACAGGAGCTAGACCTCATCCCTGTACAAGGGAACCAGGAGGAAGAATAGTACAGGAGCTTGACCTCACCCCTGTACAAGGGAACCAGGAGGAAGAACAGTACAGGAGCTTGACCTCACCCCTGTACAAGGGAACCAGGAGGAAGAATAGTACAGGAGCTATACCTCACCCCTGTACAATAGA
This sequence comes from Paraescarpia echinospica, assembly GCA_020002185.1. NCBI lineage: Eukaryota > Metazoa > Annelida > Polychaeta > Sabellida > Siboglinidae > Paraescarpia > Paraescarpia echinospica. Next base: position 65,552,486 of record CM034533.1, on the reverse strand, counting down.
ACCAGGAGGAAGAACAGTACAGGAGCTAGACATCACCCCTGTACAAGGGAACCAGGAGGAAGAACAGTACAGGAGCTTGACCTCACCCCTGTACAAGGGAACCAGGAGGAAGAACAGTACAGGAGCTTGACCTCACCCCTGTACAAGGGAACCAGGAGGAAGAACAGTACAGGAGCTAGACCTCACTCCTGTACAATATAACCAGGAGGAAGAACAGTACAGGAGCTTGACCTCACCCCTGTACAAGGGAACCAGGAGGAAGAACAGTACAGGAGCTTGACCTCACCGCTGTACAAGGGAACCAGGAGGAAGAACAGTACACGAGCTTGACCTCACCCCTGTGCAAGGGAACCAGGAGGAAGAACAGTACAGGAGCTTCACCTCACCCCTGTACAAGGGAACCAGGAGGAAGAACAGTACAGGAGCTTGACCTCACTCCTGTACAAGAGGACCAGGAGGAAGAACAGTACAGGAGCTAGACATCACCCCTGTACAAGAGGACCAGGAGGAAGAACAGTACAGGAGCTAGACCTCACTCCTGTACAATATAACCAGGTGGAAGAACAGTACAGGAGCTAGACCTCACCCCTGTGCAAGGGAAGCAGGAGGAAGAACAGTACAGGAGATAGACCTCACTCCTGTACAATAGAACCAGGAGGAAGAACAGTACAGGAGCTAGACCTCACCCCTGTACAAGAGAACCAGCAGGAAGAACAGTACAGGAGATAGACCTCACTCCTGTACAATAGAACCAAGAGGAACAACAGTACAGGAGCTAGACCTCTCTCCTGTACAATAGAACCAGGAGGAAGAACAGTACAGGAGCTAGACCTCACTCCTGTACAATAGAACCAGGAAGAACAACAGTACAGGAGCTAGACCTCTCTCCTGTACAATAGAACCAGGAGGAAGAACAGTACAGGAGCTAGACATCACCCCTGTACAAGAGGACCAGGAGGAAGAACAGTACAGGAGCTAGACCTCACCCCTGTGCAAGGGAAGCAGGAGGAAGAACAGTACAGGAGATAGACCTCACTCCTGTACAATAGAACCAGGAGGAACAACAGTACAGGAGATAGACCTCACTCCTGTACAAGAGGACCAGGAGGAAGAACAGTACAGGAGTTAGACCTCACCCCTGTGCAAGGGAAGCAGGAGGAAGAACAGTACAGGAGATAGACCTCACTCCTGTACAATAGAACCAGGAGGAAGAACAGTACAGGAGCTAGACCTCACCCCTGTACAAGAGAACCAGGAGGAAGAACAGTACAGGAGCTAGACCTCACCCCTGTGCAAGGGAAGCAGGAGGAAGAACAGTACAGGAGATAGACCTCACTCCTGTACAATAGAACCAGGAGGAACAACAGTACATGAGCTAGACCTCACCCCTGTGCAAGGGAAGCAGGAGGAAGAACAGTACAGGAGATAGACCTCACTCCTGTACAATAGAACCAGGAGGAAGAACAGTACAGGAGCTAGACCTCACCCCTGTACAAGAGAACCAGGAGGAAGAACAGTACAGGAGATAGACCTCACTCATGTACAATAGAACCAGGAGGAACAACAGTACAGGAGCTAGACCTCTCTCCTGTACAATAGAACCAGGAGGAAGAACAGTACAGGAGCTAGACCTCACTCCTGTACAATAGAACCAGGAGGAACAACAGTACAGGAGCTAGACCTCACTCCTGTACAATAGAACCAGGAGGAAGAATAGTACAGGAGCTATACCTCACCCCTGTACAATAGAACCAGGAGGAAGAACAGTACAGGAGCTAGACATCACCCCTGTACAAGGGAACCAGGAGGAAGAACAGTACAGGAGCTTGACCTCACCCCTGTACAAGGGAACCAGGAGGAAGAACAGTACAGAAGCTTGACCTCACCCCTGTACAAGGGAACCAGGAGGAAGAACAGTACAGGAGCTTGACCTCACCCCTGTACAAGGGAACCAGGAGGAAGAACAGTACAGGAGCTAGACCTCACTCCTGTACAAAATAACCAGGAGGAAGAACAGTACAGGAGCTTGACCTCACCCCTGTACAAGGGAACCAGGAGGAAGAACAGTACAGGAGCTTGACCTCACCGCTGTACAAGGGAACCAGGAGGAAGAACAGTACAGGAGCTTGACCTCACCCCTGTGCAAGGGAACCAGGAGGAAGAACAGTACAGGAGCTTGACCTCACCCCTGTACAAGGGAACCAGGAGGAAGAACAGTACAGGAGCTTGACCTCACTCCTGTACAAGAGGACCAGGAGGAAGAACAGTACAGGAGCTAGACATCACCCCTGTACAAGAGGACCAGGAGGAAGAACAGTACAGGAGCTAGACCTCACTCCTGTACAATATAACCAGGAGGAAGAACAGTACAGGAGCTAGACCTCACCCCTGTGCAAGGGAAGCAGGAGGAAGAACAGTACAGGAGATAGACCTCACTCCTGTACAATAGAACCAGGAGGAAGAACAGTACAGGAGCTAGACCTCACCCCTGTACAAGAGAACCAGGAGGAAGAACAGTACAGGAGATAGACCTCACTCCTGTACAATAGAACCAAGAGGAACAACAGTACAGGAGCTAGACCTCTCTCCTGTACAATAGAACCAGGAGGGAGAACAGTACAGGAGCTAGACCTCACTCCTGTACAATAGAACCAGGAGGAACAACAGTACAGGAGCTAGACCTCTCTCCTGTACAATAGAACCAGGAGGAAGAACAGTACAGGAGCTAGACATCACCCCTGTACAAGAGGACCAGGAGGAAGAACAGTACAGGAGCTAGACCTCACCCCTGTGCAAGGGAAGCAGGAGGAAGAACAGTACAGGAGATAGACCTCACTCCTGTACAATAGAACCAGGAGGAACAACAGTACAGGAGATAGACCTCACTCCTGTACAAGAGGACCAGGAGGAAGAACAGTACAGGAGTTAGACCTCACCCCTGTGCAAGGGAAGCAGGAGGAAGAACAGTACAGGAGATAGACCTCACTCCTGTACAATAGAACCAGGAGGAAGAACAGTACAGGAGCTAGACCTCACCCCTGTACAAGAGAACCAGGAGGAAGAACAGTACATGAGCTAGACCTCACCCCTGTGCAAGGGAAGCAGGAGGAAGAACAGTACAGGAGATAGACCTCACTCCTGTACAATAGAACCAGGAGGAAGAACAGTACAGGAGCTAGACCTCACCCCTGTACAAGAGAACCAGGAGGAAGAACAGTACAGGAGATAGACCTCACTCATGTACAATAGAACCAGGAGGAACAACAGTACAGGAGCTAGACCTCTCTCCTGTACAATAGAACCAGGAGGAAGAACAGTACAGGAGCTAGACCTCACTCCTGTACAATAGAACCAGGAGGAACAACAGTACAGGAGCTAGACCTCACTCCTGTACAATAGAACCAGGAGGAAGAATAGTACAGGAGCTATACCTCACCCCTGTACAATAGAACCAGGAGGAAGAACAGTACAGGAGCTAGACATCACCCCTGTACAAGGGAACCAGGAGGAAGAACAGTACAGGAGCTTGACCTCACCCCTGTACAAGGGAACCAGGAGGAAGAACAGTACAGAAGCTTGACCTCACCCCTGTACAAGGGAACCAGGAGGAAGAACAGTACAGGAGCTTGACCTCACCCCTGTACAAGGGAACCAGGAGGAAGAACAGTACAGGAGCTAGACCTCACTCCTGTACAAAATAACCAGGAGGAAGAACAGTACAGGAGCTTGACCTCACCCCTGTACAAGGGAACCAGGAGGAAGAACAGTACAGGAGCTTGACCTCACCGCTGTACAAGGGAACCAGGAGGAAGAACAGTACACGAGCTTGACCTCACCCCTGTACAAGGGAACCAGGAGGAAGAACAGTACAGGAGCTTGACCTCACCCCTGTACAAGGGAACCAGGAGGAAGAACAGTACAGGAGCTTGACCTCACTCCTGTACAAGAGGACCAGGAGGAAGAACAGTACAGGAGCTAGACATCACCCCTGTACAAGAGGACCAGGAGGAAGAACAGTACAGGAGCTAGACCTCACTCCTGTACAATATAACCAGGAGGAAGAACAGTACAGGAGCTAGACCTCACCCCTGTACAAGAGAACCAGGAGGAACAACAGTACAGGAGCTAGACCTCATCCCAGGGGCTTAGCCAGAGACCTGTCTGTCAGTCTTCAAGACAGACAGATGACTGACCAAGAAAGGTAATTACTGTTGATAAGACTGGTAGAATTTAGAGGAGGCCAGCTTTCCATTATATTAACTAATAGTTTCAAGTCTAGGGCCCACAGTAATGACTATCGTTGGCACAACTGGTAGTGAAACAAATTGAATGGATCATTATTAATTTATTAAATGCCTCAAATGACACTGGTTTGTCACTGAAAAAAAACTGAATTGATGTAAATGGTTTCCATGCAAGCCGTTGGCAAAGAATGATGTCTGTCTAAGGGTCTGCCTCACCACTGTACAAGGGAACTGTGAGAAAAAACAGAGTTCCTTGCTTCCATGCACCATGTTTCAACTTAGACAGCCTCTATTCTCGACCCCTGTTGGTTCCATCCTGGCTATTTCGACCTGCCACTTGGCCATAAAGACTAGAGTCATATTCCCGGGACTCCGATGGCAATATGTTTAGTGCTGCGGCGCCACGATAAATATTGCATATCAGGCGGTTCATAGAAATTCATGGAACACTTCCGAGAACAAAACCCAGACGCACCCACACAACAGCCAACCAGTACTTAATATTAAGACTGGCAGTTCAGTAGCAATTATTCGCAGGGTTCCCGTGATTCCCATCAAAACACAAAGCATTATGTAAGAAACTGGACAACGGTGCCTGTCAGCAAAGTCTTTCTATCTTTCACTGATGCTGATCGAGATTTTTTGATCATCTCGGTGATTACAATTAATGTGCTGTGTTTGTTAGTAAGGCCATAGCCTAGACTCGACCGGCCCTAGACAGACGTTAGATTACTTATTGTGCATTTGGATGCATTGATTTTGCAAATTCGCTGCAGTTTATACTGCGGTGATCTTTGCACAATCAATTTTCATGGTTGCCATCCAGGTTTATTCGTGAATGTATATAAGAAGATTGCGCTGAAGGCACCGAGATTTGATTGGAGTGGACAGACTTGCTGGATGAGACAAGGATATTTCATTACCACGTCAATGTTCAGATCACATATAAAACTGCACTGGATGTGTGAATTTAAACAAAATAAAATGTTATAGCGCCATATTTCTTATACTTTCAGTTGACACAGCATAAACGTGTCATCAGTAACCTCAGTACTTTTTGGTTTAATATGGATGTGATTTTAGCACAGCCTGGTGGGTACTTTGATGACATATACTGAAATTCTGAGCATTGGGTGCAATTTTAATTATTTTGAATTGTTACAGCTCACAAGTTTCAATAGTTTTTATATATAATGTAGCAACATGTGCTTATTGTGTTGAGGAATCATGGTGAAGTTCTGACTGTTGAATAAATAGCTAGGACCATGTTTGTGAAGTTATAAAAATTGAAGCTCTTAAATTTGCATGTCAACCCTAATTGTTTTGTTAAAATTGACTTATATGGGCCAAATATAATCTGAAATTTCAACCCTATCTGCACATCAGAAGTAAGAGTATTGATCACCCATCTTTATGCAATATCTGCAGGTTAACAAAACATTATATACTTCTGTTCAAATGGTTGAAATCTATTACTTTGGTTGTAATAATTTGCTTGATGATTTCACAAGAAATTTTAAAAAGAGCCACAAATGAACTGGCATAGTAGCTGATACAAGGTAAGTTTGCTTTTTGCAAAATTAATTTGAAATGAGCCAAGCAAAGAATTTAAATTACGGGTCACCTTTAAACAAAGCTGAGTCTGACATAAGAGTGGAGCCTTGCCTTGAGCGTAGCGTCACGTAGTTATTTTACTTCCTCATTTGTAGCTAATGAATATTAATGTGCTAATGATTTAATGGAACCTTCTGGTTTGTCTGTGTATCACAGCGTGTGGATCTTTAATTTTCTTCAAAATGATGCTGTGCGAATTGAACTTGAAGACTGATCCTGTCTATTGGTGGTATGGTCGATAGTAGCGGTGCTGTTTTTTGTAAAATATTTTAATTTCTTTGCTTTTTCGCATTAATTCTAGTGGGGAAATAAATTGTATTCCATTAGCTGGTGACCCTTTAATGTAAATTGACTTCAGTGTAGATTCCTGAAAACCTTTTCATATTCACTGAGTCAGTGTCTGAATATAACATTCGTAATGAATTTAATGCCAGTAGTATACATTATAATATAATTACAACTGGCCTAATCTAATTTCAAATTCATTTTTTTTACAAAAATGTGTAGTTGTAAGTCTAAAATCTAGTATAAGCAATTTTCACTAACATTCCAGATATGTGCCATCTTTAAAAAAAATCAGAGCGACTAAAAATCGAAACGGTTTTTAAAAATGTGTTGACCTTTTTTGGTTGCTTTGTATTGAATTACCCAATTACGACTAATCTAATTATTTTTAACATCACCCCTGGCCTGATCTGTTCACTTGTACATCAACGGAACTTCTCTGGGAAGTATTCTACCACATTACAAAACGGTCTCAATCCTATTAAAATAAATCAGTGGCACTTCATAGAGTGATTAACAGATGGGAAGTGTGTCGTTAGATTTAGTTGACAGCCGAATTACAGTTGGGAGGGTGAATCACAGTAGGTTCACAATTATTACATCCCTTTTTCCGAAGTGGGATTAATGCTTGCTCATTTCCCAAGTTATTAATGAGACAAGAATTTCACCAAGTGAATTATGTTGAACTATCATGTTACACAAGAGACTAATGAGAGAGTGTTCGCATAATTAATGATGTGGGTATTCTGGTCACGTTGTTTGTGTCTTTGCTGAATTTTCATGTTCTATTCCTCTCTTAACAGTGCTACTGTTGTTACGTTTATGACAACTTTACACACCTTTAATGATGCAATTCATAAATGGTTATGATCGTATTGATAGTAGTCATTCTCACTTACAGACTTTGGAAAATCTTTAATACACAAAGTAGAATTAGTAAAGGAACAGTCATTAGGCAGTATTTATTCTCACAGAGAACTATAAATGAATATAACCAAATATGCACAGATTATGTAAATAAATACTGGCATCATGAATATGTTCAAAAACAAATAGACACCAATTATCTGAGGAGGGCAGGTTTTACACCAATAACAAACCATTGCCCTGTCAGTAAGTCAATGGCTCTCATTGGCCACCTGAGATCTGGGTTTTTGTTTTGGATGGCAATCTTGTTAAATAGTTAGACCACTCAGTTCTATGTGTTATTCCTTCTATGTTATTCCCAGTGTCTTTTTTTAGTTGTTCCCAGTCGCGATCCTTCCCAGAAGTAGGTAGGCAAGGGAGCATTTATTATTCCCTGTTTAGTCTAAATTTAATATCAGCTATGCTCTGACATTTAAAAAGGAATTTTACTTTTAAAATCCAAACTTTCAGAAAGCGTGAGTGCATCTATCTACTCAATCACCCAGCGATTTGTTTGATATGTGACGCACAAGTAAACAGTGTTTGTGTACGGCACATGAGCGACCTTGATAGATCAAGAAGAAGCCAACACACCCAAGGTGCGTGTCAGTCGGTATTACGAGTGCTTGTAAACCGCACATCAACGTTGTTTACTAGCGCATCACACATATAACAAATCACACGGTGATTGGACAGATTCATTTATTCCAGTCACTGCATACTCTGTATAAAAATAACATGTTTTAATTAAATATCTTAAATTCAAGGACAACAGGCCTCTGTGGAACAATTCAGTCATGTAAATATTTAGTTTGTTATGAATTTTATATGTGCTTTCATATCCCCTCATGACTGGGCAGCAAAACACAAGACTGTTAGTGGTTTCAACCCAGTGACATACAGCCTGTATCTTTCTTAGACTATATCTTCCTTGCCATGAGTAAGTTACCATTATGTAAATGACATACAGCCTGTATCTTCCTTTGACTATATCTTCCTTGCCATGAGTAAGTTACCATTATGTAAATGACATACAGCCTGTATCTTCCTTTGACTATATCTTCCTTGCCATGAGTAAGTTACCATTATGTAAATGACATACAGCCTGTATCTTCCTTTGACCATATCTTCCTTGCCATGAGTAAGTTACCATTAAGTAAATGACATCCAGCCTGTATCTTCCTTTGACTATATCTTCCTTGCCATGAGTAAGTTACCATTATGTAAATGACATACAGCCTGTATCTTCCTTTGACTATATCTTCCTTGCCATGAGTAAGTTACCATTATGTAAATGCTGTCTTGTAAAGTTCACATTGGAAGCCAGAGAATGTGTGTACATCTGTATGATGAAGGTGACCACTGTATACCCTGGCTATGTGCCTATGTCTGCTGTCTGGGTGGGTGGCCACCCCCCTATAAACTCAACAAACGACTTCACCTATATCCTGTTAAATGGCCAGTATCCAAAATTATCATTATATATTTAGAAAGTTTCTATACCTGTGAACAAGGTCAAAAATAATGTTGATATTGACACAGTAGAATTGGTAAGTTGGAATAATTCAGGTGATAGGAAGAATTAAAAAATTGTTAGAAAATTGTATTTAAAAGATTTTATACATAAAGATAATGTAATCCTTCCTCCGTCAAGTAGTCAGTCAGGTTGGTACACTGTATGTGGATAGTCGAAGGCAGGCAGGTCTAATAAAGTACATACTTCTGTTAAATTCATCGAAAAATTAACTTAATTATTGAGTTTGGTAACTTACAAAAGTGGGACTAGTCTTGTATTATATAATTATAGTACTACGTTGGACCACAGACCCACCATTCTCTTATCAGATCTTGTAAAAAGGAAAATGAATGACTAATTTGAACAAACGAGCCAGCGTGTTATAGCGGAAACCAGATTGGTTCATTTTTGCCAGATGAGTCTAAAACAAGACAAGTAAACAATTCAAATTGAAGAGAAAGATTTAAGCTGTCATGGGTATGAACGAAAATCAGTTTGATGAAGTCGCTATTTGCAACAACAACTAAATGTGTGCTCAATGATTACTTACAACAGACTACAGTAGGTTTGGAGAAGGCTGCATGACATCACAGTCAGCAGTCCTCTGTAACCAGCCATCTTGGCTCCACATAAATAAAAAAACACCATGTGTCAGATTTGTTTTAATTTTATCTGGATCAATTTTGTTTGACCTTGACTTGTCAGTTGTCTTCATCTTTAATGTCAACAGAAAGATCAACTTTGTGCATGAGTTGACTTTGAAGTGGCAACAGAAGTGACTAATCTATGACAGTGCTTTGATTGGACACATCCTAAGTTCCTACCTGATTCTGACAGTTACAGATGGTTACTGGTCACCCCTGTAAGGGTTGTTGACCCTTGACCCGGGGCAGTGCATGTTGGTTGACCTTCAGTTGTGTGTATGTGCTTCAGTGCAGTCGATTTCATCCCCCCATCAGATATGGGGGGCTACTACATCTATCAGCAAAAGATGATTGCAGTTTCCTCTGGAATGAGTCTCTCTGCAAACCAATGATTGCTTAACCCTCTGCCTTCCATGGGATCTTGCTAATCCACAGTTAGCTCAAATGAATGCACTGTCATAATCTTTTTCTTGCCACTGTGTTGTTTCTTATTTACAGTCCCTGTTGTCATACTGCTTCTCTTTCCCTTGTCATTGTAATGTTACAATTTCCACTGTTGTAATGTTACATTTCCAATTATTGTAACTTTAAAAGTAACCATCAGAATTTGATAATAGTTTTAGTGTTCCAAAGCTGAGATACATAGTTACATTTTATTCACTACATTGGACATGGTAATAGCACTTGATATTTTGATATAATATTAATACTGCAACAAAATTTTATTTTTACATGAATTATGATGATTCCAGACACTACGAGTACTTTTCTCCTGCAATAATGTTTGATGGGTGCCCTCTTTAAATTCTTGTAACTTTAAAAGTAGACATAAGAATTTAATAATTATTTCTGTAAGCTAAAGATAATAAACATAGCTACATTTGCTTCACTGGATTGTATATGGTAATAGCAGCAGATAATTTTTATACCATCATGAAGTTTTGTTTTCATGTGAATAATGACTCTCGACTTTAAAACTGATTTTTCTCCTGAACTAATTTTTGATAGGGGCCCTCTTTAAATTCTTGTAACTTTGGTTCTGGTGGGAATATTTGAATACAGTCAACTGTATTGGAATTGGAAATAGTGTTGCTTTCCATTTCTTGAATAAAAATACATATTATTTTTGTCAGTGTGACTGGTTTTCCTAGGCCGCCACACACACACACATATATATATATATTATATATATATATGTGTGTGTGTGTGTGGCGGCCTAGGAAAACCAGTCACACTGACAAAAATAATATGTATATATATATAGTGCAAAATTATCATGAATGTATAATTATCAACACTACACAGTTTGGTGGTTTATTTGTTAGTAAGTCTGTCACACTTGTTCACTGCGGTGTCATCTGACATGTAGAAGCAGGTAGCTTCAGTAAGTCTGTCACACTTGTTCACGGTGGTGTCGTCTGACATGTAGAAGCAGGTAGCTTCAGTAAGTCTGTCACACTTGTTCACTGCGGTGTCATCTGACATGTAGAAGCAGGTAGCTTCAGTAAGTCTGTCTCACTTGTTCACTGTGGTGTCGTCTGACTTGTAGAAGCAGGTAGCTTCAGTAAGTCTGTCACACTTGTTCACTGCGGTGTCATCTGACATGTAGAAGCAGGTAGCTTCAGTAAGTCTGTCTCACTTGTTCACGGTGGTGTCGTCTGACATGTAGAAGGAGGTAGCTTCAGTAAGTCGATCTCACTTGTTCACTGCGGTGTCGTCTGACATGTAGAAGCAGGTAGCTTCAGTAAGTCTATCTCACTTGTTCACAGTGGTGTCGTCTGACTTGTAGAAGCAGGTAGCTTCAGTAAGTCTGTCACACTTGTTCACTGCGGTGTCATCTGACATGTAGAAGCAGGTAGCTTCAGTAAGTCTATCTCACTTGTTCACTGTGGTGTCATCTGACATGTAGAAGCAGGTAGCTTCAGTAAGTCTGTCACACTTGTTCACTGTGGTGTCATCTGACATGTAGAAGCAGGTAGCTTCAGTAAGTCTGTCACACTTGTTCACTGCGGTGTCATCTGACATGTAGAAGCAGGTAGCTTCAGTAAGTCTGTCTCACTTGTTCACTGCCGTGTCATCTGACATGTAGAAGGAGGTAGCTTCAGTAAGTCTATCTCACTTGTTCACTGCGGTGTCATCTGACATGTAGAAGCAGGTAGCTTCAGTAAGTCTGTCTCACTTGTTCACGGTGGTGTCATCTGACATGTAGAAGCAGGTAGCTTCAGTAAGTCTATCTCACTTGTTCACGGTGGTGTCATCTGACATGTAGAAGCAGGTAGCTTCAGTAAGTCTGTCACACTTGTTCACTGTGGTGTCATCTGACATGTAGAAGCAGGTAACTTCAGTAAGTCTGTCTCACTTGTTCACTGCCGTGTCATCTGACATGTAGAAGGAGGTAGCTTCAGTAAGTCTATCTCACTTGTTCACTGCGGTGTCATCTGACATGTAGAAGCAGGTAGCTTCAGTAAGTCTATCTCACTTGTTCACTGCGGTGTCATCTGACATGTAGAAGCAGGTAGCTTCAGTAAGTCTGTCATCTGACATGTAGAAGCAGGTAGCTTCAGTAAGTCTATCTCACTTGTTCACGGTGGTGTCGTCTGACTTGTAGAAGGAGGTAGCTTCAGTAAGTCTGTCTCACTTGTTCACTGCCGTGTCATCTGACATGTAGAAGGAGGTAGCTTCAGTAAGTCTGTCACACTTGTTCACTGCCGTGTCATCTGTCACACTTGTTCACTGCATTGTTGTCTGACATGTGGAAGCAGGTAGCTCCAATTGATCTGATCAACTTATGGAAATGGGTGCAAATTTCTCCTCATAGGTCCCCCATAAACCTCAATTGTATCCTGCAATTTACATATTGATGACTTCACATCAAACTCAGGCATCAAACTGACATGATATCTGCCAATTGCAGGTAGATAATTACTGTAATATCAACTATATATATATTATTAAGTTTTTGTTTCGCCTGATCACATTTGATATTTTAACTCTCTACCAGGCAGACTGAATTATTTTTATACTCTACTGCATTGAGGCACGTCGTTTGAAAACGGGTGGCAATTATGGTTTTAAATCATATAATTCAACATGATACCACATGTGAACAATGCATAAGATGTTAAAACAGATTTACTTAAAAAGTAATGGTAAAAATGAAGTTCTTATAATTTTTATAGCATGGTATTCAGTCCTTAGGATTGTTCAAAATGCTTTACTCCCTGTTCATTTGAACACTATCTCGACCTCTCAGGGAAGCATTCAGCCACACTGTAATTACTGCACAAAGAATATTCGTACACTAGTATCAACCACTGTCTAGTGTCTATATCCAGGCACTCATTTATACTGAGTGGGTAGGAGGTCTCAGACCTCATGGGTACAAATACTTACACCTCATGGGTAGGAATCCTCAGACCTCATGGGTAGGAGACCTCAGACCTCATGGGTACCTCATGTGTAGGAGGCCTCAGACCTCATGAGTAGGAATCCTTAAACCTCATGGGTACGAGGAATCCTTAGACCTCATGGGTAGGAGAACTCAGACCTCATGGGTACCTCATGGGTAGGAGACTTCAGACCTCATGGGCACTGATCCAAGTTTCCACTATTTAGTGGCATTTGCCAGTATAATTTTATGCCTACAACTAGATAAATTGCTTTAGTTGCAATGTGCCGTTTGGAACTGCATTCATTAATTACGTCCTGCTAGGCAACTGACCACTTGGGCCATCAGACAAATTGTGCATGATGACATTTTAACCCGGTTCTCTGTCCCTGCTTAATGCCTATGGCAGCAAAATATTGATAAATTGTAGCAAGTGACTGATGACTTTTTACCTAAGGCTACAGGTACTAAGTCCTATGCAGGCATCTCTGCACTGTCCAAGCGTATCAGTTAGTGACTTGGGCAATCAGTGACTGAAAGTGGCAACTCTTAACTAACTAGCAAACAATTTTTGTTTAAAGTTTATCAGTGAAACAATGTGTGCCTACAGGCAACATTCAACATAAACCCTGAGAAGACGAAATGGAGAATGTTCCCTGTGTGAATAGTTATGGACATACATACAGTCAAAGTAAATGTGTATAATTTCATAGAAGCATGCAATTGTTTAAAATAAATAATTGTTATGGTTGTTATTATATACATAATTACTGGGTAGCATGCATGACTAGATAAAATTATACAACTGTAACTGGAATTTATGACAAAGATGTTGCAGTAGCAGAGATGATTATTCAGAATGCTGTATGTAGAGTCGATATAAAATTGTGTTCAATAAAATTCTGTTTTTGCTTTTTAACTAGTCAAAGCATGTGTGCTCCTAAAAATATATTTTGTTCCTAGCTATTTTACATTAGGAGCTCAGCGCTCCTAGCTCAGAATGTTAATTTCAAGGCCTGATGGGTAGGAAGCCTCAGACCTCATGGGTAGGAATCCTTGGGCTGCATGGGTAGGAGGCCTCAAACCTCATGTGTAGGAGGCCTCAGACCTCTTGGGTAGGAATCCTTAGACCTCATGAGTAGGAATCCTCAGACTTCATGGGTAGGAATCCCCAGACCTCGTGGGTAGGAGGCCTCAGACCTTGTGGGTAGAAGGAAATGAAGTTCAGACATCATGGGTACTACCTCATGTGTAGGAGGCCTCAGACCTCTTGGGTAGGAATCCTTAGACCTCATGAGTAGGAATCCTTAGACCTCATGAGTAGGAATCCTTAGACCTCACGGGTAGGAATCCTTAGACCTCATGGGTAGGAATCCTCAGACCTCGTGGGTAGGAGGCCTCAGACCTTGTGGGTAGAAGGAGATGAAGTTCAGATGTCATGGGTGGTACCTCATGTGTAGGAGGCCTCGTGGGTAGGAGGCCTCAGGCCTCATAGGTAGGAATCTTCAGACCTCATTGGTAGGAATCTTCAGACCTCATTGGTAGGAATCCTCAGACTTCATTGGTATGAATCATCAGACCTCATGGGTATGAGGCTTCAGACCTCATGGGTAGGCATCCTCAGACCTCATTGGTAAGAATCCTCAGACCTCATGGATAGGAGATGAAGTTCAGACATCATGGGTACTACCTCATGTGTAGGAGGCCTCAGACCTCACAGGTAGGAGGAAGCACTTACCTCATGGGTAAGACTAGGATGAGACAAGGACCATACTGAAGGAAATATATGGCATGCAAATGTTCCTCTGCAGACTGCCGTGTATCAGGAGATCTCTGCAATGGAGGTTGTCTCCTTCTGATAGGCATCTGCAGGCCCCGGCGGGAAGAATCTAGTTGCTCCTTGTAGCATAATTAGGAAAGGAGTCAGATATATCTTCCTCACATTGTTACAGATATGGCTGAGATAACGGGGGACTGACTTATGGGATACACCCACATGCTGACTGGGTTCTTATTGGGATTGTCTCTCGGGTCTCATAATGGCATTGTCGTCATCACGGGCTCTTCTGAATCCCTAGAACCCACAATTCTTCCACACTAGGGAGAAGGCTACGCTGTCTCCTGTAAGTTCTGATGCTGTCACACATTTGTACTGGAGTTAATGTTCCCTCCATTGGTTTAGGCAGTCGTGAATTAGGTTCGTTGTTGCCGTGGCATTTGAAAATATCAAAGGGGGACTGCATGTTCTGTTCACCACAATCAGCCGTGAGTAGTCATTATTAGCAGGAAGTCTACTGAATCAATTGTATATTGCCCGGTTATGGTTTGGTATATGTATAAAAAAATTGGAAACCCGGAATTTTGAAGTTTTTTGCGGGAAGGGATATGTTCTGCAATAAGTGCGAATTACAGGCAATAGCCGTTGTTTCGATTTGAATGTTGTGTTTACAGTTTAATAATAAATAATAATAAAATACAAAATTTATATAGCGCCATAATCACACAGTGTTCTATGGTACAATTTATATAGCGCCATAATCACATAGTGCAATTTTTATAGCGCCATAATCACATAGTGCTCTATGGTGCAATTTATGTAGCGCCATAATCACGTAGTGCTCTATGGTGCAATTTATATAGCACCATAATCACATAGTGCTCTATGGTGCAATTTATATAGCGTCATAATCACATAGTGCTCTATGGTGCAATTTATATAGCGCCATCATCACGTAGTGCTCTATGGTGCAATTTATATAGCACCATAATCACATAGTGTTCTATGGTGCAATTTATATAGCACCATAATCAAATAGTGCTCTATGGTGCAATTGATATAGCGCCATAATAATGTAGTGCTCTATGGTGCAATTTATATAGCGCCCTAATCACATAGTGCTCTATGGTACAATTTATGCTAGGCACACACCAGCCAACTAAAGCTGACTTGGGTTGCCAGTCAGCACAAAAAGCAGTCGGTGCTAAACGCCAATTAGTAACACCGACTTCTGCCCGCACACACCAGCCAGCACACACCAACTGACTCGCGCCGACCATCGGTGCTCAGCGTGATCCTTGTGGAAAACAAATCCACTATAAATACGCGTGTTTAGTACTGTTTACCACGGATTTAACAATGTGCTTCAATACGCCTACAATAAATACATGAAGCATTTGTAAAAAGTAGGCCAAAACGGCTATCAGAAAAACTAAACTTGTTACATAGTAAGTCGGAGCTTCGCCGTCAGCCTTCACGACGGTATGGCTGGAGCATTTAGCATATCCTCCAGCAAAGAAACGCATAGCGTCGAGCTGTTTTATATCAGTACGCAGAACGTTATATTTAGCCGTTTCAGTTAACAGTTGTATTGAAGTGTAATCAATCGCACCCAACAAATTCATCAAAAAACGTTTTCCATCGCTAGCGCAGCTTTGTGGATTTTTAAGGCTTAATATATATGCGCCTGGTAGCGGCGCCACCAGAGGTAGCGTTTTTCACAAGACAAAATGGCGATTCCTGTTGGAAGCGGGAAACAAAGTCAGGTGGAAATGAGGTTTATTTGTGGCGTCTGTTTTAAGAAGCGATAAAAAACGATGATGGTCAATGGCAATAGGATAACAAATAATCTACCACTTTCTGAAACATTTGTTACCTGCCTGGTCAGTAAAATATGAAAGTAAAAAATTAAAACTTGAGGCCTGAATTGGCTTGAAAACTCAAAAAAGATGCCGCTTAGCCTTATCGAGGCCTATCACATGATCTCGCTATGATTTCTTATTGGCCAAGTTACTGCTGACCGTCGTGTTATGACAAAAAACCTGCACACACCAGCGGACTCGTCATCGGATATGTGCCGACTTGTCACTGGATACCTCCTTATTTAACGCTGACTGCCAATTAATGCTGACCGCTGGTGTCGTTATATAGCGCCATAATCACATAGTGTTCTATGGTGCTATTTATATAGCACCATAATCACATAGTGCTCTATGGTGCAATTTATATAGCGCCATAATCCCATAGTGCTTTATGGTGCAATTTATATAGCACCGTAATCACATAATGTCTATGGTGCAATTTATATAGCGCCATAATCACATAGTGCTCTATGGTGCAATTTATATAGCGCCATAATCACACTGCTCTATGGTGCAATTTATATAGCACCATAATCACATAGTGCTCTATGGTGCAATTTATATAGCGCCATAATCACACAGTGCTCTATGGTGCAATTTATATAGCACCATAATCAAATAGTGCTCTATGGTGCAATTTATATAGCACCATAATCACATAGTGCTCTATGGTGCAATTTATATAGCGCCCTAATCGCAGGCACAACTTTTAAATTGTTAACACCATGTCGGGCTTGTTAAACACAAGTTGGTGGACAGTATACATTCAACATATTTACTGTAATGTTAAGAACATTATGTTAATAAATGAAGAACAATCGTTAAGTAATATGCACAGTTGTTTTAATAAAAAATGCTTGCATACTTTTATGGTACATATTGTTCATGCCGCCAAGATTTGGTTTTAATAGCAAGAATTATTCTTACTTTTTAGCAATAGTTGAAAGATCTACGTTTTGACTGGTCTACAGCGGATCTTTTCCACATGTTTCATTTTATTGCTCCAAAGTAAGTTTAATTGTTGCTATTAAAATTGCATGCTTTTGTTAAAATCATTACCGTAATTGGGTTTGAATGAAATCAGATAAAAATAGCATGATGTTGTGTGTGGGATTATATATTTAGGTAGAGATTGAGGGTGCAGTATTATATGCGGGGTCTAACCTTAGACTTTGTCAGTGTTCGATAAACGTTGCTGAGTTTAGGGGGGCAATGGTTGAGGAGTAGAGTTACAATTTTTTTTCTGTGAATTTAGAATTGGACAGTAGTGTACTAATAGTTGTATTTTCAAGCAATTTGGAGCTGGTTGTTAGATTTCCAATCCAAAGTGAGAGGTGGGGTGTATGGCGTCATTGTGGGTCTCTCTACAAGTGAAGTTAGTGTTTAATCACAATGATATTTTGAGTCAGTGTTGGTTTTAGACATTCCTAGTCTTACACTAAGGATGTACATTGATATTGTGGACCTACAGTTATAATTACGATGATATTTTGAGTCAGTATTGGTTTTAGACATTCCTAGTCTTACACTAAGGATGTACATTGATATTGTGGACCTACAGTTATAATTTCAGTTTTGTTATAGTACAACATATTGCAATGAAAGTGGGGTAAATACTTTGACCCTGGGGTTTCTAAACACTTGTCCAATTGCACCATTTGCTCCTGCAAACTGCCTTGGATCTCGTCACGGTCGTGTGATCTTTGGCGTGCTTCAGTGACTTGCCACAAGGCTGAATTATCTTATTTCTTTTTAATTCAAACCTACTGGACTGTATCACTGCAGATGTGACTTGATCTCTGGCCCATATAAAGAGATTGTAACATAATCAATGCTTGTTGCATGGGAAATGTTTACTTTAGGCATGTAAGGTAGAGTAGACAATGTGTCTGGGATGAATCTTTCAGTCAGGTGTGTGGCGCGGCACCTGCCCATTCATCACACACAATACTGTCTGCCGTTTGCCTCCTGGTGGTGTGATGTAGCTCGATCTCTCCAAGCGACCACCAAACAACACTTGTTCCAGTTTGCCCTGTCTTTCTAGTTTCACAAAGGCAGAAGTTAACGTGTTAAAACATTCTTGCTTGGATGAGAAGTTTGCATGAGAAAGTTTTTATAGGATGTCCAGGAATGAGGTAACATAAAGTTGACGTAATTCCACAGGTTTGGTTGGGTGGTGTGATATAGATGGTTTAGAACAGCGGACTCTCAGTCGAGAAAATCCGAGTTCCAATCCTATTGCTGCTGCCGGTTTGAAGCTTTTTCAGCAGTTTTGTTCAATCCGCATTAGTTCAATCAGCCGTATAAATGAGTACTGGGCCATAAACAGTGGTGGAGATATGCGAATGAATAGTTTTCATGCAGTAATTGCATCATGGCTGAATACTTCCCGTAGATGACAAGATTTAACAAGATTGCTGCCCAGGGCTACATGCTCCTGACAACATACAGACAAGGAAGCCTTTGGCTTATCGAGAGTTCAACAGTTTTCCACCTACATATAGCCCGCCCTTGCCAGATAACTGTCAATTTTGTTTTTTAACATATTCACACTGCTTGCTTTAACACAATCATCAGATAGTTTTGTTCTAATCACTTATTGCCCTCTGAGAGAATGAGTATTTTCTCACATCTAACCTACACTGTTCTTTGACTAATGCCTCATTGTGCCCTCTGGTTCTACTGCCTTCTTAAAGTTTGAAGAAAATCTTTCTATCAATATCTTCATAACCATTCAATATTTTAAAAACTTCTAGTTGGTCTCCTCTTAGTCTCCTAGTCTCTAGTGTTGTCAACCCACATTCTAAAAGGCGTCTTTCATAACTAAGATCTTTCAGTTCAGGAATCAGTTTAGTTGCTCTTCGTTGTACTCTTTCTAGCTTATCTATGTCCTTCTTACGATAAGGCCTTCAAGCTTGCAATATGCAATATTCTAAATGAGGTCTAACTATTGCTTTGAAAAGTGCTACAATCAGCTGTTTGTTCCATATATGTGATATTTGTTCTAATTAGCCCTTGTATTTGGTTACCCTTTGAAGCAGCAATTCCACATTGCTCTGAAACTTTCATGTCAGCACAAACTGTCACTACTAAATCTTTTTCCTTTACTGTTTTACATAACATGGTATCCTCCATTATGAATTCTTTGTCCACATTTGTCCTAGGTGAATGCATTTACATTTCCCAAAATTGAATAACGTTTGCCATTTTTCAGACCATTTGACTAATTTGGGTAGATCATCTTGTAAAGTGTGTTTATCTGCATCTGTTTTATCTCTTCTGAACACTTTTGTATCATCTGTGAATTTCAGTACTTTGTTTGATATATCATCATCCAATCATGTCGAGATGCTGTTTGAATGTATAGGTCTGCCAGAAGGTGAAGTGTAAAATGCTCTGAGTGATACCAAGGATTGGATACCATGTTTTATGAGAACACCTTTTTAGTAGTGATGGAAGCCTTTTCTATGTAGGCAATGCTCATTTTTTCCCTGGGCCACCCTCATGGTGATCACACCTTCAGGGTATATGGACACTTGCCACTGTAATACACCCTCTTCCTAATTCATTTTATTCCCACTTCAGCCGTAGAAAGTAGGGGAGATCAATGGCCATCACAGAGGGGATTTCTGTCAAGAATACCTACACAATCTGGTCTTTGTGCCCTGATGAAAGTGGTCCCTTGCATGTTGCCACTGACTGACAGGTCATCCATACCCTGCAATCATGGCCCTGCTGGATTTGCATCAACCCTCTGTGAATGGGTAATTTGGTAAACCCCTCAATGGAATGGTGAAAGTTGGGGGTATTTTTTCGATGAGTGCAGTCTTGACTGTGTATGTGTAACTAAACACCCCCATGTCTGCAGTCTGTTGGGGGTATATTGTCTGTAGACAGACAGGGGCAGCTTAACCCCCCTCCACAGGGGTTGGGTGCCAGTGGGCAACCCAGTAAAGCTGTTACAGGGGGTTAGGGTTTTGTTACTGACTTTGTATGTAGTGATTTTATTCCCAGTAGGACTGATATTGACCCGGCTTCTTTTCTGTGCCAGATTTTGTTGTGAACGAGTCAAGAGAATAGAGATGTACATGCATATTCATTAGCTGAGTCCCTTGGTACATATTCTACAGTGGTACAAGACATCTGAGTATACATTCTATAGCCAAGGCCCCTTGGTACTTTTACTACATCGAAACAACTCGGGCTTAGTACATATTTTACAACTGAGGCCCTTAGAAATGTTCTACATCGGAGGCCCTCAGTACTTCTTGAACAACAGTACAAGTACACATTCCACATCCAGGCCCTAAGTACATGTACATATTCCATATATATGACCTAAGTACACGTACACATTCCACAGCTATGCCATAAGTACAAGTACACATTCCACATCCAGGCCCTAAGTACATGTACATATTCCATATATATGACCTAAGTACAAGTACGCATTCCACAGCTATGCCATAAGTACAAGTATACATTCCACAGCCAGGCCCTAAATACAAGTATACATTCCACAGCCAGGCCCTAAGTGCAAGTACGCATTCCACAGCTATGCCATAAGTACAAGTATACATTCCACAGCCAGGCCCTAAGTGCAAGTACACATTCCACAGCCAGACCCTAAGTACAAGTACGCATTCCACAGCCAGGCCCTAAATACAAGTATACATTCCACAGCCAGACCCTAAGTACAAGTACACATTCCACAGCTATGCCATAAGTACAAGTATACATTCCACAGCCAGGCCCTAAGTGCAAGTACACATTCCACAGCCAGACCCTAAGTACAAGTACGCATTCCACAGCCAGGCCCTAAATACAAGTATACATTCCACAGCCAGACCCTAAGTACAAGTACACATTCCACAGCTATGCCATAAGTACAAGTATACATTCCACAGCCAGGCCCTAAGTGCAAGTACACATTCCACAGCCAGACCCTAAGTACAAGTACGCATTCCACAGCTATGCCCTAAATACAAGTATACATTCCACAGCCAGGCCCTAAATACAAGTACACATTCCACAGCTATGCCCTAAGCCAGAAATATTTGTTGTCAGTCTTTAATTAATAAAAAAGTGTGCCCCTTAACATACCAACAGCTTGCTTGGCAGCCATTCACATTAATCACAGCCATTATTGGCCAGTTTAGTTTTTTTCAGTGACAAACAAGTATCATTTGAGCCATTTATTTAATTAATACTGATATATTCGATTTGTTCCACTACCAGTTGTACCAGTTATAGTCATTAATGTAGGTCCCTAGATGTGGAACTATTAATTAATTTAGTGGCCAGCTGGCCCCCTCTAATTTCCACCAGTCTTATCAGTTGTAATTAGCAGTATTTGCCAGTCATCTAACAGTCTTGAAGACAGCAGACAGTCTCTGGCTAAGCCCTGTCCACAGCTCAGGCTTTCTACAATGCTTCTATATCCAAGTTGCAAAGATTATCTCCCATTATTGTCTAGGTATTAGAAGTAAAATCAGTCCTGTGACCAATCTAACAATGCAGCTAGACAAATACTGTAACCAGAAAATGAACCTTCAAAATGCACAACCACTATAAAGGTTTAAGAGTATTGCTAAACCTATTCTGTAACCAGAATGCTACAACCACCAAGAAGATCTAAGAGTATTGCTAAACGATTGCTCTAACGAGAATGCTACAAGCACCAGGAAGGTCTAAAAGTATTGCTAGAAGATTACTATAACCAGAATGCTACAACCACCAGGGAGATCTAAGACTTAGAGTATTGCTAAAAGATTACTATAACCAGAATGCTACAACCACCAACCAGGAAGGTCTTATGCTAGGCACACTCCAGCTGATTTTCAGCACACACCAACCGACTAGTCGGCGTAAAAACCGTCGGCCGGTGTTTGCCGAATTTAAGCCCGACAGTCAGCCTTATAGTGCCAACTAATGCCGATTTGAATGTTGAATCGGCGGTCAGCGTTAATCGGCAGTCGGCATTAGATAAGGAGATATCTGGTGACAAGTCAGTGCATATCCAATGACGAGTTGGCTGGTGTGTGCAGGTTTTTTGTCAACTCGACCATCGGCGGTAACTTGGCCAATAAGAAATCATAGCACAATCAAGTGATAGGCCTCGATATATTATAAGGCTAAGCCCGGTGTCTTTTTTTGAGTTTTCAAGCCAATTTGGGTCACAAGTTTTTATTTTTTACTTTCATATTTTACTGACCTGGCAGGTAACCAACGTTTCAGAAAGTGATAGATTATTTGTTATCCTATTGCCATTGACCATCATCATTTGTTATCGCTTGTTAACAGGTGCCACAAATAAACCTAATTTCCACCTGACTTTGTTTCTCGCTTCCAACAGGAATTGCAATTTTGTCTTGTGAAAAACGCTACCTCTGGTGGCGCCGCATATATTTTCTAACATTCATCAATTGACGGAGACCCTGTTTGAACGCCACTCCACAGAAACTGCTTCATTTCACTGCGGCATATCACACAGCATTTTGACGGGGAGAAATTCTCCTTTCATACAGTATATGATTTGTCCGTAGTCGTGAAGTAGAAACACAGTCGTAACTTTATGATGTTCGCGGCATTGTAAACTTTCGAATATTCATCATTTGATGGGTGACCTTGTTTGACCTTGTCGTCACTCTTATCAATCCTGGATACAGCATCATATCATACACTGTCTTGAAGGTGCGACAATACGCTTTCCAACAATATATGACTTGGCCATTTTCTAGTTAAATAAAGTAGCTAGATAGCCATTGTAATATTAAGAAGTTTTCAGAAGCGTCCAATTTCTAAAATTGATCGTTTGATGGTGACCTTGTTTGACATTGGATTCACGCTTACTGCACCACTTGGCAACTATACGACAGGCCTAGTTATGATGGGGAGATGCAGGGCTTTCCAAAGATATAACATTTGGATGTGTGTAGGGGGGCCATTTAAATCGGTCTGTTAGGTGGTTCTACCACTCGCCTATACTAATATAAAACATAGCTCGACGCTATGCGTTTTTTTGCTAGAGGATATACTAAATGCTCAAGCCATATCGTCGTGAAGGCTGACGGCGAAGCTCCGACTTACTATGTAACAAATTTTTTTTCTTCTGATAGCCGTTTTGGCCTACTTATTACAAATGTTTCATGTGTTTATTGTAGGCGTATCGAAACACATTATATTAATGTAGGCCCCTTGCTCCTCTCGCGCCGCTATGTGTGGACGCATCCACACATTCCTTGCTTTGTTCGTAGTTGACGACAATGGCGGCGGCGACGACATCATACTACGGCAACTGCTGCTACAGCCAGCACTAAAATTATCAAATCTTTATTGGACAACGGTGCCATCTTGAGTAAACACCAGAGGTAGACACACGTATTTATAGTGGATTTGTTTTTTACAAGGATTATGCCGAGCGCCGACGGTCGGCGCGAGTCAGTTGGTGAGTGCTGGCTGGTGTGTGCAGGCAGAAGTCGGCGCTAGTCGGCGGAACTAATTGGCGTTTAACACTGACTGCTTTTTGCTACTACTGGCAACCCAAGTCGGCGTTAGTCGGCTGGTGTGTGCCAAGCATAAGATTTTTTGCTAGATGATTACTATAACCAGAATGCTACAACCACCAGGAATTTAAGGTCTAAGAGTATTGGTAGATGATTACTATAACCAGAATGCTACAACCACCAGGAAGGTTTAAGAGTATTTCTAGATGATTACTATAACCAGAATGCTACAACCACCAGGAAGGTCTAAGAGTATTGCTAGATGATTACTATAACCAGAATGCTACAACCACCAGGAAGGTCTAAGAGTATTGCTAGAATATTACTATAACCAGAATGCTACAACCACCAGGAAGGTCTAAGAGTATTTCTAGATGATTACTATAACCAGAATGCTACAACCACCAAGAAGGTCTAATAGTATTTCTAGATGATTACTATAACCAGAATGCTACAACCACCAGGAAGGTCTAAGAGTATTGCTACATGATTACTATAACCAGAATGCTACAACCACCAGGAAACTGCCAGCAGCTGTGACAATGAAGTGACACTGATGTCAGAGAAAGGTCTGGTCAAGGGATAACCACAACATGTCATGTCCAGCTGCCATATCCAGGGAGTATCTACTAGTCAGTTGATTGCATGTAACTGCCACTTTGGTCTCACAGTGATTAGAACCTCTGTCCAGGCCATTTCTCCAGTCCCAGTTGACCTCTGTCATTGCACAATATCTTATGTATCTAACTGATCCAGACAGTGTGTGTGTGTGTGTGTGTGTGTGTGTGTGTGTGTGTGTGTGTGTGTGTGTGTGTGTGTGTGTGTGTGTGTGTGTGTGTGTGTGTGTGTGTGTGTGTGTTTGTGTGTGTGTGTGTGTGTGTCTGTGTGACAATGTGTGTGTGTGTGTGCGTGCGTGCGTGCGTGCGTGCGTGCGTGCGTGCGTGTGTGTGTGTGTGACAGTTTGTGTACATGCGTGCGTGCGTGTGTGTGACAGTGTGTGTGTGTGTGCGTGCGTACGTACGTGTGTGCATGCGTGTGTGTGTGACAGTGTGTGCGTGCGTGTGTGCGTGCATGTGTGTGTGACAGTGTGTGTGTGACAGTGTGTGTGCGTGTGTGCATGTTAAGTTTTTTCTCCTACCTACATTGCATCTCAGGTGCCAAACTTTCAGGGTTCATTTACATCTTCTCGAACGAAAAGTATTGCCTACGTTTTTTTTTTCAATATACCCCATTTGTAAGTTTCTTGCCACTGACACTGAAGACAGTCGACAATTGATCAATATGCCATTAGTGACACGACATTGGAAAAATGACCGGTGACATATCAATGACACACGCAGTAGTCACTAGTAAGTAACTTTATATTATTTGAGCAGTGACAACTACGTCTGTCTAAGTCATTGTATTATCAGTGTTAGGTAAACCTATAGTTTGTTGCATAATTGTAAGTTAAATGTGAATCAAACTGTGGTAGAGATAATCTCCCTTAAATTAAACTGTTCTCTTTTTTCATACCTGTCATATTGTCCTAACCTGTCTTCACTTATTGTGAGGCAGCGCAGTGGTGCAGTGGCTAGAACTTCAGATTATCGACCGAGAGAATCCAGGTTCAAATCCTGTGCTGTGATGTCAGACCTTGGGCAAATTCGTTCACAATAATTATGGTGCTCCAGTTCACTCAGCTATATGAATGAGTACCTTGCTATAGACAGTGGTGGATATTTGTCTACGAATAGTCTACACGCATTAATTGCAGCATGCTGGATGCTTCCCAGAGAAGTAAAGATGGTGTTCGGTTGAACAGGTCTGCCAGGGAGTAAAGTGTAAAGCGCCTTGAGCAGTCCTGAGGACTGGATACTGCACTACATAAGAACTTACCTTTTTCTTCACTTATCCCAGGCATGATTGATAGGGATTTCACCCAGTACTGCTCCCATGGCCTGGAAGAGACCCCCCTAAGCCTTCCACTGTGATCTGGCTTTTATCAGGGTTTTGCAATGAACAGGAAGCACTCCCAACTTCCTGTCACCCACACCCTTCTGCCCTCCCCTCCACCCCTATCCTAGTACCAACACTCTTCTTTCCACTCACCCTTTACCTTGGTAACCTCAGATTCCCCTCCCTGGTAATGCCTCCGTAAGAGGAATACCCCATTGATAAATAAGGTATTAGGAACACAGTCTAAAGAGGGTTGTGTGAGTGAGTGAACTCCTTTGCACAAACTCCAGGGTGGGGAGTGTAATCCTTTGTGTAAAAAATGGGGGTAACAGAAGAGTAAACCAAAATGTAGGTAATTTTATGTTATTTTGAAGAAATAATAGCATTTTACAATTACATTTATAATAAAACATTGCAGGAAGTAATTATGTTGACTATGAAGAAATGAGATTGTGACAAGTTGCCACAATACATAACTGACAAACTGAAAATCAGAAATGATAGTGAATAAGCATTAGATCCCTTCTGTATTAATCTATATACATTTCTATATAAGTCTTCTTAGTATAGCACAATATTGTATACACAACTATAGAATATTATGCAATGT
Organism: Paraescarpia echinospica; assembly: GCA_020002185.1. NCBI lineage: Eukaryota > Metazoa > Annelida > Polychaeta > Sabellida > Siboglinidae > Paraescarpia > Paraescarpia echinospica. The sequence goes on along the minus strand of CM034533.1, from coordinate 65,526,197 downwards.
GTAGTATTCCAGGGGTAGAACTACCCACTAGTCCGCTAGTCCGTACACTAGTAAAGATTACGGCGGACTAGTAAATCCGCCTACCAACTAGTCCGGCTGTCTAGTAAAAATCAGCATGTTGCATGATGCCACCATCCGTACCATTGACAAACTAATTCTTTACGTAATGAGGCGACAGTGAAAAGTGAAACAGTGCTGTTGATTGGCTGTTGTGTGACATCGAATTCTGAAATGACAGTTTTGTTTGGTTTAGCGTATCTGGTAGAGGGGTAGGGCTAATGAGTGCAATTGGTGGTCATTTTCAAATGCACGGTTTTCGAATACGGTTTACATTTACATTGCTTTATTAGTCTACGTTTATGCACGATGTATCATTACTTGACTGGGTTTGCAAAACCAGCAGAAAAACGCAAGCTGGAAAAACACTGCAACTGCCCACCGAGCCATTCAAGTGCTGAAAACGGCCACCATGGACCGTCTGACGCATTTGTTGCAATTTAAATTTGTGTTGTTTTGATATTTTCAGGACTAGTAAACCTTTTGGCGGACTAGTAAACTGTTGTCTTTACTAGTCCTGCTGTCCAGTAAAATAAATGCTGAAGTTCTACCCCTGTATTCCATACAAAATTTACTCCAGATTCTGTAAAATCCTATATGATTTGAGAAACTTCCCACAGCGAGACAGTGATATGACAAACAACAATTTGTGACATTGCGATCAAATCCGGTGTGTTATTTTTTGTACAGCATTAAACACCATCAGCATGATCAGCAATGGAAACAAAATACTGATCTAACCCCACCAAACACATACAAACTCATGCCAGACCAGTAGCCTGTTGAACAGACAATAAGCAATGATTTCCTTGTCTGGTGGACCTTGCTATCTTGTTATTTTTAAATTATCCAGATTGCACTTGCTGACACAAAGTCCTAGCTGCACCTTTCAACTTAAAGTCCACAACTCTATATAATTGTGTACAACAATCTTTATCTCCCTCTGGTCTATTTCCCCGATTAGATAGTGTGTTTGAATAAAACGGTATCAGCGATCACTGTCTGTGTATCAAGTCTTTATCTTCCTCGTGTGTTTAAACGAGTTCCGCGAATGTTTTTCTTTTTACAGTTGAGGGAATAGTTTTTGCATTGCATAATGGTAGAACTGTCTCTTAAGAAGAAATTAAGTGGTAAACTCATTAAAGTTATAGACGTAATTGTCTACGTAATTACAGTAGAACCTTCCACGCAGCCACCCTTCTGAAACGACCACTGTGTCTGTGTTTGCTAGATCTGTACATCTCTATTATATCTGGCCAGCCTCTATAATCAGACCACAGTCTTTTCACCTACTTCAGTAACTTCATCTCTGCCACTTGGGTGGTCCCTTTAGAAGAATTCTACTCTACTTACTAATTTGTTATGTGCCTGTACATCAACGTGTCTGTTTATGTGTGTCAATTAAATGTCTTTTTAATCTGAAACCATTTATGATGAGGCAAGAGACTATTGCAATAAAAAGATTTGGGTTTCGACAACACATGTGACGCACAACAGCAGACCAGGAGTTAAGTCCCAGAAGGCTATTCTGCACACAGTCCAAAAATAGAAGTCAAGGTCATGTCCAATATAGACCTTATAATCTCATCCTTCAAAGTCAAAGTTATTTTCATCAACAAACAATCCAAAATTAATATAATATGTAATATAATTAATATAATAAAATATGTGTAATATAATTACGAACCGAACCAACATATTAAAAATCTCAGTAGATAATATCGGTCAAAATGACCTTGTTTCTCAAAATATCACTTTTTTATTTGCTTCAATTTTAGCAATAAATCAAAAACTACAGAAGATAAAAAGATGCAAAACTCCATTATGCAATTTTGCAACTTAATACCCACTTTCCTGTGGCAGGTGTAAAATGTGAGAATATCTGAGAAACTAAATAGTGTCAGCAATATGAATCTCACCAGGCTACTGCTTTGGCAACATCACAGTCTAAATGTCCTCATATCCACCTGTTTAGTTCCTCGTCTTCTCAGAGGCAGACCACTAAACTGAATGCGGTGCTCCCTCGGCGGTGTTCAGCGCAGACAAGCACCACATTGGCGGTGCCACTGGCGGTGCCCGTCGCAATCAATAAGCACATGCTCGCATTTTGCGTTATAATGCATGAATATTGAGAGGGAACGCAAGGAATTAAGATGCACTTCTACAAAGCTGATTGGGGGGCCCGGGAGGATCAGTAAACAAGAGAACTTCCCTGTGGGTTTAACCAGGGTGATCTTTCCCCAGCCAGGATCCCCGTGACTCCACTTTGGAGGCAGTGAGAAGGAATAATGGATGACCGAAGGGCAGATGATTAGTGAATTAACACAGCATGTAAAAAAGGTTGACATGGATCGATCGATGGAAGACAATAGGTCTCCCATTCTCACTCCTTCTTGGGAAGTGGCCCTCTTCCCCAGTGGAAACGCCAGCCTCCAAGTGGTGATAAAAAATTTACACTGATTTTTGCAAATGCATTAAATGTGTTTAAAAAGATCAAAGGTATTAAATATCAGCGTTTGACTCAGGAAAGTGGCAGTGCCCAGGTGCTGGTGCCTGGATGTGCATCAGTATTGTCAGTGTCAGCCTTACAAGTCAGAGTCTGTGTCAGTGTTGTCAAAGTTGTCAGTGTTGTCAGTGTCATGGTTGTCAATGTTGTCAGTGTCATGGTTGTCAGTGTTGTCGGTGTCATGGTTGTCAGTGTCAGGTGGCTTATCTTTTCAGAGCAGTATCTGAAGAATCACGAATTCACATTTGTATGTTTGGTGCTGTTTTATCAACTGAAGAAAGAGGCTAGAATCAAGAAGTTTATTTGTCCAGATGACAACAAGTTCATCCATACAGAAACCTTACAAAACATACGCAGATATTCAAAATCATATATTGTTCAGAATAAAATTACAATTAGCTAATTAAATAAATAACTATGGTATAGGAGATTCCTACTGAGAACTCTTGATCAACTATCCAGCGCTCCATCTGCAAATAACACCCACACATGCATGCATGCACATCTGCACACCTGCAAGCACACACGCACACACACACACGCGCACATGCACAGGCATATACATGCACACAGGCATGCACGCAGGCATGGACACACACACACACACTCACCCACTGCATAGAACATTGACGTAGATAAAAACAGTAATGTAATTTAAAAATAAACTACCAGTAGCAGTCTCATTTTTAGAAGTTGATTAGTTTCTTTTAAGTGTCTCCCCATAGACAGGAACCAATCATGCGACATTGAAGTCAGTACCGTAGTCCCTATAGGCTCTGATGGATGGAGGCTTGTCATAGCGATAATAGTCTAAATGATTCGTGAGAATTTAAAGTACATTGCATCATGTGTGTTGTGATGGCGCAGTAATTACGTACAACCAGTTGGCACTGTTGCAATTTTAGATGTTGTTTAGTTTGTAAAATTATTAATGATCTTTGGAGTTGAATGTGTATTTCTGTTTTTTTCTCAGGATAATAGGGTTTAGTCAAATGTGACAAATATTGACAGTTAGAAATGTTATTGTGAATGGATACTCATGCAGCACCAAATTGATATGCTAATCTAATCTCATGTTGGTATATTATTTAGACATGTGGTTTAATCACTGTATGTTCATGTAAAATGTAGACAGATCATATAACTGTCAGATAGTTTTGACTGAATTAGATCAATAGTTTGATAATTGTTCTGGAAATGTGCCAAATGAATGCTGGTTTGTATGCTTTTGTAATGTGTCATTTTGGAGAGGGACGAACGTCACTAAGCTCCAAGTGCCTTAGACACACCACGTGATGACAATGTGTCATTTTGGAGAGGGACGGACGTCACTAAGCTCCAAGTGCCTTAGACACACCACGTGATGACAATGTGTCATTTTGGAGAGGGACGGACGTCACTAAGCTCCAAGTGCCTTAGACACACCACGTGATGACAACGTGTCATTTTGAAGAGGGACGAACGTCACTAAGCTCCAAGTGCCTTAGACACACCATGTGATGACAATGTGTCATTTTGGAGTGGGACGGACGTCACTAAGCTCCAAGTGCCTTAGACACACCACGTGATGACAATGTGTCATTTTGGAGTGGGACGGACGTCACTAAGCTCCAAGTGCCTTAGACACACCACGTGATGACAATGTGTCATTTTGGAGTGGGACGGACGTCACTAAGCTCCAAGTGCCTTAGACACACCACGTGATGACAATGTGTCATTTTGGAGTGGGACGGACGTCACTAAGCTCCAAGTGCCTTAGACACACCACGTGATGACAATGTGTCATTTTGGAGAGGGACGGACGTCACTAAGCTCCAAGTGCCTTAGACACACCACGTGATGACAATGTGTCATTTTGGAGAGGGACGAACGTCACTAAGCTCCAAGTGCCTTAGACACACCATGTGATGACAATGTGTCATTTTGGAGAGGGACGGACGTCACTAAGCTCCAAGTGCCTTAGACACACCATGTGATGACAATGTGGTCACTAAGCTCCAAGTGCCTTAGACACACCATGTGATGACAATGTGGTCACTAAGCTCCAAGTGCCTTAGACACACCACGTGATGACAATGTGTCATTTTGGAGAGGGACGAATGTCACTAAGCTCCAAGTGCCTTAGACACACCATGTGATGACAATGTGTCATTTTGGAGAGGGACGGATGTCACTAAGCTCCAAGTGCCTTAGACACACCATGTGATGACAATGTGGTCACTAAGCTCCAAGTGCCTTAGACACACCACGTGATGACAATGTGTCATTTTGGAGAGGGACGGACGTCACTAAGCTCCAAGTGCCTTAGACACACCACGTGATGACAACGTGTCATTTTGAAGAGGGACGAACGTCACTAAGCTCCAAGTGCCTTAGACACACCATGTGATGACAATGTGTCATTTTGGAGTGGGACGGACGTCACTAAGCTCCAAGTGCCTTAGACACACCACGTGATGACAATGTGTCATTTTGGAGAGGGACGGACGTCACTAAGCTCCAAGTGCCTTAGACACACCACGTGATGACAATGTGTCATTTTGGAGAGGGACGAACGTCACTAAGCTCCAAGTGCCTTAGACACACCACGTGATGACAATGTGTCATTTTGGAGAGGGACGAACGTCACTAAGCTCCAAGTGCCTTAGACACACCACGTGATGACAATGTGTCATTTTGGAGAGGGACGGACGTCACTAAGCTCCAAGTGCCTTAGACACACCACGTGATGACAATGTGTCATTTTGGAGAGGGACGGACGTCACTAAGCTCCAAGTGCCTTAGACACACCACGTGATGACAATGTGTCATTTTGGAGAGGGACGGACGTCACTAGCTCCAAGTGCCTTAGACACACCACGTGATGACAATGTGTCATTTTGGAGAGGGAAGGACGTCACTAAGCTCCAAGTGCCTTAGACACACCACGTGATGACAATGTGTCATTTTGGAGAGGGAAGGACGTCACTAAGCTCCAAGTGCCTTAGACACACCACGTGATGACAATGTGAATTCCATTATTATTATTCCAGGAAAACCTTACTGTGTGGCAGATCGTGCAGTGACAGCTGTGTTACACCTGCTAATTTAATATCATATGAACTGGGTTTTTCCTTACCTGATTGTCCATGAGGTGTTCTCTTCACACGGCATGCCAGACAAACACACACTATAAATTACATCTTCAACTTCATGCCATGTAGTTCTCATCTGTATTTTGTTCCCAGAGTTGATGCAAACATTGGAACTTTAGTTTCTTTGTTGCTATGGCAACTTACTAGAATACATTCCCTTAGTTTTAGGTTAGTGGGGAATTTAATACTGTGTCAATGTCATCTGAAGACTAATCTTTTTACCATGCTTACCCTCTTAACTATGTAACAAATCCATCTTTCATTTGGCAACGCTAATGTTGTGTACAGATCTTGAGAATGGCTAACCCCTCTCTTATGATGTTCCCCTAAGTTTAGGTTTCTGAGGATTTTGGCACAAAAGAAGTTTTCTTACTATTTGTTATTACTAGCTGTATTCAAAATGTAGCAGTACCTATGAATTATTTCTGTTTCTAACTACATATACATTGTAGCTCCCAGTTTCCATAAATCACAGAAAGGTTCTGTAAACAACAGGCTGTATAAGATAAAGACCAGATTCTTCTGAGAACTTAATATGTGTCCTGTTACTATGTAATCTCATCCCTGTGTCAGGTTTCCTAAGACAATCCACAAACATTGCTTCCACTGTTGTCAGAATAATGATGAAAGGCCACAGTCAGACAGGTATACACCCACCTTGCACACACACAAAGCACGCAAGCATACAAATACACATTCCTACCGTCGTAGCATTAGCAAGGATGGAAAACCCTGTACATGTACGTGGAGATACGTGGGAAACCATTAAGAGAATATGCCTTCCATCTCCTGAGTCTAGGACTTCACTCCAGAGGAAAGTCACGATGGTGCATTATGTATATATGCACCATTACTGGTAGTGATAATATTGCAACTTATCCATATTTTATGTAATTATTTATTATGTTTTAATTCACTCATTTATTTTATATTGTTTAATACTTATCATATAATTTTTAATTGTTTGTACATGGAGGTCTAATAATTATGTAATGAATGTTTTAATTAGTATGTTATGGTATACATTTTAGAATTATTTTTGTTTCTATCTATAATACAATTCTAAATGTTTACGTGTACATGCATGTAAAGCTCCAATCTGATTGATTCAGGTGTTATACAAATAAATTGTATTATTATTTTTATTATTACTAACCTACAATTGCTGTTTTTGACCGTCTACAAATAGTGAACAGTTCCATATATAAAAAGTCCAGACAAATGACCAGATCGGTACCTCATCAGATGCCACAATTGTTTGGGGAAAGATATCTACTTCAGTTTTTTTCATTATCTGTTGCGTTAAGGAGATGTGCATATCTTTTACTGAGAAATAACAGGACAGCTTGCTAAGCGGTTTCACTATTTTTTCACGTATGCTATTCATCTAATTCCTGTTTCTTGTCAAAGTATTTGCTTTTTTACTTTAGGTTCCTGTGTTGAGTGGCAGTAATTTGGCTACTTCTAAAAATATTGTCAAGATGCTAAAAATAGTAAATTTTTGTGTGTGAGTTGGTGCAGAAGGGATAATTGACTGCGTGTTTATATGGTGAAGTGGCTGGTGAAGAAAGATATCCAGCAGCTTGCCAAATAGAATCAACTGATTAGATTGATTCGTTAAGAAATATAGCCCATTTTAAAAGTATTTCTCTTATTCAACATATATTCTGTATAAGCATGGGGACCTTTTAATAACATTGAACCAGTCTCTGTCAGGTGTGAGATGCCTCTATCCGGTGTGAGATGTCTCTCTCAGGTGTGAGATGCCTCTATCAGGTGTGAGATGTCTCTATCAGGTGTGATATGCCTCTATCAGGTGTGAGATGCCTCTATCCGGTGTGAGATGCCTCTATCCAGTGTGAGATTGACAACATTATCAAATGTGCAAGACCCGACTATGGACTGCAGAATTATTTTTCTTTTTAAAATTTCCCCTGAACAGAAACTATTTGCTGGCATTGTTATTGTCAAACAATGTTCATTCTTCCCAGCTGTTTCATGCCAACATCTCAGTCCAGTTTACCCAGCATCAATACCAGCATTGCAGCAATTTGTTACATCCTATTAATTATGACATTTTGTGTTGAGTCATTCCTTTTGCTACAGCCACTGTCCATCTTCATACTTCACACATAGTTTCAGGCGGCCGAACCTGCCACAAAAACCAGTGCTATGATCTTAAATTAACAACATTGGTTTACTATTTATTTCTACTTGTTTTTTCAGTCAGTTGCATGTCACAGGAAAAAAGGTAGTTGACTGAAATAAAGTAAAAACCTTCGCCATTGGAACCGTCCTGTCTGGCGAACCTCTTCATTCAACTGTTTACTGTGTTACTGAGGGTACTCTTGAGAGTTTCACATTGTTGAGCAGTTGTTTTATAAATCGCCCAAGAAGTTGGATGCATTTCACATTCTTAAACAACCCACAGACTTGTATTTGTAATCTATAAAATAGTAGTGTTCGATCATGATTAAATCATGCTATTTTACATATTTTTTTCCAATGCAATCATAGAACAACATTTTTGTTCTATGATAGCATTGATACAAATATCAACTATATTGCAGTAACATTTGGTTTATATAGCTACATATTATATGATCTGCCTGTAAATGTTTCATATGGTTTATTGTTATATATTCCTTGCTGTACTCTATTGGAAAAATAAACAGTTTTAATAATTTTATTTACTCAAAGTTTACCAACAATCTCCATTGCCTGTCCAGCCCAGACAATGGCAGGTCTTATCTGTGACTAATGCATCACAACAAAATTGGTTAAGTGACTACATCAAATACAGAAAAGTTAGAATACAAAGAATGTCACTTTATTATAGACTACTAGAATTGCCATGGTTCTGTGTAAAAGACCAAGACCTCTAGTTTAAATTGGACCACTTCTTTGGTTGTCAACCGTAAACTGTGACATCATTCCAGACAGATATCATGTTCCTATTGATATAGGATTTAATCAGGCGTAGTCCTTTTTTATCAGTGAGTGTTAAGTTACCTCACAGAGGGATGAGTAAGAAAATGTTTGACCTGTGACGAAAACAGTACAAATATATATACCCTGTGGAGTAGTGTTGGTACTACAGAGCTGCCATCTAGGAGATACACTTGTATTACAACTTGTCGCATTGTCTGCTGATTATTTACGTTTGGTTTGGTTGATGAGACTAGAACTGATGCAGAGACATGGAAAACTGTTGCAAGAACCCCTCTCTGGATATATCACCAGAATATCCTACGAGATAACAACAAGTTTTCTGAGGTGTTAAATTACGTCTGAAAGGTTTCCACCTTGCACCTTCTCCCTCTTGCTGCCCCCCTCACACTCTGCCTCTCCATCTCTCTCTCTCCCTCCCACACCCCTCTTTGCCACCCCCTCACACCTGGCCCATCTCTCTCCCCCCACACCATCTCTGTTGCTACCCCCCACACTCTGCCTCCATCTCTCTCCCTCCCACACCTATTCTTGCTACCCCCTCACACTCTGCCTCCATCTCCCTCCCCATACCTCTCTCCCGCCACCACCCCTCACACCCCCGCTCTCCATCTCTCCCTCCCACCCCCTCTCTCTCTCTCACCCCCTCACACTTTGCCTCTCAATTCTCTCCCTCCCACACCTTTCTCCCTCCTTGCCACCCTCACACTCTGTCAGCCCATTCTCTCTCTCTCCCTCCCACACCCTCTCTCTCTTTTGCTACCCCCCTCACACTCTGCCTCTCCATTTCTCTTCCCCTACCACACCTCCCTCTTGATACCCCCTCACACTCTGCCTCTCCATCTCTCTCTCCTTCCCACACCCTCTCTCTCTTGCTACCCCATCACACTCTGCCTCTCCATCTCTCTCTCTCTCTTCCCCTCCCACACCGTCTCTCTCTTGCTACCCCACTCACACTCTGTCTCTCCATCTCTCTCTCCCCCTCCCACACCCTATCTCTCATGTTCTCCATCTTTACCCCTCCTCCACTCCCTCTTGCTCTCCATCTCCCCCTCTCTACTCCTCCTCTTGCTCTCCATCTCCCCCTCTCTACTCCTCCTCCTCTCCCTCTTGCTCTCCATCTCTACCCCTCCTCCACTCCCTCTTGCTCTCCATCTCTCCCTCTCTACCCCTCCTCTCCCTCTTGCTCTCCATCTCTCCCTCTCTACCCCTCCTCCTCTCCCTCTTACTCTTCATCTCCCCCTCTCTACCCCTCCTCCTCTCCCTCTTGCTCTCCATCTCTACCCATTCTTCCACTCCCTCTTGCTCTCCCTCTCTACCCCTCCTCCTCTCCCTCTTGCTCTCCATCTTTCCCTCTCTACCCCTCCTCCTCTCCCTCTTGCTCCCTCTCTCCCCCTCTACCCCTCCTCCTCTCTCTCTCTCTACCTCTCCATCTCCCCCTCTCTACCTCTCCCTCTCTACCTCTCCGTCTCAACCTCTTCCTCTCCTTCTCCCCCTCTTGCTCTGTGATTTGCTGACAAATCCATTAACAACAAGTCATTTTGGTAATAATTGTGTTGATATTTCCAGAAACTCTTGAATAAAGTAATTTACCTGTTGTCACTAATTGTTGGTGTTTCACTTTTAGGGCCTGAGAATGAGGAGCCTGAGAACGTACCTGAGTTACCTGAGGAGTCAGGTGAGGGAAGGCTGTACTGGCCACAGAGCTCTGACATACACAGTTGGTCTAATGTCTTCCTAAATCTACAATCTTTATCATCGAGGCAATGATAAACTTGATAAACTCACCATAATTTTCTAAGCCAGTCTAAAATAAAGCAGAAAACAAATGTTGCTCTTTAAACATTAAATTCATGTATTTTTAGTTGTTCATTTCTATGTCTAATCCACAATATGCATGTAGCTTTATTGTTTTTATTGAAAATTACATATTTTTACATGTACTTTTAATATACGCTAAGCGTACATATTTTTTTACTTATATATTATTACTACATGAGTTTGTTTTCAAAATAAACGCATGTCATAGATTATATTCTGCATAGTGTTGTATTCCTTACAAAATGTAACTATTAATCATTAATTAATTAAATTATGCATTTATTCAGTGTGCTAATAATAATACAATAAATAATGGATCATGTCAGAACGTCGTTGTTCGATATCAGACAAAATTACGTTTGTCTCGCCTCAGCCCCCACCCCCAGTATATTAACAGTTCCGGTCAGAAATATAAAATATCAATGTCTGATGCCTTTCGTTTGAGGGACGGGTGATCAAAGGCAGCTCGTTTGAGGGAGGGGTGATCAAAGGCAGTTTCGTGAGATATCGGACATCGACATTCTGATATAATCCCTAAAACATGTTCACTGTTGTTTTTGTGTTGATTCACAGATGTTGAAGATGAGTTGGAAGAGTCGGGTGTCAAAGTCTCAGAAGAGGAGTTCAACTTCAACTCATTTATTCTCAGGTACGGTACAAAAGGACATTCTTATACAGGGCCATTTCTCTTTACAACAATCAGTGATTTGTTAGACACCTGTCACACCAGCCAGTGTTTGCCGTTTCAATGTGTGTATGAACGCATTCCTGCATGTTGTAAAACTTATTTTTTCCCTCACTTGTTCAGTCATCACTCACATTCTCATATCTTATATTTCATCCATCCACCTGTCACTTGTTCACCAACATTATCTCTGAAATGTTTAATCTGTCATTTTCTTTTCGACTCAGAGTACTGAAACTTTCAGAGTTTGTAAGGTGTGCCAAAGTCCATGTGGATGACTTTTTTTCAGAATTTTTCAACACATTTAACATGCCATGGTGGCTATCTTGATTTCAAAATGTCAGGAGCCTCATTTGGTAACCACTTGTCACATCGGTCCCAAAATTGGTATTCACATACCCTATGCAACACTGACGTATACCTGTGGAGTGCTTTTCATTTTAAAAAATGTATTTTTTACTTATTTTTTAATAATTTTAATCCCAGAAATGGCAGTGTTGATCTACATTCATTGCTCATTATGTAAAAAATAGGTAAAATTTTCCCAAAACTTAATTCAGTAAAGATTATACTATGTTGTTTAGCTATTAGCTGAGTGTGTGACATGCAATGTGCCTAGTCTTAAAAGTCTTGGTCTGTGTCTTGCCTTCTCCAGGACTTGGATAGGTGTGATTGTTTTTACGAATCGTCTTAAAAAGGTCATACATTTGAGTTCAGTAACCCTATAATTTGACAAAGGTATAATGTGGATCACTGAACAGAGTGCTTCTTTAATCAAAGTACACAGTATGATTACCATCTGTGTATTAGGACGCTTACTTTGGAGCATGCCAGGTTACCAGGTAAGTGTATCTCCACCCATACATGCCAGGTTACCAGGTAAGTGTATCTCCACCCATACATGCCATGTTACCAGGTAAGTGTATCTCCACCCATACATGCCAGGTTACCAGGTAAGTGTATCTCCACCCATACATGCCAGGTTACCAGGTAAGTGTATCTCCACCCATACATGCCAGGTTATCAGGTAAGTGTATCTCCACCCATACATGCCAGGTTACCAGGTAAGTGTATCTCCACCCATACATGCCAGGTTACCAGGTAAGTGTATCTCCACCCATACATGCCAGGTTACCAGGTAAGTGTATCTCCACCCATACATCAAGGTCCACTCTCCTCGAGTTATTTATTTTTTCAGTGGACAAATTGAGTTGTTAGTCATTCCCCAGGTGCTGTATGCAATGTCGTAATTCGCAACAGCAGAAATGAAATGGTGACGGGAATAAGTTCAAAATACTGTAGCGGTGACAGTCATTGTCCTTGAGTTGTTGTGAACATGCATGGTGTGAACAAATAATGTTCACACAACGCAGCATGGCTGAATGGTTCACAGAGAAGCCAACCTGGTTTAAAGTAGAACAGGTCTGTGGCTGAGTGAAGTATAAAACATTTTTTAGGAGCTCTCCTGAGGACTGTATACCATGCTTTATAAGAATATACCTTTACATTTTCCCCCCCTGTAGCTTTGTGAACCAACATCCATCTCTAGTATAATAGTTAATACAGTCTCTGTAGGTTTGAACCCCCGAGTGGTGCAGACCTATGTCACCCTCCTGTCTTAGTACTTTATACCTTTAGGTTTGTGACCCCCCACATAGTGCAGGCCTACGTCACCCTCCTGGCTCAGTACAAGATCAACTCTGCCCACACCAACCACTGTCTGTACTTTATACCTTTAGGTTTGTGACCCCCCGCGTGGTGCAGGCCTACGTCACTCTCCTGGCTCAGTACAAGACCAACTCTGCCCACACCAACCATTGTCTGTACTTTATACCTTTAGGTTTGTCACCCCCCATGTGGTGCAGGCCTACGTCACCCTCCTGGCTCAGTACAAGACCAACTCTGTCCACACCAACCACTGTCTGTACTTTATACCTTTAGGTTTGTGACCCCGTGCGTAGTGCAGGCCTACGTCACTCTCCTGGCTCAGTACAAGACCAACTCTGTCCACACCAACCACTGTCTGTACTTTATACCTTTAGGTTTGTGACCCCGCGCGTAGTGCAGGCCTACGTCACCCTCCTGGCTCAGTACAAGACCAACTCTGCCCACACCAACCACTGTCTGTACTTTATTCCTTTAGGTTTGTGACCCCGCGCGTAGTGCAGGCCTACGTCACTCTCCTGGCTCAGTACAAGACCAACTCTGTCCACACCAACCACTGTCTGTACTTTATACCTTTAGGTTTGTGACCCCCCGCGTGGTGCAGGCCTACGTCACCCTCCTGGCTCAGTACAAGACCAACTCTGTCCACACCAACCACTGTCTGTACTTTATACCTTTAGGTTTGTGACCCCCCGCATAGTGCAGACCTACGTCACCCTCCTGGCTCAGTACAAGACCAACTCTGCCCACACCAACCACTGTCTGTACTTGATGCCTTTAGGTTTGTGGCCCCCTGCATGGTGCAGGCCTATGTCACCCTCCTGGCTCAGTACAAGACCAACTCTGTCCACACCAACCACTGTCTGTACTTTATACCTTTAGGTTTGTCACCCCCCGCGTGGTGCAGGCCTACGTCACCCTCCTGGCTCAGTACAAGACCAACTCTGCCCACACCAACCACTGTCTGTACTTTATACCTTTAGGTTTGTCACCCCCCGCGTGATGCAGGCCTACGTCACCCTCCTGGCTCAGTATAAGACTAACTCTGCCCACACCAACCACTGTCTGTACTTTATACCTTTAGGTTTGTGACCCCGCGCGTAGTGCAGACCTACGTCACCCTCCTGGCTCAGTACAAGACCAACTCTGCCCACACCAACCACTGTCTGTACTTTATACCTTTAAGTTTGTCACCCCCCGCGTGGTGCAGGCCTACGTCACACTCCTGGCTCAGTACAAGACCAACTCTGCCCACACCAACCACTGTCTGTACTTTATTCCTTTAGGTTTGTGACCCCCCGCGTGGTGCAGGCCTACGTCACCCTCCTGGCTCAGTACAAGACCAACTCTGCCCACACCAACCACTGTGTGCTCAAGATGTTACACCGGATCGGCTTCGAGTGTGAGATGATTGGGATGCTGTTCCAGGCCCGCCTCTTCCGAGTCTTCCAGAGCATCTATGCTGACCCCGCATGCATGACCCAACACTTCAAGGTCAGACTCGGATCACCACGACATTTCTGTTTGTGCAGTCAAGTTGCCTTCTTGGTGTAAGGCAGGTGTGACTGGAGAAAACTGGTTAATTATGAACTGAGGGTTTAGTGTGGAAATGCAATTGCAAATAAATACACCGTTAATTTTTTGCGGAAAGTGGCTATAAATATATGATTTTTAAGGTGATGAAAAAACTAGATGCACCCGGATCTTGGTGAGTTGCGTGTAGTGCGGGGATTCAGAGTGCTTTAAAATAGCGAAGGATGTAAAGGATTCAGGGAGCATGAAGGAGTACCTCACTGCACCAATATAGCGTACGAATTCAAACACTGTATCCATGTTTCTGGACACCCTAACATCTCTACAAAGGGATTTGTTATTATGCACTTTATGTTTCCAGACACTATAAAATCTCTACAAAGGGACTTATTATTATGTACTGTTTTCGGACATGAAAAATAATTCTTTTTTGTACTTTACAGCTGAACATTTTTTAATGTGTGCTAATTATTATACGTGTCTAAATACAGTTGTTACGGCGTACAGTGGTACCACACTATTGAGGTCACCTGTGGACTAGGCGAAAGTGACCTGAATGACGAGGTGACCTTATTAGCAAGATTAATTTCTTACACTTTATTGTTACAGAAATAATTTGGGACTGTCCTAGGTTGACCTTAATTGCAAGGTGACTGTATTACTGAGGTGAACATAAAGCGAGTTGACTGCACTTGTTGCTGAACTAGCCGTGATGTCTCTCTAGGAGTTGATGCGGTTCAGTCAGCACGTCGTGGCGCGGTTCATCGAGGTCGCTCAGAAGAACAGCAAAGTCTTCATGGAGCTGTTCTTCTGGAAGACCGTGAGAGACGTGCGTGACATCACAGAGGGCTACGGCTACACCGAGCACCAGTAAGTAACGACACTGGCTGATCTATGGCAAGATTTCTTGTGTCGGGCATTGTAGTACGTTCTTCTTCCTTGTTCCTGTACAGGAGTGAGGTTGTATTGCTGAACCCCTCGTCCTGTTCGTTCTCTCGGTAGCATGGTGATTAAAAATCAGGCAAGGCAAGCATTTTGATATAAAAATGCAATTTTTGACCTAATACAACTTTTTAATTAATAGTGTGAATCTCTTATTTCACATGTTCAAGGACAACAACATATACAATAAGTATGCAAGATACGAGTTGGATGAGAATGATAGTTTTCGAGATATCATGTTTTGAAAATGAAGAAATGTATTGTTTGGGCAGTTTAGCTCCTACCAAGAGACAAGCACAAAATATAAAAATTTAACTTGGGCAAATAAAAATATGAAAAAATGGAAGATAAATTTAGTATACATGTATGTACAATATGTACAATAAGTTTCATTAAGCTGTGTCATATTTTTTGGTTTTTATTTGACTTTTGGTGACTAGGTTTTCCTTTCCCCGATCACTGTGGGTCAGGGAAAATTTCATAACGTCAATGTATTCCTGCCGGGCAGACATATGCGTAGCAGCGTGTTTGCCAACATTCCTCTTATCGACTCATTTACTATATTTCGTTATTCATTAACTGATACACATTTCAATATTTAAAGCATCGTAGGAATAACAAGCAACGAAAATATCATATACTTTGTTTAGCAAGCGTCAAGTTAACAACAGAATCACGTGCCCCTCACACCAAAGGTCGACTAGTTCTACCGTCGATTGCGAACGTCATGTGGATTAGCCTATTTTGTCGTAACGGGAGATCCACATTCTACAATAAACAAATACTCAAATTATTCGCTACCAGTTATCAGTACAATATAATATGTTATGTTGATTGTATTTTTTGCAATTAAATACCACAATATGCCAAAATAACTTACATATGCTTAGAATAAAACATTAGCAACTTACCTAATGGTACACGAAGCCGCGATAAACGTCAATACTCAGGAAAATTTGCAAAATGTTCACCTTTTAGTGTCAGCGCCGGCACAAATCAAACGTGATTTTCACAAAAAACATACCTTATTGCAAATTTCATGCACACACTAGACATACTTTTGTGAAATGGGAAAGTTTTTACTAAAAACATGACCACCACACAAATACTTAGTTATTTACATGCAACTGGCGGCACTGCCGAAGCCATGCTGAACGTCAACACTTAGGGAAATTCACAAAACTTTCAACGTTTAAGTGACGGCCTGGCCTCAAATCAAATGTAATCTTCACAAAACAACATTTATTTTATTGCAAATTTAATTATGAATCGAGTGGTACTACACTAAGAGTACTTTTGTGAAATTGTGAAGTTTTTATTAGTCCTTTGGCCGAAGGTCCAAGGGACTATTGCCATCACTCTGCGTCCGCCGTTAGCTGCCGTATCTCAGAAACCGTTCAGCAACTTTTTCTCTAATTTTGCATAGACATATCTTGGGGCACTGCCACTATGCACGAGAAATCTGTACTTGATTGAATCATTTTAAGGGCTCCCTAGGGCCTCCAAGGACCCCAAAACTGGTAAAAATGTAACATTTGGCCTATTTTTTCAAAAACTGTTCAGCAACTTTTTTTCTAATTTTGCATAGATGTATCTTAGGGTGCTGCCACTATATACAAGAAATCTGTATTTGATTGAATCATTCTAAGGGCACCTAAGGGGCCCCCAAAGTGCAAAAGGTTTACATTATCTAGTGGTTTTGAGAAGGGCCCTTGAGACCATCCCCAACATTAGATGTTGTGTATTGTGCCACAAAGTCAACAGCTGTGACTAATCTCTACAGCCCAGTCCACTGAGACCTTGATTAATCTTTAATTGGTCACAGCACCCAGGCAGAGTAGACACACTTTGACCCCTGTTAGACTGAACAGTTGCCTAACACTTTTAAACTGTATCTTCAAAACTATTGATTTTCTATAATTGCAAGTTGTGTTTATTTTGATGTTCATTTAATTATTATAAAATGGTGTGACTGTGGTGTCTATTGATTAAAGATGTATTGTCTGTAGAAACCTGTAGGTGACAAATCACAAAAAAAATGTAGAAAATTAATATTCTGTCACCTGTAGGTGACAAACATAGAAAATTAATATTCTGGACAACTATAGAGTGAAATATCCTACACTATATTGATATCAAATGCATTCTACTGTTCTGTTTACGCTTGCCATGCCTTGTGTAGACATGGTACTGTGTAAATCAATTGTATCAATATAGACTAATAATTACAGATTCACAATATAGTTGACATCTGAAACAATCAAATGTCAACCATTAGAAGAGTTGACATAGTTCCGCTATACACAAGCAAGAAATCTGTATTTGATTGAATCATTCTAGTGTCATCAGCATATAGTAGAACATACATTTTCTACATCATCATCACTAAGGTTGTTGTAAATTTAACCAGCTGCCATGTCAAGTCCGTTATAATTGTGACTAACAGTGTTCAAAATGATTCAGGTAAATAGCAAATAACAAAGGACACAAGTTTTCTCCTTGCCATACCTCTACACATGAGAAGAAGGCTGACACAGCCTGGCCCTCATTTATACATGATTTAGCATTTTTGTACATGTTGTATACAACTTTCAACACAATACCATTAATACCGCATGAAATTATCTTAGACCACAGGGAGGACCGGTCTACTAAATCAAATGCTTTCTTATAATCGATGAAGGCACAGTAAAGCCTTTTGCGTTGAGACAAATACAATTCAACCAATACCCCTATTTGAACACTGCCTGTTCTTCACCTATTACATTCGCTTTGTTTAGGTATGTGGTCAGTCTGGTGTTCTGAACAATCACTAAGGATTAATGAACACTTGTGCAGAATGTCACCCACTTGGCAGGTTTAATTGATCTATTCAGCAATGATGACACTGCTTAGGCCTCACTCTGGACACTGTCACTCACAGTGTTGTGTATTGTCTTAGTTGGTGCATTGAGCTAATCTACTTGACCATGAATCAGTGGTGCCTCTGGTTGTGTATTACACCCAGCTGTGGATCTAAGATTATCTGCCTGCTATTGTTTGATGGAAACTGTGACTAATCTGTAATTGGTCACTGGCAGTAGCTTGTGTCAACAGACAGCATTAAGCCACTAGACCCCTGTTAAACTGGACAGTTGCCTGTAGGTTTTAAACTGTCAAACAGTGAGTCTACCTTTTGCTCTCAGATAATCTGTCCTCTTAGTTTTACACATGAAGACATAATCTGGCATAACTTGATAAGTCTTTGTAGCAGCACATTTGTACTTCCAGTGTATCATTGCAACATAACATACATATTACATACTGTGTGCCACATTTTAATGTTGTGCATGTAATATTTCCATGCAATCCATTTGCAAACATAATGTAAAACTTCAACAGCCGTTTTCTTCATTTTCACTTTTTGATCCCTACCATGTTCAATGCTCCATAACTTTGCAAATGTAAAGCACCCTACCAAACCTTTACAAGGATGTAAGAAAACAATGTTACAATTTTTCCGACTTATCACTCATTTGGTCAGCCGGGGTCACATATAGATGTATTAGTCCAAAGGAGTTCAGGGCCACTTGGCCCATTTTTAAAAACATGACCGCCACACAAAGGCTTATGTTTTATGGATGTTTGTGGGCGATTTTGTATTCATTCAGATTAGTATACATCTATGATTTTCAGAGCAATTATTTCTTTTCAAAATGAACTTTATTCTTCTGGTTGAATCGGACAAAAACACTGCGCGAGGTCTATGAAGATAACTTAGTTTTAGCGTAATTTCTCGATCTGTTCTTTATGCTCAGCGCCAGTGTATCAACCTAGCATTTTAGAACAGGCAGCATGTCGCCATAGCCAGTTAATCATGGTTTCATTCATTTCTTTCACTTAATTTTGGAGTTATCAGAAAGAAATTTGGCACATGAACGGACCATATAATGACGTTTGTTGAGATGTAAATTTTATTCCAGTACATGTTTTATTAGTGTCAGGAGGACAGTCAGAAATAGGGGCAATTTCAGCAAAAAATCCCTGCCCAAGCCAACGCAGTGTCCAGTCACAGTGATCACTCTGGAAAAAGATTTGCATGTGCCCTTCAGGCACACCTGAGGTAGAAGTATGTGCCTTTTTGAAATTTTGTGTGCCCCAAATCTGTTGATTAAAATTGTATTATTTTGCATATGATAGTATGGTCGTTTAAATAACCTGGTAAATGTGAGCATTTAAACATTTTTTATATCAGGCAAGTAATATTATTGCTACTAATTTGTTTGAATTGTATACAGGACTGTCTGCGTTACATATTTCTAAGGGACGTAATATATAAGTATCAATATCAACAACATGCTCGGCGACGGCGTCTCGTCGGTTACACCACTGACTATATCCTCCTTCACAGTGTCGGGTGTCGGTTTCTTGCTCACAGTCCTTGTGGCGTCAGTGCAACGGCACTGCATTCGCCAGTGTTCTGCCCGTTTTCGTCAACTGCGGCCTCGAGTAGGCCCTCAGGTGCAGCAGTTAGCCTTTTTTTGTCCACGCAAGTAATGTTTGTTTGGGAAACGGAATGGGTCTTTTCTTCTGTGGCATATCCGCGAGATTCGATCATTGAATGATAATTTAGGAAGTCTATGGGCCACTCTAGCAGACAACAGGTGTACTACACACCCTCAGCAAAATTGCAGTAATATAATTATCTGCCGCGCGTTTGCAGTCAAGCAAGATAGGACCTAATTTTTCTCATATAAACATGCTGTTTTTGTATGCGGCATTCGGGCACATGCGGACTGTCGCGTGTTTGCAGTCAAGCCAAAGAACGCGGCATTTCAGTGAACGATGCATCATTGACGCAAAGCCGCACACTACGGGAATCCCTGCAGTCATTAGGACTGCTCAAAGCACTTTACATTTTACTTCCTGGCAGACCTGTTCAATCGAACACCATCTCAAATTCTCTGGGAAACATGCAGCCATGCAGCAGTCAATGCGTGAAGACTATTTGTACACAAACATCCACCACTGTCTATAGCCAGGTACTCATTCATACAGCTGAGTGAACTGGAGCAATGTAGAATGAACGACCTTGTCCAAGCTTCTACACAGTAGCACAGGATTAGAACCCAGGTTCTCTTGATTGAGAGTCGGATGCTCTGGCCACTGCGCACCTATGGATCACTACCTGGTGACTGGAACTTTGTATCGAGAGACTGGTATTTTATTCCTTTTGCAGCCATTTTGAAATTTGGCCGATTTAGTTCACTCCACGTAGACTTAGTTCTGTGAGCTGTATAAATATATACCAGTAGTGGACAAAAACCGCAGTGTAAGGCACTTCAAGCAGTCGTGTGGACTGGTTACGCTATATATATTATAATAATTTACCTGTATACTCAAGAAATACATTACAATGTAACAATAATAAATTTAGCTGCATCCTGTAAGCATTCTATTTACTATCCTGATATTGTATAAAAATGTCTGTGTCTGTGTCTGTCACTAGAACAACTGAACACCTTTTGTGATGACTGGAATTGTTATCACAGTAATCATATATCTACTTACAATGACTGTAGTTGTTATTACAGTAATCATACATATACTTATAATGTATGGAATTGTTATTACAGTAATCATATATCTACTTACAATGACTGTAGTTGTTATTACAGTAATCATACATATACTTATAATGTATGGAATTGTTATTACAGTAATCATATATCTACTTACAATGACTGTAGTTGTTATTACAGTAATCATACATATACTTATAATGTATGGAATTGTTATCACAGTAATCATATATCTACTTACAATGACTGTAGTTGTTATTACAGTAATCATACATATACTTATAATGTATGGAATTGTTATCACAGTAATCATATATCTACTTACAATGACTGTAGTTGTTATTACAGTAATCATACATATACTTATAATGTATGGAATTGTTATCACAGTAATCATATATCTACTTACAATGACTGTAGTTGTTATTACAGTAATCATACATATACTTATAATGTATGGAATTGTTATCACAGTAATCATATATCTACTTACAATGACTGTAGTTGTTATTACAGTAATCATACATATACTTATAATGTATGGAATTGTTATCACAGTAATCATATATCTACTTACAATGACTGTAGTTGTTATTACAGTAATCATACATATACTTATAATGTATGGAATTGTTATCACAGTAATCATATATCTACTTACAATGACTGTAGTTGTTATTACAGTAATCATACATATACTTATAATGTATGGAATTGTTATCACAGTAATCATATATCTACTTACAATGACTGTAGTTGTTATTACAGTAATCATACATCTACTTATAATGACTAGAATTGTTATT
This sequence comes from Paraescarpia echinospica, assembly GCA_020002185.1. NCBI lineage: Eukaryota > Metazoa > Annelida > Polychaeta > Sabellida > Siboglinidae > Paraescarpia > Paraescarpia echinospica. The sequence goes on along the minus strand of CM034533.1, from coordinate 65,504,538 downwards.
ACAGTAATCACATATCTACTTATAATGACTAGAATTGTTATTACAGTAATCATACATCTACTTACAATGACAAACTGTTATTACAGTAATCATACATATATTTACAATGACTATAATTGTCATTACAGTAATCATACATCTACTTACAATGACTATAATTGTTACTACAGTAATCATACATCTACTTATAATGACTATAATTGTTATTACAGTAATCATATATCTACTTATAATCGAGCTTGGGTATGTACGTGGGTAAGTTAACGTTTACCCCACGAATAGGACGTAAGACCTATATATTTTCTAAACGCCCCATATATGTCAAGATTCTCACCTGTTATGGGGTAAATCAGTTGTTCGCAATGTAAAACGTAATGCACGCGTAATACGTAATTTAACACATGTTGTTTATTACGAAAATTAAATCAGTTTCTTGTTAGACAAAATCTAATTAACAGAAGTTTGGGATATTTCTTCCGGTGAAAAGTTTTGTCAGTGCTGCCACATGTGAGTGATGACCTTTGACCTATGACAGGTCGAAGAAGGTGAAGCAGCTATGGACAGAGGAAGAGGACATGGAGATACAGAGACTGGTGGAACAGTTCAGGGACGAGGAGACCCCAGGTAAGACCATTTGTAGGGACCCAATTTAGGACCATTTAGGGGAACTAAGGTAGGACAATTTGTAGGGTCCTGAGGTTGGACCCTTTGTAGAGGACCCCAGGTTGAATCATTTGTAGGAGACCCAAGATAGGACCCCATCTGTAGGAAACCCCAGATAGATCCGAAGTAGGACCATTTGTGGGGAACCCAAGTTCAGACCATTTGTAGGAGACCCAATGTAGGACCATTTGTAGGGTCCCACGGTAGGAGTCGTTTGTGGTGGACCCAAGGTAGAACCCAGGTAGGACCATTTGTAGGGGACCCAAGTAGGACCATTTGAGCGGGACCCGATGTAGGACCATTTGTATGGGATTCCAGGTATGACCATTTGTAGGAGATTTGAGATAGGATCATTTATAGGGACTCCCAATGTGGACCGTTTATAGTGATGAGGGACCTGAAAGTAGGACTATTAATGGGGTCCCAAGGTAGTATCATTTATAAGGGACCCAAAATATGACTATTTATAGGGAACCAAAGGTAGGATCTTTTATAAGGAGAAGAGAGTATTTGACAGGGTGAAACATTTTAGAACTTTAGTTTTGGTAAATGCATACTTATTTCATAAATTATGTGTCTCACCAATAGTAACCATGAAATTACATTAAAATTAAAAGAATATAATATATGTAATTGATAGGCAGCTTTGTGTATCTGGCTCCTCTGATGTATATCTGAATGTATCCGTGTGTATTTACAATGTGTTGTTGCCGCGTAGATGGCGACATGGCTGACTTTGTTCTCGCCAACCTGATAGACCAGAGCAAGACCCGACGCCAGGTGGTCCGTCAGTTGGTCCACCTCGGTCTACTCGGCAGTGCCAAGGACCTCAAGCGCCGTAACGGGTGGGTGTCACTGCACACACTAAGGGATCATCTCAGAACATTAATGTTTTGACATTTCTTATTACTAGCACGTAATGTATTGATTTACACCATCTTATTGCTGTATTTATTTAACGTTATTCTTAATACTAGTAGTGTTTTAATACCTAATTATTTTTTATTATTAATAATTTTTTGTTTTAAGTTGTACGCTATTTTATGTATTTTAATATGTTGTGAAGCGCCACGAACAAATATGGATGTGCTATATCAAATAAAATGTATTATTTAGAACGTCGGTGTCTGATATCAGATTAAATTACTTTCATTTGGCCTCAGCCCCCACTCATCCCTCAGACGAAAGTTTTTAAACATTGATATGACAGACCTGCCTACCATTCCGGATTGTCCGGAATCATTCCGGAAACACACCTCAAATTACAGTATTATGGCGAGGGATGAAATATTACGGATTCTTTCTTTATCACAATGATCGTCAATCACTTCCGTGCTCCTCAAATTTAGCTTCCACTATATTCAACAGGTGGCAGCATATATACGCAGCTTGTTCTGATACGGTTTTTCATTCGCTGCTTCTGGTCGTAATCTGACTAATAGGAAACAGCGTTACGTTAAATTCAAATTTTTGCGCTGAAACAAAAAGAAGTGACGCAGCACAAAATGATGACGGAGATAGAAATGGCACTACCACCAGCCAAGAAGAAACGTGTGCTGCAAAAGTTTAAAATAGCATACTGATGGCACTCTAACCAGATATGTCTTGTGTGGACAGTGGACACAACTAGTCGCAGCACTTGTGTAGAATCTGGACCTACCTCAATTTCGCCATTAAGTATATAACTTGAGTTTTGCCTAACTTTGATACCTCAGGCTCAGTGTGTTAGTTCTGTTATTCAACATTATCCCAGGCATATTTACTTTTAAGAATATTGCGTCTTAGAGCACTATTGAGACTATAATGTGGAATTTTGCTTGAGTCAGTCAGCGTGCTGTTTTTGAAAGTAACATAAAATCAGAATTACAATGGTTAATATTAAACATAAAATTATTGAGGTTCTTTCAGTTGCTTAATGTTAACTTGAAAAGACAGTAAAACAGTTCTAGTCTTTGTAAATTAGCTATGCCAATAGTGTATAGACGCATTTACATTAGAGTTACGCTTCTTCACGTTTGATTTCCACCAATGCTGGTTATGAACATCTACCTTACCTTGTTAACTGAACGCTTCAAAACACCTCATAGTTTATTAGAGACAATTATGTTTTGAGTACAACTATCATCATAGTCACAGTATTAAAGTATTACTGACAGTGGTGTTCTTTTCCTGACAATATCTGACACGGTTCTGAACTATTACTGACAGCAAGCCTATATTCCTGAAAATCAGTGTAAATGGGAAGACGGATTACTGACAGGAAGTTTTTGGGGTAGGCAGGTCTGATATGATGATGTCAATACATTAACAGTGTCGGTCCAAAACGTAAAATATAGATGTCCAAAGCCAGATGAAACGGCTTCTGATTCCCTAGTAATTTCGTCGGACATCGACGTTCTGAGATGATCCCTAAATACAACCCTTATTCAATGTGGACATGACGTGTCAAACAGTTCAGTTCACCAATGACATTCATTGTACACTCACTTTAACAAACACAATTAAGTTGATCAAATGCAAGAAAATCCTTGATATGTTTCCATTGTTTAATCAGAAATGATTTAAAACATTCACTATTTTAAACCATGACGATGCTAACAGTATCGTTACTGACATAACAATATTTTAAAGACTATGCTTGTCATTTTTAATGTGTGAAATACAGATTTTATTATTATTGAGACATGGTATACTGATTTGACCCAAACTGTGTTGTTCAAAAATTAAATTAATTTGAACTTTGCTTTTCATAAGCAAATGTGCAAAACAGAAATCCCATTATTCCTCATATCTTCCCTGTTTCTCTGCCGTAGCCCGGTGCGCTCCCGTGAATGGCAGACAGAGGAACAGGAAGACTTGACCCAGCTCCTGGAGGAGTTCAAGGACAACGACTGTGAGTGACTCACCACCTGTTGCTCTCTCCCTCTCTCGCTCTCTCTCTCTGTCTCTCGCTCTCTCTTTCTCTCTCACTCTCTCTCTCTTGCTCTCTCTCGCTCTCTCTCGCTCTCTCGCTCTCTCTCTCTCTCTCTCTCGCACTCGCTCTCTCTCTCGCTCTCTCTTTTTTTCTGTAAATAATCAAATACTGTTCATTTGTCTAAACATACCATTTTCTAGAAAAGATCATTCACATGATTGCCCTAGCTTCAACCAGTGTGACAAGTTGGTTGGTTTTGTACTTCACAGATCCGCTTATGGACATATTGGCGAACCTGAGGCTGAAGAGGTCAAGGCCAAAGGTCATAGAGAAGCTTCTGGAACTTGGCCTGATCCAGGACAAGAAGGAAGTGATGAAGAAGAGGAAGTCGAAGAAAGGGAAGAAAGGAAAGCAGGGCTATGAGGAGGAACCGGAAGGTTTTGAGGAAGGTAAATAGTATAAAATAACACAATAATAGCTCAAACTAAGTCTCCAATATCTGGTGAAATATCATAAAATAATTAATAATAATTAAGTGTAATATAGAACTAAGTCTCGGATGAGACGTGAGCGAGCATCCATGTAATTATAATGCGTTGACTTTGGGGACAATGTCGTTGTTTCTCCACCTAGGTGCCGAGGCCTCTTTTTCTTTGTTCATTTCCTTCCCTGAACCATTGGCTTCTCATCGACCAATCGGCTATGTATATTGTGGTTGAGTGTTGACTGCTGTTGGTGAGCCACTCACTAGAGGGAGCCACTGTGGCTTATTATTGAACCTGAACATTTATTTAAAGTACCCTTAAATGTTCTTGAATTGATGGCAGTGTTCTTGAAAACGTATTATTACCAAAATAGTTTAACTGTAATCACCAGATGTTGCTAGTTGACCCGGAATCCAGTCAGATTCATTATCACTAGGATGCAATCACTAGATGTCGTTAGTAGACCCTCCACATTTTAATTGCCAATTAAATTGAACCCAAGCCTGCGCACTAATAAATTCCCCATATAAACCTTATTACTTGAATCGATAATGATTTAGTGTTCCTTGAGCAACTGTTGTTTTCATTCACTGCAGAGCATGGCCCACCGTCTGATGACGAAGATCGCATGGACGATGAACCAGAGACAGCAGTGACATCTAGTGACGAGAGTGTCGGTGATCAGAGTGATGTTGATGACGATGAGCCGATCTATATTACAAAGATACGAAAGACGGCCAAACAGGCAATAAACAGTGGTATGTATAAATAACATGGTATGCTTTATACCTTGAACTAAATGTGATTGATCAAGAAAAATTTATGGTAATTAATTAATACTATTTAAACCACAATAAAAGCTTGACTTATAGTTGTTATATCTAGTTACAGTTAACATGATTCATTCACATCTGTAATGTATACTCTTAAGTAATGCTATTTACACTGTTTTTAACTATTTATGTATACGTTTTTTCAGGAACATGAATTAAAACTTCAAATTGTTTACAGTAGCATTTTACCATCTGCAATGTCACTTTTAAAAAGAACCTAACTAATTAATATGGCAAGTTATATTATACATACATGTATATATGAAGGATTTCAGGGCAAAATGCAATAAACGCCATGTTTGAAATTTTGCCCAAACCCGGACTAAACATTTGTTTAAACATGCTGAATTACGATACTACCTAATTTATAAAAAAATGCAATAAATCCCCACGAAACAGTGTACAAAAGAGCGTTTGTTTTGAAAATACGATAAGCGCCATCCGCCTTTTTTATCAAAACGCGATATATTCATGTTCCGCCAATCAGTACCGCCATGCCGCACTTGCAGCTATGCAGAGTGACGGCACGCGTTGTATGAATATACAGCGTTTTGATAACAAAATAATTCAAAATCATATTTTGCATAACAAATGTGCAACAAATATTTCAGAGTTTGCTACCATTTTTTATGATTCTTGGATTCTAAATATATATTAACTTAATTTACAAGTTGTTATTTAAACTTTGAGGATGAAGCACAAAAGTGACTTTTTCTCAAAACGAAAAAAAAGGATACATTGCGTTTCGCCCTGAAACCCTTCATATATATATATATATATACATGTATAAGTGTAAAACAATTTGTGAAGGTTTCAGCACATAGTATTTGCAGTATAACTACTTCAGTATATAATTACAAATATATATATACAAATTATATCTAGGAGTGGGAGTAGACCGCAAGTTTATTAGACTAGCGGTGACACCTGGTGGTTGACTTGCAGGACTGCGAGCAGCCGTCCAGTGGATCAGTGACACTCTCTCAAGGACAGCCGACGAACGAGAAGAAGATGGTCAGTTGTCTGTCTGTCCGTCATTCTATCTGTCAGATAGCGTGTCCATCTCTATTTGTTAGTGTGTCTGTCTATTAGTCCATCTGTTATTCTGTTGGTTGTTTGATCAGACTAGTTAAGTTATTGCCTCCATGTCTTGTTATTGTTTATCCTCTTACTAAAACTCTTGCTAATTAATTTATTTAAATATTAAATTAAATCATAAATATTGCATTGTGAATGATGTTTTACTTCTAATAATTATGTCCACCACACCCACCCCACGGGAAGAAGAACCTGTAACCTAATCCGGTCCACCTTGTGTCTCCCACAGGGGACGAGGAGCCGATCCCAGTTGTTCCTGTCACAGAGGAGACAGAGGAAGCGATGGAGAACGCAACCTTCCACACCCTCCTCAAGAGACTGGGGGTGAAATCTCCTGCCTCAGAGCAGGTGGGTGTCCAACGCCCAGGGCCAACTGCAGTCTGGTTGTTGGGATTTAGATTAACATCTGGACAGTCATTTCCAGAGAATCTATTATGACTTTAGTTATGAATTTTGTTGAATTTTAGTTTTATTTGACTTACCGGTATACGCTGTGAACTGGTCATACTTTTGGTAGACTTACATTGCAGTGTATGGGCTAAAAACATGTTTGTTTGACATTAATGTTAGGAACATTTACTGTAAAAACCTGGTTCAACATTGGGGACTGTGTATCCATCGTGACTCAGAGATCACGTTAATGTCGGTCCCATCTTTATCTGGGGCATAAAAGAACCACTGGCAATGACAGACTCCTTGGCAGTGTCCACCCTCAATGCCAGCATAGAAAGGTCAGCTTGGCGATAATGTTCTGAAAAGGCTTAATGATGGCTCATAAAACCAAAATATTCTAACAGCAACATTTATAGACCAGTCAGTTAATATAACGCTGTCAAGTCCTAGAAACACGTAGAAATATGAAATATTCTTGGATGAAATAGACACTTCCAGTTCTGACGATGTGTACGTTGTATCGTGTTGGGTTTATTGAGATTCCAACAGGTCCAGTGCACACATAAAAAGATGAGATCTGCAACTTGCCTACGTTGTTATAGGAGATGTTTTGGCGTATTGCGGGTAAACTGTCACCAAACGACTTGAGGAGTCGTGTCGAAGCGCTCAAGACTTGTCTCTCGACCGACAACACCAAATCACGCAAGACAGGGGGCCACCTGGAGGCTTTGAGAGCACTTGCCAAACAGAAGCAAGCTGACGGTGGAAAGCGCAAACGGTACATACAAAAACCGCATATTTGTTGGATTTAGACCATTTAGAAACCACAGCTTTTTTGTAGTCTAGATAGTAGGGATGATTATTGGGAATAGTTTTATCACTATTGTAATGGTATTGTGGTAGTTGTATCGGTACTGTTGCAATTGTTTCATAGATGTTGTGACAGTATGCAAGCTTGATGGAATAGCGAATCGCTATGAAAGCAGTCTCGATGCATAATCAACATGTGGCACTATTGCATGGCCTTAGAGGTTGTTGGTTAAAGGTGGCGAGTCATTGAATAACACCGAACAACAATTGTTGATGTTAGATCGGTAAGTAAAATAATCAAATAAAGTATAAAACTATGGTTACGAGGATATTTTATTGAAACACAAGTAGCCCTGATGATTTGTTTTGACAACTGTTTTTACTATCAATAGTTCAGTGTACTAATAACAATAATTACCTGTGGTTAAATTAAATAAACTATGACATTGAGTTGCAATGCATCGTTAGTTTGTTACATTTCTACTAGAGGAGTTAGGGAGACTATTAATATCAGTTGCCTCTTGTTCAGGCGACACAGAGGACAGAGAGAGAACACAGGCAGTGAAGACCATGTGACAGCTGAAGCTGACCAGACAGAACCGGTTGGAACCAGTTCAAACCAGTCCAGTCCAGCAGGAGGTCGTCAGGCTGGAAGATCAAGGTTTAAGAGGTCGTTGCCAGATTTCAGTGAGGATGAAAGGTAGCAAACAGTTCACAGTGGCAACCTTTTGGAATACAAATGTTTCGAAGCATTTGTTTATGAAATTTATGTTCTTATGTTTATTAGTGAAAGCAAAATATATAAATCATTAGAGTATAAATAACATATTTTACTAGAAAGATTGCATACTTTTGTTAAATCTGACTGCGCGTGTTACTTGAACTACCAGGTATTCAAAGTTGAATATCATAGTACCTCATATCCGAACGGATAGGGAGTTTTAAATACTATAATTGGGAGTTTTAACTACCATAACAGGTGAATAAAAAATTATAAACTGTTCTAAAAACCAACATGTGTAAGTGACTTGTTGCCTAGCAACAGTTCTGTGAAGCCATCAAAAATGGATGCCAAATGAATTCCGTTGTATATTTTGTTGAAATTCTGGCCACAAGTGTTTTATGACAAAAAAGGCAAAGTTATTAAAATGACAGCTGTATCCAGAAATTTTGATTGATGATGATGAACAATAGTAATATAATTCACCTATATATCCATCATCAACATTATTGACAAAGGCAAAGCTAGACAGAGGTCATATGCAAAATGTTGATACTGCGACGTACAGGATATATTTGTATTGTTTCAGTGACAACGAGAGACTAGTTATAGACACAGACGCACCGGCTGAAGCCGCACTGCAGCCCTCCAAACGTGTCAAGATTGTTGACTCTGATGACAGCAGTGATGCTGACAACGAAGCTGGTGACACTGGCAAAACTCAACCACAACCTGTCAAACGTGTCAAGATTGTCGACTCTGATGACAGCAGTGACGCTGACAACGAAGCTGGTGACACTGGCAAAACTCAACCACAACCTGTCAAACGTGTCAAGATTGTCGACTCTGATGACAGCAGTGACGCTGACAACGAAGCTGGTGACACTGGCAAAACTCAACCACAACCTGTCAAACGTGTCAAGATTGTCGACTCTGATGACAGCAGTGACGCTGACAACGAAGCTGGTGACACTGGCAAAACTCAACCACAACCTGTCAAACGTGTCAAGATTGTCGACTCTGATGACAGCAGTGACGCTGACAACGAAGCTGGTGACACTGGCAAAACTCAACCACAACCTGTCAAACGTGTCAAGATTGTCGACTCTGATGACAACAGTGACGCTGACAACGAAGCTGGTGACACTGGCAAAACTCAACCACAACCTGTCAAACGTGTCAAGATTGTCGATTCTGATGACAGTGGAGCTGAGTCGACACACGACAATGACACGAATGACGTTGGAGCGACATTGCCACAGACAGAACTGGGTAAGAGTGCAACTTTGAATGTGTGTGTTAATTATTAACACACACCAGTACTTGCAGAAAGGAATAACAATACATCAGACTGTCAACGCATTCGAATACTTCATGTCATGTTGCAGTAGTTTTGATAAGAAATTTAACTATCGATAGTTATTGTTGATAATGGTAATGAAACTGTTGAGAAAACAGCAAAGCTGCTTACAGTTTGCAAACATGCTTTCTCAACATCATTTTGTAATTGATATACCAACCTGACATCAACAGTTGTTGATCTGAGTAGTGCGTAGTAGTAGTGGGTAGTAGTGGCAGTCACGAATTCACCATTTCAACCAACTGCCTTCGAAGCCACTCGTCAATTATAGTTAGGAACTCTGTTCCACAAATTGTATACTAAGGGATCATTTCAGAACATCAATGTCCGATATCAGGTTAAATTACTTTCGTTTGGGCGGGTCAGAGGCAGTTTCTTCTGACATCGGAAATCAATATTTTACACTTCGTACTGATACTGTTAATTTGGACATTGGTCCAGACTTTCGTCTGATGGGGTATGGAGGACTGAGACCAGATTAAAGACATTTTGTCTGATATCGGACATCAGAGATGATCCTTAAGTGTACTAATATAGATATCGCAATAGTAACATTATCTCAATTCTCACTTGCATGCACACTCACACACAGTTATGTGCGCACTCACGCCACTCATTGTTTCAGGGTCCTTCCCAGCCACCATGTTGTCTCAGACCCCAGATGAGTCAGACTCTGACCTTGACGACCACATCCCACTCAGGAAGGTCACCAAGAAGTGTACCATTGAAAGTGACAGCGATGATGATTAAGAATTGTCACCAAGGCGTGCTTGATTGAAACTGACAGACAGTTATGGAAAAAGTCACTAATTAAGGAGAATGTCACTAAGAAATGTGATTGAAAATTATTGCCGACAATGGAGAACGTCACCAAGAGATTATGACTGAAAGTGACAATGTTAATGAATAAGAGGAAATGGGCTGTGAAGTTGTGTATGCCTTAGGAATAGAGAAAGACAATGTTCTTTGATCATGTCTGCAAAGATTAAGTTTTATCACTTATAAACACTAAATTTATCATGCTTAGTTGCTTATGCAAAAAATTTGAAATATAATTTGTATTTGTTATGTGCAGTAATTTTAGTTTCTGTTTGAAAGTTTTAAATGTAATGTAACAATATATCGTGTGTGTGTGCTATTTGTACAATATGCATATTGTGTAGTGGAACCTCACTATTAAGATAACCCCGCGGATTGGGGCCAAAGTGATCCACGTAGCGAGGTGACCAACTGATCATATTAGTGGGTCTTATTTCCTATATTTTACTGCCATGGAAATAATTTGTGACATAAGTGACCATAATTGTGAGGTGGCTGTATTAACAAGGTGATCGTTAAGGCCAGACACAGCAGGTAGATATTATTTTTTAGTGCAAATTGTGTATTTTTTCTGCCCAAAGATGGAATGGATCATACCAAGTAAAAAATATATTGAACTTTTTTTGGCCAGACCCGTTTCCATAGTAACAAACAAAATGGTCACCATTTTGAGCTAATATTGGCCAATTTGGAAACGCTGCCTTTATTTTTTGAGCACATAATTATAATTCTTGCAAATCCACGTTCCGCATAAGTTCTATTGTGAATTGGTCAGCATTTTTCCATGTTTAGTTATTTTTTTGTAAAGTGCAAAAAGTTGGTTTTTGATAACAAATATGCTTGTATCTCTCAAACTATTGATTTAAAAGTGTCTGATAATTTCACAGGGCAGAGTCTGCTGAATGCAACCTTATTTGTATATAGCATAATTACTCCCAGAGATGTCCCATTTCCAAATGCAGAAATTTGAGAAGAAATGTTTTTGGCAAAAATGGCTGTCAAAGATTACATAATGGATTTGATATCGACATGCTTGATCTATGACTAAAACTCACTTAGAGCTATGCAATTGTCGTAGAAGTAAACTCATAAAGCTATCTGGCAGAAAAACCATTTTGAATATTATTTGTCAAAAAAAACATTTCACCTGGGGTGTCTGGCTAGCAAGGTTCGATTTATAAACTATGCTTACAGACATTGCAGTTTCTAAAAAATAACCCAACATGTATTGTCATAAATAGTTTATAATTATAAGGTTTAACAGGATACAACATAGTTGGAGTGGAAGAGTTGGAATTGGTGAATCATTGTCATCATATAACCATCAAATTGGACTCAATCGGAGATCTCGTACTCGACACTAGCTATATCAATAAAGTGTGCATTGTGAGCTGTAGTTTGTAGCCACTAACTAACTGTGGGGTCGTGATGCGGCTACTGTTCTGTATCCTTGTGCACACTGATGTAGTCCCAGAGTAACTTTTCAGCTTCTGCTCGTCTTGAGAGTTTATTTGCCTTCCCCTGAAATCTCCCTTTCTGCCCGCCTCCCTTCCCATCCAGGATCTCGGCAACTCTGAAAACAGGGATAACATCAGCACAATCTGTTTCCCAAACTGTCCTCGTCAGAAGCTAGTGTTTGCATCTAAAATGGTGTTTAACTGTACAGCACCAAAACACAAAGCGAAAGAGAAAAGAGCAACAACAACAGAAATGTGGCTGTTATTGACATTGTATCTCAAACAGCCCATGATTCGGTTGATATGGGAGTAAATCATCACTTCATCAAATTACAACATCTCAAATACATGTCACATTCTTTAGCCTCGTAAACATGTCATTGCTACCAACATATTGTTACTTTTTCCCCGATAGGAAATTCAGACTTGAAAAACCCTACCCTTCCCAAATATGTTGTTGAATCGAATAAATATGAATCCTTTAGATAAACATATTTACATGACCTGTAGTTAGTATGTCTTTTTACTACAGTGTAACCCTGCCCCTAGTGTAAGTATTTACACTATCAGTAAACTATTGCAACAGTAGGTAAGGTAAACCCAACACATTAGAATTAACTTTACACATGCTAGTCAAAGTCACTAGAAATGAAGCTACGCAGACCTGAAGTATGCTTCAGATCATTTACCTTGGTCCGAGTTCTGCAACAATCTCTTGCCTTCCTGCCAGCATGAACATCCCTGCTCCTTTGTCATCCCCAGTCGTCAGGAACAGCAGCACATCCTGGGGACATAAAAGTTGTTTATAGCTTTATAGACATGAAAGTTATTTACAGACGTCTTGTTTTTATCACGATACTATATCACAGTTGTTGAATGACAACATACAATTGCACTTTAAAGACATCCCTTTCATCATAAATCTAATGTATAACACCATTTATCCAGATATAAACTTGTTCGGTGCTTAAAATAAAACAAAATCACTACAATAATTAAAAAGAAAATTAATATATATATATAAAAAAGACTTTGTAAATAAATAATTGGTGTAAAATAAAGTATCGGCTAAATACTGACCAGTTATATAAACTAAATCTAAACTAGCCATTGTTTAAATAAAATCAATCAAGAGGGCTTAATAAAACTAATTAAAATGCAGTATAAAATAAACAATGTTACTGGCAATATGCAATAGTTGGTTCTATAAATCAGTTCAGTAGATAATGTGAACTTGCCTCTTCCACCAGTCGCTGTACGATACCCGTCATGAACTCATTGTCACCCTCTCGTCTGCAACATTCAAATACGGCAGTTTAAAAACAAAGCCAACGAACACAGGAGATTCGGACAATATATCCGGATGGATAACTACAGGTACCTTGAAAGAAAATAGAACATCTATGAACATGTGTTTGTAAATTTTAAGCTTAGATTGCAGCAAAACCATAATTATCCTTATTTATATCCACAAAGAAATTACACTTTCATATCAAATACCAATTTTAATAACAATATTACGCTGAATGTGGAAACAAATATGTGTGACGGTGCTTTACAACTGCACCTCCACGAGACAGTTGCATTCATTAATAAGGCAGCATTCCCTGGAACCAGTTCACACACATAACTATACACGAAAGAGACCGGGCACAAGTAAAACTAATAAGAATAACTAGAGATTTAAAATACAGAGTAGGCGTAGGTAGAGAATCTCAACTGCATTTGTCAACTTAAATATTACACCAGTATACGCAAGTATGCATGCGAGCACACACACTCTACCTGATTCCCCTTCCCCACATACCCTGAAGTTATGGCAAACACCTACCTATGTAAAACAAACAGAGGATCTTTGTTTGTCTTTGCTTTAAATTTGTCACACTCTAAAACTGCCACATCTCGCAGCAGGGACGTGGTGTACTGAAGAAAAGATTGTCTATCTGTAGGTTGCATACACATACCACTTATATAATTTACTATGTTAAAATTGGTACACAAATTAAGATAATTTGAGATAATAAAATATTTATAATGACAAATCAAACACATACTGAATTTATAACTATCCTAATCCATTTGCAAAGTAAACTTGAAAGTGTGGCAAAATATTACACATAGCTTAAAGCACCAGAATGAAATTACATCAGTGTATTCACCTTGTTAGTGACCCGGTAAGATTTCTGTAGTTTCTCCACGAGTTGATGATGCTCCTCAGGGCAGCCGCTAGAACAAAGCAAACTTCTACTGCCTGTATTAGATGCTAGCTTACATTCTCTCTCACAAATGACCTTCCCCGGTCGAATTCACAACAATGGCAGATCACATGCAGCACTGCGAAAAGCTGTTCAAAGTTGCGTACTCATCATTAAACAACCAGTGTGATAACTGCGCAAAACCGTTTTCTGCATTTGTTCATATTTGGCACCCACTGAACTTTGTTTCTGATATAATCAGAAGATGGTATCTACTGACTGACCAGAACCCATTTTGGTTTCATGAAAAAGATGCCAATGACATCGTTTAAAACTGCTATGGTTACGGCGTGTTTGGAAACATCACATTATGGAAAAAGACAGCATATTAAATGCATAAAAATCACAGGACTTTTTGATAAGTGGTGATCATTACGAACAGGCGTGTACATTTTCATCCAATATGTCACATAGTTATGTCACCACCAGTGACGTGTTGCACTAGCACTGCCTGGTGATCAAACTTCTTAGAATGGCCGTCCACAAACCAATTATTCATTCAACCATCCATTGGTTTATCCAAACTGATGATCAATTATGAAAATCAAACCAATTCATAGCACTAGCTCTTACCCCAGCAGTGTAGTGAATGCTTTCTCCCTTGAGTAGCAGCGACCAAGGTATCCGAGCACCCTGTCTCCCACCACAAACACCAGGTTCTGTTTCCCCTTCTTACCTTTCTCTACCGCCAATAGTTTGATCACCTAAAACAAATCAAGTCGGTAACAAACTGTTTATATTATACATTACCTAGTCTTTTTAAATTAGCTTACACCAGGGGCTTAGCCAGAGACCCGTCTGCTGTCTTCAAGACTGGCAAATAACGGGGTCAGCCCACTGTTGGTTTTCCCATGTTAACGTTTTGTCTGATTATAAGAAAACGTGACCTATAAAATGTCTTAAACTTCTCACCTGCTGTTATCATCATCTCATTGACATGCCGATAGATTTTAACAAAAATTGCATACTTCCAGCTCTCGTAAAATGCCTGTATGTGTGACACCCGTCAATATTTACAAATGCTGGCAAGAATTACTCCGCAAACAGGTCACACAGGCAAATTGCTGCCAAATATCCTTCCGCTTATTCAAATCATCTAGAAATCCACCATTTTACAGTCAACACCTTCTACAATCACACATGAAAATCTCCCTACTCAAATGCACTTATGTCACAGCATGTGAATTTTTTTAAATCATTTCAAAAAAATACACTGCATTTTTCTTTGTGTGCAACAGACAGGAAGTCTAACTAGAACATGACCCCTGACAGCTAATAACAACTGATAAGAAGGGTGCAATTTTGAGGGGGTCAGCTAGATTAACTAAAAGTGCTAGAGGCCCACAATAATGACTATCATTGACACAACTGGTAGTGAAACAAATCGAATGGAATTAAATAACTGGCTCCAATGACACTGGTTTGTCACTGAAAAAACTAAACTTGCCAATAATGGCTGTGATTGATGTGAAGGCACTTTTGATTAATTCAAGGCTGAAAAAAATATTTCTGGCAAAGAGCCTGGCTTACACCTACCCACGGAGTAACAAATCACTCGTTTACATTGGCAATATCGCAAAATAACTGTCAAGCTCTAAAAATCTGTCAAGCTCTAAACAACTATCAAACTCTAAATAACTATCAGTGTATTTTCTGAAATACATCACTAGCTGATATATCAGAGGCCAGTGGTCCATGGAAACGAATGGGGAGAGAGACGGAGGGAAGAGAGAGAGATAGGGAGAGAGACGGAGGGAAGAGAGTGAGATAGGGAGAGAGACGGAGGGAAGAGAGTGAGATAGGGAGAGAGACGGAGGGAAGAGGAAGAGAGAGAGATGGGGAGAGAGACAGAGGGAAGAGAGAGAGAGATGGAGAGAGAGACGGAGGGAAGAGAGAGAGATGGGGAGAGAGGGGAGAGGAAGGGAGGATGAGAGAAGTAGGTGAGAGAGTGGGAGAGCGAGAGGAGAGAACAGAGAGGGGAGAGACTGAGGAGAGGTTGATATGGGCAGAGGTGGATAGAGACAGACATGGAGGGGCAGAAGTAGGAGAAAGAAGTGGGGGGACACAGGGAGGGACAGGGACTAATGCAGGTGAATATTTTTGCCCGTCATGACAGTGCCATGCATCATGCGCCCGGAAATTTTTACCAGTCCAAATAGTTTACAGTGAAGTCGAGAGCAAAAAATCTCAATTTCTTACCTGTCCACATGATGGGCTGATCACACATATATATATAATATATATATACACATGTATTAGTGACCATATTAATAACAACACTACGTCACCAGTAGAATAACTTCTATTTAACTTGTCAAATCAAACAATTTGTCGCCAACAAGAGCCTGCAACATGACAAACAAAATCAGCAACATAAGAAACAGCTAAGCAGCTTCGAGTGGAAAAATTCAGTTGTGGATTGGCCACATGCTAACAATGCCAAACATGACAACATGGCAGAGATGACAACGTGAAACGCGACGACACGGGCAGAGGTGATGACACCAAACGCGACAACACACGGGCAGAGGTATCAACGACGACACAGCCACAGTCATCACTCAGTCCACGCCATCGTATTCCCGGTGAACAAAGCCGTCAATGGCAGCCATCATAATTTTCATTGGTTTTGATTAGAAAAAACGCGTAGTGTCATTTGAACATTTCTTCAACAGCAATGGCATGGCGAAGACAAAAATTTTATATTGTAGTTTCAATTGATAGTGTCACGTGTTTTCAATTAACCGGACTCCTCTATGGAAATACCGAAGCACATGTGTTTAGTATATTGGCAAAATCCTGAATGCTCCTGATTACTCGTATTTGCATATGGAGAATAAATGGCCAGCATGCGAATGCTAAATAAGGAAATCATCTGTAAACTCGGTTAAAACAATGCCGTGGTAATTTGGCCAAATCGCATGTTACAAAACAGTTTTAGCAAGCGAAGTAAATACCACATTAACAAGGTATAAAATACAGTCAGCGATTTGTTTATTGGCAATTCAAACGCCAGAAACTTTCCAGCAGCAGTGCTGACACAAGTCTTTGTAGTGCCAGTTTTTGACTGACAGCAGTAATTAACAATAAATCTGCACTGTTGCATTAAAACATTATCCATTTGAATATTGCGACAAACTACATACACGCTACGGGTGCAGAGTATTTCCTTTCCAGGAACTGCAGTGAAGGCTGTGCCAACGTCAGAGAAAGGCTCCGCCCATGCAGCACCCTTCACACAGCCCGTCATATAGTGGTAGGGCGGGTCATTACACTGTTGACGGGTTGGTACCGTCAACCAAAATTCTTACCCGCTCCAGGCTAACTGAGCCCATCTAAATGACGGGGAGACTGGTCTCTGCATTAGTCCAAGGGGAGGGGGGAGAGGGGGAGTTTGGCATACCTGAAGGTGAGAGAGATTGGAGACATGCGTTCCACAGCACATGTTGGCATCCAGCCCTTGTATGGCCACCACCCTCACTGGACCTTCATGGTCATCTGGCAGTCCTCTCGTGTGTGCCTTCAACAAACAAGTTCAACTCGTTAAACTCAAACATTACGTTGTCTGTACTTACAGCTAGTGCTGTCACTTACAGCTAGTGCTGCAACTTACAGCTAGTGCTGTCACTTATAGCTAGTGCTGTCACTTACAGCTAGTGCTGTCACTTACAGCTAGTGCTGTCACTTACAGCTAGTGCTGTCACTTATAGCTAGTGCTGTCACTTACAGCTAGTGCTGTCACTTACAGCTAGTGCTGTCACTTATAGCTAGTGCTGTCACTTACAGCTAGTGCTGTCACTTACAGCTAGTGCTGTCACTTACAGCTAGTGCTGTCACTTATAGCTAGTGCTGTCACTTACAGCTAGTGCCGTCATTTTGCAGTCAAATATAAATAAACAAAATAAACATTATCATAAATTACAAAATTGGATCACCACAAACAACTTTCCAAATTAGCTATATTTATATGTCCATCGTTAGTTATACAAAACAAACTTTCCTAATTGACCTAGTATAAAGCATATAAAATCCTAACTGTGCAGCCTTAATGTGCCTACCTCCAAGAGTTCTGGGGCTGACTTGTCTTCGTAGAGTGTAGTGGACACAGGTAGACACTGTCGTATCATCTGATTGACCTCAGTCTCCAGCTGAGACATTTGACCATTATTCAGCGAGTCTGTGTCCAGCTCAATGAAAGACGTCTGTCCTCCAAGGTTCCTGCCACAACCAATTGATGGATCCGTCACATGACCTGTTGCTTAGCAACCAGATCCCTCGAGGTAACTAAATGGCTGACACACGTGTGAAGATGTTGAACATTCCATCATATATTTTTAATGGAATTTTGTTGGCCTCAAATGCTTTTCTTTGCAACAAAATGTACGGCAAAGTAGTTAACACTCTCTATCTCCTGCTGTACTCCAAAATTACACCTGTTTGCACCTGAACAGCTGCTATTGACAATTACTGCTTATTGGTACTTATCTCTTTGAAATTGGCTTGTTCCCATGCTCCTGACCAAATTGGAACAAAGTACAACTGGTTGAGTCAACTTCCTGCTAATGATTACAAGCAACCTCTCTTTAAATGTGGTTGGTGAGACAGAAACTGTTGCCCAGTGTCGACCACTAACCATGATGTTGTCTTGTAACCAAATGTCCGCTCAGCCATGGCTGTAATCAGATGTTGGCCTGCAAGATGAAACACGATCGCCATCCACTTCATCGCCACTTATCTTTATCTACAGGTACAACAACATCAACTGCTCCAATTAGACTATTGCAACTCACTGCTAAAAAATATTGCCAAAAGACACTTAACTTTTTGATAAAACCATGAAAAGAATTGAGTTTGATCGTTAGATTGGGTAACTTGCGAAACTGTAACATCATAGGCACGTCATGATATGTAGCCATTTTTTCTATAAATTTCATTTAAGTGTAACATAATTTAATAATTTGAGAACACATAAGAAATGTGTAAGAACGAGTTATCATGTCATAGTCAATGCTAGATACGTTTTTGCGAACTAATTCAGAAACAATACAAGGAAAGAACAGAAGCTACGGACACATTTATAGCTTTAACAACTTTAACAATCTCCCCTTGGAGGAGATGCACGTACAACTATACAAAGTTAGTGTCTTAATATATTGGCATCAAAGAACGCATGAAAGATATTTTCTTCACCTGAATGCTGCTGCATGTGGTCCCACCTGCGTCGCCAATCTAGTGTCACCGCCACATCAGTGTTGACTGACACGGCATCAGTGACCAGGTGCACAGCAGTGGCGCCACGTCGTGTCACTTTCACCACGGCCACGTCATTAATCTGAAGGAGCGAACTACAAATTCTGATTTCCATCTTTTGTTAAACGCCATAGTATTTAGAAATATTTCTTCAGTTTGAGTTCACTGAGAGAAATGACTGCAGCTGAACCTTGTTAATGCGAACACTTTGGTCCCCAGTATAGGGCTTCACTTTAAAGGGAAGTTGTCAGTTTGGTTTTATAGTAAAATCTTGTTGTACAAAATAATCTATCTATGTATTCTAATGTACTTACAGCCCAAATGTTTTAACGATGCCGAAATAACATTTGAATTCAACAGTTCAATGTTTACAAAAATCGCTGAGCTGTACTTCAAATTCTTGAATAGTGAAGTTGGATAATGCCAAGCGTGTGACAACATTTCATGTGAAGCACATAGCCCCCTCAGTAGTAACTGGATCTGAGGCCACACCTTTAAACGTGGTCCACTGTCAGGTAAACCAACTCTTTCCTCTTGAACACTTAAATTACAATAAACAAAAGTTATAATGATAATAACATAATAATGTACTAACATTTATAATGTATCAGTGACTAGTGTTCTAGAGAAATGAATCATGCACATGAAGGTGAATTAGTGTTTGGAAATTCATTTCAGCAGGTGCAGTGAAACATGCCTCAGTGTAAACGTGTCATGTCATCATAACGTAAACCGTCCTACAACGGACACTTTTGAAAGTCCTGAATGACTAGTTTGCATTGTCCACTACCTGCCCATAGCAACAACCTGGCCATAAAGGTCACATTTCAAAGTCCCAACAATGGACATGTTTTATTGTTATTTATATATAAAATTATGATATTTAAGTTATCAAAAGGTGATGCGTACCTTGCCATGGT
The DNA here is from genome assembly GCA_020002185.1 of Paraescarpia echinospica. NCBI lineage: Eukaryota > Metazoa > Annelida > Polychaeta > Sabellida > Siboglinidae > Paraescarpia > Paraescarpia echinospica. Next base: position 65,484,560 of record CM034533.1, on the reverse strand, counting down.
CTTCAGGCTGAAACAGAAATGCAGATATTTAGCAAATATTTTATATTAGTAAATGAAAACAATTCACTCAAATGTCTTATCTCAAACCACCACTATATGTTAGCAGTTATATTTCATCCTTGAATGGATTGATAATCCGGTTTCGTGGTTATTAAACCTTTACTGGATTAATTATTTAAACTTTCCAAATAAAAAAATGTGTCACCACCTACGTTATGATGTTGTATCCAACAAACCATACAAAAAAATATATGAAATAAATATTTATATACACTAACTTAATATGGCAGCACTGATTTTGCATTGATTATGGTTTTTTCAAAAATGGCAATAACGTCCAATAAAGGGTTTTAATATTATACCTCAAGAAATTGGTATATATGCAATCTCAGTCTGCTAGAAGACTGCGGGATGCGGTTGAAATATTCAGGTCACATACAGTTTCACGAGCGGTAGCTATGTATAATGTTATATTATTTGGCATCAATTGTTTGATGGCTGGACAGAGGTTTGCTGGGCAAAGGGTCACATGAAGGATGGGTTAATTGTGGTAATGATAACTATGATATATAAACAGCTCAAGGGAGCGAGGTGATGAATGCCACACTCACTGGTTCCTACCTGTCCACCTCCCTCAGGGAAGAGAATCGTGTCTTCCAACACCACTTCATAGCCCTTCACTTTTTTCCCGTCAACAACTGTAGTCTTCTTGCACTGGTCACAGGACTTCACTCTTGTTGTTATCTTCAAAATGAATTCATAAATTTATACGAAATGCTTCAGTTTAGACAAGACACATATTTTGTGAACTACAGTGGACAGAATTTAAGATTTAAAAGAACAGATCAGGCATTATGCAGAATCAAATATATTAGAATTACATTGGTTATAAACTTTACACATTGCTGCAGTATTAAAATGTGATGTTTAAAGGGCAAAGGAACCATTATTGTGTAACAATTGATCTATTATATAATATATATAGATAGATATTTATGATAGTAAAACTAACTTCATATTTATTTTAAGAATATATGCAGTTGTTTTGGGAGTTTGAAGTGTAGTGTTACTGTTAAAAATATGCCAGTTTAATCATTTACCTTATAATGGGTTTGCTCTGGAACCAGCTGTATATATATAGCTGGTTTCCTTCTCACGCACACGGTTAATGTGAGTATTAATTAAGTTTAATACTTTATTAATCTTGTTTGTGTTGTCGCACTGTTGTTCGTATTTTATTTGGTAGCTAGCTCTGTATATTTGGTCAGCCAATCAGCAGGCACCGCGGTCATTGCAGTTGAGCATTTTGAATTGCGCAGCGGCGCTAGTGGTTCTGTTTTCTCAGCTTTGTGAGGGAATTTTCAACTCCCACCCACCATCCCTGCTTTATGGGGATTTTGTAGTTAGTTAGTGTAGTACCAACATGATCGGGATATGTATTTTATGTGTGACTTACACGTATTATGTACATTAAACCACATGTTTTTATTCTGGGCATTGTGCAATAAAATACATGCCGATCTTTCACCCACTACCCTGGTTTTCTTGTTTTCAGTAGTGTAGTCTTTGTTTATGTTATAATGGGTTTGCTCTGGAACCAGCTGCATATATAGCTGGTTTCCTTCTCACGCACATGATTAATAATGCCAGTTTAATCATTTACTATTCCACGGGCTTGCGACGAGAAATAAAACAGTGTTAGTCTTTAGGTGTTTTTTCATTAAATATCTCTCAATTCCTTCATCTTCCTTGTATCCTCTCGTGTTACTTTACATACCCCGGTATTCTTCTGACCCAGTTGTTTTCTGCCACCTATAGTTTCTCCTCCTGTCTCTGTCAGTGGCAGTGTTCCCAACCCATATATACAGGCTGGTACAACGCAGGCTTCTAACACTGTTCCTTTCAGTTGTTTCTTCAGTTTTCTGTCCCACATAATGCCTTCAACCCTCTTCCATGCTGCTGCTACTACTTACACCCTCGTCTGTATTTTTGTACTACTCCTTCCATCCTCACACACTGTACCGCCCAGGTATACAAAGCTGTTCACTTGTTTAACTGTCTTTCCGTCAACAAATACATGCAGATTTACCTCCTGTTCACCTATCCACATTACTTCAGTCTTCTCCAGATTCATTCGGAGGCCATGTTTTCTGAAGGTGTCACTCCATTCTTGTAAAGCTTTCTGTAGTTCCTCTTTGTTATCAGCCATCACTGCTAGGTCGTCTGCATACAGTATCTTCTTAAGTTCTTCCTGCTCCGATATCTTTCCACTGATCAGGTTCATCACCATAATGAAAAGCAGGGGACTCGAGGCACTTCGCTGTCTGAGTCCAACTTCCACTCCAAATTGTTCCGATGTTTCTTCTTCGACACTCACTACCGCTATTGTCTCCTTGTACATTTCCTCAATCATACTGGCTTCTGCTTCTCCAACCTCCATCCATCTCATGACTCAAATGCGAGTTCTTTCGGCACGGTGTCAACTGCCTTTTCCAGATCAACAAAATCGAATGCTACATCCTTTTTAAATTCTCTCTTCTCAATAATTTGTCTGATGGCAAACAATCCATCATCTGTTCCTCTCCCTTTCCTAAATCCCAGCTGATTCTCTCTGATTTTGCTCTCCACTATAAGTCACACCCTAGCATTCAATATCCTTTCCAACAATTTTAGGGCTTGGCTCAGTAAAGTGATGCCCCTGTATCTGCCTGGGTCATGGATGTCCCCTTTCCCCTTCCATAATCACTCCTCTTAGACACTCTGCTGGTATCTCTCCTGCTGTGAAGCACACATTAAACAGCCTCGTCAGCCACTTGATTCCAACTAGTCTGTTTGCTTTCACCATTTCCACTGAGAATTCATCCACTCCTACAGCCTTTCCTGTTTTCATCTTCTTTACTGCTTTCTCCACCTCTTCTTCTGTTATTGTCCTCACCTCTAGCTCTCTCCTTACAGTATGAGGTATCTCTATCTCATATTCTTCCTCCGGATTTAGTAGTTTCATGAAGTACTCTTCCCAAACACCCAACACTTGTTTTGCTCTAGTGACCAGTGTCCCGTCGCTTCTCTTCATTGCTGATGTTCGTATAGTATCTTTGCTGCCTCTGTCTCTATCCCTGGCAAGTTTTAAGATCAGTTTTTTCCCTCCATCTTCTTCAATCCTATCACATAATTCCTGCTGTTTTTCATCTCTTGCTTTAGCAACCACCTTATTTGCTGCCTTCTTCTTCTCCCGGTACTTAAGTACCCTCTAAAAAACCTATTTGAGTAAAAAGTAAAACTACTTTCCAAAAGTACTTGCAATAAAAGTACAAGTAAAAGTAGAACGGAAAGATTCTTTGTAAGGGAAGTAGGCATGCATAACCAACATACATAACAGCTTCAGCTAACAAAAAAATTAAGGCAGTGTGAAAATAATTACTGTTATGTCCAACATATCTGAATAATGTATGGGAATAATGTTCTACAGAAATTTCCATTTTGTTTTTGGAAATTCGACGGTAGGGCACAGAAATGTGTTCCTGTATCTGCAACAAGGGGCGCAACAATGACACTGCTCCTAGTCTAGAACGCCATCGAAGCTACAATCAGTGTGCTGGCCGCAGGGTTTATACACGGTTTCTGAAGCTTACTAACATGCCAGCCAATGTCAATGTGTATAATATTTAAATGGGCACTTGTGTAGAATCCGGACCCACCTCGATTTTCATCGCTTTATGCAACCATGTTTGCAGTGATCTTGCACAATGCATGCATAATGCCTATTTATGCAAATGAGGTGTTAATTAGCATACATAATGTGTAACATAATACTTTTAATCACATTTTTGATGCTCGAATGCACACATTAACTTAAGCAGATGCCATCTTGCACACTTTTCTTCTTTTTTTGGTGTTGTATTAAATAATGCTACTATAAATGAATACAAGATACATTTATTTCAGGCAAAAAAACCATATGCATTGGTACATGTATATAAATAAAAAATACATAGCAAACAATATTTGTGGTGAGGCCTGAGCCCCCCGTATAATTTTTGTGGTGTCCAAGAGATAGGTTTCGTCATTTTCATTAATTTTGTCAATAGCGGTAATTTAAATGACGGTTATTTTTTATCGTCTGTTGTTATGCTAATGTGGCTGATCCCCCCCAAAATATTTTGGTGGAGCTGAGCACCCGTATAATTTTTTTTGTCTAGTCCTGGGTTCCCCGCAACGCCATGCCATCATGCCAGTGACTGCGTCTGGTCGATATCGTACCATTTTTCTCACGGTTTGCTCTGTTCTTTTATTAAGTATTTTTTTAATAACAACAATTTATATTAATTAATTTGTTATTAAAATACATGGTATGTTTCCTCACTGTAGTCATTCCAATGTATTTATTAAAATTGATGTTGTTTCTTATACCATATATAATTATAGGCCTGCAACTTCTGCCCTTTTCACCATTTGTGGAGAGAGGACGAGTACCTCTGGCTGGACAGTTTCTAACTAACAGAACGATTTTCATTTAACTGTAATGACATGTGATATAGCAATTCCTGTGTTGAACTTATTGTGTTTTTTCTCTGTAATTACATGCGGTAGATGTCGTAATACGCATGTGAACATTAATTTATATACGTTTTATGATTTGATATTGTAATTCGCATACATACGCAGTTTAGCATACGTTGAATGACAGTATGGTAATTAATAATTTGTAATTACTATGTGAAGTTTATTTAACTTCAATCATCAATCAATTGGTACACTTGACACTTAAATACATGCCTCAGACACCAGATTGTGCATTGTATATATTTTTACATGTATCGTTTTTAGTCCAGTGAATGTTGTTGTTAATTACTCTTGTATGTGACCAAGCGCCAGATGTTTTAACGTCACTGTTGTTGCAAGTGAGGCAGTCTTCAATTTCTGTGCACTTTTCTTCAATCCAGCCTCTTTTGTCTTTTTCCTTCCTTCCTGATTTTCTTGTTGATCTCACTGTACTTTGCGGCTCCTTCCTCCGTATACTTGTCTTTCTTCAAATCTCTCTTAGCGTCACACATTTCCAGAATTTCTTCTGTGACCCAGGGCTTGGACTTTCGGCAGTGCTTTCCTAGAATGCAATTTGCTGTTTCTGTCATCACTGCAATTAAAGGTGGTGGTCATCGCTTCTAGATCTTCTTCAAGCATGAACAGTGGTGCAAACTTCCCTCCAATTGTTGCTTGGAATGACTCCAAGTTGGCAGGGTCCTTCAGTTTGTGCAAGTTTAACTTGAGCCTAGTGTTCTGGGGCTTGTTGATCTTCTTCAACCTTATTTTGAAATTCATCAGTACAAGGTCGTGATCACTTCCTATGTCCGCTCCTGGGAATGTCCTTGATTTGGCTTTGTTGATCCTAGATTTAAATTGGTTTTGCACCAGCATGTAGTCAATCTGATTGTGATGTCTTCCATCAGGTGCATGCCATGTCCACCTTCAGGATGCTTTATGCTTTCTAAGTGTGTTTGCAAGCACCATGTTGTAGCAGGCAAATTCCAGCAGGCGTAGCCCCTTCTTGTTAGTTGCAGCATTACAGAAAGGACCGCAGGAATCTTTCCATTCTGCATGTGCATCAGCACCCACTTTGGCGTTCCAGTCACCCTGGATGATCAGAATGTCCTTCATGTTTACCCTATCAATGATGTCCTGGAGTTGGGTGTAGACGTCTTCCATTTGCTCATCATCACAGTCAGTTGTTGGGATGTAGACTTGTACCACCGTGATGTTGAACGGTGTTGCTCTAAGGCATACGGTTATGAGCCTGCTGGATGTTGGGAAGCACCATAGTGTTACAACATCTGTTCAGGCCTCACTGTATAGACGCTAGCATATTCAGGCAGAACAGAGACGATAGTTCTAGTAAACCAACTTTGGCTGCTGCGACAAGGGACCGGCCTGTTATTCTACTTTCTGGGGAGACGTCATTAAGTGATATTGTTTCGTAGTGGTATAAATAAAATAAAGTTGCCAAAACCTGAATGCAACATAACTGAATCACGAAACGTTCCAGCTAACACTAAACACTACATAACACACTATTTCACAAAAGCAACAACATTCCTGATGTCATGCTAAAGCCAAAATGGCATGGTCAACATGCAAACGCTCAATTATGAGAATAGCAAGAGACAACATGTCATGCTCATACGAACGTGGCAAACATAAACATATGGAATAGGATGGAACATCCACAAGACAACACACTTGCGTGTCTGCATCAATCATGTCTGTACTCATCAATGTTCATGTAAGTATCATCAGCTGTTCATTTAGACACAACATAGTCCTTGTATGAACACATGGATGGAGCATCCACAATTTAACATACATGCGAGTCCGCATCAATCAAGTCTGCACTCATCAATGTTCATGTAAGTATCATCAACTGTTCATTTAGATACAACATAGTCCGTGTATTTGCTGGGTAGCTTGGACTTGTTGATTCTCTCGGACTTCCTGGGTGTCGTTGGACGTACCGGAGAGTGTGGTTCTGTCTGGTCACTCTGGTGTTGTTGTTCAATCGGTGTGTTCGGCTGAATTTCAACTGGTGTGTTAGCCCGAATTGGGTCAACTGGAGTGATTAGAGGATCATCTTGGGATGGGATATCCATGGACTCCTCAACCAACACATGAGGTGGTGTTTCGTGGGTTCTTCTTAGGTGTACACGGTTGCGCCTGTACACTGTTCTCTCAGTATCTTCAACTTCATAGGACCTTTCATCCAGTCGTCTCACCACCTTTGCTTTCTTCCATGACTTGACTCCAAGCTTGAACGGCTTCATTCGGACTGCATCACCCTGATGCAGATATGGGAGATCTGTAGCAGATTTGTCATAGTACTTGGCTTGACGGCGTTGTGTCCTTTTCAGCATATCTGTTTCATGTTGCTGCACAGACGACCACGACTCCAGAAGACTTTGGGCTGTTGGAAGAATTGTTTTCGTCCGCCTACCTAGTAGCCTCTGTGCAGGACTACTGTCCATTCCTTGAGTTGGGGTGTTGCAGATATTCAGCAGTGCTAAATATTGGTCATCACCAGCGCATTGTGCTTTCTTGATCATCTTCTTTGCAGCTTTCACCAATGATTCCACCTTGCCGTTTGAGCGACTGTGGTGTGGAGATGTCGTCACATGTTCGAATCCCCATTTCTTACTGAAATGACCGAACTCGTCTGACACCAGTTGTGGACCACTGTCAGTAACTACAGTGTCCAGAATTCCCATCCTAGCAAAGTGAGCTTTGAGCTTTGTGATTACTGCCTTGGAGCCAGTGGTTGGTAGATAGTCTATTTCCTAGAAGTTTGATCTGTAGTCAGTGGTGACTAGGTAGTCCTTTCCTTGGTAAGAGAACAGGTCGACACCGACCTTCTGCCATGGACGGTCCGGCACTTCATGGCTCATCAGAGTTTCCTTAGTCTGAGAACGTTCGAACTCACGACAGGCTTCACACGTTTGGATGTACACTTTGATTTCTGCATTCATGCCAGGCCAGAACACCAACTCCCTTGCTCTTCTTAGGCATCCTTCAATGCCAACGTGGCCTAGGTGAACATCCTTCTTAATTTGTGATCTCATGGATTGTGGAATCACAAGTCTTTTGCCGCGGAACACCAATCCATCAGTGACGGCCAACTCATCTCTGAAGTGGTAGTAAGGCACAGCAGGTGGCGGCACATCTGGTTTTTTGGGCCAGCCATGTTGCAAGACAGCTGTCAGCACTTGTAGAGTGGCATCTTGTTCGGTGGCATTACGAATGTCCTGGACAACATCTTCTCTCATGGATAGATAGTTCACAGCGTGGATAGCTTCGAACTCAGTGGTCGGTTGTTCCTGTCCAACTGGCAGGAAGGCACGTGACAGCGTGTCAGCGAGAGACATCTTCTTGCCTTCCAAGTACTTGACATCAATGTCATACGCAAGTGCACGTAGGAGCATGCCCTGTAGACGCTTGGGTGCTCTGTCCAGAGGTTTATTTGTTATTGCCTCTAGTGGCTTGTGGTCACTGTAGACAAGGATGGGGCGACTATAGGTGAACTGATGCCACTTTTCAAGAGCAAAGACGACAGCCAGCATCTCTTTTTCTATAATGGCATATCTGGTCTCTGTGTCAGTCAAAGCACGACTGGCGTAAGCAATTGGTCTTCCTTCCTGAAGTAGTGCACATCCCAGGCCATAGTTGCTAGCATCACACTGAATGACCAGTTGCTTACTCGCATCAAAGTAAGCCAGAGTGGGTGCCTCAGCCAGGAGTTGTTTCAGTGTTGTGAAAGCTTTCTTCTGAGCATCTCCCCACATCCAGGCAACATCTCGTTGTACAAGAGCAGCAATGGGACGGAATACATCAGTCAACTTGGGTACGTATCTCGCCAGGTAAGTTACTGTACCTCTTAGCCTCTCCACAGCTTCCCTGTCACATGGACTCTTCACCTTCAGAACAGCTTCGACCGTGGATGGGTCAGGTTTCAGACCATCAGCTGTGACAACATGGCCTAAGAACTGGATTTAATTCTCATTGAAGCGACATTTCTCACGGTTCAGTTTGATCCCATGTTTCTTGCATCTTTGGAGCAGCTTCTGGATCTTGACACAGAGATCAGTCATCGTATCCATGGATGATAATATCATCAGCAACACAGTGAACATTCTCCAACCCTTCCAGTGCTTGTTGCAGACGCTTTTGGAAAATTTCACTGCTGACTTTCAAGCCGAAAGGTAGTCGCCGCCAACGATACCGCCCAAATGGTGTTGCGAAAGTAGTCAGTAGGCTAGATTCTTCATCCAGTTCGCAGTGTAGATATCCTTGTTGCAAGTCACACACAGCAAATTTCTTGGAATTCACAAGCTTCGGTAGAATGTCGCCCTGCATAGGAAGCTTGTAGTGTTCACGCTTTAGGGCTAGGTTGAGAGGTCTAGGATCAATGCAGATCCTGAGAGCTCCAGAATGTTTCTTGGCTACAGACATTTGGTTCACCCAATCAGTGGGTTGATCCACTTTGACTATGACACCAGTGTGTTCTAGTCGGTCTAGCTCATCTTTCATGGTACTGTTCAGTGATTCTGGTAGGGTACGAGGTGGTCTCACAACCGGTTCAGCATTTTGTTCCAGGGTGAGACGAATTTTCCCACCAGGAAGCGAGCCAAGTTTACCATCAAACACTTCATGATAGTCTTCAGTGCACGAAGTTTGAGTAACTCTACAGCTGGAAACTGAAGATACAGTTTCAAAGTTCTCGTAGTTCACCGTGATGAGCTTCATGCATTCAGCAGCTTTACAGCTGAGTAGTGGTGTCAGTTTGTCACCATGCACTATGACATAGTCCACTTTGAACTTGTCTCCTGTAGCAGGATTTACGGTTTTAGCTCGGCACTTGCCGAGAGTTTCAGTCTTCACGTTGTTCCACATCTTCAGTGATTGGTTCTGGGCGGATATCTTTCTCCTTCACGTACTTCTTGGGCAGTATGTTGACAGTTGAAACGCAGTCAACCTGCATCTTCACCGACTGCTTTTCGACCAGGATGTTGCACAAAATGGGACCATCTTGTGAGGAGAGTGCGTGCACATTGGCAGTGACGCAGCTGATATCGCCAAAGCTAGCACCAGAGCTATCCGAGTCTAACCCATCTTGTACACTGAGAACAGTCTTAGGGCATTGCACGGAGCCTCTGAAATGGTTTCGACCCCTACATGCATCACACGTCTTGCCCCATGCAGGGCAGAGTTCTTTCTTCATGGGGTGCATTTTGCAGCAGAATTTGCATTTTCGTTGACTAGCAGATTTTCTTCCACCGAATGTCGACTTGGCAGTGTAGCGTCTGTATCTGGTGTCGACCCGGTTCACTGCTTCTGTTTTATTCAGAATTTTGCATTGTTCTTCAGCCTCTTGCATCTACCAGCAAATGTCTACTGCTCTGGGTAGATCAAGTTGCGATTGTGAAATGAGCTTGTTGCGGATTTTGTCACTCCTTACACCGAGGATTATCCTGTCAACAATCAGCTTGTCTCGCATACAATTACAAAACCCACAGGTTTTTGCTAGATTTTTCAACACTGAGTAGAATTGTTCAAACGACTCGTTTTCCTGATTTTGGGTGTTAAACTTATACCTTTCAAAGAATTCTTTTACTTCGCCCAAGATATGTTTGTCAAATTTTCTGATGATTTCAGCAGGCTTGACCCGTTCTTCTTCCGTCAAATCCATACCATTGAAGACACGTAGTGCGTCTTTCCCAATACAGTTTAGAAGAAGTGCCGTCACATATCTGTCTGACTTAGTGTCGAGTCCAGACACGATTAGATAGTTTTCCCACATTTGTTTCCACAACTTCCAGTTATCGACCTGATTGGTTTCCAGTTCCAATGCAGGTGGAGGCGAACCACTGGGCAAGTTCACATAGATGCGATTCTGAGACCGAGGGTTTTCGACATTTGGAGCAGTCACAGCAGGTGCCCCGACAACGGCCACGCCGGCCATTACAGTTGAATCATCGTCAGCCATAGTTCACTTTGACTTTAACACAAATGTCACTTTTGATAGGATTGCCTTGCCATATTCAGTTACCTTCGATATCTCACCGACGCCACCATGTTACAGCATCTGTTCAGGCCTCACTGTATAGACGCTAGCATATTCAGGCAGAACAGAGATGATAGTTCTAGTAAACCAACTTTATTAAACGTGGCTGCTGCGACAAGGGACCGGCCTGTTATTCTACTTTCTGGGGAGACGTCATTAAGTAATATTGTTACACATAGTACTGAGGTCTTTATGCTTTTGTTGACATGGAATCCTATGCCCTTTACATGTTTGTCATTCTCTTCCACCTGGCCTCACACAGTTCAAGGAGATGACATGTATATCTTTCCATCTCACGGGCAAGTTCTTTCATTTTTCTTTGTTGGTTAAGTGTTCTTAAATTCCGGATGGGAGACGGATGGCATGGTCATTGGTAACCTGGTCTGCGACCGATGCGGTATCGACTTTGGTGCTTTACTGATCATGTAGCGTGTCTGAGGCACATTTTTTCTAACCTGGCGGAGCCCATCCTTCTCCAGGCGGCCAGGGCCCCTTTGGTCCTCACGGAGACAGTTTCCAGCCTACACCACGGGGCGGCAGGGTTGACTTGTGTCGACAGCAACGTTGGCAAGTTTAACCCGCCCCCGGGTTGGGCTAAACCTCCATTTTAGGCTAAACTGGGTTAAACTATTTTTCAGGCACGTTTTATCACAATATCAATACGAAAGTTATCTCAGTATTTAATAACACTCAGATTCAGAACTACATAGCATTTCTGAACAATCTCTAAGGATTAACGAACACTTGTGCACAATGTCACCCACTTGGGACTGGGGGGCAGGGTTAATTGATCTATTCAGCATTTGGAGGATACTGCTTAGGCCTCATTCTGGACACTGTCACTCACAGTGTTGCGTATTGTTTTAGTTGGTGAGTTGAGCTAATCAACTTGACCATGAATCATTGGTGGCTCTGGTAACTATAGAGAATGGAGGATGAATCCAGGTGACAATATTGAAATACAGCAATAATTACTCAAACCAATAACCGTAATAAATACTATCAGCTGCTGTCAACACTAAATTTAACGTAACCTTATTTAATTAATTAATTTAATGAAATATAATGTATTCTATTAACTTTTTACAATTATTATTGAAATATGAATTGTGATCTATCCCCACGTGTGGAGTTAACCATAAAGTGGCGCCACCTACCGGAGTAACTAATGAATACACGCAAAAACGAGTGAATTTCTTGAACATTTTGATCGATAAAAGACAGTAAATTTAATTGTCTGATAACGTGACAAGTGTATATGTGTAGAATAGGTGTTGTAGATACGTGATGTGAAGTTTGATGACTGTAGGTGACCGTTATCATGTTTTTTTCGAGGTGCGGGCCTACACTGCAAAAGACGAAAAGTACCTGTCCTCTGGCTCTGACTGGTGTCAGTGGTGAAGTGATCTAGGACTAGGTCTAAGATTACAACTGAACATACTTCTTACGGGTTAATTTGTATTTTATGCAACAAGACACACACAATCACAGGTCAGCGTGTACCATCATCAGCGAACAACTAATCATAATGATGTAATTACCGTCTGTAAATAGCTGTCACGTTGACAAGCCAGTGCCATTCTGCAACTCACGTTCAAAACGAGACCATTACAACAAGTGTCGCCATCTGCCGGACACCAGTCATTCCCACCAGATGGCGAAATTATTTCTCGCGACATTTCATTTTCGGAGTGCTCATAAATTTTCTCTCGGCAACATCTTCGCAAGCATGATTTATATCTATTATGAGTGATAACAACAATTTTCTAAAGCAATTTGGTCTATTGGTCTAGAGAAAAACTCTCTCTATCACATTTTAAAAACAGATGAAATTAATGAAGATTGGGACATTGAAACACTCCAGCAATCACCTTATTTTGACGGTGACTAATTTATCGTGCACAGTCTAAACAGTCAGGGTTTAAATGCAAAAATTGACGAAATTCAAATAAAACTAGAGATATTTAAAAACAGTGGTTGTGAAATCAGTGCTCTATGTTTATAAAAAAAACGTGGCTCGATGATGAAGTTGATACCTCGTCATTGCAAATAGATGGCTAGCAAATACAACTACAAATCATTAGATATCTAGATACTAATTCTGACATATGGGAAGGTCAATTTATTGAAATATCATGTTATGCTATGAAGAAAAACATAATTATTGGAATTATATGCAGACCACCTAGAGATATAATTGAGAACTACCAAGCATTTACAGATGAATTTGCATCTACATTAGCAGATTTACAAAAAATGTAAAATTACATCATAATTGCGGGTGATTACAATATTGATTTGCTGAAAATTAACGTAAAACCCATAATGTGTGACTATTTCGATACAATGACTTCACATGGTTTCTTCCCTAAAATCTCTTTGCCATCAAGACTGTCAGAATAACACGGGACACTTATTGATAATTTTTATTCTTCAAAAACCTCAGCTGATATTCTTATAAGCAATGTTTCTGGTCACTTTCCATATTTCTTTGTCTGGACTGTCTCGAAACTTCTAATGCTATACCAAGATTTATACAACTGAAGCAGCATGATCCTGACCCACTCAATAAATTTAAATACAAAACTCAAATATTTATGATAAACTTAACAAGGCTACTTATGCCGATCCCAATAAAATGATATCCTTGATAAAATTGTTATTACTGCTATGGAAAAGATCTTGCCTATTAAAATAATAGAATGTAATAAATGTATACATAAGAAAGCACCTCGGATTACTCAGGGCATTATTTGGTCAATTAAGTTTAGAAATAAATTGTATGTAAGAATAAAACAGACTCCGGTAATTACGGATCCAAACTCAAAACTAATTTACATACTTATAATTATACATATATACATATGATATAATTCTTAAAATAAACATTCGATTGCCTAAGAAAATGCATTATCAGTCCCGTTTTGAAAAGCATAAACATGATATTAAAAATACATGATGCTTGATTAAAGACATTATTTAAATTAAAAAAAGAACAATTTCCGTATTCGTTCAAAGTGGACGGAGAAATGGTAAACGAAAAATGCATTATTGCAAATCAATTTAACTCGTTTTTACCAATATTCCATAAACTCTAGCTTCTAAGTTAACAACAACTGGTGGTAAATCCTGTAAAGATTTTGTGATAAATATTGTGAAGGGGATGGAGATGAGAATCAGCAAGGAGACAGGTGGAATGGAGGGTGACGACATGGAGAGCGTTGGGATAACTGTGAGACTGAAGGAGCAGAATAATGGCAAGAAGACCGAGGAAAGGAGACTGAGAGGAGGGAAGGTGATCGGAGGGGAAGAAATTGGAGGATCGATGGCAGGAAATGTGAGAGGCGTGAAGGTGACGGGGAGAAAATGACCGTAGAGAAAGAGGTAGGAGAGGAAATGAGCCGCGAGAGGAGAGAAGGAAATGCAATGGGAGGAAAGATGACGGGAAGAAAGGAAGTGAGAGTAAATCTGACAGAAGAGAAGTTGGGAGGGACGATGAAATGAGGAAAGGTGACAAGAGAAACAGCGTCAGAAAAGAATGGAACGGACGAGATTGTGACAGGAGAGCAGAAGACAGGGGAACAAGACTACAACCGGACAGATGCAAACCGGAGAAGGAGCTATTCTGAGGCAGTGATTGAGGGGGCATTGCGAAAAGAGAGGGTGTTTATGGGCGACTCTATTCTGAGAAAGACACATAAATCAGTAAGCGAAGGGGGTGACGTCGTTGTTTGTTTGCCGGGGGCTAGGATAGAACATGTGACTGAAAGGGTAGAGAAGGTATTGGGGCATGGCAAGGGAGAGTATGTACTGGTACACGTAGGGACAAATAATGCAGACAGGGAGGGAACAACTGGGATAGTACAGAAGTACAGACAGTTAGTGAGGAAGTTAAAGAAGACAAGAGTCGAACAGATTATTCTCTTAGGAATTGTGTTAGTAATGGGAGGAAAGGGAACCAACATATAAAAACTGCAAGAGGATGCCGATCAACGCACTAGTTGAGCATACGTGTAAAGAAGAGGGGGTGGGATTCGTAGATGGGGATACTTTGTTGGGAGGGAAGATATGTACATGAGAGATGGCCTCCATCTAAGTGGAACAGGGGCATGTGAACTAAACATTATGGTAGAAGATATTGACCCTCACATAATAGGTATAACCGAATCGTGGGCCACCACTGATATATCAGCTGCTGCTGAATTGGGACTAACAGGATATGTAATGTTCAGGAAAGATAGAAAAGGAAGAAGGGGAGGTGGAGTTATTGTATATGTTAAATAATTTATCCAGGCTTATGAAATAAAATTAGAAAGAGAAGCAGATTGCGAAGAAGCTGTTTGTTGTAACATAGTTGCAGGAAACTCATCGTTAACGGTGGGGTTAGTTTATCGAAGTCCAAACGTAAGCATAGAAGAAGAGAATGAAAAAGTACACAACGCTATAAGGGAAGTTAGCAAACGGGACTGTATTATTATGGGATATTTTAAACATGGTCATATACAATGGAAATATCCACAGAGTTCGGGGAGTGAGGACCACAAGTTTTTGGTTTTAGTACAATGCAGTTTCCTTTCTGAATATGTGCTAGAGCCAACCAGGGGTGAGAATGTGTTAGACATAGTTTTGTCCTCACAGAATGAATTAGTTGACAATGTTAAATTATGTGAGGCGCTGGGAAGTAGTGATCACAACCAGATACATTTTACCATCAAAGTAAAATCAGAAAGAAATAATAAAAAGCAGAGGAATTTCCACAAACGAAGATATAAGGAAATGAAGAAATATGTAGCAAAGATAGACTGGAACAACACACTGAAGATTAAGACATCAATAGAACGCCGGAATATCTTAAAGAGTGAAATTGAGTGCATCGTCGATAAATGTGTTCCCTTGAAAAAAAACAAGGGAAACGGTCCAGAAAGAAATACTTATCGAAAGAAGCCATTAGAAAAATTCCTCCACACAGGACATGGGAACGAAGATGTAGAATATACATTGGGAGGTTCTGTACTAAGTACTAGTGTGAAAGAAAAGGACTTAGGGTTAACCATTAGTGCTGATATGAAGGTTTCAGAGCTGTGCGGTAATGCTGCTTCAAAGGGAAATCAAATCTTTGGATTAATTAGGCGAAACTTAAAATTGTAAGGAAAAAGAGCTAATAATACCGCTGTACAAAACAATAGTTAGGCCTCATTTAGAATATTGTATTCAAGCTAGCGTGGAGGCGATATCGCAGGAAGGACATAGATATGCTAGAAAGAGTACAGAGGAGAGCAACTAAAATGATACAAAAACTGAGGGACCTTAGTTACGAAATACGCCTAAAATATGTGGTTTAACAACACTAGAGACCAGGAGATTGAGAGGAGATCAGATAGAAGTGTTTAAAATATTGAATGGTTATGAAGATATTCATATTAAAATATTTTTTCTCAGTTAAGAAAGATAGAAGGACTAGAGGACATGACGTTACATTAGTAAAGGAGTAGTGTAGATTATATATAAGAAAGTTCTCATTCTCACAAAGGTCTGTAAATAAATGGAACATATTATCATGATTGTGTTGGTGCTAGTTGCGTGAATATATATTTTTTTTAATGACACATGCCTTAAAAGGGCGGGATACACGTAGATAAAAAGTATTGGACTCTCGACAAGCCAAAAGGCTTCCTTGTCCACCTGCCATCTAGAGTTAATTTTCTGGATGGCAATATTGTTAAATCTGGTTAAATCTACCTTAAAACTCAACACTTCACACCTTCAGTTTTAAACCAATCGAAGTAGATACTGCTGTCAGAGTAATTGATCGCTTACCTCCAAAATCAAGTTGCGGAATAGATGGTACATCAACCAAAATATTAAAATTGATAAAACATGATATTAGTAAAGCAGTCACCCTAATTATATTTACTTACTTAGGCTTAGCGGCGTGTGCGTCCAGAGACGCATGAGGCAGTCAAAGCACGGCATTTAGATATGTCGCTAGCGTACATATAAATCAATTTATATTGTCTGGTAAATTTCCAAACAAATATAAAATTGCAAAAGTTATTCCACTTTTCAAAAAAGGTGATAATGCTAACCTTGACAATTATCGTCCAAACATTCTACTGAATTTGCGACACTCGAAATAATGGATAGAATTATACAAGAGCTTGATAAATTAATATATACCCTGATTTATCAAAAGCGTTTGACGCAATATATCATCATATATTGCTACATAAATAAAATTACTATGGATTAAATGATGCGGCTCTTTATCTTTGTAGGAGTTATTTATACAATCGTAAACAATATGTCGAAATTGAAGATGTTATGTCTACAGAAACAGTTATCACCAATGGCGTTCCACAAGGTTCAATTCTAGGACCACTCTTGTTTATTATATACATCAATGACATAGCATTTTCGTGTGGTCTTTTTAAATTCGTACCTTATGCAGATGACACCACCCTTACTAGTACACTAGGGTAATTTAAAGTTTCAGAAGACCAAATGCAAAGGGAAAATATAATAAAGAACTCACAAAGTATATCGATTGGTTGAAAGCAAAAAATCACTAAATACCAAAATAAACTAAATTGATTAATTTTCATATGCCTCAAAAGAAAGTAGAGTACCCTCTATTAGAAATAAATGGGACAAACACTGAAGGTGGAATGATTTCAATTTTTGAGGCATTACCATAAATAACCATTTAAACTGGCAGAGTCACACAAACAAAACAGCAAATAAAATAACTAAAACAGTAGGAATTATAAATAAACTTAAACAATTGTTACCACATCAAACATTATATATTATGTATAATTCTCTTATTCTCCCTCATATTAATTATGGTATCCTCTTATGGGATCATCAGGCTCATCGAATTTTCAAATTACAAACAAAAGCAATGCGATTAATATCCCTAATGATTCTAAACTAAAATTCTACTACAAATTAATTAACAATCAGTTACCCGAATATTTCAAACTTATTCCTTGCACACTCAACTATGACATTCATCAACACAACACACGTAAACAAAATGATCTGCGTATGCCTAAAGTCAAACAGTGGTTTCTCAAGTTACATAACAATTACATTATTCTAAATTATGAATCATGCTGTTTTATCCATAATTGCTATTTTTTTAATTCTTAAACCAATGATTATAATTTACTAATCTGATCATACTATGTACATGTTGTTATTGTTTACATTGGTGGGGTGGCTCCTGTCCGTGCTAGCGACAATATATGTCTTAACGGGCGTCTCCCCGACTTTAGATATTATTAATATTACCAATGTATTATTGTGTATAATGTGTATGTGGACAAGGTCGCATAAATTGAATCTTGAATCTGCATGCGTTTGCTGGAGTCAGTGGATGCTATCGGGCACAAAACGATATGAGACCGACCCGAGGCGACGACCGTCCTTACGGGGATGTGTGGAAGACGGTGGTGGTATGACGTGTGGGAGACGGTGGTGGTATGACGTGTGGGAGATGGTGGTGGTATGACGTGTGGGAGATGGTGGTGGTATGACGTGTGGAAGACGGTGATTATATGACGTGTGGGAGACGGTGGTGGTATGACGTGTGGGAGACGGTGGTCGTATGACGTGTGGAAGACGGTGGTGGTATGACGTGTGGAAGACGGTGGTGGTATGACGTGTGGGAAACGGTGGTGGTGTGACGTGTGGAAGACGGTGGTGGTATGACGTGTAGGAGACGGTGGTGGTATGACGTGTGGGAGACGGTGGTGGTATGACGTGTGGAAGACGGTGGTGGTATGACGTGTGGAAGACGGTGGTGGTATGACGTGTGGAAGACGGTGGTGGTATGACGTGTGGGAGACGGTGGTGGTATGACGTGTGGGAGACGGTGGTGGTATGACGTGAGGAAGACGGTGGTGGTATGACGTGTGGGAGACGGTGGTGGTATGACGTGTGGAAGACGGTGATGGTATGACAGAGAAAACAAAACGATATTTTACACATTTCCCCTATATTTTATCGCGTGAATTGTTAATAAAATGATAGGCAATTTCAACGCTGTTTCTTTACAGCACACCGTCCTCCTACATCCGCTAAAACCTTTGTTGTGGGGGCGATCCGTGGCATATACGGAACTTACTAATGTACCCTAGATAACATATAACTATCAGCAAGTTATATAATACGAAGCTGATTGTAACTGTTGGTAATTACTGGTTTATTTGATATTTAACATATCTGAACTATTGCTAAAAGAAAAATATATGTCACGGGCTTATTTTTTCGATATGCTGCGGTAACACCGTTAATTAATAGGCCTACTCAATCTTATTCAGTATACGTGTAGTCATACTAAAACGTTGTGTCCACAAGTGCTAGGTTGCGTATGGGGGGGGGGCTATCACGCGTGAAACTCGGAACACATAGAATGACACAAAGGCACAATTTCAAGTATGTATGACATCCAGGGAAAGGTAAACCAGAATTGTAAAGGCTGGAATATTCCGCATGTCTGATGACGTCATATTGACACGTTAACACGAGATGTTCACAAACATTTACGCATGAATTCATGCTATGAATGTGTAATTCATAGCCATCTCATAACTTCATCGTGTTATTTCACGTCGGCTCCAGCTAAGGGCATCTCTTGAATCTTACAAATTAGTATAAAACAATAGATGCATTAAACCAGGCCAACGAGCAATAAATAGGTCGTAATATCCATTTAGAGAGAAGAGATACTTTAAAGAAAATAACGACACTTTAACATATAAACTTGTGAAAATGTTCCCTACATTTTGATTTGACCCTGTTTATGTACTATTACACTAGCTAATGATAACATTGTGGACAGTTGTCGAGGCCCACTCGTTGTTTCTAGGTTTACTCGCTTCTTTTGACAGTTGGCCTCTGACCTACAAATTGGTGATGTTTAAAAACAAAGGTAGTTATTTAAACTTAGTTAACAATTTGCATTACTACATGTTTTGCACGATGCAGACCATTGACTACAAGATCTACGTGATGTCACCGTAGAGTGTAGCGAAGCTTTTGCAGTGATGTTTCCATACTCTTTCAAAGACTCACGCTACGTTATCAAGTGATTTTTTGGTATGGCGAACGCGCCCGATGTATCGTGACTAAATTCAGGGGAAATAAAAAAGTTTTGTGTACACCAAAATGAGTACAAATAAATAAATGTAGTCAAAACTCGAATTTTCGTAAGTTACATCTGGCAAAACCAAAAAGTGTATATATATATATATATATATATATATATATATGTATACACACATATATATATATATATATATACACACTCTATGATTGTTATATATATGTGTGTGTATATATATATATATACATATATATGTATATATATATATATATAATAATAATATTATGTATATATGTATATGTATATATATATATATACACACACACACACATATATATATATATATATAACAATCATAGAGTGTACGCTTTATTAATTAACTAATATATCCAATGTATTAATGCCCGAATTTCAAGCATAAATGATATACATCAGGATAATATCAAAATCGTGACTAACGATACACGAAGCAGGTCAGACACCACATGACCACACAGAATAGAAACACATGGTATGGACTACCATGGCTGATCGGCCGGGCCGAAAGATAAGTGCAAGCAGAACAATTCAGTGGCAATGGTGTTTTCACAGTAAACTACAAATATAATATGTCCAGATTGGTTATTGTTTTTTCTACACTCACCTGTTACACTATCGGACGTCAAGTTAGTGTTGGCGTGCAACTGAGGGAAAATTAATGTACTGTGTGAACTACGAGTACTTACAAAACAATTAATTATACAGTTAGATATCAACCTCTGAGCAAACTACAACCCGTACGCAACTGTACTACACCGCAATTGGAATAACTGCAGGAGGTACGTGGGCCTACACAATAAAAATAAAATATGGCGACCATGCAAAATCAGCTCCCTGTATAACGAGGGTTACATAGAATAAGGCTGTGACTGGATCATACATCTACTCGGCATACAGCTACTGCTGTACAGTAACAACACACATTGCTTCAAAACATACCAAGTTCATGTTATTATGTGAAACAGAGACGTAATATATAGCTTATTATCGCCATTTAATGTTAACTTTTCCCATAGAGCACCCATCAGGCACTTACACCTGGCCACTCTTCAGTCACACCTGGCAACTCATCAGTCACTTACACCTGGCCACACCCAGTCACTTACACATGGCCACTCCTTAATCACGTACACATGGTCATTCATCAGTCACTTACACCTGGCCACCCCTCAGTCACACCTGGCAACTCATCAGTCACTTACACCTGACCACTCCTCAGTCACTTACACCTGGCCACTCAGTCACATACATTTGGCTACTCCTTAGTCACTTACACCTGACCACTCCTCAGTCACTTACACCTGGCCATTCAGTCACATACAATTGGCTACTCCTTAGTCACTTACACCTGGCAACTCATCAGTCACTTACACCTGACCACTCCTCAGTCACTTACACCTGGCCACTCAGTCACATACATTTGGCTACTCCTTAGTCACTTACACCTGACCACTCCTCAGTCACTTACACCTGGCCACTCAGTCACATACATTTGGCTACTCCTTAGTCACTTACACCTGGCCACTCCTCAGTCACTTATGCCTGGCCACTCCTCAGTCAATTACACATGACTACTCCTCAGTCACATACACCTGGCCACTGATCAGTCACTTACACATGACCACCCCAATCACTTACAACGAGCCAGCGCTCAGTCACTTACACCTGGCCACTGATCAGTTACTTACACCTGGCCACTCCTCAGTTACTTACACCTGGCCACTCCCCAGTCATTTACACCTGGCCACTCCCCAGTCATTTACGAATGGCCACTCATCACTCACTTACACCTGGCCACTCGTCAGTCATTTACACCTGGCCACCCCTTAGTCACTTACACTTGGCTACACATCAGTCAATTGCACCTGGCTACTTCTCAGTCATTTACACCAGGCCACTCCTCAGTCACTTCAAACATGGCCACTTCTAAGTCACTTACATATGGCCACCCCTCAGGCACTTAAACCTGGCCACTCCTCGGTCACTTTACACATGGTCACTCCTCAGCCACTTACACCTGGCCACTTCTCAGTCACTTACATCTGGCTATTCCTCAGTCACTTACACATGGCCACCCCTCCGTCACTTACACCTGGCCCCTCCTCAGTCACTTTACACATGGCCACTCCTCAGTCACTTACACCTGGCTACTCCTCAGTCACTTACACATGGCCCCTCATCAGTCACTTACACCTTGCCTCTCATCAGTCACTTACACCTGGCCCCTCATCTGTCACTTACACCTTGCCTCTCATCAGTCACTTACACCTGGCTACTCATCGGTCACTTACAACTGATCACTCATCAGTCACCTACACCTGACCACTCCTCTGTCACTTACTCCTGGTCATTTAACAGTCACTTACACCTGGTCACTCACCAGTCACCTACACCTGGCCACTCATCAGTCACTTATTCCTAGTCACTCATCAGTCACCTACACCTGGCCACTCATCAGTCACTTACACCTGGCCACCCCTCAGTTACTTACAGCTGGCCACTCTTCCTGCAATTACTCTCTGGTTGTGTGCTTCCTGTCGCTTAAGCATAACTATTAATCTCGTCAAGGAATATTCTATACTATATATTTTCTCCGTAATACAAGTTTCCACTTATTAGCCGTAATGAACAAATAAGTATTCACAATTATTAGCTTCACTGGCTTGAATTTGAATAAAATAATATTTATGCTTTTTACTTATAAATATTGATGAAATATGCTTCTAATACATAATATTTCATTGCGTATGTACGGCGTTTATATTGGTTGTGTCTACTCATGTTTGCATTTAGGTGTTTAATGATTTACAAAATAAAGGTTATGCTTAAATAATAATATGCTTATTCTTCTTCAGAACATGTGGGTAAGGCTTGCAGTTTAGTTGCATTAGTTTACAGGATTTGGTTTACTCGTTTGCTGGAGTTTCTCTTGGAAGCCCAGAAAACTACTGAACGTCAGAATCAATTGAAATGTTTGCCTATGGTCTTTCGATACCATATTATATGACGCATACAAACATAATGTTTGATGTTTGGCCAAGTGTTAATTAAAAATACAAATGAAAACGCAATGAAACATTTAGTTGGAATGATAAAAATGGCTTACATCTTCATATTGTTAAACTAAAATACAAACAAAATATTAAAAATCGTCATACTTGCGATTCATTTGGAATTGTGAGTAAAACTACATCTGTGTAATTTGGGGAATAATGTTGGCCAGAGGCTGTCACATGCTTGCTCACTCACGGGGACGGTACGATTTGGTACAGTCAGTATCGTGTGCAAACCGAGAAGAAAACAATAAAATCTCAATGTGCAGGCTCGGTGACAAGTCGTACCAGGGGATATAGGTCGACTACAGGGCCTACAAGTCTGAACCTAATAAAAAGGTCATTTGAATTTGTGCATACTTTAACGCTTGTCCGCTTCTTTAATCTTTCCGACGCTCGTTTATCAACTTATGTGTTTATGACGCATATAACATCATTAACTGGATCGTACTATAGACAACACGGACAGTGAGAAACGCCTTTTGATGAAATTCGTATAAAAAGGGCCCTTGGAAATGAATCAATTGAGAAAACTCAGATGGGTATTAAACGTTGAATAGTGAGTGTAGGTAGGTGTTGAAACAAGATAATAGGGGAAGGATGGGCTAACAGATCGTTTATACCACGGTTGAATAGAAGGCGGTGGAAACGGTCTCTTACATCAGTCATGCTGAGAATATCCAGCACGTTTGATAGTGATTGATGTCTTTCTTTTTTATTGGGTTACATCACTACATTCATTCCAAGCTTAGCAGGGGTTCAAGCATTGTGAAATAAGGCACGTTTTGCGCTATTAATGTACTCATTCTGTCGGCACTGTGACAAGACCATAATAAATATAAAAAAATTCAAATCAGCTATAAATGAAGGTAGCTAGAGATGTGAACACCAGAAAGGTCTTCCACTGAGAACGACGACATCTTCCTACTCCAACACACCAGGGACGTCTCAAAGAAAGATGCGACGGTTTCTGAGGATAAGTTTGATGGCGGCCCTTGTCATTCTCGGGTTGTTGGACGTCACAGCCGCAGGTAGGATGACGTCACAATGCGTTTTCTTCTCAGACTGTTGTTGCTGTTGCTGCTGCTGCTGCTGTTAATTGTTATTATTGTTGTTGTTAATTGTTGTTGCAGCTACTGCTGTTGCTGTTGCTGCTGACTTTGTTGTGTTGGCGGCTACTATATGGTGGTGTTGGGTTTATAATGTTGGATATATTCACCAAGCCAAACGTTTACAACGACGCCATAATAGTTACCATATAAATTCGTCATTGCTGCTGACGCGTTGTCAATCGCTACATATGTCGCATGAGTTCAATGTCTGTCTCAGTTCGGTGTCTGTCACAGTTCGATGTCTGTCACAGCTCGGTGTCTGTCTCAGTCCAATGTCTGTCACAGTTCAATGTCTGGTCTCAATTCGGTGTCTGTCTCAGTTCGATGTTTGTTTCAGTTCGAAGTCTGAATCAGTTCGATGTCTGTCTCAGTTCGACGTCTGTCTCAGTTCAACATCTGTCTCAGTTCGGTGTCTGTCTCAGTTCGATGTCTGAATCAGTTCGATGTCTGTCTCGGTTCGGCGTCTGTCTCAGTTCGGCATCTTCTCGGTTCGGTGTCTGTCTGAGTCCAACGTCTGTCTCAGTTCGATGTGTGAATCAGTTGGATGATAGTCTCAGTTTTATGTCTGAATCAGTTCAATGTCTGTCTCAGTCCAATATCTGTCTTGGTGCGATGTCGGTCTCAGTTCGGCGTCTGCATCAGTTCGGTGTTTGTCTCAGATCGATGTCTGAATCAGTTCGACGTCTGTCTCTGTTTATTGTCTTTCTTAGTTCGGTGTCTGTCTTAGTTCGACGTCTATCCTGTAGATGCAAAGTGCAAGCAGCGAGGCGGAACCTGCCAGGACACGTCCAACTCCTGCAGCGGCCGGTACTGGTCGGGGTACTGCAGTGGCTCCAGTAACAGACGCTGCTGCATCCCCGGCAGTGTGTCAGGAGGTAAGCTGCATTTCTTAGAGTTATATCACGGGCAATCCCCTTCCCTTGTAGGTAATCTTATTTAATTGTGAATAATTTAGTTACTACCATTAGTCACAATCTAGGCCCATAGTCGTCATTATATGTGCCAGTAAAATGCCCGTCCTCTGTTGGCGCTACGTACACACAGACGCAGAAGACGGATTCTTGTGTATTTTGTAAATTACATTTGTTGTGGCGTAAATTTGAAAGAGTTTTTCGCGATAACGCAAGTTACCTAAACCGTCTCCAACTGTTCGGCCGTCCTCGGAACGATCGAAGCAAATACAAGTAACTGTATGAACAAACGATTTACATCCTCCTAATGTTTGGTACGAACTCTGAAACCGTTGGAAACCTTAGCCAACGCGAAATCTCGAATAAATAAAGGTGCTGTCTTTCTTACGAACGGTCGTACATTAATCCATGAACGCCCAAGATTCAAGCCGTCTAGAAGGAAATATAACACATATGTAACAATGACACGCATACACTTTATCTAGTAACTGTTTATGACTGTGATGTAACAAATACGTTCTACTGTATGTGTCACACAAATAAGTTATTATATCTATCTATTAACAATCATCGTTTTCTAAGAGTGACCACAGTAGCAATGTTCATACACCTGTGTAATAAAGTATTCGTCACTCGTCATTCGTTTTACAACGCTGACACATTTCTGCTACTGTAGACTCACGCTGTATCGCGAAAGGTGGCCATTGTATGGACGAGACGACCAACAATTGTGGCGGGCAGTACGTCGCAGGCTTATGCGCCGGCAATGCTCAACGCAAATGCTGTATTGGCGGAAGTACGGGCAGTGGAGGTATTTGAAACTTCTCAGGGATTCAACGATCTTATGATAATCACTACATTTTGCAATGACATAAACTTGCACCCCACGCCAGTGGGCTTAATTAATATCGTGACATTGTCTGTATACATAGTATGAATTAAATTTAGGAAAGCTTGTCATATCTAATGACTCATTTGTGGAGCGCAGTGGCACAGTGGCCGCTACAGCATGGGACACAGAAAACCCAGGTTCGAATCTTGTATAAATATTTCGAATCTTTGGCTCTACGTTCTTCTTTCACTCTACGTTGCTCCAGTTCACTCAGCTGTATGAAAGAGTATCTGGATATAGACAGTGTTGGAAATTTGCGTACGAATAGACCTTCGCGATTAATTGCAGCGTGACTGAAAGTTTCCCAGAGACGTCGAGATGATGTTTGAATGAACAGGTCTGCCGAAAGTCAAGTGTAACGTGCTTTGAGAAGTCCTAAGTACGGAATACTGTTCTATATAAGAACTTATCTTTAATTTTACTTATCCAAAACGTTTCACTTCGGTTAAATCGATGTGGAATAACTTAGGGCCTACTGGTGTTATCTGTTGTCCTGCCTTTGTATTATATCCACTTATCGTTATTGTATCATATCCACTTGCTCTAAAGTGACAAGTCGGCCATGTCATTAATGCCTACTTCATAACATGCTGGTGTTATCTTATGAACAGGCTCTGCAGGATTCTCAGAGGCATGCTTGAACTGCATTTGTGAAGTAAGTTTTAAATGTATTCTGTCTTTTCTTCAACGGAAATAAATAATTATTATATTTTTGGTCAGCTGTTGTTATTATTGTTGATGAAACTATTGTAATTTCTATCAACGTTGTTATATCATGTTCATTGCCATTAAAGCGCGGTTATATGTTCCTTTACACATAGTCAGCCATTAAAGCGAGTTTGTATGTTCCGTTACATAGAGTCAACCATTAAATTGAGACTATCTGTTCCGTTACATAGAGTCAGTTATTAAAGCGAAGCTGTATGTTCCGTTACATAGAGTCAGCCATTAAAGCGAGGCTATCTGTTCCGTTACATATAATCAGCTATTAAAGCGAGGTTGTCTGTTCCGATAAATGGAGTCAGCCTGGGTGGAAAGTTCGCTGAATTGGTTGTCTTGAATGTGGCAAAACGTCGAGTGCTGAACATGTTCCTTGAATATGTTTATTCTAGTATTAAGAACAATATATAAATAAATGTTAATAAACGAGGAACTGATACCTGGAACCGTTAACTTGACGTCAGATTGAAGGGTGTTCCAAGAATTTGGGCAAGTGCAACTGGGACGTCAACTCGGACAGCTGCGGACCATTCCAAATAAAAGCGGTCTACTACACCGACTGCTACAAGCCGAACTCAGGTCATTCACAGCCTTATATAATAATATGATTTATCTGCACAAAACTTTATTGTCGGAAAGTCCAGTCTTTGTAAATTGTGTCTAGAATAATTTGCAGCATAAAAGTCTAATGATTGAGTATTCGATTAATCGACTGTACAGTTTTAGTGTGTATGTAACATGTACGTATATACTGCATTTTTACCTGCTCCTTTAATACACATTTGGATATATTTATTATTACCTTTGATTATTTATGGGTACATTTATAATTGTTCTACTTGGCAGTGCATATTAATTAATTGTTCTACTATTTTTAAACGTAATGTCTATACATATTTATATATTTTATTTGCATGTACTTGCAGTCAATGATGTGTATACCTAGATTTTGTTTACATGTATTTAATGTATATATGGACTTGTTCTAAAGCATTCTGTACTATTATTATGATATATAGTTTGTGTTTCAAAATAAATAATGTTTTCGTTTCCGCGCTACTGGAAGAGCGATATCTAGGAAGACGGTTATTGAAATAGCTAATAGCGAAGAGCGCAGCCCATAATAACTGTTAACGTATCCACGAAATCCAGACATATTTTTATAGACGTTTCCTTAATTCGTCTTCTCGCTCATCTAATTTTAAATACAGTTTGCCAAAAAGCACGTGTTAGTTATGTAAAAATCAAACAAGCTATTATATGATTAATGCTTGCCCAATAATCAAGTTAAATGTGTTATTTATTATGCACATGTTTCTGTGTAGATTTTGTCCACAGTCAATGATCCCTCAAAAACATGCCTCTTATAAATTTAGTAGGTTGAAGACCAAATTTAGGTCCGGAAATTGGATATTGCAAGTACCAGTCTGCTTTTTGTAAATGAAATCAATGTATATGCCGGTAGAACAAAATCAGTTGTGTTTGTTTTGCATATCAAGACCATAGGCCCATGTTGATCGTGTTTTTTTAGATTGGCGTAGCTGTACGAAGCAAATGGCTTGCTCGAAGACTTGCGTTCGTGCCTACATGCGTCGTTATGGCGACCTCTGCGCGCGCAAGGCTGGTCGTAGCCGGGCAACTTGCCAAGACTACGCCCGTGTCCACAACGGCGGACCAAGCGGATGCTACCAGAGCTACACACTGGGATACTGGGCCAAGATCAGCGCTTGCTGCAACAGGGTGGGCGGATGCTAAGTTATCCAGCGATGCCCACTAAAATGGCGGCTCGAAACTGTGTTCCTGTTTCCAAGATATTTCATTTAGTTTCAAGCACTTGCTAACAAGAAATAAAACACACGTCGGAGAACTTATCTATTGTTGTGTTATGATGTTTGGTGCTGCAAATCTTGTTCTTATATGGTCGTTGAAGCAGAACGTGTGATGACGGTGTGAAGTCTCGACCTTTCTCTTTTGTTCTTCCAACACGTCACACCACGGACAAGTGTAGGCGAAGGCCAACGCCTCGCTTGGGATATTATTATCGGGACATGTTTCCTCCAACAAGAGGTGTACTGCCATCCATATATAGGCCTGCCTATGACACGAAAGTAGGAATATTCTTGGTTAAGGAATACGTGCGCCAAGAATTATTGCCGGCATTTTGTTCACGGGTTTTCAATTAACTTCATCTATACAAACAGCATAGTTTGAACATCCGTGACCAAAAGGACCCAAAACGGTCCCAAGAATTCTTGGCGCACCTATTTCTTAATCATTGATGCTCCTGAGTTTCATATGTGGATGGCACGATACTCCAGTTGGGGGAAAGTGGGGCGTTGGGCTATTTTTAGGGCGAATGCAGGGGTACATACGTATGTAAGTGGTACACGGGCCATCCTAAAATATGTCACGCTAAATATCGGCTTTATGAAACCCCCCCCACCCGTATACAGATAAATGGAAAACCCTGTACCGGCGCTTCATTACTTGCTGGCGAAATCCTTGTTCTGACCATCGAGTAAGCGCACCGAGCGCCATGTCTAGGTGGCACCAGCGCAGTATAAGACATTATTACATGTCAACCGTTGGGAGCTCTTTTCTGTATTGATACGCTCAAAACAGTAAAGACACACATACACAAATGCCCACGCATACGCACGCACACATCTGATCGGAACTGACTTAGCTGTTATTGCTATCATCTGATATTGTCAGCTACACGAGCTAACACGTTTTTGTTTTACAAACACATGTATACAGAAGGCGCGCTTGCACACACGCACAGACACACACATACATACACACACGACACAAACACACGCACACGCGCGCACACACAGACGCACACACAGACGCACACACTCACACACACTCACACACATACATGAATTGTATGGGGTTCGTCATTGCTCCTGGGCTCATACCACACGTGAGGTCTTGGTGGTACGTTAGTGACAGGATATCCCAAGCCGCGGGCGGTTTAACATTGATGGATGAGTTGTGAATGGCTCTACATCTCAAAGTGTACGTGAAAACCCTACATTGGCCGACCGCTTCTACCAAGAACTGGAGTCAGCTATGACACCATCTGCTAGCTTTCAGTTGATTGTTTATGGAGACTTTAACTCACAAATGCAGACGAGAATGCAGGATTTGGCTCAGTTATAGGAGGTCATGGAATGGGTAGATGAAATCATAATGGTGAGATATTAATGGAGTCCCTCACTATGCGTGGCTTCTTCGCATGCAACACAGCATTTCAACATGCAAGTTGCCCCCGGGTAAAGTGCATGGACATGTTGGCTGCCCGACCGCACCGCTCCTGCTGACTCCAAACGAACGGTCGCACTGTACAACCAGATCGATTTTGTACTCTGCAAGCAGGAAGCTAAACTCCTGCTTCGCGATGCGGGCTCATATGGCGGCGCAAGCCTGAACTCTGACCACAAACAAGTAGTAGCTAGGTTCGTGATGGACCGTATATGCCTGCAACGAAAGTAACCAAGACAACATAGAACTCAACACTTATTCAATGTGACTCATCTCGCGTCAGACGCAGACATGGAGCTTGCCTACAAAGAAAATCTCCGTCGCGGAATCGCAGAACTGCCGGCAACACAGGACCCGAACAAAACAAGCTTGCAAGTGACATCACGTCCACAAACAATTGCAAGGAAATGTCCAGAGCAGGCAGCGCCATCCGAGCCACCACCCGTCCTCCTCCTCTGTGTGTGCACGATACAGCTGGGTACAATGAGGGCAGTGATCAGAGTAAGGCCGACACCATCCAGCACTGGTTTGAACAACAGTTCAAAGTTCCCACCAAATGCCCACTAGCGCCCTTCATTGGAGGAATATTAATATCGCGTTCCAATCGTTTAGAAAATTTGGATGCGTGGACCCAAAATATCGTTAAGCAACCGAATTATGGTCACGATGCCATGGTCGTATTGTAAGGCACAAATGTTACACTTTACGTAAGATTGCCTTGTTTATTTCGGTTACAGTTTTTGGTTATAGTCACAGCTGACTATCTATCCTATCAGAAATGCTAACGTTGCCGGTAGTGACCTAATTTAAATACAATCAATTACTTTACAACAACAACAATGCTACCTAATCAAGATGTCTAGCAGGTACTGGCTTACACATAAATTATTTTATGTAAGTAGTGTTATGTTTGTTACTTGATCACCTATATATTCTACCACATAATGAGGTTGTTAAATCTTGTTTACAAACTTATCGTAGGCTAACTTACCCTATTATCACTCACTAGACTAAAGTGTTCTAAAATATTTTATCTAACTAACCTTAAGAACAACTGCTACTGAAAATATGTTTACTGCTACTTTATGAATGACATTAAGGCAAGAATAATACTTGTCAATAAGTAATTCCACTTGTTTATCAACTTTTCTGCACCACCTATTTCTACGATCTATCACCACCAAACACTGCCACCAGAGCCAATATGTATATAATTGCATAACTAAAAGTTCTGGTTTATGTTGGTGCTTTTTGAAATGTTGATTCTAAAATTTATAATGAATGTGAGGGTGCCTAGGTAATGTTTAGATACATGTCTAACAATTGATGAGCAATTTGCAATTTGATTTTTCTTTGAACATGTGCGTGCTCTTGCGTCACTTAAGTTGAATTTTCGAAAATTAATTACTCAGTTCGTAAAAAACATGATCATTACAATGGTTCGCTCCCTTAGTTATTCGGGAACACAAGACAAGCGTGCGCTGAATTTAGGGATCGTGTTGTTGGTAAGGATGTATTTATGACACATACTGTTGCAAACTAACAACACTAAATATAATATATATATATATATATATATATATATATATATTATGGGATTTCATTCTGATCCATTCCGGTTATAATCTTAAAATGGCGTATTTAGATGCCCCCTTTCGGAAATATGTTCTTTGTAATTATTGTGAAACCATACGATATTTTATTTTATTTATTAAATTTAATAAATATTCATTATTCATGTTGTTAATATTTTACTTATTAACAATGTTAGATATTTATGTGGATAAAAATAGCTATATCAAAGTACTTTATTATAATATTGACATAGTATCAATGGTCATGAAAACCTTTGTATGAAATAATGTTTGGCAGATTATTGTATATAAAAATTATTGGTAAAACATAATAATGTTAAGTTGTTTGTTAATTTCTAATTGATGTGTTAAGTGAAATTTTTTAAAGATGAATTGGTGAATGTTTGGAGAACTTATACTCTCTACATGTCTCAGTATATTTTGCAAAGTCTTGGTCGGCTCTAAAAAGAACCGTGTGTTGTTGTTCTTTCTTCCGATAGCTGCAGTCCACCATTTCGTGTAGCTGGACAAACTGGATAAACCCTTCAGATGTCCAAGAGGATGGATGTCCTGGAATGGATCCATCCTGGATTTTACATCTCGCCTTGCTACACACACTCTCGCTTGTTTCGATATTTCATCTTGATCCACACAAAGTTCAAACCTTATATGTTATTATATTCACAACTGTATATGATGGCGTGGAAGTGCTGGCCACTGGAACTACAGACTACAACCAAATCAGACTCGTAATGATTTTGGAGGTGCATTATTTTATCAACCTGCATTTGCATGCTCCCAAAAAACCTCTCTTTAGACATCATACTGCACCCCCCATTTAAACTTCAAGTGTAACTGGTTTCCTACAAATGAAACTCTTTTACCATAGCGAGGTGGTGCGTATGCACCGATCACATCTCCAAACACAACGCTCAACACTGAGTGTGGATTGCCACGCCGCATAATACTTAATGACTTCACCCGTTTTTTATATTTAAAATAATATAATTCAAAAACACAAGTCCAACAACCGGAATTGGCTCATTTGTTTCTTTACACAATTTCTTTTTACCATATTAATTTACCTATACAGTATACCTTTACAGTGTACCTTTGCACAAGACATTCACATAAATTATCATTTAATATAAATAAATGATTTGGAGGATGCTAATATCAAGCAAAGTACTGAACTTTCATATAAATTATTAACCAATGAGCATTGGTTACTTTTATTGGCATCCGAATATAAGTTCGTTATAACGGCCGTCTAGTAAAATTTAGTAACGTGATAAAATGGCCGCTCAAACTTATTAAATTATACTATTATTGTTTATTAGTTTTAATGTATATAACAGGGATACCACAGTACAGCGTATAAAATAATATAAATCATTAATTTTTGCAAGAAACAAATTGTTAGTGAAAACAAAATAATATATACTGTACCATAGTATGATAAATTACCTCTCGTAGACAATATTAAAATGCAACAATAATTTCTCAAAACAATAAACGTAATCAATACCATCAGAAGCTGTCAACATTATATTTAACGTAACCTTATTTAATTAATTAATTTAATGAAACATCATGTATTTTATTGACTTTTTTACAATAATTATTATTGAAAGATGAATATATCCCCACGTCTGAAGGCAACCATAATGTGGCGACACCTACCGGAGTTTCCGATGGAACTAATGAATACAATCAAAAACGAGTGAATATTTTGTACATTTTGATCGATAAAAGACAGTAAATTTAAAATGTTTATCACGTGATCATTATGTATTTGTAGAATAGGTGTCGTAGATATATGATGTGAAGTTTGGTGACTGTAGGTGACCGTTTTCATGTTTTTATCGAGGTGCGTAGTTCTGAATAGTACTCTACCCACCTCTCCATTAGCTTTTTCCTGTCATGGATGGGCTCGCCTGTGGAGGACCTCAAGGGGGGCTGTCTTGCTCTGAGTAGGGCCTATGTCTTTCTTGATGCCGCCGTCATACATGACCCCAGTGTTGCCTGTATCAGCTGACCTGTGGATGTCCTTGCATATCTGGCGCCAGTATTCGTTCGCACACCGCCTAGCAGTCTGCTGGATGTTGCTTCTCTGGCTGGAGGGATGCTTGGCTGGGTGAGCGCTTGTTTTCTTCAAGGGCTGCACGCTTGGCCTTGATAACTGGAGTCATCACACTGCAGTTAGCCTCGAACCAATCATTTGTCTTCCTTGACTTCTTCTTTCCAAATACTGTGATGGCAGCATTTTGTACTGTGTCGCGTACATGGTTCATGTCTGAGTGGCAGTGTCAAGTGGTAGACTGTTGTTCAGTTCATCCTGCAGTACCTCTCTAAACAGTGCTGCCTTTTCGGGATGTGTTGTCTTGCTCACATCAATGCGAGGTTTTCCTTCGCGTTTAGAGCGATGTATCTTCTTCGGCTGCAACCTAATCCTGCAGCACACCAAGGAGTGGTCTGTGTCGCAGTCGGCGCTGTTGTAGGATCGGGTGATCAGAACATTCTGGAGGCAAGAGCGTCTAGTGATGACCAAGTCCAGCTGAGGCCAATGCTTTGATCGGGGGTGTCTCCACGATGTCTTGTGTTGGGGCTTCGTCTGAAAGAAGGAGTTGGTGATGTAGAGGTCGAAGTAGGAGCACTCAAGAAGTCGCTGTCCATTCTCATTTATCTTGCCGACTCCGTGATGTCCCAGGCAGACTGGCCAAGCGAAATGATCGGCTCCCACCCTTACGTTGAAGTCACCCAACAGGATCAGGTGTTCCTGTTGCGGTATCTGGCTGATGATGGATTCATGGATTCCAGGTTTCCATTAAACTCATCTTTGGCTTCTGATATTGAGTACAGGGTTGGCACATACACACTGATGAGGTTGACAGGGCCGTCGGACGTTTGAAGACGGAGCGAGAGGAATCTTTCAGATCCGTTTTCGTCAGGCTCTATCATCCCTAGCAGTTTGTTCTTGAGAGCAAAGCCTACACCGCGCTCTCCTATATCGTCGAGCCAATAGAATGTGTTGTCTTTTTCCTCAAAGACCCTGATTCGGCCAGGCGTGTTTCTTGGAGTGTGGCGATGTCGACATCAAGTCTTTTGAGCTCGTTTTTAGTGACTGCAGTCTTTGATGTCACTGATGTCTTGGAGGTCCTGTGAGATGCCGGTCGTCATGATACGAATGTTCCAGCATCCCAACTTCATAGTCGATTTCCTCTTCCGGTTCCGGTCCGTTTTCATTTTCATAGTCTGTTTTGTGCTCTGTCTTGCGTTGCTTGGTGCAGGAATTTCAGTCCACTCTTCAGGTTGCAAAACCCTAAGCCCCACGCAACCAGCGAGGCATGTGAACTGTGGCGAGACAACACCTTGCTGGCTGGGGGCTGCACAGCTTGAGGAGGGCGGTAGCTATCCAGTGAACTCTGTTGATCTCTCCCACCGTCGGAAGCAACCCCTAGCGCCACACTCTACGCCAACCGGGCAGGAGGCTTATAGCCGGTAAACTGCTGCTTCCCGTGTTTTATCTACTCCGTGATGTGAAGCTGGAGTCTCCTCTCCAGGGCACAAGCCTGGGCAAGTTGATATGGTGGGCCAGTTGTTGCCCAAACATCCAGCATCCCTCAGGCCACAATATGCATTCCTACTAGCATTCACCTTTTCACAGGCTTGGTAAAAGCCATTGTGTAATTTTGTGTTACCATTAGTATGCATTTTTCAGAGCACTCGGAACTGGAAGAAAAAAAAGGTTTATGTTCCATTTTAGTAGCATCCCGGTCCTTTATGTGTCTACTATTTATTCCATATAAAAATATTTGTATGGATATGAGTATGAATATGTCATAATCAATAATGTAATGAAAGGCATGAATTGTGTAGTTTTGGGGTTACCGTTGGTATGTACTGTCTCCATGTACTGCACTTGATTCCCTGGTATTTAGTGGAAGATATTTAAGTGAAATATCATTGCTATGTGAAGCTATACATATAAGATACACACATAATTATTCAAGCTTTTACTCCTGCCCTGGACACCTTTTTATCACCCCTTGTTACCGTTGGTATACAGTTACCGTTAGAATGCATGACCCAGGCAAACCTGTGCTGCCATCTACAGTTTCAAAAAGCAAACATACAGTCTTTCGCTGACTAGCGTCAAGCAGAGACACTACCGAGGATACAAGAAGAAGACTTTCCCCAACTAGGTGAGTAAATTTCTTTGTTTTACTCGTCATCAAAGCTTTTTAACCTTGATACACGTGTCAGGTACATTTATAAGAACACATAAAATCGACAGGTTTAGCATTTATAATCGAAATTTCAAATTGATTCGTTCAAAAGACGATTGAATCGGGCGAATGGATAATAATAGGGGTGTTCTTGAACAGAATTGGAGCGAAACTGTTAGCAAATATGTTTTGTATACGAACTGTAACGGTATACCAACGGTAACAGGTTTTGTTGATAATGCCACAATGAGCTAAAACTGGGTATTTCCTATCAAATCTTTTATTCTTACCGCTGGTACATCATCTGTAGTTGTTGTTCTTCGATTTTAGAGTAAATAGTCATGCTATCTAGATGTAATATAAGATGGGGCCCTCTTGGAAAAAATTACGATGTCACCTGTGACCCAAACTCCAGCCCTTGTCCTCATTTTATTCGATTTAATGAGGTTTTTTTATGTCATATGCATAGATTACAGCCTCTTTATTGACATACATTTGTATTTATTGAGGTAGATGATAATAATTAAGAAAATGTGCTTTATAATGTTGCATACTAACGGTAACGTGTATACCAATGGTAATTGGTTATTGTTTTACTATGGGATAACGTGCTAAAGCTTAGTATTATCTATGAATTTTTTATTTTAACGGCTGGTATATTATCTTTAGGCGATTTTCTCAACTTTTACAGTCCTAAAACATGCTAGCTATATGTAATATATTCTAGGGGCCATTCATAAAAAAATCCAGTCTATTTACTAATTTTAGTGTTTGTTTATACGCTTAGATTACGGCTGCGTATTCACTTAATATTGTTATTAAGTAAGAGAGATGAGAATAGTTTTTTTAAATGAGGCTTTTATTATTATGTTGCATACTAACGGTAACGTGTATACCGACGGTAACATATTTCTTATTTCAATCTGCAGAACGCACAATGCCGCCCAAACGAACCCTGACAGAGGCCGAGAAGGCCAAGATGAGGGAAACCTCCATGAAATGGCGAGAGACAGCCAAGGCAACCGGTCCAGAGTACCTGGAAAAAGCTGCGGAGTACTCAAAAGTAAGTATTTTAATTCCATTCATAATTAGTAGAAATATCTTAGCTTCATATTCAAATATGTGTTAATAATGCTGTATTCTGTCGAAGAAAGAAAGAAAGAAAAACATTAGTAGTAAAGTGCATCGTCCTGCCGTGATGTTATCAAATATATGTGAATTGAAGTAATTTCATTGTCAGAGTTGCTTATTCCAGTTTTATGTGTATGGTTATATGGGTATCCATTTCTCTTCTCTTGTACAGGAGTACAGGAAGAACCCTCCCCTCAGACAGAGGAGCAAAAGCAACACACGCGAGAGCGGAAGAGGCAGAACATGCGTGATTGCCGTGCCCACAAAGCACGTGGGTATACTTTTCAAAAAGAACAAATAAAAGTAATAAAAAATATGTCAAAAGTAGAATGCCACATTAAACCAGACGTTTAATGGGATAATTGAACGTCGAGGTGTATGCAGGTTAGTGTAAGTAGAAAAGCGATGTTTAAAAGTAATAACATCACCTGAACTTATGCTTTCTTTTGTGAACTATGCTGTAATAAGATGTAATTGATTATTGATGCTATTAAATGTTACTTACTTATCTTGCAGTCGCAGAGGGACGTGAGCCCCATACGCACCGCAGCAGGCGACAGAGTGGTCAGGCGGCAGTACCGCAGGAGATGGTGTCCCGACGCCGTCGGGCCCCAAGGCCAGCCACAGATGAGACCCCTGTGTCTTCAAGGTGAGTTTACTTTTCCCTTCTCTAAGTGCTTTTTCTAAATTTCTTGTTTGCATTTTTTAATGAATTTCTCATCTGCATGTTCACATTTCTTACAAGTTACAAGTTGAAAAGATGTTGCTTGTTCTGCAGGTTACTTGTTGCATGTTACTTGTTGCATGTTACTTGTTGCATGGTGTGCAGCATGTAACATCTTTGTTCCTTGCACAGGCAGGTGAAGTTTCTGTGGATTTCCTTAGAAATTATAATAATAGCTAAAAGGAAGGAAATCAGTTTTCTTCACTCACATGCCTGTTGCAGAACGCTCCCCTACTTCCTGTAGATAGTTGTAAATAGTTTGTACATATCTGTAAATACTTGTACAGAAACTTGTTGAATAAGAATGTATTTTAAGAGTTTCCCTGTTTTTCTCCTCTTTTTAGACTTCTAGTAAAGATGCCTTTCAGCTGGCAACCAAAGGCAATAAATATGGTTCGCCAGGTTCACGAACTGCAGAAGGAAAACGAGGCGCTCTGGCACCAGCTTAACTTCATGCAGATGGAGCGCAACGCACTGAAATCCTAAATTCCGTGGATGTGACTCCACGACCCGACTGAGTCGGAACCTTGGCCCCATACGAAACGATGGAGCGAGTGTGTGACGCCCCAACTGCCATCAAGAAAGAGCTATTCCAACCAACGAGAAGGAGGCGCACTGGGTACACGAAGGCACTCAGCGCTAAGGTGAGGCTCTCTCGCGATTACATCTTCAACCAGCGCCGTGCAAAGTTCATGAAGAAGTCTGTGGCCCGAGCTCAAAAGGCTATGGTTGGCGAGTTTCTAAAACGACCAGACAACTGCCACAAACTGCCAGGGAAGAAAGACCAAGTGGGAGGCAGGACGCGGTACGGCTTGTTCAACACACTGTCAAACTTGAATGCCAAGTTCCGTTCAGAGAACAGAACCCCGACATAAAGATGTCCCTCTCGATGTTCTGCAAGGCGCGACACAAGAACGTGAGGCTGATCCAGTGGACAGAACGTCGGACATGCCTGTGACAGAGGCACACTAACATCTCACTCTTGTCCAAGGCCACAAAAGTGCTTCCCAAATCTAGCCAGGCTTTGCCAGACATGCCGAACGACGAGATCAACACCAAGCTCTGTTCACTCCCCAGCCAAGTCGGCTTCCGGAAGTGGGAGAATGTGAAAATCACCTTTAACGGAAAGGTGATTACGAAGATGCAGCTTGTAAAGAAGACCGTGATCCGCGAGAAGTTCGTAGCTAAGGTCCGACAACAACTGAAAGAATTTCGCCCCCATACCTCCAGGATCGGGGTGATCTATGGCCAACTCCGACTTCTGAAGGAACAGCTGAAGGAAGGGAAGGAGGTTATAATCCAGCTAGATTTCAGCGAGAACTGGAAAACAAAATACCAGGATGAGATCAGCGCCTGCTACTACAACAACAAGCAGTTCACAGTACATCCTATGGTCATCTACAGCCGCACAGAAGAAGGCCTACAACATCAAAACTACGCTGGACTCACCGATGACACCAGCCACACGACGCCAACGATACTGGCATTCATCTATGCGGTGATGTCCTACTTAAAAGCTTACATGCCAGCTCTCGAGATGGTTCACTTCGTTAGTAACTCGCCCAGCTCGCAGTACCGGAATCGGACGATTGTCGCCATCGTCGCCCATTTCCGTATTGTGTTTCAGGTCCATGGGAGCTGGACCTGGCTGGAAGCTGGCCACGGCAAAGGACCGTGCGACGGTCTTGGCGGCGGTGTGAAGAAGGCTGCAGACAACATCATCAAGGCAGGACGCAGCATCATCCGCGACACTTCCGAGCTAGCGGAAGCCCTTCGCCAGGTGCCTGTGAAGGCAGAGCTGTTGGAAGTGTCGCTGGATCGTATCGCCCAGATGAAGAAGGAGATAGAAAGGTGGAATGTGCCAAAGGCATCAGGCATAATGGCTACTCATGCCATTTGTGGAGTGGGTGATCAACGAGTTATCAAGCGGGAGCTATCCTGCTTCAGGGAGTGTTGCCACCCACCTGATGGGCACTAGGTTCGAAGAGTGGTCCCTTGCCTTCAAGGAAGACCTCGTAGCACCAAATGTCCTTGCAGTTGAACCACCAGCGGTCCCAAGTGTCCAAGAGTCAGAGGCCCCGGCTGCAGTGGAACCACCAGTGGTCCCAGGTGTCCAAAAACCAGAAGCCCCGGCTGCAATGGAACCACCAGCGGTCCCAGCTGTCCAAGAACCAGAGGCACCAGCTGCAGTCGAACCACCAGCAGCCCCATCAGATGTCATCGAAGTGGGGTGTTTGGTAGCCGTGCGCTACGGGCGCCGGTGGTATGTTGCCAAGGTGATATCCATAGAGGGAGATCTGTATGAACTATCGTACATGACACCATGCCGGGGCAAATGGAAATGGGGAATGCGAGAAGAGCCTAATCATAATGAAGCTTGGAGAGCTGGAAGATGTTGGCAAGATGTACCAGCTGACGCTGGAGGACCAAGCTCGCATTAAGAAGCTCTTGTAAACTAAGAAAGTATGATTTGTTTGGTCATAAGAGAGAATTTCCATTCAGGAGATATTTAGAAACATTTTATGGTCAAAAACATTTCAGAATATGGAACTATAAGCCTGTATTTGTATAATTTGGTTACCATTAGTATACACGTTACCGTTAGTATGCAGTTGTTTCTTCATTTAATATTTGACTCTGATGTATAAAACTGAAACTTTGTGTATTTTAAGTGTCGGGAGCAATGCCCCAATAGTGGCTATACTTTAAATTACTTTAAGAACTCAGTTAGTCCAGGAGGGGATTCAGTTTTCATGTGAGGGAAAAGGGATGAAAAATTTAAACTATAGAAACTGACATATTTTTTGTTTTCAATGGCAAAGACCATGCCATTTAGTAGCACTGGCATAGGGTGAACATTGGAAAAACGTGTACAAGTTGTGACAAGTATCCAGATTTAAAGATCAGTTGATTATGTGTAACTTTCATATGACCGTTACCGTTAGTATACATGTTACCGTTAGTATGCGAAGCATTTTCCCCATAGAATATGTAAACCAAAGTATTAGGTGGCACTTTTTCCATGATGATACAATTCTTGGGTACTAGAGGAATCGATTGATGATCAAAACAAGAGTTATTTTAAAGAATTTTTAAAATTGAGTGCGATGGAAACCAGCTTTGTGCATATATCATGAACAGAATAATAAAAGGACATAGACAAAAATGTAAATGTTGTGTATTTAATGTGTTTTATTTTCAACTAGACATACATATATATCGAAGGGAAGAATGGAAAAGCTTACAATAACTGATTGTTACGTCAGTCAGTGTAAAAAGTCTGATTTTGGTTCAATTCATTGTACCGTTACCGTTAGTATGCATTTATTTAACGATCATATCACAGACACAAAGCTAGGTGAAGGGCTAATTTTGTTCCTGTATAGAGGCCATGGTCTTGACAATAGTACCTGATATTGGAATTATACCTAGCCAATTCTCTATTAGCTTGGCAGCATGTGATACAAGGTAAAGAAATAATACTTAAAAAATACACAAGTAGTTTCAGTAGAGTAGCACAAATAGTAAAATATGTTTTGTGCTGGTGTTAAGCAGTTAAGTCTTCCACAATGTATTGTCCATGAATTGAAACCTGCAAATAAGCTTAGAATTAATATATAAATTAACCACACATACTAAAATCGATTGTATACCAACGGTAACAACGAATCAGGACATTCAGAAACAAGTGGACATAACTCTGGAAGTTACAGAGATTGGTGTTCCCAGCTTGGTGTGAGTTTACATCAATATGTATACTATAGAATATAAAAAGTACACCCATGTGGATTGATTTTTTTACCTGTTTTGGGGACCATTTGTCGACCGTTTGTGAGAAGTGACCATAAACGTCTGTCATACGCATTTCGCCATCTGGGCGGTAGCGAAGGTCTGGGACAAATCCAGGGTTGAACGACACAGGTTGCCCTGCTGCCTAGAGAATGACAAATCAAGTCGTGAAGCGTGGTGGGAATCGTTAACGTGGGTTACGTTCCCAAGATTTTGTGTGTGCAATTTTCAGCGTCCAGTCTGACTGTTCGAGCTTCGAAGGAGCCATACTGCCACGTCAACGGTTTATTCCAGCAACTTTCCGGTCGGCCCCGACGTATTTGCGTCGATGAGCGATAATCGCGACGCGATCATTATAGCTCAGGCCATCCTCGAACAACGGTCTCCCAGCGACATTGTCCGACAGCCTGACCGAATGCGACTCGAGAATTCGTAGCGGCCGGCGGTAAGCGTCTACCGCCCGCGTCGTCATTCACGCGAACGTATTCTACTGATATCGCAATCGTTTGCGACCGTGCGAGACAAGTCGATCATAGCACGGATGCGACTCGAGATTTCGCGGCGTACGACGGCAAGCGTCAATTGTTCGGCATCATCACTCGTGCGGCCGAGGTACACCGCTCTGATTGTTTTCTGAGCTCGGCGTGATGACTTCATCAAACGTTCGTATAAGTTCGAGATGGGACTAGCCCAATGTAAATGTATATTTTCTAATTGAACGTTTCTATTATTTGCTGTTTTATGATTGGTAGTTATATGTGGTTTTGAAGTGAGGTATTATTACTCTTGAAGTATACATATATATATATATTTGTTGTAACCGATTACTTTAATGAGAGTCCGCTGTATATGTTGTGTATTTTTCTTATGGGATTTATTCTTAGATAACACTTGGCGCCTAGTGTTTGGTCGTGTAGTGGAACAATCCACCTTAGAAAGGAAGAGGAATTGGATAACTGAAAGATTAATTGTAACTTTACTTTCTTAGTTAGATAGATTCAAAGATTCAGTGTTATTTTTTATTATGTTCTGTTAAGATTTGGTTACGGGATTTCTTTATTCTTTTCATCTTTGCTAATCGAGATATTTACCAAAAGGAAGATATCTTGTAATAAAGTTTATTAAATTTTCCTCGTTCTTTTTGCTTGTTCGTGATATCGCTCCTACTCATATGCGTTGACCTTAACATATAAGAACCCTCCTAGACCTGAGCCATCTAGAGTA
The DNA here is from genome assembly GCA_020002185.1 of Paraescarpia echinospica. Lineage (NCBI taxonomy): Eukaryota > Metazoa > Annelida > Polychaeta > Sabellida > Siboglinidae > Paraescarpia > Paraescarpia echinospica. The sequence goes on along the minus strand of CM034533.1, from coordinate 65,442,180 downwards.
CGGAGACCTCGCTAATCCGTGACTTATATATATATATATATATATATATATATATACATACATACATATGTTAAACGGGTCTATATGTCATACTTTAAAATTAGAAGTAAATATATTTCTTAATATAACAATATAATATAATAATATATGTTTAAATATTTAAAGGATATGTTGTGCATCCCTTTAAAGGGGTGGAGAGTCGGTGTATAAGCGTTTAGGGGATGATGTGTCTTTTTGAACATTACGTAAAGATTGAGAAAGTTTGCTCCTCTGTTAAACGAATATGAACCCAGGACATTGTTATGGTATTGGTTATTATTATACAGACCAATAGGCAACATATTAATATACAGTAGAAGCACTCAGCATGACTGTGTCTCTGTGGGGACTTGTTTCAATATACAGTGCATTTCAGATAACTCGAACTGTCATTTAGTTGACTGTTGCTTATGTCGATCTTTCTCTTCAGTCCCAGTCATATAAGATGATGAAACATAGGTCTTGATTAGTGGAGTTTCTGATAATTGTAAGTATTGCCATGGGTCCCTGGAAGTTCGACGTATCCAGAATGCACTGTAGTATGTACATATAAACACATATTCACAAAATCGAATACCTGTATACTCAACGCTGCACATACACATCTTCACATGTAATTGTCTTACAAAGTAACAAGGTGAACTGTTGGCATTTACCAATGTGTCTGAACTCCATAATGCCTACATTAATCATACAAATCTTACTGCCAAGTTCATTTCCAGATTTATGCAGTGTATTGGCATTTTTGCTATTCTTAACATCTTGGAGAATACAATGTGTACCATGGGTAATTTAGTACCCTGAAGATTCCAGAAACTTGACTGCAACATTACACGTGACCTCTCAGTCAACTCAACCTTACATAACTTCACATGTAACTGACTTACAAAGTTATTTTAATTTAATTTAACAAGGTGAAATGTTAGCATTGTGCCAACAACTACAACTACAAATGAACCTTACAGTGCAAATAGATGCAACGTGTCACATTTCTATTTAATATGTTTCACCATCTGTCTCATTGCCAAACTCTTACTGCCAAGTTCACTACCAGATTTATGCACTGAATTTGCATACTTTCTTGCAAGTCGTAACGTCTTGGAAAATAGATGCAGCCAAAAAACAATATATCGCCCAATCAGCCGTGTGTCTGATAGTATGACAAAGTGGGAGTTGGACTTCCGTAGTTGCTAATTCAAAAAAACATTCATCCTGTTGACAAAACACCATTTCATATGCCAACAAGACCTGAAATGCTTGTTTTGTTGGATGGGTAAGGCTACAATCCTTATACTCTTTAAACTGAGAGATGTAACAGAGGAACTAATAACACTGGAGATGCAACTGTCACAAACTTTGTCATGCTTCTGAATCTTTGATATACAATATCCAGCTAGGTAGTACAAGCTGTTCTTTTCTGCACCACAAAGTTCCTTCACAGATTTCGCGTCAAAAAAGATCATTGGCTGTAACTGTAAGTCTGACTCTGCTAGCTTAGGTGAGACCTGCTGCTGATCAAGAAAGTCTGCCACAAACTCTCCTTCCTCATTCTCATAATTTCCAGTAGTAGATGTTTTCAGGAATTGGGCAACAGTCAATATTTGCAATGCGTATTTGAATTCGATTGGAGAGGGAACAGTGTTTTTCAGGCATACACAGCTGAACAGATTTGATTTTCTAGAAATGTCTGGTTAAATCTAGCTGTTAACAGATAACTGTGGCCCTCGTCAAGTAACTCATTCTGAATGTCTGTGATATATTGTGTTGATAGAATAACACCTGTTTGAACAGGTTTCCACTTATTACCAACTTGTATTCCAGTGGAAATTTGGATGACATATTTGAGAAATGATATAGCACTGGCATGCTCTGAGGGATCAATATTGCTTAGAGCCATTGCAGGGTGTCGACTGCACATAAGGTCGAACCATTTATTGACCAGTTTGATGAACCAGGCAGTTACAAGGTCAGCTGACTTTCTACCTGCCTTGTTCGATTCTACTAGAAAATGAATTTCTGCTGACACCGATTTATTTAACATGGGCGTGCAACACTTTCATTTTATCAATGTGGGAAGAGTTGAGAGCAGCACTTGTTAGTTTTGTGGCAATCTACAGCTGCTGATCTTACTGACTTTGTGATAAAGCCTCAATTGGAGCAATGCTCACCTCTGAGCTGCACAAGTTGTTGCTTTCAACAATATATTCAGGAAGAGTGATAGTCTGACCACTGACAAGGGCTGCTTTAAAGTTTTTGATGACATGCGGGACATCAGCAATAAAGTACAACTCCCTGGATGGATCACACGGAAATTGTACCTTATTAACTGTGGGACTATGTTTACCGCATATAACACCAAAACTCTTCCACATGCTTCTGTTTGCAGAACCCATGTCACTAGTCACAGCAACTACATGTAATCCTATAGCTGCTGCATGCTTGATTATATCTATGGCCATATCTTTAAGAGGAGTCCCATTGATAGAGTTCCCAGTATAATGATAGCCAACAATTTGTTTCCACCGAGTTGTTACACCAACTAAGATAAAAACGAGACCATGAGTAGCATAGCCGGCATGGCCTGGCTGGGTAATGTCACTTAGTAATTTACCACTAGTTTGGTCAAATTCGACACTGGATGTAATTGCCATTTCATCTAAGGTCAAACAACACTCGCATTCTTGCGATTTCCATTGTTGTACTTTCAACTGTAATAAACTAAACACCTCATCTAGAACACCGGGTTCAAACACAACACCCTGCATTTCATGACAGCGGGGGAAACTGTTGCTCTAATAATTGTTCATATCCAGTTGACCCACATGCAAAACGCAGCTGCAAGGCTTTCTTTATAGTATTAACACTCCATTTGCTACCTCACATGCTTTTTTTTACCTAGTGCATGTAGCTGGTCATCAATAAATAATTTACATAAGGTAACCATGCACTTTGCCAGATTCTTAATCAGTTCCCTTTTCTCGCGTTTCACACGCTTCATTTGTTTTTGCAACAATGTCACCCTTATCTGCATGGCGCATAGTTTCCTTTGTGCTTCTTTCAGGTCATGGCCTCTTTCAGATGGTGGCGATATGTCATCAGGGCATGTCTTGCTGCTAGTAGGTTTTGGACTGTCACTAGTAGTGCTACTTGTGTCACCTACAATATAATAAAATGTCATGCAATATTAGTAGTGATTGTTAATCATCTCTGAAAAAAGGTACTTGTTGAAACAAGACCTGAATAGACTTGATTCTACATCACATCTAAGAATTTTTAACAAATTCATATATCCCACAACCACTCATATGAATGAATCAGTAGTCTGTATTCCAAATAATGTTTGAGAAATGGCTTTTGACTATGCACAGTAGGAACAAAATGCTGTGGTCTTTGTTGTTGTGTTATATTTCAGGGTCAATTATCTCGAAGAATAATGGAAATTGTTTGGCAGCTCAGAAGAAACTGAAACTTTGTGTGCGGGGGGGGGAGGGTGTGCGTGTGGGTGTGTGTGCGTGTGTGTTTATATATGTGAAAACAAATTGTGATTTGTTTGGATAAATAACATTTAGAAATATACAAATGCATCGTTATGTATAATTACCATATTTGTGGCGCATAAGTAATTAATACTTAAATTTTAAAACATTACAAACTGTGCATCATAGTATAGAAATGATTTGGTTTATATTACTTCGTGAAAACATGAATAAAAAAGTGTCGAGAAAATCAATGGTCCGGTGTTATGATCGAACCGGCGTCACCCGATTGTAAAACAGCTACTGAGGTCAATTTCGTTGACCTGTAGGCCCATTCGCATTCACTGTTTTGACTAAAATTGGATTCATGTGGAACCGTAACATAACTGCTTAATTGTTCCTCTATGATGACTAATGTTTGTGTTACATCGGAATATGGTACAGTAACTCATTCTGATGCTCGTTTCAACCCAAAAGCTATGTATCCTTGTAAACATGCTCTGAATGCGTGAAAGGGGTCGGCCTGATGGCCTGATGCGAGTATATGTCGTCTGTGACGTCACATTTAACAAGATTTAAAAAGATTGACATCCAGAAAATTAACTCTAGATGGCAGGTGGACAAGGAAGCCTTTTGGTTTATTGAGAGTCCAATACTTTTTATCTACGTATATCCCGCCCTTTTAAGGTATGTGTCGATTTTTTTTTTAAACATATTCACGCTACTAGCACCAACACAATCAGGAGATAATTTGTTCCATTCATTTATACGCCTTTGTGAGAATGAGAACTTTCTTATATCTAATCTACACTGCTCCTTTACTAATGTAACTTCATGTCCTCTGGTCCTTCTATCTTTCTTAAGTGAAAAAAAAACTATTTCTATCAATATTTTCATAACCATTCAATATATTAAACACTTCTATCTGATCTCCTCTCAATCTCCTGGTCTCTAGTTTTGTTAAACCACACTTTTAAGGCGTATTTCTTAACTAAGATCCCTCAGTTTTTGTATCATTTTTGTTGTTCTCCTCTGTACTGTTTATAGCATATCTATGTCCTTTCTGCGATATGGCATCCACGCTTGAATACAATATTCTAAATGAGGCCTAACTTTTGTTTTATACAGCGGTATTATGAGCTCTTTTTCCTTATACGTTATGTTTCGCCTAATTAATCCAAGGATTTGATTTCCCTTTGAAGCGGCAATACCGCACTGCTCTGAAACCTTCATATCAGGACTAATGGTTAACCCTAAGTCCTTTTCTTTTACAATAGTACTTAGTACAGAACCTCCCATTGTATATTGTACATCTTCGCTCCCATGTCCTGTGTGGATACATTTACATTTCCCAAAATTGAACTACATTTGCTATTTTTCAGACCATTTTATCAATCTGTCAAGATCATCTTGTAAATGCTGTCTATCTTCATCTCGTTTAATCCTTGTAAACAATTGTGTATCATCCGCAAATTTCAACACCTTGCTTGTTATATCATCGTCCAAATCTTTGATATATATTAAGAATAATATAGGTCCCAGTACTGATACCTGTGGTACCCCACTCAAAACTGATTTCCAGTTTGATGCCTCCCCATCAACTACCACCCGTTGTCTTCTGTCAATTAGCCGTTTTTCTATCCAGTTAAATAAAACCATTTCCTATGCCATTGGCCTTTAGTTTAAGCAGTAATCTTTGATGTGGCGCTTTGTCGGAAGCTTTCTGAAAATCTAAGTAGATGATATCTACTGGTGATCCCTCGTCTACCCACTTAATGATATCTTCCAAAAAACATAACATATTTGTTAAGCATGACCTAGTTTTTAGAAGCCCGCGTTGAGTTGGGTTTAACAAGTTATGCTTAACAAGAAAATTTACCATGTGATCTTTAATTAGTCGTTCTAATAATTTGCAAATCACTGACGTTAAACGCACTGGTCTGACTTGTTTCTGGAACCTTTTTTAAATAACGGTATAATGTTTGCTTCTTTCCATTCCAAGGGAACCACTCCCTTTTCTAATAACAAACTGAAAACTGTTGCAAGCGGTACGCTAATTTGTTCTACAATTTCCAATAGTAGTTTGGGCGGAATACCATCCACTCCAGGTGATTTGTTATCCTTGGTAGCTCTAATTTTCTTAGCAACCATTTCCGGGGTTACAATTAACTGTCCTAAATAGTCTTATTCTGCCCCTTGAACTTAGCCTCTAGTACTGGCAGTGAACTAATATCTTTCCTGATAAACATTGAACTAAAATACTCATTCAGGTCTTCTACCATTAAGAATCCCTCTGATATTAAATTTCCAGCACTACCTTATCCTGAACTTTCTGTTTGCTCCGAACATTTGCATAAAAACTCTTGCTGTCTTGTTTTATATTACAAGCTAATTTTTGTTCATAGCTTCTCTTCGAATTTCAGTTGTAGCTTGGTTTAGTGCTTCTTTATAAATGTTGTAGTCTTCGTTATTTCCAGTACGTCTATATGACTTCCATATCGTTTGTTTGTACTTAATTTTTCTAATGGCTTCTTTCGATAAGTATTTCTTTCTGGACCGTTTCCCTTGTTTTTTCAAGGGAACACATTTATTGACGACGCACTCTCTTTCACTCTTTAAGATATTCCAGCATTCTGTTGTTGACGTATCCTTTAGTGTGTTGTTCCAGTCTATCTTTGTTAAATATTTCCCATTTCCTTATATCTTCCGTCGTGAAAAATTCTCCTGAACTGCTTTTTATTATTTCATATAGGCATACCGAAAAGTTCGCCAATATTCGAAGAAGGCCAGTTGCACCTCGTATACTGTGGAATTATTAATTGATTGAATTCTTAATTAAAAAAAATTTGGTGGAAAGAAAAAATACAGCAGGATGTAACATAATATGAATTCAAACGATAGGGGTTTTCATAGACGCGGGACCAGGGGGTCTAGGGGGCAGCTGGTTCTGCCCCCAATTAAATGCGAGCGTGAATGTTTGTTTTTTTGTGGCGAGCTTGAATGGCGGGTAGAAATGTAAATTTTATGTGACGTTTAGTGTGTATTTTGTCGACTGTGATAGGTGTGTGCAATTGGAGGGTAGACAGCGGAGAAAAATTATTTAGCGCCCCCCTCGAAACAAGCCTCAATACCCGCCCTCCCCAAATACCCAAAAGACACTTGCACTCTATGCCACTCATCGGTGCTCCACTTCAGTCCATCCCATTCATTTTTCGATTTGGATAAAATTTGTAATAATTCTTAGTGTTTGGCGCGGAAAAGTAGACGCGGAAGTGGATTAACGACCACTGCGACATTTATTGCGGAACCAAGACACTAAGAGATAACCCGGGTTATCCATCTACACGAGCGCTGCTGAGCCTGACCCACGCCTTCCCCGCGCCTAGTCCACCTACAATTGTAGGGTTAACTTAGCCCGGGCTAACTTTTAGCGTTTAGTGAAAGCTGCCCTGTCGCCGGTGATCCTTCTTTGAATCTCCTTGTCTTGGTTTTTGTCTCTGATACTGTAACGCTGTCCCAGATAGACGTAGCTTTCAACGTTCTCTATCTGCGTCGTGTTGATATATATATTGGTGTGTCTTTTCCTAGCATCACTTTTGTCTTCGAGATGTTCATCCTTAGACCTTGTTTTTCATTTTCATCAGGTAGCTCCTGCAGCATGTTTTGTAGTTCTTGCGGTGTAGTAGCGCATATGACTATGTCGTCGGCGAAGCGAAGATGGCTGAGATATTCTCCGTCTATCCTCAAGCCTCTGGTTTCCCAGGTCAGTCTTCGGAATAGTTGCTGTGAACAGCTTGGGCGATATGGTGTCACCCTGTCGTACTCCTCTCTTGATGTTGATCGTATTGCATTTTTTGTGTAGGTGGACTGTCACCGAGCTATTGGTGTAGATGTCTTTCAGGAGATCGATGTACACATCTTCTATCCCCTGTTGTTGAAGGGAGGTCAGTATTGCTTGAGTTTGCACCGAGTCGAAAGCCTTCTCGTAGTCGACGAAAGCGATGCAGAGCGGGATATTATATTATCGGCACTCCTGCTTGCTCTAGTGGATGGTTTTCGTCGAGTGTCTTCTCTAGCCTATTCGTTAGTATCTTTGTGAGTAATTTGTAGATGTTTGATAACAGACATATCGGTCTGTAGTTCTTTAAGTAGATGCGTATCCCGGATTAAAAACGTCGTGTAGACGGGGCTTATGTAAACACAACGAACTAAGCCACCCTTGTCTGATTATTCTAATATTTACGCAAATATTCCACAAAAAAGCTGGAATGCATTTCGCCTTCATGTATCTCAAAAACATTCAGACATTCCAGCTGACAATCATTCAGAGAATGGAGATTAAATTACTATATTTCCGGTGGGAGGTAACGAGAATGTACTAGTCATGTGTTATAACTGAACGCACAACATGGTTTGTCCGAAAGGCCAATAAGTCAAGTGCTGAACACGTCAAAAGATTTCGTGGCAGAGTACTTACACGCATACAGGAGAGAATGTATACTCCAAAATCCTGTACAACACTTAAACTTTCCTACCATAGAAATGGGCCCATTTCAAGGTTTGTGGTCTTAGGGAGAAGTTTTATGCAAATGATTGTAATTACATACAACAGGAAGAGGTATATTTGGGGGGAAAGGGCTCTAAGGACCTAATCAGGTGTGAAACAAATGAGACGTTTTGTCTATGGCATTCCTTTCTGTCACGGATTAGCGAGGTCTCTGTACACTAGATGGTTCAGGTCTAGTAGGGTTCTTATATATCAAGGTCAACGCATATAAGAAAGAACGGTTATCGTGTACAAGCAACAAAGAACGAGGACAATTTAATAAACTTTATTACAAGATATCTTCCTTTTGGTATGTATTTCGATCAGAAAAAAATTAAAAGAATAATGAAATCCCATAACCAAATCTTAACAGAACATAATAAACAATAATACTGAATATTTGAATCGATCTAGCTAAGAAAGTAAATATACAATTAATCTTTCAGTTATCAATTTCCTCTTCCTTTCTAAGGTGGATTATTCCACTACACAACAAAACACTAGGCGCCAAGTGTTATCTAAGACTAACTCCCGTAAGATAAATACACAGCATATAGCATTACAGTAATCGGTTACAATAAATATATATATGAATATTTCAAGGGTAATAATACCTCACTTCATAACCACAAATAACTACCATTCATAAAACAGCAAATAATAGATCCGTTCAATTAGAAAATAGACATTTACACTGGGTTAGTCCCATCTCGAATCTATACGAACGTTTGTTGAAGTCAACACGCCGAGCTCAGAAAACAATCAGAACGGTTTATCTCGGCCGCACGAGTGATGATGTCGGGCAATTGACGCCGCGAATTCTCGAGTCGTGTCCGTTCTATGATTGCGAAGTCAGTAGAATACGTTCGCGTGAATGACGACGTCGGGCGGTAGACGCTTACCGCCGGCCGCTACGAATTCTCGAGTCGCATTCAGTGTTTCGATCGAGAGGTCTTGCCCTGTCGCAAACGATCGAGAAGTCGGATTAATGGGTTCGCGCGAATGACGACGCCGCGGGCGGTATACGCTTACCGCCGGCCGCTACGAGTCGCACTCGGTCAAGCTGTCGGACGATGTCGCTGTGAGACCGCTGTTCGAGGATGGCTCGAGCTGGGAAGAGCGCGTCGCGATTATCTCTCATCGACGCAAACACGTTGGGGCCGACCGGAAAGTTGCTTCAATAAACCGCTGACGTGGCGGCATGGCTTCCTCGAAGCTCGAACAGTCACTCTAGACGCTGAATGTTGCATACACAAAAGCTTGGGAACGTAACCCACGTTAACAATTCCCACCACGCTTCACGATTTGATTTGCCATTCTCTTGGCAGCAGGGTAACCTGTCGTTCAACCGTGGATCTGTCCCAGTCCTTCGCCAGCGCCCAGATGGCGAAATGCTTATGACAGACGTTTATATAAGCGGACCTATTTACACATCATATGACAGGTTTCCATCATTTCTATTGGCTAATACAATATACAATTCAAGCTACGCATTCTGGAATATCCTCTAAGATACAGTGAAACCACCTGCTTGCCTAGAAACGCAAGCAACAGAATACCACCCCCGCTGAGCGCATCTCCAACCGAATTGCTGTAATTACGTAACTAAGGCGGTTGGTCAACAATCTGTCTATCTATTGGGTTGACCTTCCTCATTTACCAAATTAAACCTAAGTAAAGTAGATTTAAACACCCACAAATAGCAGAAATGCTACACTTTCCAAAGAAGCCTTCAGAGACTATTTGAAATGCCCGAGATATGGCAGAATGCCCATACCACTCCTGGAGGTGTTATGTGTGATTTGTATGATGGGTCATACATGCAGAAACACTTCCTGTTTCTGAGGAATAATTCAGCTCTTCAAATCGTCTTATATACAGATGAAACTGAACTAGCGAATCCCATTGATGCTCATGTTAAAAAGTTATAATAAAAACATAAAGTAACCATGTTTTACTTTACACTGGGTAATACACTTCAATAGTTTAGGTCAAAACTGAGTAGTATTTACCTTCTTGGAATGGCAAATCATTTAGATATGACATGTTTTGGCCCAGATAAATTACTGCTTGACTTTATCGTAACAGTCACTAAACTGAGGCAAGGAGGCATAGATATGGAAATCTCTGATGACAGACAAAACATCGAAGGAGCTCTTGTTGCTGTAACAGGAGACACACCAGCAATTAATTTGTTAGGTAGATTTAAGGAAGGTGTTTCATTTGCATATAAAGGTTGCAAAACATGTGATGCTACTACAAATTACATGAAGGTGACATCTAAGCAGACTGACTTTCGGCTGAGAGACGAAGAAGAGCACGTACAAACGTGCACAAGTCTGGACACCGTAACAAAAGCAGCTAAAGCATATTGAAGTAAAACGTGAGGAATTTACAGAGAAAGTTGCCTTGCTAGAATACCAGACTTTCACAATGCAACTCTTTTGCATAATCCTATGTATGTCCTTCTTGGGGGACTGATTCCATACAAGTTGCAGCTCTTCTTGATTCATGCTATCATAATAGAGAAATGCTTCACTTTGGATTGGCTAAATGCAGCACTGCGCAGATTTCCCTATATTTACGTGGAAAAATCAACGCCATAAATTTATCAGAAAAAATAATCTTGTTGATAGTACTGAGTAAGCTAAAACAAATGTCAACAGCAATGCTTACTTTGGTCAGTGTGCTATCCTTCATTCTCGCTGAAGAAGTACCTCAAAATTATCCGAAGTGGCAAAACGTAGTGCTACTTTTCCAAATAACCCACATGATTGTCAGTTATTGTACAGATAAAGATGTATTGGGAAAGTTGGAGCAAGCCATATACACACACCACACGGTCTTTAAAAAGGGAATATCCCAAGGCAAGTATCACTCCTAAAATGCATTACCTGCTGCAACCATATGAGTCTATTTGGGCCTGGCAGACACCTCAGTTTGAAGCAAAGCATGCCTTCTTCAAGGGTATAAAATGCAAATCCTACAGAAACTTGCTGAAAACCCTCAGCAAGAAACACCAAGTGTGGCTTTGTTATAAGCAACTTCGTGCTAATAACATGCGGTTGTTACGTTTGCTTGGTTCATTGTTCATATCCTTACAATAAACAACGGTATGAAACGCATTATTGTTGTTCTGCTTGTCATACAATACCGCTTCACATTTCACTCGACCATGCTGTCAGACCAACTCGACACATCATTAACATAATCTACAGTACACAAAAAGCCATTCGTCTACACTGGGTCTCCGACTTCATACCGTATATTACGCTACATCCCTTTCCTTTTACAAAAGCGAAAGTCAATAATCACAACTCTAGTTCTTAAAGACAAGCTATCTAGTCAAGTCTCTACTGATAATCTGCCAAGTATGCAGGCAGCTTTCGGGCACGTGTGCTTCTGCGCACAGGCGATGGTGTGTTTTGCATCAACACAGCTTGTTTTCTCGGCGGTGTGTCTTGCGTCAGCACAGGATCTTCAATCGGCATCGTCCTGTCTGCACGAGGCGGTGCGACAGACGATATCTCGCTCGCTTCTCTTGGCAGAGGAGTCGAACCAGGGGCTCACTCTGTGGAAGCGGTGGGCACTCGTATACCACACGTAGAGCTCGTCGGTTGCGTCAGAACGACCGTACGACCGGTTTGAGAACTTCTTCGTGCCTTCGCCAAGCGTCCTTGTATCTTGACGACCTGGCAACTTCATACGTATAGCATCACCCGGACGGTGTTATCGGTTTCAAGTTATGTGCTGACCTGTTGTAGTGTGCTATTTGAGCATCCTTGCTAGCTTTACTGTCACGAGACACGTTAGCAGCAATCTCTGGTATCAGCATGCTGCGCTGAATCGAGAGCAGTGTTTGACATCGACGACCGAACAACAGCTGTGCAGGGTACGCACTGTAACCCTCACGCACAGTGTTTCTAAAGTTCAGGAACGCCATTTCGACGTCACAGCCATCTTTCATCGCTTTCTCCACAACGTTCTTCATCGTCCCTATTGCACGTTCTACCTGCTATTTGTTCTGGGTGTATCTCGGACTGCTCGTGATGTGCTCGAAGTCCCATCTCTACGCGAACTCTCTGACCGCAGCACAAGAAAACTGTGGCCCGTTGCCTGACATCACGACTTCCGGTATTCCATGATGTGCAAACTGTGATCGCATTGCATCGATCACACGTTTCGTGCGCGTACTAGACCTGAGGTTTATCAGCTCAAAGAAGTTGGAGTAATAGTCAACCAACAGTAGGTAGTGCTGTCTTTGCAATTCGAACAAGTCAGCACCAACTTTCGCACTCTACACTGACTGGCGTAATCAGTGATCTCCAGGATCTCAACGGCTAGTACACAGCACCTTTGGCGAGGCGTATACAACCCTGTATACCATGATGCGAATGGTGTACTGTGGCGATGATGTTCTTGCGGAAACTGGTCGGCACTACGATCCTGCAGTTCTTGAACACCAGTCCATTCTGCGCAGCCAGTTCATGTCGTACATTGTAATATGCACGAATGTCCCGGTCACTGTCAGACTTCTGTGCAGGCCAGCCTTTCATTGTCACCTGCCTCAGCTTCTGGAGAGCACAATCACTGGCAGTGGCTGCTCGCAGCTCTTCCAGCCGTTTGGGAGACATTGACAGTCCTTCTGTCATGTCTATCTTCTCTATTGCAAGAGCGTGAACACTTGGTTCACCGGGAATGTATGCACGACTCGGCGTGTCGGCAATGTACATATCTGACCCACGCGTGTATGTCACATAAAGACTATAGCAATCCCTTGGGTGCGGTTACGAAAGGTTTCCTGAAGATCACTTCTTGTGATCTCTCTGCACTTGCACCTTCTCTTTTCCGTATACATATTGGTCGAACTTCTCGCAGGGTAAAACTATAGCAAGTAACTCCTTCTCGATATGAGCGTATTGTCTCTCTGTCTGTGTCAGTGCTCTTGATGCATATACCACAGGGAGCCCATCCTGCAGCAATCCTGCACCGATACCTCCTTCTGAAGCCTCGCACGTGATGCACACAGGTTTTCTGACATCGTAATACTGGAGTACTGGTGTACTGAGCTCCTTCTTCATGAGGTCAAATGCCTCCTGATGTGTACTCAGCCAACTCTACTCTGTCTTTGTCCATTAGTCGCCTCAGG
>CM034533.1:65413970-65423970 GCA_020002185.1 Paraescarpia echinospica | reverse complement strand
GTAAGTGAAGCAGCGGAGCGGAACGACCGGTCGAGTAAAAATATGCAGAAAACACAACGTGTGTGTGTGTTTGTGAGTGTGGGTGCAATTTCCTGGTGGCTAAGCTGGAAGAATTTTAGTTTCTATCTACCAGCTTTACATCTTGCTGTATTTGCTATATGAATATATATATGTAATTGTATTAATTATTGCAACTGGGATCGAGGCTATATTTGGCGGAGATAGATCATAGAAATTGGTGGTGCAGAAAAGTTGATAAACAAGTGGAATTACTGATTGATAAGTATTATTCTTGCCTTAATATAATTCATAAAGTTGCAGTAAACATATACTGAGTAGCAGTTGTGCTTAAAGTTAGTTAGTTAAAGTATGTTAGAACACCTTAGTATAGTGAGTGATAATAGAGTAACTTAGCCTTCGATAAGTTGTAAACAAGATTTAACAAACCTGATTATGTGGTAGAATATATAGGATATAAAGCAACAACCATCAAACTACTTACATAAGATAATATCTGTGTAAGCCAGTACTTGCTAGATATGTTAATTAGGTAGCATTGTTGTTAAAATTAAACAAAGGGCGATAGTCGGGCCTAAATAAATTAAAACAGCCTAACGTAACGTAATTTATTGTATTTAAATTAGGTCACTACCGGTAATGTTAGCGTTCGTGATAGAATACATAGTCGGCTGTGTAATTGAAATCTGTAACATAAAGTGTGCTGTAGTACACAGGAAACAGTCTTTATAAAGACTAAGTTAGTTAAGTTATTAAATAAATTCTGATAGGGATATGGCGCCTTGCAAGCGGCAAGTCAAGGTGTGCGATCACTGCCACAGCTGGGTAGATTTTACATTGTCCGGCTGTGGGAAGACATGGGCAGAAACCATGGAGGAAGGATTCACCTTTCAGTGCATTGGGTGTTGGAAGGTGGAGTGTCTGCAGTAGGAGATAGTTAGGTTGACAGATATTGTGAAGGGAATGGAGATGGGAATTATAAAGGAGACAGGTCGAATGGAGAGAGACGACATGGAGACAGGTGAGAATCCTGCATGACTGAAGGAGAATAGCAGTGGCAAGAAAACTGAGGAAAGAAGATTGAGAGGAGGGAAGGTGATTGGAGGGGAAGAAATTGGAAAATCGACGATAAAAAAACGTGACAAGCGTGAAGGTGACAGGGGAGAAAGTGACCGTAGAGAAGGAGGGAGGGAAGATGGGACGGGAGAGGAGAGAAGAAAACGAGATGGGAGGAAAGATGAAGGGATGAAAGGAAGTGAGAGCAAATGTCATAGAAGAGAAGTCGATAAAAGGGACGCTGACAGGAGGAAAGGTGACAAGAGAAACATCGAAAGGAAAGAATGGATCGGAAGAGAATGTGACAGGAGAGAAGACGACAGGGGGAAAAGACAACAACCAGACAGATGCAAACCGAAGAAGGAGCTACTCTAAGGCAGTGGTTGAGGGGGCAATGAGGAAAGAGAGGGTGTTTATGGGCGACTCCACTATGAGAAAGACGGACAAGACACTGAGCGAGGGGAAGGAGATCGTTGTTTGTCAACTGGGAGCTAGGATTGAACATGTGACTGAGAGGGTAGAGAAGGTATTGGGACATGGCAAGGGATGGTCTATAATGGTACATGTAGGAACAAATAATGCAGACAGGGAGGGAACAACTGGGACAGTACAGAAGTATAGACAGTTAGTGAGGAAGCTAAAGAAGACAAGAGTTGAACAGATAATTCTGTCAGGAATTTTGCCAGTAATGGGAGGAAGGGGGGCAACGTATAGAAACTGCAAGAGGATGGCGATCAACGCACTAGTTGAGCAGATGTGTGAAGAAGAGGGGGTGGGTTTCACAGATTTATGGGGATATTTTGTTGGGAGGGAAGATAGGTACACGAGAGATGGCCTCCATCTTAGTGGAAAGGGGGCAGCAGTTTTCTCAGAGAACCTGCTGCGATCTGTTGACAGTGGGACAGGTTGCATCTATTTAAACTAGATTCGCAGGAGGGACTCACAGAAAAGCCTGAAACTGGAGGCATAGATAAAGACAGCACAAATAAATCAGCAAAGAACAGTCTGGAAAACTCTTCTGAAGCTGGATATAAATGTGTTTGTTTAAACGCAAGGAGTATAATAAACAAAAGAAATGAACTAAACATTATGGTAGAAGATATTGACCCTCACATAATAGGTATAACCGAATCCTGGACCACCACCGAAATATCAGATGCCGAATTGGGACTGACAGGATATGTAATGTTTAGGATAGATAGAATAGGAAGAAAGGGAGGTGGAATTAGTTTATATGTTAAAGAATCTATCCAGGCTTATGAAATAAAATTAGACAGAGAAGCAGATTGCGAAGAAGCTGTTTGGTGTAACATAGTTACAGGAAACTCAACGTTAACGGTTGGATTAGTTTATCGAAGTCCAAACATAAGCATAGAAGAGAATGAAAAAATACAAAACGCTGTAAGGGAAGTGAGCAAACGGGACTGTATTATTATGGGGGATTTTAACCATGGGCATATAAAATGGAAATCTCTACAGAGTATGGGTAGTGAGGACCACAAGTTTTTAGTTTTAGTACAAGATAGTTTCCTTTCTCAACATGTGCTAGAACCAACCAGGGGAGAGAATGTGTTGGACTTAGTTTTGTCCTCACAGAATGAATTAGTTGACAATGTTAAATTATGTGAGCCTCTGGGAAGTTGTGATCACAACCAGATACATTTTACCATCAAAATAAAATTAGAAAGAAATAATAAAAAGCAGTTCAGGGGAAATTTCCACAAAGGAAGATATAAGGAAATGAGGAAATATTTAGCAAAGATAGACTGGAATAATACACTGAAGAATAAGACAGCAACAGAATGCTGGAATATCTTAAAGAATGAAATAGAGTGCATCGTAGATAAATTTGTTCCCTTCAAAAAACAAGGGAAACGGACCAGAAAGAAATACTTATCGAAAGAAGTCATTAGAAAAATTAAGTATAAACAAATGATGTGGAAGTCATATAGACGTACTGGAAATGACGAAGACTACAACATTTATAAAGAAGCACTAAACCAAGCTACAGCTGAAATTAGAAATTCAAAGAGAAGCTATGAACATAAATTAGCTTGTAATATAAAACATGACAGCAAGAGTTTTTATGCGTATGTTCGAAGCAAACAGAAAGTTCAGGATAAGGTTGGTCCTCTAGAAGATAGTGCTGGAAATATAATATCAGAAGGATTCTTAATGGCAGAAGACCTAAATGAGTATTTTAGTTCAGTGTTTACCAGAGAAGACACTAGTTCACTGCCAGTACCAGAGGATAAGTTGAAGGGGGCAGAATCAGACTATTTAAGACAGTTAATTGTAACTCCAGAAATGGTAGCTAAGAAAATTAGGGCTATGAAGGAAAATAAATCACCTGGAGTGGATGGTATTCCACCCAAACTACTAGTGGAAATTGTAGAACAAATTAGCATACCGCTTGCAACAGTTTTCAACTTGTCATTAGAAAAGGGAGTGGTTCCTTTAGAATGGAAAGAAGCAAACATTATACCGTTATTTAAAAAAGGTTCGAGAAACAAGTCAAATAATTATAGACCAGTTAGTTTAACATCGGTGATTTGTAAATTATTAGAAAGACTAATTAAAGTTCACATGGTGGATTTTCTTGTTAAACATAACTTGATAAACCCATCTCAACATGGGTTTCTAAAAGCAAGGTCATGCTTAACAAATATGTTATGTTTTTTGGAAGATATCACTAAGTGGGTAGATGATGGATCACCAGTAGATATCATCTACTTAGATTTTCAAAACGCTTTCGACAAAGTGCCACATCAGAGATTACTGCTTAAACTAAAAGCCCATGGCATAGGAAATGGTATCATTAACTGGATAGAAAAATGGCTGATTGACAGAAGACAACGGGTAGTTGTTGATGGGGAGGCTTCAAACTAGAAATCAGTTTTGAGTGGGGTTCCACAGGGATCAGTACTGGGACCTATATTATTCTTAATATATATAAACGATTTGGACGATGATATAGCTAGCAAGGTGTTGAAATTTGCAGATGATACAAAAGTGTTTAGAAGGATTAAAAGTGATGGGGATAGACAGCATTTACAAGATGATCTTGACAGGTTGTTCAAATGGTCTGAAAAGTGGCAAATGTTGTTCAATTTTGGGAAATGTAAATGCCTTCACACAGGACATGGGAACGAATATGTAGAATATACAATGGGGGGAACTGTACTAAATACTACTGTAAAAGAAAAAGACTTAGGGCTGACAATTAGTGCTGACATGAAGGTTTCAGAGCAGTGTGGAATTGCAGCTTCAAAGGGAAATCAAATCCTTGGATTGATTAGGCGAAATATAGCTTATGAAGAAAAAGAACTAATAATACCGCTGTACAAAACAATAGTTAGGCCTCATTTAGAATAGTGTATACAAGCGTTGAGGCCATACCGCAAGAAGGACATAGATATGCTAGAAAGAGTACAGAGGAGAGCGACAAAAATGATACCAAAACTGAGGGATCTTAGTTATGAAAAACGCCTAAAAGAATGTGGTTTAACAACACTAGAGACCAGGAGATTGAGAGGAGATCAGATAGAAGTGTTTAAAATATTGAATGGTTATGAAAATATTGACAGAAATATGTTTTTTTCAGTTAAGAAAGATAGAAAGACTAGAGGACATGAAGTTACATTAGTAAAGGAGCAGTGCAGATTAGACGTGAGAAAGTTCTCATTTTCACAAAGGACTGTGAATGAATGGAACAGATTATCTGATGATTGTGTGGGTGCTAGTAGTGTGAACATGTTTAAAAATAAAATCGACACATACCTCAGAAGGGCTGGATATATGAAGATAAAAGGGTTGGACTCTCGATAAGCCAAAGGGCTTCCATGTCCACCTGCCATCTAGAGTTATTTCTCTGGATGGCAATCTTGTTAAATCTTGTTAAATCTATATACCGTGCTTTATATGTCTCAGTCCGCATTAACATCTGATCTGTCTTCACGTGTTCTACACGGGCTATAAAGAGGACGTCGATGCCTGGCATCAGCAACGAAACAACGTGTTCTGCTGCAAAAGTTGCACATCTTCAACTCGAGGCACGGTTGCGCATTGGACCGGACAGACAAGCCCTTCAATCGACGGAATACGATGTGCACACGGGGAAGACGAAGGAGCTTCTAAAGAAATTTCGGAACCACACGGCAGGATCTGCCGAAAATAAACAGCTGCTAACAGAAATAGTCTTGCTTATGAAAGAAACCTACGTGAACCGGCGGCAGGCCATAGAAGCCATGAAGGGGGTGGAAGTGTAAAGGCTGTAATGGATATGTTTCCAGTATTCCAGGAACCAATCTTCGTAAGTAGATTTTGAGATATACGAATAAAACGCCTGTATTATTGTTATCCCTTTCTACTGTGTTGATTATATGTGTGACTTAATTTAGACATTTGTAAGCATCATTTCAGTTCAGTGTGTGCGTGCATGTGTTGGTGCGTGCGTGCGTGTGTGCGTACATGACACAGACTACTATTTAATTAACAATATTAATAATTACACCTCTATTGTGCATAAATCCTCGGACACCTTATATTGGAATCTTGGAGGTGTTGAAAATTAAAAAAGTATGTTCTTTTATAACAGTGACTTATAACAAACGTCTTAACCAGTTTAAAACAATTGTTATACTGGTGGATTTCTCATTGTACACAGCAACTTATGATTTGCCATATACTGCAGATATGTGGCGAAATGAAAATCATGTTGCTGTACATGCCAAAGCTATGTCTAAACTCGACCAACAGACCACAGAGCAATGTCAGAGATCACAGATAAGCGAAGAAAGAGGTATTTAAGGATACCCTTTATGGAAGTTATGACGTAGCCATGTTCATTTCAGGGAATTATCAATTTCCATTATTGTACTCTTCTTCTTCTCTGATTTTCCCGTCGTCTGGGGTCGTCGGTATGGCTGGTAATTTTCGTTCTCCATGTCGCCTTGTCCATCACCACTTCTTCTTCCTGATATCTCTGCATTTAGCACTCTTCTCATTATGTGCTCCTCTTCCCTTCTCATCACATGCCCATATCATTTCAGTCGTTTCTCTGTTATCTTTTTGGATGCTTATGTCACTCTCGTTGCGCCTCTAATATATTCGTTTCGGATCTTATCTTTCCGTGTTACTCCACACACCCACCTCAGCATCCTCATTCCATTCATCTCTATCCTTGCTTCTTGTCCTTTCGTTGTTGCACATGTCTCTGTCCCGTACAGCATTGCTGGCCTGACTACTGTTTTATAGATTTTCCCCTTCAACTTCACTGGCATCCTCCTGTCGCACAACACTCCACTGCATTTCTTCCAATTTCTCCAAGCTGCACTCACTCTCTGTTTGATCTCCGTTTCCATGCCTCCTTTCTCTTCCACGACTGTCCCTGGATATTTGAAGTGTGTCACTTTTTCTAGCTCGTCTCCCAATATCTTTACAGTTGGTCTATCTATCTCCTCATTCCGTTCGAACCTGAAATCCATGAATTGGGTTTTCGGTCGATTAACCCTCATTCCCCTCTCTTCCAGTGCCTTCCTCCATGTCTTCGGGATTCTGTCATGTCTACCTCCTTTCATCCACACAGCACAATGTCATCGGCGAACATCATTGATTCTGGTGCTTCTTTTCTCACCTTCTCCGTCAAGACATCCATCAATATGAGGAACAGGTATGGTCTAAATCCAGATCCGTGGTGCAACCCAACCTCTACTCCAAAGTTGCTGCTTTCACCAGCCACACTGCGCACCTTTGTCTCACACCCCCGGTACATATCCTGTATCAGCCTGATGTACGTTTCCGGTACATTCCTTTCTCTCGCACATCTCCATACATCAACTATTAATTATTATTCATGCTATTTTCCTGTATTTTCATGCAAACGTCATTTATTTTTATATTATGGACAGCAAGATTTAAACTTAATAATTACATTTTTATCTGGTGTTTGATTGTAGAAGCGTTGGCTCTGTTTTTGTTCCGGGTTACCACATATTTATTTAAGGGCTGTAACAGGTAAACTTAAAGGAAATAGAAACAAGGCATTATCTAAAATCCGTTTTCCATGTGTACACAAAGTTTAACATTGTATGTTACATTTGAGAACATTAAAACATACAGAAAAATACATTTGTTGCATAAATTCGATTTTAAACCCGTCTGTGTAGCGATTCCCGCGGAAAATAAAAATTTAATGAGCTAGGCGATCACGTGGTATCGTGAAGTCACATATGACCCATACTCGCACCAGGCCGAGACCCTTTCCATGCATTCAGAGCATGTTTACAAGGAGAGCTTTTGGGTCTAAACGTGCATCAAAATGAGTTATTGTGCGATATTCCGATGTAATACAAACACTAGTCATCACAGAGGAACAAGCAGTTATCTTACGATTCCACATGAATCCAATTTTATACAAAACAATGAATGTGAATGTGCCTACAAGTCGACTAGGGCTTACAATCGATGGGGTTTCGCCGAGCTTCGGCTCGTTTTCATAATAATTATATCGAATGCAACCAACGGGAAATAATCTACACCAATAAACATACATAGCAAACATATATTGTATACAGCTACATAAAGTAACGTGTATAATCTTATAATATCACTAGAATATCGATATTTGAAAGAGGAGTTGTACAATTTATCGTAACAACTTAAATCAGTAATTGCATTTCCGTTGATGTTGCGAGCTCAGTTGGTAGACGCGTTGGTTTCTTGTCATTTATTTTACAATCGGGCGACGCCGGTTCAATCCTGACACCAAACCACTGATTTTCTTTACACATTTTTTGTTTATGCTTTCACTAAGTATTATAAACCAAATAATTTTGTTTAGTATGATGCACTGTTTGTAAATTTTTATTTTTGTAGTAATTATTTATTCGCCACAAAATTTAAAATATGGTAATTAGATATAACGATGTTTTTAAATGTTACTTATCCAAACAAATATAATGTAATGGATATATAATGTGTTAATTTTCAGTGAATCAGTATAGGGTGTGCTTGGAGACACCATGGCATTCCAGCAGCTTGAAGCACAAACATGATTTAAATGCGGCAAAGGAGGTAAAACCATGACGATCGTGGTACACAAAGAAGTGAATCGGCATGCAATTCCTTATTGTTAATAACTCAGCCTCCCCAAACAGAAACAATCTATTCTAACAAGTATCATATCTGCGTCATACATATATCGTAGATATTAATATATGCGTGCACTTCTTCATCTTCAATTGAATGATGTTAGCTTGGCAAATAGTGTGGGTAGAAAAACGAAACTGTGGGTATAAAGGAACTTTCATGACCTTCTTGGGCACTTCTTCACGATCCAATCGTTCTCGGCAAAGTAACTGCTGAATGTTCGGTCAATTTATTTTGTGACTATTTAGTAAATGTTTATACTTAATTGTTTGCCTTCCAGAATCTATCACAGAAACAACTCGATGCCTGCAGAAGTGCCGAATGGACAGACATTCCCCGGCTCGCAGTGTCAACTACTGGAGACGAAATGGTGGATCAGTTCATTACAGCTGATGGGAACATCAAGATCATTTGCACTTCTGTCTTTCAGGCAGGCATTGTACGTTTTATTCTCAGTGTACTACACTGCGTGGATCAACTACCCAAGAGTCTACTCACAGGTGCAGTGTGTGCTCAAAGTGTCATTCGTTGAGCCAAAGCCCCGAACCTCATCCAATGTTTGCACAAGCTCGAACGACTGATGTCAGTGGTGCAGTCAAATATCAGTTACTACTTTTGTGTGTGCGTGTATATTCACTGCGCAAGCGAGACGACACCAGACGTGCATATCAATGACAACGCTACGCAGCGACATTGCAATAAGCTTTACTAATGTTTATTTGTATGTTTTATTGTGGCACTTCCAACTGTTTAAGTTACGTGGATCTTTACGAATACGATATATGCTACGTGTACACTACATTTGATAGTTATACACTGTTAAAAAAAGTTCAAATATGTGGTGCACCTCCAATGTTCAGTATTACAGCATCCAACCAAATCTTGCAGTACTACGCTGTACCGTTTGTCTGTTTCCTTCATTCTTACAAACACGGATTTCATGTTTTAAATTTGGACGTACATGTTCCTTCTGTTAACTATCGAAATTAGTTGCATTCCATTTTAGCAATTTGCTATGCTATTGAACGATTCGTATTTACGTTTATAATCGTACATGTTGACTGATACTGAAGTGTCCGTATTGATAATGTTAAAGATTTAAGTCAGACTAAATGTATTCTATTTCAGCAGTTTGTTGCAATATTTGTTTTGATAAAGCTATTCATTCATTGTATTCTTATAAAATAATAAATGTTGATATTAACACACGTGTTCTTCTCCATGCAGTTTTAGGGAACTGTGCATGCAGAGATTCCAAGCAAAACATCTTGGAATCTACTATACGCCTATTTCAACTAAACGCCATGAACTCAGCACCATTTAGGTAATGTCTTAAACACCTAGACGTATTAAGTTTTAAGCGCCTGGCTATTTGGCGGTAATGTTTTGAAAAAAAGACTGACTAGTTTATTGAGACATGATACGGACATAACCAAAAGGTATAGTCGTTGCCGCGCGCTTGAAACACAGGGTGTGTAGTTTGGTGTTTAAAATCTAAACATCTGTTTTTACAGTGTAGATAACACCAGCGTGCATGTTTGGTTTAGAGACGGTGGCGACAACAAAGCAGCAAAAGCAGCAGCAACAATAGTAACTGCAAATTTGTGGGGATAATTTGGTCTGGAGAATGACTGGACCAAGCAAGGAGGGTGAGATAGCGATACCGTCCTGCTTAATATGGAGTTTAGCTAGAAACCGGATGACGTGGAGAGGCCATAATGGATGTGTAAGTGAGCAGTCTGCCAAATCGGGCAGAGAAATATCAAGACCGCGGGAA
>CM034533.1:65373970-65411470 GCA_020002185.1 Paraescarpia echinospica | reverse complement strand
AACGCAACTATATTATGACAAAGAAATACAAATAAAAAACCCAGATATTTACAGAGACAAATTAATCACAAAGTTCCACGTCAGTTCATGTCGTAGCAGCACTCTCTTTCTCTCTCTCTCTCTCTCTCTCTCTCTCTCTCTCTCTCTCTCTCTCTCTCTCTCTCTCTCTCTCTCTCTCTCTCTCTCTCTCTCTCTCTCTCTCTCTCTCTCTCTCTCTCTCTCTCTCTCTCTCTCTCTCTCTCTCTCTCTCTATATATATATATATATATATATATATATATCTCTCTCTCTCTCTCTTTTATGTTGCATAGTCTGTGTGTTATTCTTTTCTCGTGTGCATGATACTTTACACAAATTACTACTTTTCAGCACCAACATTTCTGGAACGTCTTAACCACGCCCAGTACATGTTTTGTCTCTACAACATGAAGTAACAAGTGCATGTGAAGCCCGATGTCGGTGCATTTAATATGTATTCATTAGATGTGCAAATGAAACGGTTATTTAAAAGCAGTTCTTGCTGAAGATACAGATTTTCGGAAATCTCAGCGCAGACATACACCTCTTACACGCGTCTTACATGCGCGATGTGAACCGCCGTAGCAAATAGTTATTAGCAACTATGTATATCTTCGCTCGACCGACCAGTCTCTCGTAGTTGTTGCTAGAGTTAACCTGGAACGGCTCGACCGACTCGTGTTTTCATGTGCAGGTCTCACCCTCTGGACTCTCTTGCACTAGAGCCAACGTGATTGTGGACGTTTTAGGAGGGACCTGGAAACCTTTCTCTTTAATTAGGCTTTGTCGTAATTTCTTATCTTTTTAAATATATACATGTTAATATTATATACAACATACGTTGATAATTGAAATGTGTAGTTTTTTATTGTGTTATGTTATGTAACACGTATATTGTATTATTATAGTCACTTACGTAACGTAATCTTACTTCACATTTTAGTGAATTATATAATTCAGTAATTACGTCTTGTCGAATAGAGCTGTGCTTGATTTAGTAAACCATACCTTATACATTTTTAGTTTTTATAACTAATATAATCTAATGGAAATTATTTGCGCATCATCGGATGGCATAAGAGATTGTAGTCCTTAGAAATGCAGTAATGGTAAGTTCTTATATAGAGAAATATCAAAGCGCTTTACTTTTTACTCCCTGGTATATAAGTTCGATCGAACACCATCTCTACTTTTCTGGGAAGAATATCGGCTTTTAAAGCAGTCCATAGCAACGCAATAACTAGGCACCGCAGTGCATCTTACAAACCTAGCCACCGTTGCCCGACAGTTGTCATATACGTGTCTTCTCTTGTTTAGCAACAGAAACTACAATGTTGTCATGGAAACTATTCTTGTTTGATGGTTATATGTTTATATAATTTGTTATTTGTTAGTAGTGCTGTATTCAGCGACAATTTCATCTTCTGCAAAAACGTGGTAACATTAAGTATATTCAGCCTTTTTTGTTATGCACATTTATTATACGAAGTTGTTTTTACCTAAAGCGGTACCTGGAGGAGTACAGGCTCGTGTTAACGTTAAAATGAACTACATGCACTTCTTATGTCAAACCAAGTAATCAGGTGGCGTCTCCACATCGTGGAGGAACTTCGTCGCTGCCTTAGACGCCAGCAGGCATTATACTATAATAGGCAGATAGAAGAATATATATATATATATATATATATATATATGTGCATATACGATGATGGCAGATATGTATTCCACTTACAGAAGGAATCTACATCAGGTTCCGAACGGATGGGAATGTATTAAATCTCCGCAAACTCCCTCCGCAAACCAAGACCACTGAAGAATTGATCTTGGAGCTGCTGTTTGCAGATGACTGTGCATTCCTGGCACATGCTTCTTTTAGCCTAACCACATACACACACACACACACACACACACACACACACACACACACACACACACACACACACACACACACACACACACACACACACGTACTTCCCTGTTGGAGCATGTTGTCTTCAACGAAGGCCACTAGGAGATGAATGTCAGCAAAGTCCAGAAAATGGGCGCCTGTTGACTGAATCCCGTAGTGTAGCCGAATCGTTTGCCAAATACCAGATAAATTAGTCGAATTTTTGACGATAGTGTTACGTGATATGACTGGGCAGAAATTCGCTATCTGGCCTAGCATGAGTTCGAGTATGTACACTTGTTGAAGTGCTGTACGACCAGACGTGGCGACGGCGTCATCGTCAGTGAATCCTCGGTGTGGATGAGCTGCACACTTCTTCTCCCATTTGGCATCAGTGGCAATAAATTGAGTGAAGTTGGTGTCAAGTGATAAGGTGTAGATTAGGTTTTGACGCCAGTTCTCAAACGAGTTTATCGGTTCGGTTTTTGTGAGACTCCACTGCCTCGGTGCACGTTGTGTGTTGGTCATGTTGCAAGTGTTTACTACGACTTGCTAGTGTGACAAAGCCGCCGTTCACGGCTGACTGCGTGTGCCTATTAGTTGGCTAGAATGTCAAAGCAATTAAGTTTATTGTACCAAGTTCGGTACCTTACGTGCGTTCGTTAGAACCGCTGCCACCACGCCATTGGGTAATAAGAATCGCACATTCAATCGTACAAACAGACACTAGCAGGAACATGTAACATGAACATTTAATAGCGACCAACACAATGTCACAGTCAAAACAATCCGAAAGAGAGCAGGGCGACCGGGGCGGGGCGTGACCCGGGACAATAGGGGTCACGAACAAACAACCATAGACGCATATCATAATAGATAGTCTATTGGCGCATGGCATTCTGACAGTCTTGTTGGCAAAGTGATTTTAGGGAAAAAAAACAAAGTATAGTTATGATATCGAAATAGTCACATATTATGGGTTTTTCGTTAATTTTCAGCAAATCAATATTGTAATCACCCGCAATTATTATGTCACTTTTACATTTTTGTAAATCTGTTAATTTAGATGCAAATTCGTTTGTAAATGCTTAGTAGTTCTCAATTATATCTCTAGGTGGTCTGTATATATTTCCAAGAATTATTTTTTTCTTCATAGCATAACTTGATATTTCAATAGATTGACCTTCCCATATGTCAGAAGTAGTATAGATATATAATGATTTGTAGTTGTATTTGTTACTAAGAGAGATAACTACGCCAGCGTGTGCACTACATAGTTTACCTTGGCATATTAATGTATAGCCATCTATTTGCAATAATGAGGTATCAACTTCGTCATCGAGCCACGTTTCTTGTAAACATAGAGCACTGATCTCACAACCACTGCATTTAAACTCTGACTGTTTATACTGAGCACGATAAATTAGTCATCAACAAAATAAAGTGATTGCTGGAGTGTTTCAATGTTCCCCATTTTTCGTGACCCCTATTGTCCCGGGTCACGCTCCGCCCCGGTCGCCCGGCTCTCTTTCGGATTGTTTTGACTGTGACTGTGTGTTGGTCGCTATTAAATGTTCATGTTACACGTTCCTGCTAGTGTCTGTTTGTACGCAAGATAACAATGAACTATTGCAAATCAATTTAACTCGTTTTTACAAATATTGATTTAACTCTAGCCTCTAAGTTAACTACAACTGGTGGCAAATACTATAAAGATTATTTGAAAAACCCAACACTTCACACCTACAGTTTTAAACCAATTGAAGTGTGTCAAAAAAATTGAAACGATAATGTTTGGTTTTACAAAGAAACAATCTACTGAATTTGCGACACTTGAAATAATAGATAGAATTAAACAAGAGCTTGATAAATTTATACCTTGATTTATCAAAGGCGTTTGACACAATTGATTATAATATATTGCTACATCAATTAAATTACTATGGATTAAATGATACGGCACTTGATCTTTGTAGGAGTAAATTTATACAATCGTAAACAATATGTCGATATTGAAAATGTTAAGTCTAAAGAAACAGTTATCACCGCGTTCCACAAGGTTCAATTCTAGGACCACTCTTGTTTATTATATACACCAATGACAGCATTTTCGAGTAGCCTTTTTAAATTCGTAACTGATGCAGATGACACCACCCTTACTAGTACATTAAGGTCATTTAAAGTTTCAGAAGGCCAAATGAAAAGTGAAAATATTAACAAAGAACTCAAAAAGGTTAGCAATTGGTTGAAAGCAAATAAATTTTCATTAAATAAAAAAACAACTAAATGTGTGATTTTTCATATGCCTAAAAAAGTAGAGTACCCTTTAATGGAAATATATGGGACAAACACTGAAGGTGTGAATGATTTAAAATTGTTAGGCATTACCATAACTAACCATTTAAACTGGCAGTCACACAAACAAAATAACAAATAAATTAACTAAAACAATAGGAATTCTAATAAATTAAAACAAATTTTACCACTTCAAAAATTATATATTATGTATAATTATCTTATTCTCCCTCATATTTATTATGGTATTATGGGGTCATCAGGCGCATCAACGTTTCAAATTACAAACAAAAGCAATGCGATTAATATCCCTAATTACATACAATGCTCACACAAGTCCTATTTATAAAACACTTCAGTTACTAAACTTGGATGACATTTATAGACTCCAGCAACTTAAATTATACTATACATTAATTAACAATCAGTTACCCGAATATTTTTAAGTTATTCCTTGCAGACACAACTATGATATTCACCAATACATCACACGTAAACAAAATGATCTGTGTATGCCTAGAATCAAACAATGGTTTCTCAAGTTACATAAAAATTACATTATTCTAAATTATTAATCATGCAGTTTTATCCATAATTGCTATTTTTGTAATTCTTAAAGCAATGATTATAATTTACTAATCTGATCATACTATGTACATGTTGTTATTGTTTACATTTGTGGGGTGGCTCCTGTGCTAGCGACAATTTGTGTCTTAACGGGAGTCTCCCCGACTTTAGATATTATTAATATTACCAATGTATTAATGTATATAATGTGTATGTGGACAAGGTCAAATAAATTGAATTTTGAATCTGCATGCGTGTAGTGTGGTGTGAGCACAGGTCTGTGTGACGCGTCTAGTGTCGCAGTGTAGTGAGTAGCTTGTAGTGCATGCACTTCTTGCTCTCGCTTTCAGCTGCGACCGCCAGCTAGCCCCTTCACAGGGCGAAAAGGGACACGAGTGCGCAAGCCTTCCCTGCTGGTACATAGACTCTCTATAGACAAGACTCTAGCACGATCTCCTTGTGGTACACTGCGGTAACTGGGCACCTTACGGCCCCAGGCTAACATGCTAGGGATCTAGGAGAAGGACAACTCTGATTTAAAACCTGGGTAGACCCAACTCATTAGCCTTGACAGGCAGTGGGTCTAGGAGAAGGAAAACTCTGAATTCAAACCATGGGCAGATCAAGTCCACTAGTCATGGAAGACATTGACCTACGGGAAGGAAAACCTGGAAGACAAACCCACCACATGGGTCAGCATGGGCAGCGCCATGTGGCTCGAATAAATGACCTCAATTATATGCTATGTCACTTAGTAATTACGAGATTGGCTACCCTGTGCGGGGGAACCGACGCGCTGGGACCCAGGCACCAGCGAGAAATCAGCGAAGACCTGGAGGGTCGAACAGCCGGCATCGACCCTCCTGCGAAGTCCGGTTTGCCACTCTCAATGTGGGAACAATAACGGGGGAACGAGTGGAGGTGGTGGAGCTAATGAAGTGGCGGCAACTGTCAGTGATGGGGGTACAAGAAACCAAGTGGAAAGGGGACCGGGCAGTGGATCTGGGAGATGGGTTTACGATGCTGCATGCAGGGGGAGACAGAAGGACGAATGGAGTGGGAGTGATTATGAAGGAGGAATACAGCAAGGAAGTCATCAGAGTGGAACGATGGGAAGGCAGGATAATTGCAGTGTGGATGTTAGTTGGTGGAGAGATGATGTGCATACTATCGGTCTACGCACCACAGACTGAAAGAACTCAAGAAGACAAGGATGCATTCCGAAACAACCTGGAAGAAATTATTGGGCATGTGGAGCCAGAGACAATGCTGGTTGTGGCAGGTGATCTAAATGCACATGTAGGAAAGAGACAGAACAGTGAGGAGACCTTAGGAAAGTACGGATATGGAATGAGAAACAGAGAGGGACAAGATCTGGTCGAGATGTTAGGCAGAAATCAGCTAGTGGTGGTAAACTCCTTCTTTCTGAGGAAGAAATCACACAAGATCACATACAGAAGTGGAAACAACAGAACAGAGATAGATCTGCTGATTGCTAGAAGCAGCTAGTTTAACAAGGTTAGGGACTACAAAGTTCTAGCAGGAGAGCACATAACCATCCAACATAAATCAGTTGTTTATGAAATGTGGATAGGAAGAGGCAAACAGGGAAGGAAGAAACAAAGACAGGTAATCAAATGGTGGAAATGTGAAGGAGAGATGATGGCCCAATACAAAACCGAAGTAGAGAGGAAGTTCAGGCTACTCCAAGAACAAAGGGAGGATATGGAATCAGAGTGGAAAGCACTCAAGGAAGGCTTTGTTGGAACAGCAGAGGAGATATGTGGCCGAACATCAGGAAAGCCGACACAAAGTCGAAAGAACAGTGGTGGTGGAACCAGGAAGTTGAACAAGCAATACGAGAAAACGTGTGCGGAAGAAGCGAGTGATCAAGAAAAGACAAGGCTGAAGCAGAAGTACCGGGAGAAGAAGAAGGCAGCAAATAAGGCAGTTGCTAAAGCAAGAGATCATAAACAGCAGGAATTATGTGAAAAGATTGAAGAAGATACTGATCTTCAAACTCGCCAGGGATAGAGATAGAGATAGCAAAGATACTATACGAACATCAGCAATGAAGAGAAGCGGCGGGACTGGTCACTGAAGCAAAACAAGTGTTGGGTGTTTGGGAGGAGTATTTCATGAAACTACTAAATCCGGAGGGAGAATATGAGATAGAGATATCTCATACGGTAAGGAGAAAGCTGGAAGTGAGGACAATAACAGAAGAAGAGGTGGAGAAAGCAGTAAACAAGATGAAAACTGGAAAGGCTGTAGGAGTGGATGAACTCTCAGTGGAAATGGTGAAAGCAAACAGACTAGTTGGAATCAAGTGGCTGACGAGGCTGTTTAATGCGTGCTGCACAGCAGGAGAGATACCAGCAGAGTGGCGAAGAGGAGTGATTGTGCCGATATGGAAGGGGAAAGGGGACATCCATGACCCAGGGAGATACAGTGTCATCACATTACTGAGCCAAGCCCTGAAATTGTTGGAAAGTATACTGGATGCTAGGGTGAGGCTTACAGTGGAGAGCAAAATCGAAGAGAATCAGCTAGGATTTAGGAAAGGGAGAGGAACAGATGATGGATTGTTTGCTATCAGACAAATTATCGAGAAGAAGAGAGAATTTAAAAAGGATGTAGTATTCGGTTTTGTAGATCTGGAAAATGCATTTGACACCGTGCCGAGAGAACTTGCATTTGCAGTCATGAGATGGATGAAGGTTGGAGAAGCAGAAGCCAGAATGGTGGAGGAAATATACAAGGAGACAACAGCGGTAGTGAGAGTCGAAGCAGAAACATCAGAACAATTTGGAGTGGAAGTAGGACTCAGACAGGGAAGTGCCTTGAGTCCCCTGCTTTTCATTATGGTGATGAACCTGATCAGTGGAAAGATATCGGAGCAGGAAGAACTTAAGAAGATACTGTATGCAGACGACCTAGCAGTGATGGCTGATAACAAAGAGGAACTACAGAAAGCTTTACAACAACGGAGTGACACCTTCAGAAAACACGGCCTCCGAATGAACCTGAAGAAGACTGAAGTAATGTGGATAGGTGAACAGGAGGTAGATCTGCATGTAGTTATTGACGGAAAGACCATTAAACAAGTG
This sequence comes from Paraescarpia echinospica, assembly GCA_020002185.1. Classification (NCBI taxonomy): domain Eukaryota; kingdom Metazoa; phylum Annelida; class Polychaeta; order Sabellida; family Siboglinidae; genus Paraescarpia; species Paraescarpia echinospica. Next base: position 65,403,592 of record CM034533.1, on the reverse strand, counting down.
AACAGCTTTGTATACCTGGGCGGTTCAGTGTGTGAGGATGGAAGGAGTAGTAAAGAAATACAGACGAGGATGTAAGTAGGAGCAGCAGCATGGAAGAGGGTTGAAGGCATTATGTGGGACAGAAAACTGAAGAAACAACTGAAAGGAAAAGTGTTAGAAGCCTGCGTTGTACCAGCCTGTCTATATGGGTTGGGAACAATGCAACTGACAGAGAGACAGGAGGAGAAACTACAGGTGGCAGAAAACAACTGGGTCAGAAAAATATGTCGAGTAACACGAGAGTATAGAAGGAAGATGAAGGAATTGAGAGAGGAGATTGGAATGAAAAAACACCTAAAGAGGAGTAACAGAATGAGATGGGCGGACATGTATGGAATGGGTGAAGACAGACTGGCGAAAAGAGCGTGGAAAGTAGAAGAGGGTGGCAGACGAAGGAGAGGAAGACCAAGGCTGAGATGGAACGACAGCATAAAACGAGACCTGGGGAGGGCTGGCGTGAACAGCCATGAATGGATGGCAATTGCGGATGAGAGAGAGAGGTGGAAAGAACTGACCAGAAAAGTAGAAGAAGCTACCAAGTGACGTGGACCCCACCCCGCAAGGGAGCAAGGGGAAGGAGAAGAAGAATCTGCATGCGTTTGCTGGAGTCAGTGGGGCTATCGGGCACAGAACGATACGAGACCGACACGAGACGACCACCGCCCTGACGGGGAAGTGTGGGAGACGGTGGTGGTATGACAGAGAAAACAAAACGATATTATACACAATTCCACTATATTTTATCACGAGAATTGTTAATAAGATTATAGGCAATTTCAATGTTGTGGGGGCGATCCATGGTATGTACAGAACTTACTAATGTACCCTAGATAACATATAACTATTAGCAAGTTATATAATACGAAGCTGATTGTAACTGTTGGTAATTACTGTCTTATTTGATATTTAACATATCTGAACTATTGCTAAAAGATAAATATACGTCACGGGCTTATTTTTTTGATATGCTGCGGTAACACCGTTAATTAATAGGCCTACTCAATCTTATTAATTATACATGTAGTCATACTAAAACGTTGTGTCCACAGGTGCCAGGTTGCGTATGGGGAAAGCTAACACGCGTGAAACTCGAAACACATAGAATGACACAAAGGCACAATTTCAAGTATGTATGACATCCAGGGAAAGGTAAACCAGCATTGTAAAGGCTGGAATATTCCGATTGTCTAATGACGTCATATTGAGTGTGTCAGTTTAACACGGGAGGGTCACAAACATTTACGCAAGAATTCATGCTATGAATGCGTCATTCATATCCATCTCATAACTTCATCGTGTTATGTCACATCGGCTCCAGCTAAGGGCATCTTTTGAATCTTACAAATTAGTATAAAACAATAGATGCATTAAACCAGGCCAACGAGCAATAAATAGGTCGTAATGTTCATTTAGAGAGGAGAAATATTTTTTTTTAATAACGACACTTTAACATATGAACTTGTGAAAATGTTCCCTACATTTTGATTTGAACCTGTTTATGTACTATTACACTAGCTAATAACAATATTGTGGACAGTTGTCGAGGCCCGCTCGCTTTTTCTATGTTTACTCGCTTCTTTAGACATTTGGCCGCCGACCTACCAATTGGTGATGTTTAGAAACAAAGGTAGTTATTTAAACTTATTTACCAATTTGCATTAATACATGTTTTGCACGATGCCGAACATTGACTACAATTGAAGTCCCCGTAGAGTGTAGCGAAGATTTTGCAGTGATGTTTTCATATTCTCTCAAAGACTCACGCTGCGTTGTCAAAAAAGTTTTTTGTACACCAAATGAGCATAGATAAATAAATGTTGTTAGAACTCGAACTTTCGTAAGTTACATCTGGCAAAACCAAAAACTGGTGTATATATATATATATATATATATATATACATATATATATATGCATATATATATACACAGTCACACACACACACATATAAATATATATATATAACAATCATAGAGTGTACGCTTTATTAATTAACTAATGTATACAATGTATTAATGCCCGCATTTCAAGCATAACTGATATACATCAGGATAATATCAAAATCGTGACTAACGATATACGAAGCAGGTCAGACACCACATGACCACGCAGAATAGAAACATATGGTATGGACTACCATGGCTGATCGACCGGACCGAAAGATAAGTGCAAGCAGAACAATTCAGTGGCAATAATGTTTTCACAGCAAATTACAAATATAGTATGTCCAGATTAGTTATTGTTTTTTCTACACTCACCTGGGTCACTATCGGACGAAAACATTGTTAGCGTCGTCTGCAGTCAAAATAAATCAGAGTATTGTGTTAACCATTCCTTATACAATCTAAAATGCATCAGTATTACACATCTATTTAGGTACTAGCTCCGTCAAGTTGATGTTGGCGTGCAACTAAAGTAAAATTACTGTACTGGGGGAACTACGAGTACTTACAAAACAATTAATTATACATTGTACTACAGTTAGATGTCAACCTGACTCTGAGCAAACTACAACCCGTACGCCACTGTACTACACCACAATGGGAATAACTGCGGGGAGGTACGTGGGCCTACACAATAAAAACGAAAAGTGGCGACCACGCAAAAGCAACTCCTTATGTAACGAGGGTTACAGAGAATAAGGCTGTGACTGGAGCATATACGTCCTCGGCATACAGCTCCTGCAGCATACAGCTCCCAGAAACAACACATATTGCTTCAATCATTGGCAAAAACAGACCAAGTTGATGTTATTATGTGAAACAGAGACGTCATATATAGCTTATTATCGCCATTTAATTTAACTTTTCCCATAGAGCACTTACACCTGGCCACTCCTCAGTCACACCTGGCAACTCATCAGTCACTTACACCTGGCCACTTCTCAGTCACGTACACCTGACCACTCAGTCACTTATACATGGTCACTCCTTAGTCATTTATACCTGACTACTTCTCAGTCACTTACTTCTGACCACTCATCAGTCACTTACACATGACCATTCCCCAGTCACTTACATCGACCCAGCCCTTAGTCACTTACACCTGGCCACTCATCAGTCACTTCCACCAGGTCACTCATACACCTGGCCCCACATCAGTCACTTACACCTGGCCGCTCATCAGTCACTTCCACCAGGTCCCTCAAACACCTGACCATTCCTCAGTCACCTACACCCGGCCACTCTTCAGTCACTTACACTTGGCCACTCCTCAGTCATTTACACAAGGCCACTCCTCAGACATTTACACCGGGCCACTCCTCAACCACTTACACCTGGCCACCCCTCAGTCTCTTACACCTTGCCAGTCCTCCTGCAATTACTCTCTGGTTGCGTGCTTCCTGTCGCTTAACCATAACTATTAACCTCGTCAAGGAATATTCTAAACAATCTATTTTTCCGTAATACAAGTTTCCACTTATTAGCCGTAATTAACAAATAAGTATTAACCATTATTAACTTCACTGGCTTGACTTGTACTAAAATAATATTTATGCTTCTTACTTATAAATATTAATGAAACATGCTTCTAATATATATATTTAATATCGTAAGTGCGGCGTTTGTAATGGTTGTGTCTACTCATGTTTGCATTTAGATGATTATTGACTTACACAATAAAGGTGATGCTTAAATATTAATATGCTTATTCTTCTTCAGAACATATGGGTAAGGCTTGCAGTTTAGCTGCATTGTTTAGCTGGAGTTTCTCTTGGAAAACTACTGAACGTCAGAATCAATTGAAATGTTTGCCTATGGTCTTTCGATACCATATTATATGACGCATACAAACATAATGTTTGATGTTTGGCCAAGTGTTAATTAATAATACAAATGAAAACGCAATGAAACATTTAGTTGGAATGATAAAAATGGCTTACATCTTCATATTGTTAAACTAAAATACAAACAAAATATTAACAATCGTCATAATTGCGATTCATTTGGAATTGTGAGTAAAACTACATCTGTGTAATTTTAAGAACAATGTTGGCCAGAGGCTGTCACGTGCTTGCTCACTCACGGGGACGGTACGATTTGGTACAGTCAGTATCGTGTGCAAACCGAGAAGAAAACAATAAAATCTCAATGTGCAGGCTCGGTGACAAGTCGTACCAGGGGATATAGGTCGATTACAGGGCCTACAAGTCTGAGCCTAATAAAAAGGTCATTTGAATTTGTGCATACTTTAACGCTTGTCCGCTTCTTTAATCTTTCCGACGCTCGTTTATCAACGCGTAGATTTATGACGCATATCACATCATTAACTGGATCGTGAATGAGTACTCTAGACACCACGGGCAGTGAGAAACACCTGTTGATGAAACTCTTGTAAAAAGGCCCCTTGAAAATGAATCAGTTGAGAAAACTCAGAAGGGTGTTAAACGGAGACTTAATGAGGTGGTGAAACAAGATAATAGGGGAAGGATGGGCTAACATATTGTTTTTACCATGGTTGAACAGAAGGCGGAGGAAACGGCCTCTTACGTCAGAGTCATGCTGAGACTATCTAGCGCATTTGACAGTGATTCGTATCTTTCTTTTTTAATAGGTTACATCACTACATTCACTCCAAGCTTAGCAGGGTTTCAAGCATTGTGAAATAAGGCATGTTTTGCGCTATTAAAATATTCATTCTGTAAGAACTGCGACAAGACCATAATAAATCAAAAATTATAATCAGCTATAAATTAAGGCAGCTACAGATGTGATCGTGAACACCAGAAAGGTCTGCTACTGAGATCAACGACATCTTCCTACTCCAACACACCAGGGACGACTCGAAGAAAGATGCGACGGTTTCTGAGGATAAGTTTGTTGGCGGCGCTTGTCTTTCTCGGGTTGTTGGATGTCACAGCCGCAGGTAGGATGACGTCGCAATGCGTTTTCTTCTCAGACTGTTGTTACTGTTGTTGCTGCTGCTGCTGCTGCTGTTGTTAATTGTTATTATTGTTGTTGTTAATTGTTGTTGCAGCTACTGCTGTTGCTATTGCTGCTGCCTTTTTTGTGGTGGCGGCTACTATATGATGGTGTTGGGTTAATAATGTTGGATAAATTCACCGACGTCTGAATCAGTTCGATGCCAGTCTCAGTTCGATGTCTGAATCAGTTCAATGTCTGTCTCAGTTCGACGTCTGTCACAGTTCAATGTCTGTCTCAATTCTATGTCCGTCTCAGTTCGACGTAAGTGTCTGTTCAATGTCTGTCTCAACGTATGTCTCTGTTCAATGTCTGTCTCAATTCTATGTCTGTCTCAGTTCGGTGTCTGTCATACTTCGACGTCTGTCCTGTAGATGCAAAGTGCCAGCAGCGAGGCGGAACCTGCCAGTACACGTCCAACTCCTGCAGCGGCCAGTACATTTCGGGATATTGCAGAGGCCCCAGTAACAGATGCTGCTGCATCCCCGGCAGCGTGTCGGGAGGTAAGCTGCATTTCTTAGAGTTATACCATGCGCAATCCACTTCCCTTGTAGGTAATCTTATTTAATTGTAAATAATTTAGTTAGCTACCATTAGTCACAATCTAGGCCCATAGTCGTCATTATATGTGCCAGTAAAATGCCCGTCCTCGGTTGGGGCTACGTACACATAGACTCAGAAGACGGATTCCTGGTGTATTTTGTAAATTACATTTGTCGTGGCGTAAATTTGAAAGAGTTTTTCGCGTTAATGCAAATTACCTAAACTGTCTCCAACTGATCGGCAATCCTCGAACAATCACAGCAAATACGCGTAACGTTATGAACAAACGATTTACATCATTCTAACGTTTGGTACGAACTCTGAAACCTTTGGAAACCTTTGCCAACGCGAAATCTCGAATAAATAAAGGTGTTATTTTTATTACGAACGGTCGTAGATTACTCCTTGAACACATGGCGCCCAAGATTCAAGTGGTCTAGAAGGAAACATAACAAATAGGTAACAATGACATGCATACACTTTATCTAGTAACTGTTTATGACTTATTACGTGATATAACAAATACGTTCTACTGTATGTGTTACAAAAATAAGTTATTATATCTATCTAACAACAATAATCGTTTTTGTAACAGTGACCATAGTAGCAATGTTCATAAACCTGTGTAATAAACCTGTGTAAAGTACGTCGCAGGCTTATGCGCCGGCAATGTTCATCGCAAACGCTGAATTGGCGGAAGCGCGGGCAGTGGAGGTATTTGAAACTTCTCGTGGATTCAAGAAATAATCACCACATTTTGCAATGACATAAACTTGCACCCCACGCCAGTGGGCTTAATTACTATCGTGACATTGTCTGTAGATATAGTACGAATTAATTTTAGGAAAGCTTGTCGTATATAATGACTCATTTGTGGAGCGCTGTGACACAGTGCCCGCTACAGCATCGAACTCAGAAAACCCAGGTTCGAATCTTTTATAAATAGTTCGAATCTTTGACAAGTTATTTCACTTTACGTTGCTCCAGTTCACTCAGCTGTACGAAAGAGTACCTGGATATAGACAATGGTGGAAATTTGCGTACGAATAGATCTTCGCGATTAATTGCAGAGTGACTGAATGTTTCCCAGAGTAGTCAAGATGATGTTTGAATGAACATGTCTGCCGGAAGTCAAGTGTAACGTGCTTTGAAAAGTCCTAAGGACGGGATACTGTTCTATATAAGAACTTATCTTTAATTTTACTTATCCAAAATGTTTCACTTCGGTTAAATCGATGTGGAATAACTTAAGGTCTACTGGTGTTATCTGTTGTCCTGCCTTTGTATTATATCCACTTATCGTTATTGTATCATATCCACTTGCTCTAAAGTGACAAGTCGGCCATGTCATTAATGCCTACTTCATAACATGCTGGTGTTACCTTGTGAACAGGCTCTGCAGGATTCTCAGAGGCATGCTTGAACTGCATATGTGAGGTAAGTTTTACATATATTATATCTTTTCTTCAACGGAAATAAATAATTATTATATTTTTGGTCAGCTGTTGTTATTATTGTTGATGAAACTATTGTCATTTCCATCGACGTTGTTATATCATGTTCATTGCCATTAAAGCGCGGTTATATGTCCCGTTACACAGAGTCAGCCATTAAGGCGAGGTTGTATGTTCCGTTACATAAAGTCAGTCATTAAAGCAGGCTGTATCTTCCGTTATACAGAGTCAGCCTTTAAAACGAGGTAGTCTGTTCCGTTACATGGAGTCAACCATTAAAGCGAGGCTATATGTTCCGTTACATAGAGTCAGCCATTAAAGCGAGGTTGTCTGTTCCGTTACATGGAGTCAACCTTTAAAGCGAGGCTATATGTTCCGTTACATAGAGTCAGCCATTAAAGCGAGGTTGTCTGTTCCGTTAAATGGAGTCAGCCTGAGTGGAAAATTCGCTGAATTGGTTTCTTGAATGTGGCAAAACGTGGAGTGCTGAACATATTTCTTGAACATGTCTATTCTAGTATTAAGAACAATATACAAATAAATGTTAATAAACGAGGAACTGATACATGGAACCGTTAACTTGACGTCAGATCGAAGGGTGTTCCAGGAATGTGGGCAAGTGCAATTGGGACGTCAACTCGGACAGCTGCGGACCATTCCAAATAAAAGCGGTCTACTACACGGACTGCTACAAGCCGGGCTCAGGTCATTCACAGCCTTAGACAATATGATTTATCTACACAAAACTTTATTTTCGGAAAGTCCAGTCTTTGTAAATTGTGTCTAGAATAATTTACAGCATACAAGTCTAATGATTAATTATTCGATTAATCGACAGTATAGTTTTAGTGTGTATGTAACATGTACGTACGTACTGCATTTTCCCTGCTCCTTTAATACACATTTGGATATATTTATTATTACTTTTTATTATTTGTACTTGTTTTACTCGTGGTTACTTATATAGTTTTTCAAATTGGCAATGCGTATTAATGAATTGTTCTACTATTTTTAAACGTAATGTCTATACATATTTATACATTTTATTCACATGTACTTGCAGTCAATGACGTGTAGACCTAGATAGACCTAGATTTTGTTTACATGTATTTAATGTATACATGGACTTGTTCTAAAGCATTCTGCACTATTATTATGATATATAGTTTGTGTTTCAAAATAAATAATGTTTTCTTTTGCGCGCTACTGGAAAAGCGATATCTTGGAAGATGGTTATTGAAATAGCTAATAGCGAAGAGCGCAGCCCGTAATAACACTTAACGTATCCACGATATCCAGACATACATTTTTATAGACGTTTCCTTAATTGATTTTCTCGGTCATCTATTTTCAAATACAGTTTGCCAAAAAGCATGTGTTGGTTATGTAAAAATCAAACATGCCTATTATCTGTGTAATGCTTGCCCAATAATCAAGTTAAACGTGTTATTTATTAAGCACATGTTTCTGTGTAAATCTTGTCCACATTCAATGCTCCCTCAAAAACATGCCTCCTATCAATTTAGTAGGTTGAACGCCAAATTTAGGTCCGGAAATTGAATTTTGCAAGATACCAGTCTGCCTTTTGTAAATAAAGTCAATGTATATGCCGGTAGAACAAAATCAGTTGTGTTTCTTTTGCATATCGAGACTATTGGCTCATGTTGATCGTGTTTTTTTAGATTGGCGTAGCTGTGCGAAGCAAATGGCTTGTTCGAAGACTTGCGTTCGTGCCTACATGCGTCGTTATGGCGACCGCTGCGCGCGCAAGGCTGGTCGTAGCCGGGCAACTTGCCTAGACTACGCCCGTGTCCACAATGGCGGACCAGACGGATGCTACAAGAGCTACACACTGGGATACTGGGCCAAGATCAGCGCTTGCTGCAACAGGGTGGGCGGATGCTAAGTTATCCAGCGATGACAACTGAAATGGCGGCTCGAAACTGTGTGCGTGTTTGCAAAATATTTCATTTCGTTTCATGTACTTGCTAACAAGAAATAAAACACACTTCGGAGAACTTATCTATTGTTGTGTTATGATGTTTAGTGCTGCAAATATTGTTCTTACATGGTCGTTGAAGCTGAACGTGTGATGACGTTGTGAAGTCTCGACCTTTCTCTTTTGTTCTTCCTACACGTCACATCACGGGCGATTGTAGGCGAAGGCCAACGCCCCGCTTGAGATATTATTATCGTGACTTGTTTCCTCCAACAAGAAATGTACTGCTATCCATATATAGGCCTGCCTATGACACGAACGTAGGAATATTCTTGGTTAAGGAATACGTGCGCCAAGAATTATTGCCGGCATTTTGTTCACGGGTTTTCAATTCACTTCATCTGTACAAACAGCATAGTTTGAACATCTGTGACCAAACGGACCCTAAACGGTCCCAATAATTCTTGGCGCACCTATTTCTTAATCAATGATGCTCCTGAGTACGTTTCATGTGTGGATGGCACGATACCCCTAGTTGGAGGGAAAGTGGGGCGTTGGACTATTCTTAGGGCGAGTGCAGGGGTACATACGCATGTAAGTGGTACACGGGCCATCCTAAAATACGTCACGCTAAATATCGGCTTTTGAAACCCCCCACCCCGTACACAGGTAAATGGAAAACCCTGTACGGGCGCATCATTAGTTGCTGCCGAAATCCTTGTTCTGATCATCGAGTATGCGCAACGAGCGCCATGTCTAGGCGGCACCAGCGCAGTATAACAAATTATTATATTGCAACCATTGGGAGCTCTTCTTTGTACTGATACGCTCAAAACAATAAATACATACATACACAAATGCCCACGCATGCGCGCGCACACGTCTGTGTGCGCGCGCATATATATTATGAGATTTCATTCTGATCCATTCCGGTTATAAATTTTTTAATGGCGTATTTAGGTGGGCATTAGGCCATGGATGCCCCCTTTCGGAAATCTGTTCTTTGTAATTATTGTGAAACCATACGATATTTTTATTTATTTATTAAACATTATACATGTTGTTAATATTTTACTTATTAATAATGTTAGATATTTTATGTGGATAAAAATAGCTATATCAAAGTACTTTATTATAATATTGACATAGTATTAATGATCATGAAAACCTTTGTATGAAATAATGTTTGGCAGATTATTGTATTTATTGGTAAAACATAATAATGTTAAGTTGTTTGTTAATTTCTAATTGATGTGTTACGTGATAACGTGCCCTTTTTAAAGATGAATTGGTGAATGTTTAGAAAACTTATACTTATGATTAAACTCTCTACATGTCTCAGTATATTTTGCAAAGTCTTGGTCGGCTCTAAAAAGAACCGTGTGTTGTTGTTGTTTCTTCCGATAGCTGCAGTCCACCATTTCGTGTAGCTGGACAAACTGGATAAACCCTTCAGATGTCCAAGAGGATGGATGTCCTGGAATGGATCCATCCTGGATTTTACATCTCGCCTTGCTACACACACTCTCGCTTTTTCGATATTTCATCTTGATCCACATAAAGTTCAAACCTTATATGTATTATATTCACAACTGCATATGATGGCGTGGAAGTGCTGACCACTGGAATTACAGACTACAACCAAATCAGACTCGTGATGATTTTGGAGGTGCATTATTTTATCAACCTTCATTTGCATGCTCCCAAAAAACCTCTCCTGAGACATCATACTGCACCCCCCATTTAAACTTCAGGCGGATCTGGTTTCCCACAAGTGAAACTCTTTTACCCTATCGAGGTGGTGCGTATGCACCCATCACACCTCCCAACTTATGGGCCTTTTGGCAGCCTACGCTCAACACTGAGTGTGGATTGCCACGCCGCATTATACTTAATGACTTCACCCGTTTTTAATATTTAGAATAATAGAACTCAAAAACACAAGTCCATCAACCAGAATTATTTCATTTGTTTCTTTACACGATTTATTTTTACCACATTAATTTACCTATATAGTATACCTTCGCAGACATTGGACAAGACATTCACAGAAATTATCATTTAATATAAATAAATTATTTGGAGGACGATAATATCAAGCAAAGTACTGAACTTTCATAAAAAAATTTAACCAATGTGCATTGGTTACTTTTACTGGCATCCGAATATACGTTCGTTATAACGGCCGTCTAGTAAAATTTAGCAACGTGACAAAATGGTCGCTCAAACGTAAATCTGACCACTACTACTGTCCATATTAAATTATATTATTATTGTTTATTATTTTTAATGTATATAACAGGGATACCACAGTACAGCGTATAAAATAATATACATCATTAATTTTTGCAAGAAACAAATTGTTAGTGAAAACAAAATAATATATATTGTATCATAGTATGATAAATTACCTCTCGTAGACAATATTAAAATGCAACAATAAATACTCAAACCAACATCCGTAATTAATACCATCAGCTGCTGTCAACATTAAATTTAACGTAACCTCATTTAATTAATGAATTTAATGAAACATCGTGTATTTTATTGACTTTTTTACAATAATTATTATTGAAATATGAATCTATCCCCACGTCTGAAGGCAACCATAATGTGGCGACACCTACCGGAGTTTCCGATGGAACTACTGAATACACACAAAAACGAGTGAATATTTTGTACATTTTGATCGATAAAAGACAGTAGATTAAATGTTTGGATAACGTGATAATTATGTATGTGTAGAATAGGTGTCGTAGATATATGATGTGAAGTTTGGTGACTGTAGGTGACCGTTTTCATGTTTTATTCGAGGTGCGTAGTTCTGAGTAGTACTCGATCTACCCACCACTCCATTAGCTTTTTCCTGTCGTGGATGGGCTCGCCTGTGGAGGACCTCAAGGGGCTTGTCTTGCTCTGAGTAGGGCCTATGGCTTTCTTGATGCCGTCGTACATGGCCCCAATGTTGCCTGTATCAGCTGATCTCTGGACGTCCTTGCGTATCTGGCGCCAGTATTCGTTCGCACACCGCCTAGCAGTCTGCTGGACGTTGCTTCTGGCTGTTCGGAGTACCTGGAGGGTTGCTTGGCTGGGTGAGCGCTTGTTTTCTTCAAGGGCTGCACGCTTGGCCTCGATAACTGGAGTCATCACACAGCAATTAGCCTCGAACCAATCATTTGTGTTCCTTGACTTCTTCTTTCCAAATACTGTGATGGCAGCATTTTGTACTGTGTCGCGTACATGGTTCCATGTCTGAGTGGCAGTGTCAAGTGGTAGACTGTTGTTCAGTTCATCCTCTAGTACCTCTCTAAACAGTGCTGTCTTTTCGGGATGTGTTGTCTTGCTCACATCAATGCGAGGTTTTCCTTCGCGTTTAGAGCGATGTATCTTCTTCGGCTGCAACCTAATCCTGCAGCACACCAAGGAGTGGTCTGTGTCGCAGTCGGCGCTGTTGTAGGATCGGGTGATCAGAACATTCTGGAGGCAAGAGCGTCTAGTGATGATCAAGACCAGCTGATGCCAGTGCTTTGATCGGGGGTGTCTCCATGATGTCTTGTGTTGGGGCTTCGTCTGAAAGAAGGAGCTGGTGATGCAGAGGTCGAAGTAGGAGCACTACTCAAGAAGTCGCTGTCCATTCTCATTTATCTTGCCGACTCCGTGATGTCCCAGGCAGACTGGCCAGGCGACATGATCGGCTCCCACCCTTACCTTGAAATCACCCAACAGCATCAGGTGTTCCTGTGGCGGTATCTGGTTGATGACGGATTCATGGATTCCTGGTTTCCATTAAACTCATCCTTGGCTTCTGATATTGAGTACAGGGTTGGCATACACACTGATGAGGTTGACAGGGCCGTCGGACGTTTGAAGACGGTGCGAGAGGAGCTTTTCAGATCCGTTTTCGCCAGGCTCTATCATCCTTAGCAGTTTGTTCTTGAGAGCAAAGCCTACACCGTGCTCTTTTATATCGTCGAGCCAATAGAATGTGTAGTCTTTTCCCTCAAAGACCCTGATTCGGCCAGACGTGTTTCTTAATTGGAGTGTGGCGATGTCGACATCAAGCCTTTTGAGCTCGTTGTTAGTGACTGCATTCTTTCGGGCGTCACTGATGTCTTGGTGGTCCTGTGAGATGCCGGTCGTCATGGTACAAATGTTCCAGCATCCCAACTTCATAGTCGATTTCCTGTTCCGGTCCGTTTTCCTTTTCATAGTCTGTTTTGTGCTCTGTCTTGTGTTGCTTGGTGCAGGAATTTCAGTCCACTCTTCAGGTTGCAAAACCCTAAGCCCCACGCACCCAGTGAGGCAGGTGAACTGTGGCGAGACAACACCTTGCTGTTTTGGGGCTGCCCAGCTTGAGGCGGGCGGTAGCTCTCCAGTGAGATCTGTAAATCTCTCCCACCGTCGGAAGCAACCCCTGGCGCCACACTCTACGCCAATCGAACAGGCGGCTTATAGCCAGTAAACTGCTGCTTTCCGTGTTTATCTACACCGTTAGGTGAAGCTGGAGTGTCCTCTCCAGGGCACAAGCCTGGGCAAGTTGATACGGTGGGCCAGTTGTAGCCCATGCAGCAAGTCTCTCCTCTCCACGTCACTGGCGGATCCAAAGATACAGTTTGGCACCAGCGCCGTCGCAGGAGCTGCCAGAAGGACGTTGAACACAACGTCGGACTGCCTTCGGGACTCCGACTACGGGACTTGCTGTCAGGGTTTTCTCCCTTAGCCTTTCACATGTGTGGGTATAGCCGTAAGGCAGCGTAGGTTTGGAATAACATTTTACTTTCTCCTAGACAGGCGACCAGTCAAGGTTAACGAGCCCCATCTGCCCGAAGCATCTGGTTTTAAGGCGCCATATATCCGCCTTTGCCCCTTCTCCTGTCAGTAAAGAACAATTTCGCCACGTGAAGGCCAGGAACTGGACTCGGCTGTCAGAGGCTTTACGAGACGCACACCGTTGGGGCACTTAAAAGGTACTGAGAGCTTATCCTCACACCCACCCCGGCTTAACAGTCTTGGAATCACCTTGTAATATTACCGTCTGTAAATAGCTGTCACGTTGACAAGCCATTGCCATTCTGCAACTCACGTTCAAAACGAGACCATTACAACAAGTGCCGCCATCTGCTGGACACCAGTAATTCCCACCAGATGGCGAAATTATTTCTCGCGACATTTCATTTTCGGAGTGCTCCTAAATTTTCTCACGGCAACATCCTCGCAAGCCAGGGGTGGTAATTGACTACATTACTCCTGGCACATATCCTACGCAATGTGCGAAAGTTCGCTGATTTTGTTGTACAGCAGTACTTTGTCCTATAAATGCATATATCTCCGCTCGTCTTGCATAACCATGCAATTTGCATAACGCATAAACGCCTGCGCCCCACCAAAAGACAAAGAGAGCATTTAAAGGAAATTCCAATATAATTAGCCTTTCGACCATTTTCTCGAGTGGTTGAGTGGTACTGTGTACCCAAATAATTACTTCTACTTCCCGAATAGTACATGCAACATGTGTCATTACGGTACGCCAAAAGGATAACGTTCGGCCGAATCTTGGTAGGGGACGATATTCATTAATTATTTACTTAGCTTCAGCGTTTCGCAAGACGGTCTGCCAGAAGGTATTGAGATTGTTGTAATCAGCAGCGCTCTTGGCGTGCGAGGATGCTAGGCATGCTCGCTTTGCCTTCCAGAGAGATTCTATCCCTCCCCCCCCCCTCCTTCCCTTCCTCCCTCCCTCCCTCCCTCCCTCCCTTCCTTCCTCCCTCCTTCCCTTCCTCCCTCACTCCCTCCCTCACTCCCTCCTTCCCTCCCTCCCTCCCTCCCTCCCTCCCTCCCTCTCTCCCTCCCTCCCTCCCTCCCTCCGCCGGATTGGGCCCAAGCAAAACAAGCAGGGTCGCCCAAGAAAACGCCCGGTCATCATTCGATTCAGGAGCGAGGCGATCCGCGATGAAGTGTTCCTCGCTCGCCAACAAATGACGCAGCACAACAGGCAACACTGTGACGAACCAGTGGCACTATACGTAGGTGAAGACCTAACGACGAAGCGAGCTGCACTGGTCTTTCAAACACGAACTCTGAAACGTCAGACAACGATAAATGACTGCTGTACATATGCAGCACGAGTCCTCGTGAAAACCAATGCCGATCTGATTAAAGAGATATACACCTTGAAAGACTTGAACTTCGCATAACCGGTTAGTGCGACCGATAGGGCCGGACTGGTGTCGCCGCCCCCTGACACTCGTCATCTTCAACAACAGACTGTGATATCAAATGTCAGTCGCCCTACACTATGTTGAATATTAATGCAAATTATATTCAGTATTTTAATCTTCTTGTATTGTAATTTTGTTGTACTATTCACAAAGTGAAAACTTCAGTTATGGTTTTTTTCAAGTGCGATGCCTTTTTAGCCATCAGGTATATTATTTTTCATATTTCCTAATTGTTGTTTACATAATGAATAGCCGCCTAGTAGAAGTATATTATTTTTGAAAAAGTTATGCATGAACTTTTTCGACATATGTGATGTTCGTTTATTCGATGTATTTCTTATTTTCATTTATTCTTTTCTTGTTGACAATGATTCTCACACAGACAAACGTATAATAATTATGTTGGACATAAGAAGTATCATAATTGCATACAATTTCTACTGAAATGTAAGTAGTTTAAAACGTATACATACTGTTCTTTAACATGTTGGTGTGTACACAGAATGGATTTTAAACATCCTTCTTTTTTCGAAAACTGCTTGGCTCTATGGTACTGGTGTATAACGAGACTGCCGACATATGTGTTTTACTTACTTAACGTCAGCAAAGAAACTGTCAGGAGCCAAAAGTTAAAAATACATAAAATAATCATATTCATTTTTGATAACGCGTATGCTGTATTATATTCTCCCAAATTTTTTTGAGACAATAAGTATGTTGTATCAAACGTGTCTACAAAAGTTCATAATAGTCTCGTTTCCAAATCATATATGTATTTTGCTCTGGGTAATGCGTATTCAGTTTTTGTTCATTACGAGTAGTAGTAGTACATGTTTACATGGTGAGTATGTTGTGTTCTATTTATATCCATTATGAGAGATAACAACAATTTTCTAGAGCAGTTTGGTGGTCTAGAGAAAATCTCTCTGTATCACATTTTAAAAACAGATGAAATTAATGAAGATGGGGACATCGAAACACTCCAGCAAACACCTTATTTTGACGATGACTAATTTATCGTGCTCATTCTAAACAGTCAGAATGTAAACACAAAAATTGACGAAATTTAGATAAAAGAAGAGATATTTAAAAACAGTGGTTGTGAGATGAGTGCTCTGTGTTTACAAGAAACGTGCCTCGATGATCAAGTTGATGCCTCATTATTGCAAATAGATGGCTATAAATTAATATGCCAAGGTAAACTACGTAGTGCACACGCTGGCGTTGCTATCTCTCTTAGTAACAAATACAACTACAAATCGTTAGATATCTATACTAATTCTGATATATGGGAAGGTCAATTTAGTTATGCTATGAAGAAAAAGATAATTCTTGGAAATATATACAGAACACATAGAGATGTAATTGAGAACTACCAACCATTTACAGATGAATTTAAACTGATGGCAAATTCTATAAATAGTACATGGGCGTCCGGAGGGGGGCAAGGGGGGCACTTCCCCCTGGATCTGAACTTGACATTTCTTGGACATATATTCGTCAGTCAAAGTATATGTTAGCTTTACATTTTATGTAATATATATGTATATATATATATATGTATATATATATATATACACACATATATATATATATATAAAGAGCACAATTCCGTTATTTTTAGCACATATCCGCTGGACTAAATGATGCGTGCAAAGTGAACAATTTACGTTAAATATCGCGTAATTTTGAAATGCCATGTGAAATAATGTGGATAGGTAAACAGGAGGTGGATCTGCAGAAAGAGCATTAAACAATTGAACAACTTGTTATACTTGGATGGTACAGTTCGTGAGGATGGAGGAAGTAGTAAAGGAATACAGAGGAGGGTGCAAACAGGAACGGCAGAATGGAAGAGTGTGGAAGGGCAGAATGAGATGGGCGGGACACATGCAAAGAGTGAACGAAGTCCAAAAGAGGGTGGCAAACGACGAAGAGGAAGACCAAAGCTGAGATGGAACGACAACATGAAAAGGGACCTTAGGAGAGCAGGTGTGATCAGCTAAGCATGGAAGGTCATTGCGGACAACAGACTGAGATGGAGAGAAATAACAAGAAATGCGGAAGAAGCTATTGAGTGACGTGGACCCCACCCCGCAAGGGAGCAAAGGGAACAAAAAGATGTGTGTGTGTGCGTGCGTGCGTGCGTGCGTGCGTGCGTGCGTGCGTGCGTGCGTGCGTGCGTGTAGACAAAACGGTGACTGATGTAATTAATTAATTAATTAGCCAAATTAACTAGTGAATTAATAGAACAAGGTGACACCGTTTCCCGAATATATATGAAATGAAAGCTGGGGTGCTCAACAATCCATATCAGTATATATGTGTAGACCTAAATAATTAAATTAATTTAAATTGATTCACTTATAGACCAAGCCAAACTATTTTGCTTTGATAAATAGTGTAAAATATCAAAATAAAGCAGAAAATATAATCAATTATATAACAATAATGAACTAATTTATAATATGCTCGGATGCAGAGGAAAATAATAATGTTCAATGGTAGGCAAACATAAGTAATTTGCATAAAAATGTGATTACATGTTATAGATGGTAATATTATGTTCTTAATCTTTATATCTTAATCACTTACTGGAAATGCTCGACTACAGGCGTTGTGTAATTTTAAAATTTTCTTATTTCTTCTCCCCTTCAGACTTGCGTGGCACTGGTTGCTTGACCCCAGGGTGTGGTGTACCCTTATTGCCAAGAAGAGACGGATAATAATATTTACGCACGTAGTGCAGGCGCTCGCTACACATTTCTTCATGATATTACAAAGTCTCATGAAAAGCTTGTCCATGTGCATTATGTCTGTGAAGATCTCCCGGTACTTTGTTTCCAAAGTTCCCACAATATCTGCCAGCTGGTTGGTTGGCAGTACCAATCCCGACATTTTGTCTGTCATGCCATCATACCTTTTCAGGTCAAGGAACAACGTCGCCTGATCTTCCATTTCACCAGGGTCTGTGTCCTTCGGGTGCTCGCGACACTGTGGAACTTCGTTGCAACTTTACGGGCAATATATCCAGCAATGTAGCAGATAACATGGTGGTTTCTTGTTGATGGATCATCCATATGTTTCCCGACCACACCTGTCAGGCTGACCATGGCCTGAGGCACCAAGCCTTGTGTCTTTGGAGAAACCCTCCAATATATGACGTCTTTAAAGCTTTGCGGGATAAGAGGAATGAAACCAGATCATCTTTACAGTTGGCACCGTCATTCTTGTGTACCAGGCTGTCCACGAGCACCTAGCGGAAAGCAGCTCGGAATTGTCGGGCATCAGGATTCGTGCAGTACTGACCTTTCCCCCTATGGCTGCAAACAAGTTCTCGAGTGCGTCTTGGTTAAGTCTCCCTGTCGATAGGAACTTGACATTGGCATTCTCGAGTGCATCCCACAGAAGAAGAACTTCGTTGATGCTGAGCTTCCACCCTTCAATGCAAAGCAGTTATCTCCCAGCGAACTTAGTTGTGTCAAGCCACTGGAGGCTTTGTTTCAGGAACTCCTTGTGATTTCTCCTCGCAGTGAACGCGAGTAGTATGCTCGCACATTTGGAGGGGTAGTTTGAGGAGTTTTAGCGATAATCGGGAGGTTTCGAAAGCCTCCCCCCTGAGTAAAGTGAGCCTCCTCCTGAGCAAAGTGAGCAGTCACGTGATCTGCGCCTCCTAGCGGAAAGAAGTGTACCTAAGCGTCCGTAGTGCCATCTAGTGCTAAGCAGCCGTTAGCGACTCGGTCTTTAAAACATGTGATGTATGTATGAAGAATTAGTACTAAGGGGATAACTAGTAACAACCACAGTTTGAAAGTTGATTAGGTTGTTAATGATAACGAGGCGTGTAGAGAGGTATTAGTTGTGCATGAATGTACGTGTATGAGAGGAGAGAGAGGATGTACGTGTGTGAAAGAACTAACGAAACACAAGAGTATATACGAGTATACATGTATTTTATTAACGAATGATACATAAAAATTAACGATCGATCTCGGCCTCCCAGTCGTCGATATCTGCATCCCAGTCTTCGATTTCCATCAGGGCAGGAACAGGGTCTGCATCAAAGGGAGACACGGATTCTAGGAGTTCACGTAGCACGTGGCAGAATACGTAGGAGTGGTTATCGCGGTGCTCTTCCTCTCTGAAAACATATATGAAATGTTTGATATATATATATATATATATATATATATATATCAGCCGGGTGGGATAAGCCAGTGATGTAACCAAACACCGCATAGGGAATCGACATACGATAAAAGGGCAAGCTAGATCAACGGACTATGATACAATACGTAATGGAGACGTCTGCTGACGTAATCGGTAATCAAACACCGCATACCTAGTCGAAACGACAACAGGGTAAGAGAAAACATAAATAAGGTAGTAAAATATTGTTGTAATCATTGAACACTCACGTGCACTCCTCATCATCATCATCACTGCTGGAATCACTGACATTGCCTGTCAGACTCGAGGTAGCAGCAGGACTAACGGCGATACAACCATGCCTGAAAGATAATATAGATAACCGTGACACATAAAGAACGTGAGCATAAGGAATAATAGAGGTGAGACGTCACAGGTAGTTTACGTGAAGAACACTGTGATGATTATAGTATGATATGTATAGGATATATATCGAATGAAACAAAGAATAAAAGTACTTACAGTTCCAATTCACGCCATAACAACCCAAGAGTAGCATCGGTGATGCCACCATCAGCATAGGTGACACCACGAGCTCTGAAAGATAATATAGATAACCGTGACACATAACGATCGTAAGCATAAGGAATAATAGAGGTGAGACGTCACAGATAGTTTACGTGAAGAACACTGTGATGATTATAGTATGTTGTATATATATATATATATATATATATATATATATATATCGAATGAAACAAAGAATGATAATAATAATAATAATAAAAGTACTTACATTACGAGATTACGCCAGTCAGCGCACAGTTGGATCCACGGTATCGACGAGAACGACATAGTTACGAATGAGATGATGTGACGAATGTAACAAACGAGCTAGTATATATAGGATAGAGCATGCAGATAGGAAGGCAACTTGTAAGACACACTGTAGCAATGGAAAAATACCAGTGTATGCAAAGCTGAAGACCCAGGGACGTATGACATCATCTAGGGTTGTCACAGTGTGGAAAAATACCGGTGTATGAAAAGCTGAAGACCCAGGGACGTATGACATCATCTAGGGATACCACGTGTCCGATGCCTGGGTATGTAGCCAGCGATGTGACGTTATGGAAAATTTCACTGTAGTAAACCGATATCAGTCATAGGACTCTGCGATAAGCCACGAGCGCATGATGTGCGAAGTGCGACTAGGACAATGCGTCATATCAGAACGCTAACAATACAGACGGGAGAAAAGAACTCTGTGAGTGGTCAGCGATGAAACATATGGCGGTCAAGAGCTTGGATATACAATTCAGGGGTGCTGGACACTTCCTATCTAATTTCCATCCATGTAATATACACATATGGGGCGAAGACTTTTCTTGTGCAGAAGCAGCCTATCAGTTTAAAAAAGCCAGACATTTTCACGATGAGAACACAGCGAGAAAGATTCAGACTGCCCGCAGTGGAATACAGGCGAAATACTGGAGTAAAAACATTCGGTGGACACCGGATCGAACTGCTACATGGTTATCACAACGTCGAGCCGTGATGCGCGCTATAGTAGCCGTGAAGTTTCGCGCCTCTAAACTACGGCAACGCTTGCTGGATACAGGTGACGCACGACTTATTGAGAATGTACCCAGTGCGGAAGGGTATTGGGGTAAGAGTTCAAAGCGTAACAAAGCAGGTAAGAATATACTCGGTGTGATTCTTATGCAGGTGAGAGACTTCGTTAGGCAGTGCTAAGGCGGCCATTACACAAAAAACAGACAGTCATCCACACGGGGACAGAGTACGAGAGAGAGAGAGATAAAGTCACGCGCCTGATAAGACGCGAACACCCAGGGGCGCGTGATGTCATTGTTTACGGTACACGTGATCGATGACTGGAGGGGATGATTATGTATATAAGCCCAGTGTAAATCCAACAGGACAAACATTCTCTCTCCGTCTCGCTGCTGCTGCTCTCGACTACTTCACTGCTCTGCCGCTCTTGACTTCGCTACTCACCAAGATGGCGACACCCAATATACAATCTGAGGAAATGCTGCTCTCAGAACTCGAACAAGTAAGTGACGGAACGTACGCATTTGTTCGTCCACTGACACTAGTAACATGTGCTATGACAGATAAATATGTATGCTACCCGGCGTGTCGTATATGTAATCGGAAAGTCCTTCGTCTTGAAATGACGAAGGGGAACCGCCATTGCGTCAGTACATGTGCTGTACACGGCCGTCAGTCGGGTAATCCCGTTTACAAGTATGCTACGGGTATGCTTTTTGCCGATCACAAGGGGAATGAAGCGTGGGCCACAGGATTTGATCGTATAGTTCAGGGGGCCGTGGGGGGAATGACAGCAAGCGACTATATGACACTTAAACCCGGCCAAGAACGCTACGAGGCACTGAATGTCCTACGTGGCAAACGGGCTAGGGTGACAATTAGAAAGGAGACAAAGGAGGGCTATCGTAACTACACCTTGATTGCACTGGAAATAATCCAGTAGGACAAGGCAGTACCTGACAGCGACTTACTGGAAATATTCCAGTCGGAGGTGACGGCCCCTGACAATGACGTACTGGAAATAATATTCCAGTCGGAAGAGGCAGCACCTGACAGTGACGAATGAATGTTGTGGCGCCACCTGCCAGCGATGTATTTGACACTTGCTTCTGTCGTGTGTTGTAGACTCCTCCTCCTTGGACAACCCCTAGCGTACGAGGGGTGAAACGTCGCCTGTTGGAGGACAGCGACGATAATGAGGATAAGGCAAGTGTCATCTATGTGGGGTCGTGTGCGTGGTCTAGTGATGATGATGATGATGAGGAGATTGCTAATGATGGTGATATTGATACTGATTGGGCCACTGATATCGACCATGACGAGGATAGGAGACGTAGTGAATTACAGGAAGCTGTAGAGAAGGTGAATGGCATTCAGAAGCGTGCAGACGAAATGATAGATGACGGTCTATTTATGGCCACTATAACCGCTGCTTGCACTCGCCAGGCGGCCGAATCACTGAGTCGTCCCTATGCGAACGTTCACGAAGACATGTACAAAGTAGATCCCATACGTATATATAATAGCTTTGATACGGTAGTAACCGAGCTGGTATGCGTAGCACGCGCACCTTGGTTTGCTCGTATTGTCATAGGACGGGTGAAAGCGAGTCTCCATGCCCGCGGTATAACCGTGTCGGATGCGAAGGAAGACGAACCACTCACACCGAAGGAGTCACTGACCTGGGACGAACAAGACGACGGAGGCGACGACAGGCAGATGTGGTACACCGACCTGTGTGCAGTAGCACTCGATGCTATCGTTCGTTTTATAAGCAACGGACTGTGGCGCCTGTTCGAAGGTGAGTCAAACGTCATCTACCTGGTGCGTAGTGACCTGATCCACGACAATTTGAGATATGCAGTGCAGCATTACAGGTTTATGGCGAGCACACCGGAGTGGTCACGTGACATCGTATCACGTGTACAAGCCATCCTGCGTACACGTGGTATTCCAATGATAGATGTAAAAACACCCTGCTAATGTTGTTGTTGTTGTTGTGTTGCTAACAGGTCACCGATGCTCCCTCTAGCGGGCTGGAGATGATTCGACTCTCGTATCAGCAGAACCCGATAGAGTGGGCTCCCCAAAAACGGTGCCGCTACCACACCCCCATGCCATTGCGACAGGCCCTCCTTACCCAGCTACATGAGCGACACAACTCATCACTGGAGTTGACATGTGAAGACATGTCACCTTCACCTTCAACTCCAGCCGAAGCACCACTGGAGTTGACATGTGACGATGACGACTATGACGTCACCATGACAGCCTCAGAATACGAGATACTACAAAGGAACGCATCAACGCTCGACCTGGCGCCCAACGGCCATATCATTTGGTCGAACACTGACACGTCGATCCCGTGGGCGTTCTCGGCCCCATTTAACAGTGTGAAACACATCGAACTTAATATAGAGTCCCTAGCGGGGACACTCTTTGCCACGCAAAGATGCGGCTTAGACGTGGCCGTGCGCACAATATGCGAGGAGATCGCACGAAATGTTGTGCGCGACGAACACGTCTCATACATAATCGATAGCCTTCAGAAGCGCCTGCAGTGACGACAAGAGGAAATGCGCCCCTACGCTATAGCTGGGGTTATAGGCGCCGCTTGTCTGTTACTGCAGGTGCTTAGCCTTAGCTTTCATATATATATATATATATATATATATATACTCGCTTTATTACTCGCTTTGATTGTAATTAATAAAGATGATATGTAATCCTGGATTCTGGTGTCTGTTGTTCTTGTTACCTTCATAGCTCGTGGTGATCGGTGAATACATACATACACGCCCACTCATACAAGACACACCTCTTATGACGTCACACACAGTGTAGGATATATAGACACGTGCAAGGATCTCCCATCCTTCAGTTGTAGGTACGATGAAACAGCACACGTGTCGACACTGCGGTCTCGTGCTCGATACACATGCCGACATACAACGTCATATAGATCAAACACATTCATCATCAACAACAACAACACACGACGATCATGCCTACAGTAAATCGCCGTCAGTGGCGCCATCTAGTGCTACACTGCATCGTTGTGAGAGATGTGCACGTGAGTAACGAGACGTGACAACCTGTTACGTCATATGAAGTCGGTATGTATGGAAACGAACGACTCACCCCTACGCAAACGAGCGAGATGCACAGAGCGACCACGTGTGAGTATCGTGAAGTCGGTATGTATGGAAGCGAACGACCCACCTCTATGCAAACGAACGAGACGCACAGAGCGACCCCGTGTGAGTGTTGCTGACGACAACGACGACGACGACGACCCGATACAACCACCACCCCGACTTCCCTTCGCCGATACTCTATCGAGGGAACTACAAGACGTCGTCCGAGATCACTGGTCGACCATTCGAACCCACACGGCTAGAGGACCTGTACAATCCAGGTACAATTACAGAGTGTCGACACCGGACACGAGTGCCCTAGAACCGTCACTGAAACGCATGTTCCGCGAACAGACGCACGCGTTTAAGATTAATCTTAGTTACGGGTTTGTGTTAAGAAACAAGACCACGAACAGGTACAGGTATTATCATTCGTCCTGTAATTGTTGCGGTCGTTACCTTGACGAACCGTGTCTGATCACAAACACTGCAGACTTTGATGCGTTTCTGGAACGTATCCGAGAAACAGACGTGCTGCAGTGGGTCATCAATCAGCGTCCGGACAGCCAATGGGTATGCGAGGTGGTCACGAATGTTACCTTCTTCGTCAATCACATCGTACATCATCCGATAGGATGTGTGGACATCAAACTGCCGAGGTACATCAAACGAATCAAAGCCGTCATCGGATTGGAAAAAGACTCCGTCAACAAGACAAAGTACACCGACAATCTGTGTCTCTTCCGATGTCTGGCTCTGCATCGTGGATGCGACCGATACCACATGGAACCCACTGTGCGGGTGCTCTACGCGAAGTACGACCGTGACGGGGTGGCAATGAACGACTTTGACGGGGTGACGATGGACGATCTCTATCGCGTCGAGACCACCTTTGAGACCAATGTGTGCGTCTACACGCTCGTCGAACCGGAAGAGGGAGGAAAGCCGACTGCTGAACTCGTACGCCGTTCCTTGTGTCACTATCCTGAAACGATGTACATCAATCTTCACGAGACACACTTTTCCTACATACAAGACGTGAACATGTACTGTCATTCGTATCGATGTAGGAAGTGTGGCGATGCACTATGGAGCGGCGTATTCGAACTAGAACGACACGAGCGCGGGTGTACGGGAGGTGTGCGAAAGATCTATTCCGGTGGTGTCTACCATCCGTCGCCGACAGTCTTCCAACGATTGGACGACGAAAACATTCACGTTGCCGAATGGTTGCGTTACTATCCGTATCGTGCCACCTTCGACTTCGAGTCCTGGTTCGATACATCGCACCTTCCGTCGGACAGTGCCAAGGTCCATTGGGTGGCTCGTCACGTACCGTTGAGTGTGTCCCTGGCGAGTAACGTACCCGGATTCGAACAGGTGCAATGTCTCATCACGGATGGTGACAGCAACAAGTTGGTATCCGACATGATGACCATCCTTCAGAACATGAGCGAAGCAGCCTACGAAGTCATCGTAGACAGGTACGAGGGTATCCTACACGAGCTCACAGAGGCTATCAGAACGTGGAACGAACAGGAAGCGTCCGCCGTGGAGGAGGCGGGGGACAACGAGTCACAGCGACAACCGACCAATCCCTACAAAACTCTCATGGGTCAATTGTACGGTTGGCTTCATCAGTTGCCCGTCATCGGTTTCAACTCGGGCAGGTACGATCTGAACGTCGTCAAACAGTTCCTGGTACCCTACTTCCTGTCCGAAAAGAAAGCAACAGAGGACGGAGAGGAGGAGGAGGAGGAGGAGGAGGAGGAGAAGGAGGAGACGTTTCACGTGATCAAACGTGGTAACACGTTTATGTGTCTATCGACTGACAACCTCAAATTCCTCGATATGACTCATTACATTGCCCCGGGATTCTCGTACGACAAGTACCTGAAAGCGTACGGTTGTACAGTCACGAAAGGTCACTTCCCGTACGAATACATGGACAGCTTGGAGAGACTCGACGACACCGTTCTACCTCCCAAAGAGGCCTTCTTCAGTTGTCTGAAGAACGAAGGTATATCCGACGACGACTACACACGATGTCGGAAGGTGTGGCGAGACAACGACATGGAGACTTTGCGAGACTTTCTCGTCTGGTATAACAACAGAGACGTCGTACCGTTCTTGGAGGCCATCGCCAAACAGTTCGACTTCTATCAACACCGTGGTCTCGACATGTTCAAACAAGGGATCAGTATACCTGGTTTGACCTTGTCCTACCTGTTCACCTACGTACCGGAGAGGACGTTCTTTACACTCTTCAACGAGACGAACAAGGACGTCCACCAGCTCATCAGAGAGAACATCGTCGGAGGGCCGTCACTCATCTTCACCAGACATCACGAGAAGGGGGTCACGAAGATACGTCGTAACGACTACGGTGATGCGGCTCGAACGTGTCAATCCATTGTGGGCTACGATGCGAATGCATTGTATCTGTGGTCGATATCACAAGAGATGCCGACTGGATGGTACACGCGGCGACGGGAAGAGAAGGAGTTCCGACCCGAAATGGCACAGCCCACAGGTCAGATGGCTGTCGAATGGCTTACGTGGGAGTCCGAAAACACGGGACTCGCCATACGTCATCAGTCCAACGGTCGAGAGAAGCGCATCGGTAAACTGTCGGTGGACGGTTGGTGCAGTGAAACGAAGACGGCCTATCAGTTTCACGGATGCTACTACCACGGGTGTCCGTGCACCGGACGCGAGTTCAACGAGGTCAATGGGAAACCCATGACGCAACTGCTCGCCGAAACACGAAAGAACACAGCCTATCTTCGACACTTTGTGAGGGTCGTCGAATTGTGGGAATGCGAGTGGAAGGTCACGAGACGCGATCCGTGCGTACAAAAGTTTCTGGACGTTCGCCAACGTCGTCGACACGTGCGATGGAAAATGACGTCACAACAGATCCTGACAGGTGTGTGCAACGGTAGCGTGTTCGGTATGATTCAGTGCGACATACGTGTACCGGAGAACCTGCGCGCACACTTTGCCGAGATGCAGCCCATCTTCAAGAACATTCACCTGACCCGTGATGATCTCGGACCGTTCATGCGTCGCTACGCCGAAGAACACAACATCATGGCAACTCCGCGACGCATGCTCGTCGGGAGTTATCGAGGGGATAAGATCTTGCTCGCCACACCTCTCTTGCGATGGTACCTCGCACACGGTCTCGAGGTGACGCATGTCTACCAGGTCATCGAGTACACACCGGTCGCCTGCTTCCGACGATTCGGCGAGGCGGTGTCCACCGCACGTCGCGAAGGAGACGCCCATCCCGACAAGGCCATGATCGCAGATACCAACAAACTTATGGGCAATTCGTCCTATGGGAAATTTATCACCAACGTCGATAAGCACCGCGAGGTCACCTACTGCACGGAGAAGAGTGCATCGACCGCGATCAACAATCGTCGCTTCCGTCAACTCGACGTCGTCACTGCCGATGCATACGAGATCGAAATGCACAAACGCACCGTCAAATACGCACTGCCCACACACGTGGGATTCTTCGTGTTGCAGTGGGCCAAACTGCGTATGTTGGAGTTCTACTACGACTTCATGGTCAGATACGTGGATCGTCCGTTGTTCGAGTACTGCGAAACCGATACGGACAGTGCCTATTTGGCTCTGGCCGGTGAGTCCGTCGACGACCTCGTGACCCCGGCACTGCGCGACCACTACTATCGTCATCGCTCCGAATGGCTACCGTCCGAATGTTGCGACGAACATCAGAACGACTACGTGCGCTGTCGGCTGGCCGGACGTCCGTGGAACGGCACCGAAACGTGTTGCAAGGAGCGCAAGGCGTACGACAAGAGAACACCGGGGCTCTTCAAGGTCGAATGGTCCGGTGACTGTTTCCTGGGTCTGTGTAGCAAGACCTACTATTGTTCGGGTACGATCGATAAATACAGCACCAAAGGTCTGAACAAACGACTCAACACCATCGACAAGCAGTCGTTCCTGGACGTGTTGACCAATCGTTGCAGTGGAAGTGGGAAGAACCGTGGGTTCCGGGTCAATCACTCGTCCGTACTGACGTACATCCAGGAACGTGCGGCGTTGACCTACTTCTATGCCAAGCGCGTGGTCAACGAAGACGGAATCACCACGGGGCCTGTGGACGTGTAATGCCGAACCACTGCTGACACGATGAGGAAATGCGCCCCTACGTCAGTTGGGGTTATAGGCGCCTCTAGCTGTCATGCGGTTAGTAGGCGGAGACACACGAAAAAAAAAATATAACACTATTTAGTCAGATGCCACACAATCGATAGTCATAACGTAGCATGTCACGGACGGGAACGCTTGTAGTTGTAACACTAGTGGGAATACTCGGTCTGTATCTGTACGTCTTGTACGTCTTGTTCCGCGATCCCTTCCTTCGTTGGTGTGGTGGAGGTGTCGTCGTCGCAACTAACAGTACAGTGGTCAACGCGACATTGTTGAACACCACCACCGGTGACTACTAGATGGACACGCGATGGAAACATCCCTTCACCTGTATCGTTGCGGGGCCGACGGGATGTGGTAAGACTACGTTCGTGATGCGTCTGCTACGTCACGCCACTACGATGATCGATCCACCTCCAGAGAAGATCACGTGGTGTTACGGTGTATGGCAGAGTGCCTATGTTGACAACGACCTGGTGCGATTCGAGGAAGGCTTGCCGAGCGGTGCGTTCGACGCATCGACGCGTAACCTCGTGGTCATCGATGATCTGATGGCAGAAACAGACGAACGGGTCACGACCTTGTTCACAAAAAAGAGTCATCACCAGAACACGTCCGTACTGTCTCGTGCAGAACCTGTTTCCGAAGAACAAGGAGAGTCGTACGATCAGTCTGAACGCACACTACATGGTGATCTTCAAGAATCCTCGCGATGCGTCACAGATCGGACACTTGGCACGACAGATGTATCCCGGTCGCCTGAAGTTTGTACAGGAAGCGTTCCGAGACGCCACGTCACTTCCGTACGGTTATCTCCTCGTCGATCTGAAACAGGGCACGCTCGACGATATGCGTCTGCGTACGGGTGTCCTTCCGGACGACAGTGTCCAGTACGTGTACCAACCCAAGGTATAAGACGTCCGCGTAGCACCTCGTTCCTTCAGTCGCAGTATGCTCGTGAAGACAACAGGATGTCCGAACTCGTGAAGAAACACATCCTCTGTATACAGACGCTAAACAGATACAAAAGCACGAAATTGAGACGAGCCATCATCAGAAACGCCGACGCCGATCTGTTGTGTGCACTAGCCGAGTGTGCCTACAACATATTGAAGAAGAACTTGCCCTTGACCGACGCGCAGAGACGTGCTCTGAACGTGTACAAAACAAACCTACGTGTTTTGGCACAGAGAGACGCACCTGCAGCGAGGAGACGTCGCATCTTGCTACGGGGTAACAACCAGGGCGGAAGAGGACAGACCGGTGGTTTCCTGTCGGCACTGCTGGCACCTTTGGCAGGTGCGGTCTTGCTACCCTTGCTAAAACAGGTGCTACTCAAGTAGACAACGATGGAACACGTACGAAAGATGGCCTTGGTAGATCCACGACTGTTGGACAGTCTACGCGCACCAGCACCGACGGATACCCTAGGACGCAAAGTACAGGTACTCGACGAC
>CM034533.1:65188806-65372970 GCA_020002185.1 Paraescarpia echinospica | reverse complement strand
AGATACTACAAAGGAACGCATCAACGCTCGACCTGGCGCCCAACGGCCATATCATTTGGTCGAACACTGACACGTCGATCCCGTGGGCGTTCTCGGCCCCATTTAACAGTGTGAAACACATCGAACTTAATATAGAGTCCCTAGCGGGGACACTCTTTGCCACGCAAAGATGCGGCTTAGACGTGGCCGTGCGCACAATATGCGAGGAGATCGCACGAAATGTTGTGCGCGACGAACACGTCTCATACATAATCGATAGCCTTCAGAAGCGCCTGCAGTGACGACAAGAGGAAATGCGCCCCTACGCTATAGCTGGGGTTATAGGCGCCGCTTGTCTGTTACTGCAGGTGCTTAGCCTTAGCTTTCATACTCGCTTTATTACTCGCTTTGATTGTAATTAATAAAGATGATATGTAATCCTGGATTCTGGTGTCTGTTGTTCTTGTTACCTTCATAGCTCGTTGTGATCGGTGAATACATACATACACGCCCACTCATACAAGACACACCTCTTATGACGTCACACACAGTGTAGGATATATAGACACGTGCAAGGATCTCCCATCCTTCAGTTGTAGGTACGATGAAACAGCACACGTGTCGACACTGCGGTCTCGTGCTCGATACACATGCCGACATACAACGTCATATAGATCAAACACATTCATCATCAACAACAACAACACACGACGATCATGCCTACAGTAAATCGCCGTCAGTGGCGCCATCTAGTGCTACACTGCATCGTTGTGAGAGATGTGCACGTGAGTACACGAGACGTGACAACCTGTTACGTCATATGAAGTCGGTATGTATGGAAACGAACGACTCACCCCTACGCAAACGAGCGAGACGCACAGAGCGACCACGTGTGAGTGTCGTGAAGTCGGTATGTATGGAAGCGAACGACCCACCTCTATGCAAACGAACGAGACGCACAGAGCGACCCCGTGTGAGTGTTGCTGACGACAACGACGACGACGACCCGATACAACCACCACCCCGACTTCCCTTCGCCGATACTCTATCGAGGGAACTACAAGACGTCGTCCGAGATCACTGGTCGACCATCCGAACCCACACGGCTAGAGGACCTGTACAATCCAGGTACAATTACAGAGTGGCGACACCGGACACGAGTGACCTAGAACCGTCATTGAAACGCATGTTCCGCGAACAGACGCACGCGTTTAAAATTAATCTTAGTTACGGGTTTGTGTTAAGAAACAAGACCACGAACAGGTACAGGTATTATCATTCGTCCTGTAATTGTTGCGGTCGTTACCTTGACGAACCGTGTCTGATCACAAACACTGCAGACTTTGATGCGTTTCTGGAACGTATCCGAGAAACAGACGTGCTGCAGTGGGTCATCAATCAGCGTCCGGACAGCCAATGGGTATGTGAGGTGGTCACGAATGTTACCTTCTTCGTCAATCACATCGTACATCATCCGATAGGATGTGTGGACATCAAACTGCCGAGGTACATCAAACGAATCAAAGCCGTCATCGGATTGGAAAAAGACTCCGTCAACAAGACAAAGTACACCGACAATCTGTGTCTCTTCCGATGTCTGGCTCTGCATCGTGGATGCGACCGATACCACATGGAACCCACTGTGCGGGTGCTCTACGCGAAGTACGACCGTGACGGGGTGGCAATGAACGACTTTGACGGGGTGACGATGGACGATCTCTATCGCGTCGAGACCACATTTGAGACCAATGTGTGCGTCTACACGCTCGTCGAACCGGAAGAGGGGGGAAAGCCGACTGCTGAACTCGTACGCCGTTCCTTGTGTCACTATCCTGAAACGATGTACATCAATCTTCACGAGACACACTTTTCCTACATACAAGACGTGAACATGTACTGTCATTCGTATCGATGTAGGAAGTGTGGCGATGCACTATGGAGTCGCGTATCCGAACTAGAACGACACGAGCGTGGGTGTACGGGAGGTGTGCGAAAGATCTATTCCGGTGGTGTCTACCATCCGTCGCCGACAGTCTTCCAACGATTGGACGACGAAAACATTCACGTTGCCGAATGGTTGCGTTACTATCCGTATCGTGCCACCTTCGACTTCGAGTCCTGGTTCGATACATCGCACCTTCCGTCGGACAGTGCCAAGGTCCATTGGGTGGCTCGTCACGTACCGTTGAGTGTGTCCCTGGCGAGTAACGTACCCGGATTCGAACAGGTGCAATGTCTCATCACGGATGGTGACAGCAACAAGTTGGTATCCGACATGATGACCATCCTTCAGAACATGAGCGAAGCAGCCTACGAAGTCATCGTAGACAGGTACGAGGGTATCCTACACGAGCTCACAGAGGCTATCAGAACGTGGAACGAACAGGAAGCGTCCGCCGTGGAGGAGGCGGGGGACAACGAGTCACAGCGACAACCGACCAATCCCTACAAAACTCTCATGGGTCAATTGTACGGTTGGCTTCATCAGTTGCCCGTCATCGGTTTCAACTCGGGCAGGTACGATCTGAACGTCGTCAAACAGTTCCTGGTACCCTACTTCCTGTCCGAAAAGAAAGCAACAGAGGACGGAGAGGAGGAGGAGGAGGAGGAGGAGGAGAAGGAGGAGACGTTTCACGTGATCAAACGTGGTAACACGTTTATGTGTCTATCGACTGACAACCTCAAATTCCTCGATATGACTCATTACATTGCCCCGGGATTCTCGTACGACAAGTACCTGAAAGCGTACGGTTGTACAGTCACGAAAGGTCACTTCCCGTACGAATACATGGACAGCTTGGAGAGACTCGACGACACCGTTCTACCTCCCAAAGAGGCCTTCTTCAGTTGTCTGAAGAACGAAGGTATATCCGACGACGACTACACACGATGTCGGAAGGTGTGGCGAGACAACGACATGGAGACTTTGCGAGACTTTCTCGTCTGGTATAACAACAGAGACGTCGTACCGTTCTTGGAGGCCATCGCCAAACAGTTCGACTTCTATCAACACCGTGGTCTCGACATGTTCAAACAAGGGATCAGTATACCTGGTTTGACCTTGTCCTACCTGTTCACCTACGTACCGGAGAGGACGTTCTTTACACTCTTCAACGAGACGAACAAGGACGTCCACCAGCTCATCAGAGAGAACATCGTCGGAGGGCCGTCACTCATCTTCACCAGACATCACGAGAAGGGGGTCACGAAGATACGTCGTAACGACTACGGTGATGCGGCTCGAACGTGTCAGTCCATTGTGGGCTACGATGCGAATGCATTGTATCTGTGGTCGATATCACAAGAGATGCCGACTGGATGGTACACGCGGCGACGGGAAGAGAAGGAGTTCCGACCCGAAATGGCACAGCCCACAGGTCAGATGGCTGTCGAATGGCTTACGTGGGAGTCCGAAAACACGGGACTCGCCATACGTCATCAGTCCAACGGTCGAGAGAAGCGCATCGGTAAACTGTCGGTGGACGGTTGGTGCAGTGAAACGAAGACGGCCTATCAGTTTCACGGATGCTACTACCACGGGTGTCCGTGCACCGGACGCGAGTTCAACGAGGTCAATGGGAAACCCATGACGCAACTGCTCGCCGAAACACGAAAGAACACAGCCTATCTTCGACACTTTGTGAGGGTCGTCGAATTGTGGGAATGCGAGTGGAAGGTCACGAGACGCGATCCGTGCGTACAAAAGTTTCTGGACGTTCGCCAACGTCGTCGACACGTGCGATGGAAAATGACGTCACAACAGATCCTGACAGGTGTGTGCAACGGTAGCGTGTTCGGTATGATTCAGTGCGACATACGTGTACCGGAGAACCTGCGCGCACACTTTGCCGAGATGCAGCCCATCTTCAAGAACATTCACCTGACCCGTGATGATCTCGGACCGTTCATGCGTCGCTACGCCGAAGAACACAACATCATGGCAACTCCGCGACGCATGCTCGTCGGGAGTTATCGAGGGGATAAGATCTTGCTCGCCACACCTCTCTTGCGATGGTACCTCGCACACGGTCTCGAGGTGACGCATGTCTACCAGGTCATCGAGTACACACCGGTCGCCTGCTTCCGACGATTCGGCGAGGCGGTGTCCACCGCACGTCGCGAAGGAGACGCCCATCCCGACAAGGCCATGATCGCAGATACCAACAAACTTATGGGCAATTCGTCCTATGGGAAATTTATCACCAACGTCGATAAGCACCGCGAGGTCACCTACTGCACGGAGAAGAGTGCATCGACCGCGATCAACAATCGTCGCTTCCGTCAACTCGACGTCGTCACTGCCGATGCATACGAGATCGAAATGCACAAACGCACCGTCAAATACGCACTGCCCACACACGTGGGATTCTTCGTGTTGCAGTGGGCCAAACTGCGTATGTTGGAGTTCTACTACGACTTCATGGTCAGATACGTGGATCGTCCGTTGTTCGAGTACTGCGAAACCGATACGGACAGTGCCTATTTGGCTCTGGCCGGTGAGTCCGTCGACGACCTCGTGACCCCGGCACTGCGCGACCACTACTATCGTCATCGCTCCGAATGGCTACCGTCCGAATGTTGCGACGAACATCAGAACGACTACGTGCGCTGTCGGCTGGCCGGACGTCCGTGGAACGGCACCGAAACGTGTTGCAAGGAGCGCAAGGCGTACGACAAGAGAACACCGGGGCTCTTCAAGGTCGAATGGTCCGGTGACTGTTTCCTGGGTCTGTGTAGCAAGACCTACTATTGTTCGGGTACGATCGATAAATACAGCACCAAAGGTCTGAACAAACGACTCAACACCATCGACAAGCAGTCGTTCCTGGACGTGTTGACCAATCGTTGCAGTGGAAGTGGGAAGAACCGTGGGTTCCGGGTCAATCACTCGTCCGTACTGACGTACATCCAGGAACGTGCGGCGTTGACCTACTTCTATGCCAAGCGCGTGGTCAACGAAGACGGAATCACCACGGGGCCTGTGGACGTGTAATGCCGAACCACTGCTGACACGATGAGGAAATGCGCCCCTACGTCAGTTGGGGTTATAGGCGCCTCTAGCTGTCATGCGGTTAGTAGGCGGAGACACAAGAAACAAAAAAAAATATAACACTATTTAGTCAGATGCCACACAATCGATAGTCATAACGTAGCATGTCACGGACGGGAACGCTTGTAGTTGTAACACTAGTGGGAATACTCGGTCTGTATCTGTACGTCTTGTACGTCTTGTTCCGCGATCCCTTCCTTCGTTGGTGTGGTGGAGGTGTCGTCGTCGCAACTAACAGTACAGTGGTCAACGCGACATTGTTGAACACCACCACCGGTGACTACTAGATGGACACGCGATGGAAACATCCCTTCACCTGTATCGTTGCGGGGCCGACGGGATGTGGTAAGACTACGTTCGTGATGCGTCTGCTACGTCACGCCGCTACGATGATCGATCCACCTCCAGAGAAGATCACGTGGTGTTACGGTGTATGGCAGAGTGCCTATGTTGACAACGACCTGGTGCGATTCGAGGAAGGCTTGCCGAGCGGTGCGTTCGACGCATCGACGCGTAACCTCGTGGTCATCGATGATCTGATGGCAGAAACAGACGAACGGGTCACGACCTTGTTCACAAAAAAGAGTCATCACCAGAACACGTCCGTACTGTATCTCGTGCAGAACCTGTTTCCGAAGAACAAGGAGAGTCGTACGATCAGTCTGAACGCACACTACATGGTGATCTTCAAGAATCCTCGCGATGCGTCACAGATCGGACACTTGGCACGACAGATGTATCCGGGTCGCCTGAAGTTTGTACAGGAAGCGTTCCGAGACGCCACGTCACTTCCGTACGGTTATCTCCTCGTCGATCTGAAACAGGGCACGCTCGACGATATGCGTCTGCGCACGGGTGTCCTTCCGGACGACAGTGTCCAGTACGTGTACCAACCCAAGGTATAAGACGTCCGCGTAGCACCTCGTTCCTTCAGTCGCAGTATGCTCGTGAAGACAACAGGATGTCCGAACTCGTGAAGAAACACATCCTCTGTATACAGACGCTAAACAGATACAAAAGCACGAAATTGAGACGAGCCATCATCAGAAACGCCGACGCCGATCTGTTGTGTGCACTAGCCGAGTGTGCCTACAACATATTGAAGAAGAACTTGCCCTTGACCGACGCACAGAGACGTGCTCTGAACGTGTACAAAACAAACCTACGTGCTTTGGCACAGAGAGACGCACCTGCAGCGAGGAGACGTCGCATCTTGCTACGGGGTAACAACCAGGGCGGAAGAGGACAGACCGGTGGTTTCCTGTCGGCACTGCTGGCACCTTTGGCAGGTGCGGTCTTGCTACCCTTGCTAAAACAGGTGCTACTCAAGTAGACAACGATGGAACACGTACGAAAGATGGCCTTGGTAGATCCACGACTGTTGGACAGTCTACGCGCACCAGCACCGACGGATACCCTAGGACGCAAAGTACAGGTACTCGACGACGAGATGAAAGTCATACTCGACAGACAAGATCTCACCGACGGTGACAAAGTCGTCTTGTATAATCAAGTGTTGCAACGCTACAACGCGTTGTCCGATCGACGCACGCGCGAACCGGTACGCGTGACAACGGTCAACAAGGACACGTCCCCGGTGGTCACGGCAGCGGCGGTGGTGGCGGATCAGACCCCACCGGAGGTGGGGGTGGAAGCGGAAGTCATCGACAGTGTTCCCAAACGCCTCCAGACCAAAGCCAGACGACTGATGGAACGTCTGAAACGAGACGTCGCGTGGAATGCGCGCGGAGAGCTCATGAACAAAGGCGTAGCGGTACCCGGAAGTAACGTGGTGGACCTCGTGAACGATTTGTTGCGTCATCGCAAGACCATCGGTTCTCCAACGGGGTGGGAGGTGTTTGCGCATCAACTCGGTGACATGAATCTACCCATGGAGTTGGTGGGTAACGAGGCCAGGAGACTGGCTATTCGACAGGATCAAAGGAAGCGTACCATAGAAGCGGCGGCCACACGATCGCTCAGTAGAGCGCGTCGAACGCTGCAGTGGACACCCCTCTCGCGGAGACGATCTCGAATGAGCCCGTCCACTCTACCTACCCCACCGGCGTCGACTAGTAAGACATGGGAACGTCTCGAATAAAAGAGACGCATCATCTCGATTCACCGACATAATGTGTGATCTACGGGACAGTCTAACACGTCTGTTTACCGGTGTTGCTTACAGCGGCCTCCCCATCGTGTGTGGGATTACCATCGATTATATCATACGTACGTCATCATGGGGCGCCGTCGTAAACAACTGGAGGACGTCTACTTCAACCCCACCAAGGTGGGTAGCTACGGAGGAATCGCGTCTTTGCGACGAACCGCCATACCACGCGTGCCGAGAAAAATCGTCGAACAATGGCTATCGGAACAGAACGCCTATACACTACATAAACCGGTCAGAGTTCGTTTCACGCGTCGGCGCACGATCGTCGGAGGACGGAATCAACAGTGGCAGGCCGATCTCGTTGACGTGTCCAGTCTGAAAAAAGAAAACGACGGTACAACGTTCCTGCTCACGGTGATCGACGTCTTCTCGAAAGTCGCCCGATGCGTTCCACTGAAGAACAAGTCGGCGACGTCTGTATCGAAGGCACTGAACGGCCTCTTCACCGACATTCAACCACTGTCGTTGCAGACCGATAGAGGTCTGGAATTCTATAACCGTAGCGTTCGAGGTGTATTGGACAGATACGGTATCCATCACTTCTCCACCTTCAACGCAGAGATCAAGGCGAGCATCGTGGAACGCTTCAATCGCACACTAATGTCACGTATGTGGCGATACCTGACACACAAAGAATCGTGGCGGTACATCGATATCCTTCCGGATCTGGTGCGCACGTACAACGACACACCTCACCGCAGTATCGGGATGTCTCCGTCACAGGTGGATGCAACTAATCAGGAAGAGGTGTGGCAGCGTCTGTACGGTGGTCATCACGGTAAGGGGGTGGCCAAGTACCACGTGGGGGATCGCATACGTATCAGCAAGGCTAAGAGACGGTTCGATAAAGGTTACACGATAAATTGGACAGAGGAACTATTCACGATACGCGAAGTCCATCCGTCCGAACCACCCGTCTATCGTCTAACGGACGATCTCGGCGAGATACTGGACGGTACCTTCTACGAACCGGAGATGCAGAAGGTGACGGTTCCGGTTGATAAACTGTACCGTGTGGAATCGATAGTACAGCGCCGCAAGGTAGGCAGTCGACGGGAGGTGTTGGTGAAATGGGTCGGATATCCTTCGAAGTTCAACAGCTGGATCGATGCCAAGGGTCTCGTCGGACTATAAAGACTAATTGTGCGTCTGTTACGATGTCAGTCGTCCACGTATGGCAGACGAGACAACATCACGCATCACCGTTAGTAACGAAGAAGAAGAAGAAGAAGAAGAAGAAGAAGAAGACGTCGTCGACACTCTACCGCCACCCCCACTACAGAAAGAGAGGACTCCGTGGCACATATTCGGTACAGCGTGTCCCAAAGAGGAGATCGTCTTTCTGTGTCAGATCGTCGTCTTGTACACGGTCATCTTGGTCAGCATCTACAACCTGACGTTTGGTCACCACGATCCGACTCTGTGGACGGCCCTGTTGAGCAGTTCGTTGGGTTACCTGCTACCCAGTCCGACGTTGAAACAACAACAACATGGAACCGAGTGATTTCTATCTCACGTTGCCCAGCAATGCTTCCATGCACACGCACCCCACCAACACGCTGACCCACTACATCACGACACTACCGAAACGTATCCTACTACGGGGACAATGGGAATGCGGTCTGGTGGAGGTACAGTATCCACACAGTTGGTACAACATCGTAGACGATGACGCGGGGTTCGCTGTGACACTACCGATAGACGACGAGCACCCACGGTCCCTGCACACGAAGACTGTCCGAATCGGAACCGGATACTATAAAGATCCGTGGTCACTGATCCTCTCCATTAACGCCTCTCTACGTCGTGTGGTGGGAGAGGGACGAGTGAAACTGAGCTACAACATCATTACGCATAAGGTATCGGTGCACATGGCACCGAATATCGTCTTCCGTGCTGCTATACTGACTGCCGTTCTCGGCTTTCGTACCACTACGCTGGACTATCTCCCGAAGGATCCCAATGCACCCGAGTTCAAGGTATTGATCACGGAAGCCGACACCGTGATCACCATGGAACGAGGACTCGACTCACTCTACATCTACACGGATGTCGTGGAACCACGAGTTGTCGGTGACAGTCTCGTACCGCTGCTGCGCATCATCCCGGTGAACGGTCGTCATGGCGACATCGTATCGAAGACCTAAGATTCACTACGTACCCGTGCTCTACAAAGAATTCGGCACGATCGAGATAGATATAAGAGACGACACCGGAAATCGCGTGCCATTCGAGGTTGGTAAGGTGACGGTGACACTTCATTTCCAACGGCAACGGACGGCACTGTTCTAGAGAGATGAATTACACCGACTACTACGAACGTCAAGCGGGAGGTGCGATTCCTTATTTCGTGGGTGCCCGACACCAACGGGGACACGGTCTGGGAAGTCTATTCGGAAGTCTACTGCGTAGCGTCATGCCACTCGTCAAGAGAGGAGCCGTGGCGTTGGGAAAGAGAGCTCTGTCGACCGGCGCACACATAGCCGACGACGTCCTGTCGGGACAGAACATCAGAACGGCCGCCAAACGTCGCGTCACCACTGCCGGTAGAGATATGATGAGTGATCTCTTGACCCCTGGCGTGCGACCCCGTAAGCGTATAAGACGCACACACCCTGCGAAACGAGTCAGTACACCAGCGAGACGTCGGAGGAAACAGCAGAAACCGAAGGTACGTCGTGAACCCGATATATTCGACGATGGCGTTCGTTCATAAACTATCGTGTGAGGGACTCAAGAGCGAACTCGATCTCTTCACCGTACCTCTGACTCAGACCGCCATCATCGACAGTCACACGGTCCATCACCAGCCGGTGTCCTCTCTCGACTCAGGTGGACCGATCGAATTCGTCGTACCCGGTTCGGGAGACGATTACTTGGATCTCGCCGACACGAAACTACACGTTCGGGCGAAGGTGACGCGTGCCGACGGAAGTGACCTCGACCCCGCCGACCCCGTCGCTCCCGTGAATAACTGGCTCCATTCGCTGTTCGGTCAGGTCGATTTCTACCTGAACGGAACGCTCGTGACTCCCTCGACCAACACGTATCCATACCGGGCCTACATAGAGACGCTGCTCAGTTACGGTGACGATGCCAAGGAGACGCAACTGACGAGTCAGATGTGGTACAAGGACACGGCCGGTCGTATGGAAGCCGTCGTCATTGATGGTGCCGATCCGACAGCCAATGCGGGGTTCGTTGCCAGACGTCACATGATCGCCCAGAGTCGTGTGGTCGACATGATAGGTCGTGTCCACGTCGACCTCTTGCTTCAGGATAAACTCCTCATCAACGGTGTCGAACTCAAGATGCGTTTCGTACGCAGCAAGGATGCGTTCGCTCTCATTGCTGGTGGAGCCAATCCCGCCTACAAGATACAGATCGTCAACGCTACACTGTTCGTCAAGAAAGTCACCCTGAACCCGAGTGTGCAGATGGCACACATCAAAGCCCTCGAAAAGGCCACCGCCAAGTATCCGCTGCGACCTGTCGAATGCAAGGTCTACTCTATTCCCTCAGGTACCCATTCGTACACGCGCGAGAACCTCTTTCTTGGTACTATTCCGAAACGTCTCGTGATATGCTGCATCGATAACGACGCCTACAACGGATGCTACGCCAAAAATCCCTTTCATGCTAACAACAACAACATCACCTTCTTCGCCGTGTACGTCGACGGACGACAGATACCCGCCAAACCATTCCAGCCCGACTTCGCCAACAACCTCTTTGTCAGATGCTACCATAACCTGTTCACCTCGACGGGTAAGGCGTGGCAGGACGAAGGGAACGGCTTGACTCGCTACGACTTCCGACACGGCTACACCTTCTTCGGTGTGGACCTCACCCCCGATGCGTGCGACGACTGTTGCTTCCATCTGGTACAAAAGGGCAACTTGCGCGTCGAGATTCATTTCCGCGACGCACTGACAACCACTGTGAACGTCGTCGCCTACGCCGAGCTCGAGAAGGTGCTGGAGATCGACAGGAATCGTAACGTCATCTACGACAACTGATGGAAACCATACAGCTCGTCCGTCTACTCACCCGCGATACGCACGCCCGTGTCGTCATGCGTGGGATCGTACCCAAAGACGTACTCAACGAACTCCAGATAGACGCTTACCCCGTTGCCTTCGTGTGCAACACGCACGACACGGGTAAACCCGGAGAACATTGGATAGCTATCTACGTAGATGCCAACGGTTGCGGTGAATACTTCTGCTCTTACGGCTTGCCGCCACGACACGTCGAG
The DNA here is from genome assembly GCA_020002185.1 of Paraescarpia echinospica. NCBI lineage: Eukaryota > Metazoa > Annelida > Polychaeta > Sabellida > Siboglinidae > Paraescarpia > Paraescarpia echinospica. Next base: position 65,361,510 of record CM034533.1, on the reverse strand, counting down.
TTTCGACGTTTCTTGAATAAACATTGTGTAACGTGGACTCATAATACTAAGAGACTGCAGAGTCCCGTGTCTAACGTTTGTGGACGATACTGTGTTGCTTATCTCATGTTTCGATGTCGTGGACTTGTCATGAAGGATTTCGTAAAAGGTTTCGGCACTGATCTGGTAGCAAACGATTGCCGCGTATTCGATTGGCTTAAACAACTGCAATAACCGTGTTTCATTAACGAACGATGTCATCATCATCATCATCGTCATTAACGTTTCGAGCCTATGGCGCGGTGGTCACACACCCGTAAGCTCACGACCTCTGACGCAGTGTTCACTCACCCGTAAGTCGTACCATCATCGTCATCCCACGAGCCACTGGCGTGGTCGTATTGACCCCTAAGCTCGCGACCTCTGTCATGGTGTTCACTCACCCACAAGTCTTGATGTTCGTGTACTTCGCTTAATAAAACACGGTTTCATATTATACGCTTGTATCATTCGTCAATAAAATACGTGTGCACTCGTATACTCTTGTGTTTCGTTAGTTCTTTCATACACGCACATTCATACACAACTAATACCTCTCTACACTCCTCGTTATCATTAACATCCTAATCAACTTTCAAACTGTGAGTTTTAATAGTTATTCCCTTAGTACTAATTCTTCATACATCACATGTTTTAAAGTCCTTTAAAGTCCAAGTCGCTAGGTGGCGCTACGGGTACTTAGGTACACTTCTTTCCGCTAGGTGGCGCAGGTCACGTGACTACTCACGCAGGTCACGTGACTACTCAGGGGGGAGGCTTTCGAAACCTCCCGATTATCGCTAAAACTCCTCAAACTACCCCTCCAAATGTGCGAGCATACTACTAACGCGTGCTTCATCTGTATCGATGATTTGATTCTCGAGCTGTTAAAACAATTGACAAATCGTTCCAGGAACTCAGCAGTGTAGATGGCCTCTTGTGGAAGCTCTCCCCGCGCTTGCGTCTTCAAGTGTTTAAATATTAAATTATTAATGGTACCGATATTTGCATTTGATAGTCCTCAATGATGGGACTTTTGGCTCATTGTTTTGTGGTCGTTCAACATAATTTCAAAATTGATTTCAAAGCAACTTTCAAGCCAATCTATATACAATCATCCTATGAACTGATAGTAACGTATGTGCACTATGGATTCCAAGCACAAACTTTCTTAAGATTTGTGTTAATACAACATGTTTTATTACGTAGAGCAAATTTAGTTCCGAATTATGTAAATTTAATCAAAGACATACAAACGATATACCTGTCACGGTCTTTTTGTTGGGAAACAAAAGAAATGGATACCTCGATTGTCCCTATAGTTGGTACTACAACCTGCCGATGCACGAAACAACCCAGTGCCTTTAAATTTTTGAGGTTTTGGTCCGACCTCCGTCATTGTGAATCGGTCGTTTTCTTCCGTCTGCAATTCAATCGCTAGAGGGCATTGAAAACATGGGCGCCATTTTTGGTCCAGTAGCAGCGCAGCAGCAGCGACAGTGATTCAGGGCACAGCTAATAACGTTACATATGTACATCACATTTTATTTCTAATTATTATTACACACATGTCTATGCATGTATAGATGACTGATTAATATTAGTTATGCTACTTTTATTAATTATTTTCATACCTATTCTCTATTATAACAAATTAATGAATATTTATTGATATACTGGTGTGGTGGGAGCATAAATCGTGCATCTTAATAGTTTAGGTCGTTTTAACAAAATATCTGATCACAAAAAAGCTAAGAGGGTCAGGAATGGTGAGATTTCAGGGACACAGTGTTTGAACTGGTACAAATTTCCCAGTCGTGAGTATAATTAATAATGTGTATATGCACAATACATGAAAACAAAAATGTATTATATTGTAGCATTTCTGCTATTTGTGGGTGTTTAAATCTACTTTCCGTAGGTTTAATTTGGTAAATGAGGAAGGTCAAGCCAGTAGATAGGCAGATTGTTGACCAACCGCATTAGTTACGTAATTACAGCAACTCGGTTGCAGATGCGCTCAGTGGGACGTGGTATTCTGTTGCTTGCGTTTCTAGGCAAGCAGGTGGTTTCATTGTATCTTAGAGGATGTTCTACAATGCGTAGCATGAATTGTTTATTGTATTAGCCAATATAAATGATGGGAACCTGTCATATGATGTGTAAATAGGTCCGCTTATATAAGGTCATTTCTCACAAACGGTCGACATTTGATATCCCGGGCTATATCCCTGTCATACTTCACTTAATCATTTTAATTCTGGTCCCAATGGATAGAGCTCAATGAGAGCTTTCACGGGACCCACACTTTTGCCTATCTATCTTAAGAAATACAGCCTCCAGGGCCGCAAAACATGTGATTTTTTAAATCTGTTTTGAGGTCATTTACAGATGTTTCATCTTTATACAATTCTGGTAAATAAAAATAAACCTAGATGTGTCCATTTTATGTTTACTATAAATGCTCCATATCTCCAGCATCCCTCAGGCCACAATATACATTCCTACTAGCATTCACCTTTTCACAGGCTTGGTAAAAGCTGTTGAGTAATTTTGTGTTACCAATTAGTATGCATTTTTCAGAGCACTCAGAACTGGAACAAAAAAAGGTTTATGTTCCCTTTTAGTAGCATCCCGGTCCTTTATGTCATAATCAATAATGTAATGAAAGGCATGAATTGTGTAGTTCTTTGGGTTACCGTTGGTATGCACTGTCTCCATGTACTGCACTTGATTCCCTGGTATTTAGTGGAAGATATTTAAGTGGAATATCAGTGCTATGTCAAGCTATACATATGAGGTACACACATAATTATTCGAGCTTCTACTCCTGCCCTGGACACCTTTTTATCACCCCTGTTACCGTTGGTATACAGTTACAATTAGTATGCACGACCCAGGCAAACCTGTGCTGCCATCTACAGTTTCAAAAAGCAAACATACCGGCTATCGCCGACTAGCGTCAAGCAGAGACACTACCGAGGATACTACAAGAAGAAGACTTTTCCTATCTAAGGGAGTAAATTTCTTCGTTTTTCTCATCACCAAAGCTTTTTAACCTTGATACACGTGTCAGGTACATCTATAAGAACACATAAAATGGACAGGTTTAGCATTTATCAGCGAAATTTCATCTTGATTCGTTCAAAAGACGATTGAATCGGGCGAATGGATAATAACACGGGTATTCTTGAACAGAATTGGAGCGAAACTGATAGCAAATATGTTTTGAATACGAACGGTAACGGTATACCAACGGTAACAGGTTTTGTTGATAATGCCACAATGAGCTAAAACTGGGTATTTCCTATCAATTTTTTTTCTTACCACTGGTACATCATCTGTAGTTGTTGTTCTTCGATTATATAGAGTAAATAATCATGCTATCTACATGTAATATAGGATTGGGCCCTCTATCAAATTATGATGTCAGCTGTGACCCAAACTCCAGCCCTTTTCCTCATTTTATTCGATTTAATTATTTTTTATGTCATATGCATATATTGCAGCCTCTTTATTGGCATATATTTGTATTTATTGAGGTGGATGATAATAATTATAAAAATGAGGCTTTATGATGTTGCATACTAAAAGTAACGTGTATACCAACGGTAAACGGGATAACGTACTGAAGCTTAGTATTATCTATGGATTTTTTATTTTAACGGCTGGTATATTATCTTGAGGCGATGTTCTCAACCTTTACAGTCCTAAAACATGCTAGCTATATGTAATATATTCTAGGGGCCTATCATAAAAAAATAGTTGATGTCAGCCGTGATAAAAAATCCAGTCTATTTACTAATTTTAGTGTTTGTTTATACGCTTAGATTACGGCTGCATATTCACTTAATATTGTTATTAAGTAAGGGAGATGAAAATTATTTTTGAAATTAGGCTTTTATTGTGTTGCAAACTAACGGTAACGTGTATACCAACGGTAACATATTTCTTATTTCCATCTGTAGAACGCACAATGCCGCCCATACGAACCCTGACAGAGGCCGAGAAGGCCAAGATGAGGAAGATTTCCAATAAATGGCGAGAGACAGCCAAGGCAGCCGGTCCAGAGTACCTGGAAAAAGCTGCAGAGTACTCAAAAGTAAGTATTTAAATTCCATTCATAATTAGTAGAAATATCTTAGCTTCATAATCAAATATGTGTTAATAATGCTGTATTCTGTCGGAGAAAGAAAGAAAAAAAATTAGTAGCAAAGTGCATCGTCCTGCCGTTATGTTATCAAATGTATGTGAATTGAAGTAATTTCATTGTCAGAGTTGTTTATTCCAGTTTTATGTGTATGGTTATATGGGTATCCATTTATATTATCTTGTACAGGAGTACAGGAAGAACCCCCCCTCAGACAGAGGAGCAAAAGCAACACACGCGAGAACGGAAGAGGCAGAACATGCGTCATTGCCGTGCCCACAAAGCACGTGGGTATACTTTTCAAAAAGAACAAATAAAAGTAATAAAAAATATGTCAAAAGTAGAATGCCACATTAAACCTGACTTTTAATGGGATAAATGAACATCGAGGTGTATGCAGGTTAGAGTAAGTAGAAAAGCTTGTTTAAAAGTAATTACATCACCTGAACTTATGCTTTATTTTGTGAACTGTGCTATAATAAAATGTAATTGATTATTGATGCTATTAAAGGTTACTTACTTATCTTGCAGTCGCAGAGGGACGTGAGCCCCATACGCGCCGCAGCAGGCGGCAGAGTGGTCAGGCGGCAGTACCGCAGGAGATGGTGTCCCGGCGCCGTCGGGCCCCAAGGCCAGCCACAGAGGAGACCCCTGTATCTTCAAGGTGAGTTTACTTTTCCCTTCTCTAAGTGCTTTTTCTAAATTTCTTGTTTTTTATTAATTTCTCATCTGCATGTTCACATTTCTTACAAGTTACAAGTTGAAAAGATGTTGCTTGTTCTGCGTGTTACTTGTTGCATGGTGTGCTGCATGTAACATCTTTGTTCCTTGCACAGGCAGGTGAAGTTTCTGTGGATTTCCTTAGAAATTATAATAATAGCTAAAAGGAAGGAAATCAGTTTTCTTCACTCACATGCCTGTTGCAGAACGTGAGGCTGATCCAGTGGACAGGACGTCTTACATACCTGTGCCAGAGGCACGCTAACATCTCACTCCTGTCCAAGGCTGCAAAAGTGCTTCCCAAGTCTAGCCGGGCTTTGCCAGACATGCCGAACGAAGAGATCAACACCAAGCTCTGTTCACTCCCCAGTTAAGTCAGCTTCCGGAAGTGGGAGAATGTGAAAATCACCTTTAACGGAAAGGTGATTACGAAGTTGCAGCTTGTAAAGAAGACCGGGACCCGCGATAAGTTCTCAGCTGAGGTCCGACAGCAACTGAAAGAATGTCGCCCCAATATCTCCAGGATCGGGGAGATCTATGGCCAACTCCGACTTCTGAAGGAACAGCTGAAGGAAGGGACAGAGATTATGATCCAGTTGGATTCCAGCGAGAAATGGACAACAAAATACCAGGATGAGATCAGCGCCTGCTACTACAACAACAAGCAGTTCGTAGTACATCCTATGGTCATCTACAGCCGCACAGAAGAAGGCCTACAACATCAAAACTACGTTGGACTCACCGATGACACCAGCCACACGACGCCAACGATACTGGCATTCATCTATGCGGTGATGTCCTACTTAAAAGCTTACATGCCAGCTCTCGAGATGGTTCACTTCGTTAGTGACTCGCACAGCTCGCAGTACCGGAATCGGACGATTGTCGTCATCGTCGCCCATTTCCATATTATGTTTCAGATCCATGGGAGCTAGACCTGGCTGGAAGCTGGCCACGGCAAAGGACCGTGCGACGGTCTTGACGGCGGTGTGAAGAAGGCTGCAGACAACATCATCAAGGCAGGACGCAGCATCATCCGCGACACTTCCGAGCTAGCGGACGCCCTTCGCCAGGTGCCTGTGAAGGCAGACCTGTTGGAAGTGTCGCTGGATCGTATCGCCCAGATGAAGAAGGAGATAGAAAGGTGGAATGTGCCAAAGGCATCAGGCATAATGGCTACTCATGCCATTTGTGGAGTGGGTGATCAGCGAGTTATGAAGCTGGAGCTACCCTGCTTCAGGGAGTGTTGCCACCCACCTGATGGGCACTAGGTGCGAAGGGTGGTCCCTTCCCTTCAAGGAAGACCTCGTAGCACCAATTGTCCTTGCAGTTGAACCACCAGCGGTCCCAAGTGTCCAAAGGTCAGAGGCCCTGGCTGCAGTGGAACCACCAGTGGTCCCAGGTGTCCAAGAACCAGAAGCCTCGGCTGCAATGGAACCACCAGCGGTCCCAGCTGTCCAAGAACCAGAGGCCCCAGCTACAGTCAAACCACCAGCAGCCCCATCAGATGTCATCGAAGTGGGGTGTTTGGTAGCCGTGCGCTACGGGCGCCGGTGGTATGTTGCCAAGGTGATATCCATAGAGGGAGATCTGTATGAACTATCGTACATGGCACCATGCCGGGGCAAATGGAAATGGGGAATTCGAGATGAGGGCCACGCCGAGAAGAGCCTAATCATAATGAAGCTTGGAGAGCTGGAAGATGTTGGCAAGATGTACCAGCTGACGCCGGAAGACCAAGCTCATATTAAGAAGCTCTTGTAAACTAAGAAAGTATGATTTGTTTGGTCGTAAGAGAGAATTTCCATTCAGGAGATATTTAGAGACATTTTATGGTCAAAAACATTTCAGAATATGGAACTATAAGCCTGTATTTGTATAATTTGGTTACCATTAGAATACACGTTACCATTAGTATGCAGTTGTTTCTTCATTTACTATTTGACTCCGATGTATAAAACTGAAACTTTTGCATTTTAAGTGTCGGGAGCAATGCCCCAGTAGTGGCTATACTTTAAATTACTTTAAGAACTCAGTCAGTCCAGGAGGGGATTCAGTTTTCATGTGAGGAAAAAGGGATGAAAAATTAAAACTAGAAACTGATTTTTTTTTTCAGTGGCAAAGACCATGCCATTTAGTAGCACTGGCATAGGGTGAACATTGGAAAACGTGTACAAGTGGTGACAAGTATCCAGATTTAAAGATCAGTTGATTATGTGTAACTTTGATATGACCGTTACCGTTAGTATATATGTTACCGTTAGTATGCGAAGCATTTTCCCCATAGAATATGTAAACCAAAGTATTAGGTGGCACGTTTTCCATGATGATACAATTCTTAGGTACTAGAGGAATCGATTTATGATCAAAACAAGAGTTATTTTTAAAATTGAGTGCGATGAAAACCAGCTTTGTGTATATATCATGAACAGAATAATAAAAAGGACATAGACAAAAATCTAAATGTTGTGTATTTAATGTGTTTTATTTTCAACTAGACATACATATATATATCGCAGGGAAGAATGGAAAAGCTTACAATAACTGATTGTTTCGTCAGTCACTGTAAAAAGTCTGATTTTGGTTCAATTCATTGTACCGTTACCGTTAGTATGCATTTATTTAACGATTATATCACAGACACAAAGCCAGGTGAAGGGCTAATTTTGTTCCTATATAGAGGCCATGGTCTTGACAATAGTACCTGATACTGGAATTGTACCTAACCAATTCTCTATTAGCTTGGCAGCATGTGATACAAGGTCATAGTAAAGAAATAATACTTAAGAAAATACACAAGTAGTTTCAGTAGAGTAGAACAAATAGTAAAATGTGTCTTGTGCTGGTGTTAAGCAGTTAAGTCTTCCACAATGTATTGTCCATGAACTGAAACCTGCAAATAAGCTTAGAATTAATATATAAATTAACCACACATACTAAAATCAATTGTATACCAACGGTAACAACGAATCAGGTCATTCAGAAACAAGTGGAGATAACTTTGGAAGTTACAGAGATTAGTGTTCCCAGCTTGGTGTGAGTTTACCTCAATACGTATACTTTAAAATATAAAAAGTACACCCATGTGGATTGTTTTTTTTACCAGTTTTTTGGACCGTTTGTGAGAAGTGACCATGAAGTCTGTCATACGCATTTCGCCATCTGGGCGCTGGCGAAGGACTGGGACAGATCCAGGGTTGAACGACACAGGTTGCCCTGCTGCCTAGAGAATGACAAATCAAGTCGTGAAGCGTGGTGGGAATCGTTAACGTGGGTTACGTTCCCAAGATTTTGTGTGTGCAATTTTCAGCGTCCAGTGTGACTGTTCGAGCTTCGAAGGAGCCATACTGCCACGTCAGCGGTTTATTTCAGCAACTTTCCGGTCGGCCCAGACGTATTTGCGTCGATGAGCGATAATCGCGACGCGCTCATCCTAGCTCGGGCCATCCTCGACATTGTCCGACAGCGTGACCGAATGCGACTCGAGAATTCGTAGCGGCCGGCGGTAAGCGTCTGCCGCCCGGCGTCGTCATTCACGCGAACGTATTCTACCGATATCGCAATCGTTTGCGACCGTGGAGACAAGTCGATCATAGCACGGACGCGACTCGAGAATTCGCGGCGTACGGCGGCAAGCAGTAATTGCCCGGCATCATCACTCGTGCGGCCGAGGTACACCGCTCTGACTGTTTTCTGAGCTCGGCGTGATGACTTCATCAAACGTTCGTATAGGTTCGAGATGGGACTAGCCCAAAGTAAATGTCTATTTTCTAATTGAACGTTTCTATTATTTGCTGTTTTATGATTGGTAGTTATCTGTGGTTTTGAAGTGAGGTATTATTACTCTTGAAGTATATATATATATATATATTTGTTGTAACCGATTACTGTAATGAGAGTCCGTGAGGGCTAGCTATATATGTTGTGTATTTTTCTTATGGGATTTATTGGCGCCTAGTGTTTGGTCGTGTAGTGGAACAATCCACCTTAGAAAGGAAGAGGAATTAGATAACAGAAAGATTAATTGTAACTTTACTTTCTTAGTTAGATAGATTCAAAGATTCAGGGTTATTGCTTATTATGTTCTGTTAAGATTTGGGTTATGGGATTTCTTTATTCTATTCATCTTTGCTAATCGAGATATTTACCAAAAGGAAGATATCTTGTAATAAAGTATATTAAATTTTCCTCGTTCTTTGTTGCTTGTTCATGATAACCGCTCCTTCTCATATGCGTTGACCTTAACATATAAGAACCCTACTAGACCTGAGCCATCTAGTGTACGGACACCTCGCTAATCCGTGACATATATATATATATATACGTACATACATATATTAAACGGGTCTATATGTCATACATTAAAATTAGAAGTAACTATATTTCTTAATATAACAATATAATATAATAATATGTGTTTAAATATTTAAAGGATATTTTGTGCATCCCTTTAAAGGGTTGGAGAGTCGGTGTATAAGCGTTTAGCTTGTTAATGGGATGATGTGTCTTTTTGAACATTACGTAAAGATTGAGAAAGTTTGCTCCTCTGTTAAACGAATATGAACCCAGGACATTGTTATGGTATTGGTTATTATTATACAGACCAATAGGCAACATATTAATATACAGTAGAAGCACCCAGCATGACTGTGTCTGTGTGGGGCCTCGTTTCAATATACAGTGCATTTCAGATAACTCGAACTGTCATTTAGTTGACTGTTGCTTATGTCGATCTTTCTCTTCAGTCCCAGTCATATAAGGCGATGAAACATTGGTCTTGATTAGTGGAGTTTCTAATAATTATAAGTATTGTCATGGGTCCCTGGAAGTTCGACGTATCCAGAATGGACTGTAGTATGTACATATTTAACACATATTGACAAAATCGAATACCTTTATTCTCAACGCTGCACATACACATCTTCACATGTAATTGTCTTACAAAGTAACACTTTTAACAAGGTGAACTGTTGGCATTTACCAATGTGTCTGAACTCCATAATGCCAACATGAATAGTACAAATCTTACTGCCAAGTTCATTTCCAGATTTATGCAGTGTATTGGCATTTTTGCAATTCTTGACATCTTGGAGATTACAATGCGTACAATAGGTAATGTAGTATGCTGAATATTTCAGAGACTTGATTGCAATGTTAAACCTGATCTCTCAGTCAATTCAACCACTCATAACTTACAAAGTAACACTTTTGACAAGGTAACATGTTGGCATTTAGTATGATGCCCACAATGCCATAATAACAAAATGAATCTTACAGTGCAAACAGATGCAACATGTCATATTTCTATTTAATGCTTCGCCATGTGTGTCATTGCTAAGTTCACTACCAGATTTATGCAGTAAATTTGCATTCTTTCTTGTTGTTGTAACGTCTTGGGAAATACAAGGTGTACCATGGGTAATTTAGTACCCTGAAGATTCCAGAAACTTGACTGCAACATTACACGTGACCTCTTAGTCAACTCAACCTTACATAACTTCACATGTAACTGACTTACAAAGTTATTTTAATTTAATTTAACAAGGTGAAATGTTAGCATTGTGCCAACAACTACAACTACAAATGAACCTTACAGTGCAAATAGATGCAACGTGTCACATTTCTATTTAATATGTTTCACCATCTGTCTCATTGCCAAACTCTTACTGCCAAGTTCACTACCAGATTTTTGCACTGAATTTGCATACTTTCTTGCAAGTCGTAACGTCTTGGAAAATAGATACTCTTTAAATTGATTTAGTTTGGCAGCATCAAGAGATGTAACAGAGGGACTATCAACACTGGAGATGCAATTGACACAAACGTTGTCATGCTTCTGAATCTTTGATACACAGTATCCAGCTAGATAGTACAAGCTGTACTTTTCTGCACCAGAAAGTTCCTTCACAGATTTCGCGTCAAAAAAGATAATTGGTTGTAACTGTAAGTCTGACTCTGCTAGCTTAGGTGAGACCTGCTGCTGATCAAGAAAGTCTGCCACAAACTCTCCTTCCTCATTCTCATAATTTCCTGTAGTCGATGTTTTCAGGAATTGGGCAACAGTCAATATTTGTAATGCGTATTTGAATTCGACTGAAGAGGGAACAGGGTTTTTCAGGCGTACACAGCTGAACAGATTTGATTTTCTAGAAAATTATGGGTAAATCTAGCTGTTAACAGATAACTGTGGCCCTCGTCTAGTAACTCATTCTGAATGTCTATGATATATTGCGTTGATAGAATAACACCTGTTTGAACAGGTTTCTACTTTGTATTCCAGTGAAAACTTGGATGACAGATTTGAGAAATTATATAGCACTGGCATGCTCCGAGGGATTAATATTGCTTAGAGACATTGCAGGGTGTCGACTGCACATAAGGTCGAACCATTTATTGACCAGTTCGATGAACCAGGCAGTTACAAGGTTAGCTGACTTTCTACCTGCCTTGTTCGATTCTACTAGAAAAGAATTTCTGCTGACACCGATTTACTTAATATGGGCGTGCAACACTTTATTGTATTAAAGTGGGAAGGGTTGAGAGCAGCACTTGTTAGTTTTGGGGCAATCTTCAGCTGCTGATCTTCCTGACTTTGTGCTAAAGCCTCAACTGGAGCAATTCTCACCTCTGAGCTGCACAAGTTGTTGCTTTCAACAATATAGTCAGGAAGAGTGATAGTCTGACCACTGACAAGGGCTGCTTTCAAGTTTTTGATGACATGCGGGACATCAGCAATAAAGTACAACTCCCTGGATGGATCACACGGATGTTGTACCTTATTAACTGTGGGACTAGTAGTAGTAGTGGTTCGCAATTTTGCTGTACGCAATAGGAAATGCTCGTTCCAAAAAAAAAACGGCGGCAAATGTTTCCATACGATATCCATATTATAAATCTCTACCGTATTTTTCAATTGTGCAAACAATTTGTACTTTGAAACTACTTTGAGTGAAGTAAAAACAATTTGTGAAGTAAATACAATTTTACAACGCCGTTATATATAACGCAACTAATGGCGCTAGCGTGTTTTCGTGGTAACGCAGTTTTGCCGTTGGCGTTGTAAAATTGTTTTTTGTTTAAACGAGCATTTCCTATTGCGTACGGCAAAATTGCGAACCACCACTACTACTACTAGTGCATTAACCTTGAAAGTTGAATATCGCCACCTACCTCGCACAGTTTTGAGCCCCTGTCTTTGGTCTCCAACTTTCCCGTTTCAATTTCGCTTCCCATGTTTTCCTCCTGCTTTTATCGAAAGGAAACCCGAATAACCGTATACCAGTTTCGCTACGTTTAGAGCATCCCCAAGCAGAGCAGCACGGCATTGTGTCCTGTTCCGCCCAGCGTGATTGGACGCTAGGTCAAGGAACGCATTTCATTTTGTTTTTCGCGGGGAGACATCAGGGCTTGTTATAATGCTAGCAAGGGGCTATACGTACACAGACTAATTTTACGAACAGGTAGGCAGGACTATACGTACATAAACTAATTTTACGAACAGTTAGGCAGGGTCCTACGTATACGTACGTTAATCCAGATTATATCATTTAGCGTTCAATTTATACTGATTCACTTACGAAAAACTAACATCCTTGTGCCTTGGATTGGTTCTCTAAAGAAATACAGTTGGTTCAAAGAATAAAGGGAATAATATTTGACTTTTGTGAAACGAAAAGGAGACACCAGCGACGCCGTACAAAAACACCCAGACACAGCAGAAGTCGGCAGCGTGCACTCAATAGGGTTATGACAGACAGAGATTTATTTTGACCATACGCCATGTACAAATTGAAATAATTTACATAAATATGAAGGTCAAGGAGGCTCCCATTAAAACATAACATGTTGTTAACATGGGAGCCCACTTGTAATAAAATAATAAATATTAATCATATAATTAAATCAATGTTAGTAAATACTTAAGAAAATACAAAATTATACATAATTACATAACATATTATATAGTATTATGTGTTACAACCTTGACAATTATGGATAGTGCAATTGGGTTTATAGTGTTCATAATTAAGTACTTTTTTAATATAAGTGATAAAACCAGGAAACTAAGTCTATTTGTGTAAATGATATCAATGATAATGCTTGGAGTACTGTTAACTGTTTCTATTGTATTGTGTATATGTTTTTTTGCATATATTCATAATTGCCTAATGGAATAAATAGGTTGAATAAATATGTTGCATATGCATTGTGCACCACACAATTTTGTATATATATATATATATAATTATATCATCATATTTTGCACATTCCTATGACAATAGTAGTAAAATTATTTTATCCGTGTGACAGTCACACAAAATGTAACGTACACTATGCACACTAATATAAATGTGTACAGTCCTTTATATAGTTGGTTTGATGCTAGTAATGACACAAAGATACTGTAGGCATAGCACTACCCAAGTATGTAATCCATATACAGTACTTTAATTTATATGTATTTAATGCATACCATACTTATGTTTTCAAATAATTTAAATTATATAATGCATGTGCACTGTGGTCATGTAATATAATTGGGGTATGTTTAATACACACTGTATACACGTTTTCAAATGTTTTATTAAATAGATAGGATTGCTATTATGCACCATTATTGGGACTCTTTCACTTTCCGAACTGAGCAAAGTGCAGCCCAATTACCGTATGATATTTACATATTTAATTAAAGCTAAGTATGCATGTGTACATTTTTGAATTTTTGTCTGCCTGGGCAGTGGAGTCGAGCTCAGCAGTAAACATGCCAAATGGGTACGTGAGTGAACGAATATATCATAATTCTTGCAGGATTATGTTCAGTATACATTATGTTATACATCTACAAGAACACATTTATTATTTTTTGCTAAAATATTGTTAACTAACTTTAAACAAATCTCAATTATTTTAGCACCAAATATGTGCTTTGACGGTTTGTAGATTATTTGTGCTGAATACAACTTACAACACATTAGTTGGCTAGCATTTATAAATATTTCCACATATATCCTTCTTCCAAATGAACAACAATCAAATAATTGTACACCCATCCCGTCGCAAATATAATAAAGCTTGAAGACAGCGATTTGCGCATGTTCTAGAATTTTATTATATGAATGCAAAGGTAATTGTTGTTCTACATTGCACTTATTTGCTTCATGTTTACAATGTGTTAAGAACTAGAAGTTTATTTTGATCCTATAATTCATATAAAATATTCACACAATACACATATCAGGTACATAAAGTTACACAAATAAAATAGATACGCATGCATAATAATGTGTGTATATACCATTTTTGAAAACAGTATAGTAATTAATTATTACTTAAAAGGAAAACACCTTTAAATTGTATTACAAATAGTCAATGGCTCCGATTAAGACATATTATTGTCGCTATCATAGGAGCCACCGCAGTTATGACAAATATTTTTATTTTTAATATATGATGGTCTTTTTAGTTGTGTCTATCTAAATTATACAATCGTGTGAATTATATGTGGCAGTAAATGTTCTTTATCGCGACTGAAATAATCAAAACTGTTTCTGTACTTGACTACTAAAATTTCTGTCCATTTATTAACAATTAACATAACTGATTTTGGTGACATGAATAACAAGTTAGAAGTGTACATGTATCTTTGTATTCTTTCAGGAGTACGTTTTTAGTGTAAATTGCAATTGCATATCTATCTTTTCCGTCACTATTTCGGGAGAGCTGTTTATAATGTATGGCAAGCTATATTTAAGACATTGTTTTGCAAATTTATGTTTAGTTCTGGCAGTATGTATATTTTTACAATTCCGAATGTCACGATGGTGTATATTAACATTTTATGTAATCTGCCAGTTTAATAAGTAAACAGGTAGATTTTTGTGAACGTATTTATTTATTTAATTCTTGTAATTTTAATTGATCTTCTATTTTTAACAAATTAAGTTGTTTATAAATGGCTCTATGTGAGAATTGTATCAACTTGACGATATTATACGAACAGCTTTTTTTCTGAATTTTCATCAGTCTGTTTCCTTTGTATCCCCATTCCATAATGTGTGATACTATTAACGATACATATAAAAAAAATTATTTCTAAAGGTAATACATATTTTAAGATAACAGTATGACAACATTTACAATTAATGGATTTCGCGACTGTCCTAATCAGTGTCAGTCTAAATTGAACGCTAAATAATATAATCTGGATGACGTACATATACGTAGGGCCCTGTCTACCTGTTCGTAAAATTAATTTGTGTGCCTGTCAGTTCTTAAAATTAGTCTGTGTGCGTATAGCCCCTTGCTAGCACATAACAAGCCCTGACGTCTCCCCGCAAACAAAATGAAATGCGCGTGACACATGTGTCAAACGCTCCTTGATCTAGCGACCAATCATGAGCACGCTGGGCGCGGCTTAAAAGCACCTGTTAGTTTTTCATAAGTGAATTGCAAAGACGCTGTCGGGACAGAAAAGCAGCGAGTGAAATGTTTTATTGGTAACAGGTCGTTGCTTAGACTTAGCGGCTCCCGCAGCACGTCATCCAGATATGTCGCTTGCATCCAGCGACATATCTAATTATAAATCAATCCATAATGTCTGGTATATGTCCAAACAACTTAAAACTTGCTGTAGTTATTCCACTTTTCAAAAAGGTGATAATTCTAACCTTGACAATTATCGTCCAATTTCAATCTTGCCAGCTATTTAAACAAAAATTGAAAGGATAATGTTTAATTAAATACACGAATATTTCCATTCCAAGATGTTATGCTATAATAGCAAGTACGGTTTTACAAAGAAACTTTCTACTGGATTTGCGGCACTCGAAATAATGGATAGAATTATACAAGAGCTTGATAAATCGGCTACGCCAATTAATATATACCTTTATTTATCAAAAGCGTTTGACACAATTCATCATAATATATTGCTACATACATTAAATTACTATGGATTAAATGATACGGCACCTGATCTTTGTAGGAGTTACGTATACAATCGTAAACAATATGTCGATATTGAAAATATTAAGTCTAAAGAAACAGTTATCACCAATGGCGTTCCACAAGGTTCAATTCTAGGACCACTCTTGTTTATTATATACATCAATGACATAGCATTATCGTGTGGTCTTTTTTAATTCGTAACTTATGCAGATGGCACTACCTTTACTAGTACACTAAGGTCACTTAAAGTTTCAGAAGGCCAAATGCAAGTGAAAATGTTAACAAAGAACTCACAAAGGTTAGCGGTTGGTTGAAAGCAAATAAACTTTCGCTAAGTACCAAAAAAACTAAATTTATGATTTTTCATTTGCCTCAAAAGAAAGTAGAGTACCTTCTATTAGAAATAGATGAGACAAACATTGAAGGTGTGAATGATTTCAATTTGTTGGGCATTACTATCAATAACCATTTAATCTGGCACAGTCACACGAACAAAATAGCAAATAAAATAACTAAAACAGTAGGAATTATAAATAAACTTCAACACTTTTTACCACTTCAAACATTATATATTATGTATAATTCTCTTATTCTCCCTCATATTAATTACGATATCCTCTTATGGGATCATCAGGCACATCGAATTTTCAAATTACAGAATAAAGCAATGCGATTAATATCCCTAAGTAAATACAATGCTCACATGAGTCCTATTTATAAAACACTTCAGTTATTAAAGTTGGATGACATTTATAGACTCCAGCAACTAAAATTCTACTACAAATTAATTAACAATCAATTACCCGAATATTTCAAAGTTATTCCTTGCATACTCAACTATGACATTCATCAACAAAACACACGTAAACAAAATGATCTGCGTATGCCTAGAGTCAAACATGAACTTGCCAAATAATGCATTAGGCATCGCGGAGTTGAGACAGTTAATAATACACCAGACATTGTCATTCAGAAAATTTACACACACAGTCTACATGGTTTCTCAACTTAAATAAAAATTACAATATTCTAAATTATGAATCATGCTGTTTTATCCATAATTGCTATATTTGTAATTCTTAAAGCAATGAGTATAATTTACTAATCTGATCATAATATGTACATGTTGTTATTGTTTACACTTGTGGGGTGGCTCCTGTGCTACCGACAATATATGTCTTAACGGGCGTCTCCCCGACCTTACATATTATTACCAATGTATTAATGTATATAATGTTTATGTGGACAAGGTCAAATAAATTGAATCTATATGCGTTTGCCGGAGTCAGTGGATGCTGTCGGGCACAGAACGATACGAGACCGACCCGAAGCGACGACCGCCCTGACGGGGACGTGTGGGAGACTGCGGTGGTATCAAAGAGAAAACAAAACGATATTATACACAATTCATCTGTATTTTATCAGGTGAATTGTTAATAAAGTGATAGGCAATGTCAACGTTGTTTCTTTACACCACACCGTCTTCCCAAATCAGCAAAAACCTTTGTTGTGGGAGCGAACCATGGTATGTACAGAACTTACTAATGTACCCTAGATAACATATAACTATTAGTAAGTCATAATACGAAGCTCATTGCAACTGTTGGTAGCTGTCCCCGTAGAGTGTAACGAAAGACTCACGCTGCATTCTCAAGAGATATTTTTGTATGGCGAACGCGCCCGATGTATCATAACTAAATTCAGGGGAAATAAAAAAGGTTTTGTACAACAAAACGAGTACAGATAAATAAATGTTGCCAAAACTCGAACTTTCGTAAGTTACATATGACAAAACCAAAAACGTACATATATATATATATATATGTATATATATATATATAAACATAGAGTGTACGCTTTATTAATTAACTAATGTATTAATTCCCGCATTTCAAGCATAACTGGTATACATAATGATAATATCAAAATCGTGACTGACGATACACGAAGTAGGTCAGACAGCACATGACCACGCAGAATAGAAACATATGGTATGAACTACCATGGCTGATCGGCCGGGCCGAAAGATAAGTGCAAGCAGAACAATTCAGTGGCAATGGTGTTTTCACAGTAAACTACAAATATAATATGTCCTCATTAGTTATTGTTTTTCCTACACTCACCTGGGTCACTATCGGACGAAAACATTGTTAGCGTCGTCTGCAGTCAAAATAAATCAGAGTATTGTGTTAACCATTCCTTGTACAATGTAAAATGCATCAGTATTACACAACTATTTGGGTTCTAGCCGTCAAGTTGGTGTTGGCGTGCAACTGAGGGAATATTTATGTACTGAGTGAACTACGAGTAATTACAAAACAATTAATTATACATAGTTAGATGTTAACCTGACTCTGAGTAAACTACAACCCGCACGCAACTGTTGTACACTACCCACAATTGGAACAACGGCGCGAGGTACGTGGACCTACACCATACAAACGAAAAGTGGTGACCACGCAAAAGCAGCTCATTTTGTAACGAGGGTTACGGAGAATAAAGATGTGACTGGATCATACATTTCCTCGGCATACAGCTCCTACAGCATACAGCTCCGAGTAACAACACATATTGCTTCAATCATTGGCAAAAACAGACCAAGTTAATGTTATTATGTGAAACAGAGTCGTCATATATATATATATGTATATATATATATATATATATATACATATATATATATATACCTTATTATCGCCATTTTATATTAACTTTTCCCATAGAACACCCATCAGTCACTTACACCTGGCCACTCTTCAGTCACTTACACCTGGCCACGCCCAGTCACTTACATATGGCCACTCCTCAGTCACTTACACCTGGCCACTCCTAAGTCACTTACACATGGCCACTTCTCAGTGACTTACACCTGACCACTCCTCAGCCACCTACACACGGCCACTCTTCAGTCACTTACACAAGCCCCCTCCTCAGTCACTTACACCTGGCCACTCCTCGGTCACTTACACATGGCCACTCCTTATTCACTTGCACCTGGCCAATCTTCGGTCATTTACACCTGGCCTCTCATCAGTCGCTTACACCTGGCCTCTCCTCAGTCACGTACACATGGCGACTCATCAGTCACTTACACCTGGCTACTCCTCAGTCACTTACACCTGACCACTCCTTAGTCACTTGCACCTGGGCACTCCTCAGTCACTTACACATGGCCACTCCTCAGTCACTTACTCATGGCCACTCTTCAGTCACTCACACCTGGCCACCCCTCAGTCACTTACACCTGGCCACCCCTCAGTCACTTACACCTGGTTATTCATCAGTCACTTACACGTGGCCACTCCTCAGTCACTTACACATGGCCTCTCCTCAGTCACTTACACATGACCACTCTTCAATCACTTACACCTGGCCACTCATCAGTCGCTTACTACTGGCCTCTCCTCAGTCACGTACACATGGCGACTCATCAGTCACTTACACCTGGCTACTCCTCAGTCACTTACACCTGGCCACCCCTCAATCACTTACACCTGGCCACTCCTCAGTCACTTACACCTGGTCACTCCTCAGTCACCTACACCTGGTCACTCATCAGTCACTTACACCTGGCCACTCCTGCAATTACTCTCTGGTTGTGTGCTTCCTGTCGCTTAACCATAACTATTAACCTCGTCATGGAATATTCTATACTATATATTTTCTCCTTATTACAAGTTTCCACTTATTAGCAGTAATTAACAAACAAATGTTAACAATTATTAGCTTCACTGGCTTGAATTGGAATAAAATAATATTTATGCTTCTCACTTATAAATATTAATTAAACATGCTTCTAATACATAATATTTAATTGCGTATGTACGGCATTTATAATGGTTGTTTCTACTCACGTTTGCATTTAGATGTTTAGTGACAAAATAAAGGTTATGCTTATAAACAGTAATATGCTTATTTTTCTTCAGAACATGTGGGTAAGGCCTGCAGTTTTGTTGCATTAGTTGACAGGATTTGGTTTGCTCGTTTGCTGGAGTTTCTCTTGGAAGCCCAGAAAACTACTGAATGTCAGAATCAACTGAAATGTTTGCCCATCGTCTTTAGATACCATATTATATGACGCATACAAATATATGTTTGGTGTTTGGCCAATTGTTAATTAATAATACAAATGAAAACTTAATTAAACATTTATTTGGAAGGATAAAAAAGGATTACATCTTCATATTTTAAAACTAAAATACAAACAAAACATTAACAGTCGCCGTAATTATGATTCACTTTCTGATTAATTAATCACAATTCTGTGTAAAACTATATCTTGCAAGCTCTATGAAATGTTAGGAACAATGTTGGCCAGAGGTTGTCACATGTTGCTCCCTCACGGGGACGCTAGGACCTGGTACAGTAAGTATCGTGTGCAAAACGTGAAGAAAACAATAAAAACGTAATGTGCAGGCCCGGTGACAAGTGGTACAAGAGGGGTATAGGTCGACTACAGGGCCTATAAGTCTGAGCCTAATAAAAAGGTCACTTGAATTTGTGCATACGTTCACGCTTGTCCGTTTCTTTAATCTTTCCGACGCACGTTTATCAACGTGTGTGTTTATGACGCATATAACATCATGATCGTGAGTGCTTACTATAGACAACACGGACAGTAAGAAACGCCTTTAGAAGAAACTTGTGTAGAAAAAGGCCCCTTGAAAATGAATCAGTTGAGAAAATTAAGATAGGTGTTAAACGGAGACTTACGAGTAGGTAGGTGTTGAGAAAAGATAATAGGGGAAGGGTGGGCTAACACATAGTTTATACCATGGTTGAATAGAAGGCGGAGGAAACGGCCTCTTACGTCAGTTATGCTGAGAATATCCAGCGCGTTTGATAGTGATTCATGTCTTTCTTTTGTTTTATCGGGGTACATTACTAAATTCACTCCAAACTTAGCAGGGTTTCAAGCATTGTGAAATAAGGCACGTTTTGCGCTGTTAATATATTCATCCTGTCGGAACTGTGACAGGACCATAATAAATCAAAAATTTCAAATCAGCTATAAATGAAGGTGGCTAGATATGTGAACACCAGAAAGGTTTGCCACTGAGAACGATGACATCTACCTACTCCAACACACCAGGGTCATCTCGAGTTATGATGGGGCCGTTTCTGAGGATAAGTTTGTTGGCGGCCCTTGTCTTCCTCGGGTTGTTGGACGTCGCAGCCGCAGGTAGGATGACGTCACAATGCGTTTTCTTCTCCAACTGTTGTTGTTGTTGTTGTTGTTAACTGCTATTGTTGTTGTTAATTGTTGTTGCAGCTGCTGCTGCTGCTGCTGCTGCTTCTTCTGCTGCTCTTGCTCTGGCTGCTGACTTTCTTGTGGTGGCGGCGACTCAGTTCAATGTCTGTCTCAATTCTATATCTGTCTGGGTTCGACGTAATTCTCTGTTAAATACCTGTCTCAGCGTATGTCTTTGTTCAATGTCTGTCTCAGTTCGGTGTCTGTCTCAGTTCGATGTCTGTCTCAGTTCGATGTCTGTCTCAGTTTGGTGTCTATCTCAGTTTGGTGTCTGTCTCAGTTTGATGTCTGTATCAGTTCGGTGTCTGTCTCAGTTCGATGTCTATCTTAGTTCCGTGTCTGTTTCAGTTCGATGACGGTCTCAGTTCGGCTTCTGTCTCAGTTCGATGTTTGAATCAGTTCGATGTCAGTCTCAGACCAATGTCTGTCTCTGTTCGGAGTCTGTCACAGTTCAACTTCTGCCTCGGTTCGACGTGTCTTAGTCCAATGTCCGTCTCAATTCTATGTCTGTCTCAGTTCGACGTGTGTCTCTGTTCTATGTCTTTCTCAGTTCGATGTCTGTCTCAGTTCGGCGTCTGTCTCAATTATACGTCTGTCTCCATAAGACGTCTGTCTCAGTTCCATGTCTGTTTTAGTTCGGTGTCTGTCTCAGTTCGATGACTGTCTCAGTTCGGCGTCTGTCTCAGTTCGATGTCTGTCTCAGTTCGGCATCTTCTCAGTTCGGTGTCTGTCTGAGTCCAATGTCTGTCTCAGTTCGATGTGTGAATCAGTTGGATGGTAGTCTCAGTTTGATGTCTGAATCAGTTCAATGTCTGTCTCAGTCCAATATCTGTCTTGGTTCGATGTCGGTCTCAGTTCGGCATCTGCATCAGTTCGGTGTTTGTCTCAAATCGATGTCTGAATCAGTTCGATGTCTGTCTCTGTTTATTGTCTCTCTTAGTTCGGTGTCTGTCTTAGTGCGACGTCTGTCCTGTAGATGCAAAGTGCCAGCAGCGAGGCGGAACCTGCCAATACACGTCCAACTCCTGCAGCGGCCGGTACTGGTCGGGGTACTGCAGTGGCTCCAGTAACAGACGCTGCTGCATCCCCGGCAGTGTGTCAGGAGGTAAGCTGCATTTCTTAGAGTTATACCACGGGCAATCCCCTTCCCTTGTAGGTAATCTTATTTAATTGTGAATAATTTAGTTACTACCATTAGTCACAATCCAGGCTATAATCGTCATTACATATGCCCAAAAAAAACCGTCCTCAGTTGGCGCTACGTACACACAGACGCAGAAGACGGATTCCTTGTGTATTTTGTAAATTACATTTGTTGTGGCGTAAATTTGAAAGAGTTTTTCGCGATAACGCAAGTTACCTAAACCGTCTCCAACTGTTCGGCCGTCCTCGGAACGATCGGAGCAAATACAAGTAACTGTATGAACAAACGATTTACATCCTTCTAACGTTTGGTACGAACTCTTAAACCGTTGGAAACCTTAGCCAACGCGAAATCTCGAATAAATAAAGGTGCTGTCTTTCTTACGAACGGTCGTACATTAATCCATGAACGCCCAAGATTCAAGCCGTCTAGAAGGAAACATAACAAATATGTAACAATGACACGCATACTCTTTATCTAGTAACTGTTTATGACTTATTACGTGATGTAACAAATACGTTCTACTGTATGTGTCACACAAATAAATTATTATATCATCTAATAACAATCATCGTTTTCTAAGAGTGACCATAGTAGCAATGTTCATACACCTGTGTAATAAAGTATTCGTCACTCGTCATTCATTTTACAACGCTGACACATTTCTGCTACTGTAGACTCACGCTGTATCGCGAAAGGTGGCCACTGTATGGACGAGACGACCAACACCTGTGGCGGGCAGTACGTCGCAGGCTTATGCGCCGGCAATGCTCATCGCAAATGCTGTGGAGGTATTTGAAACTTCTCGGGGATTCAACGATCATATGATAATCGCTACATTTTGCAATGACATGACCTTGCACCCCACGCCAGTGGGCTTAATTAATGTAGTGACATTGTCTGTAGACATAGTACGAATTACCTTTAGGCAAGACTGTCGTGTATAATGACTACTTTGTGGAGCACAGTGGCACAGTGGCCGCTATAGAATTTGACTCAGAAAACCCAGGTTCGAATCTTGTATTAATATTTCGAATCTTTGGCAAGTTCTTTCACTCTACGTTGCTCCAGTTCACTCAGCTGTACAACAAAGTACCTGGATATAGACAGTGATGGAAATTTGCGTACAAATAGATCTTCGCGTATTAATTGCAGCGTGATTGAATGCTTCCAAGAGAAGTCGAAATGATGTTTGAATGAACAGGTCTGCCGGAAGTCAAGTGTAACGTGCTTTGAGCAGTCCTAAGGACGGGATACTGTTTATATAAGAACTTAACTTTACTTTTGTTTATCCAAAACGTTTCACTTCGGTTGAATCGATGTGGAATAAGTCGGCCATGTCATTAATGCCTACTTTATAACACGCTGGTGTTATTTTGTGAACAGGCTCTGCAGGATTCTCAGAGGCATGCTTGAACTGCATATGTAAGGTAAGTTTTACATATACTCTGTCTTTTCTTCAACGGAAATAAATAATTATTATATTTCTGGTCAGCTGTTGTTATTATTGTTGATGAAACTATTGTCATTTCCATCGATTTTGCCATATCATGTGTACTGCCATTAAAGCGAGGCTGTATGTTCCGGTACACAGAGTCAGTTATTATAGCGAGGCTGTATGTTCCGGTACACAGAGTCAGTTATTATAGCGAGGCTGTATGTTCCGGTACACAGAGTCAGTCATTATAGCGAGGGTGTATGTTCCGTTACACAGAGTCAGTTATTATAGCGAGGCTGTATGTTCCGGTACACAGAGTCAGTTATTATAGCGAGGCTGTATGTTCCGGTACACAGAGTCAGTCATTATAGCGAGGGTGTATGTTCCGTTACACAGAGTCAGTTATTATAGCGAGGCTGTATGTTCCGGTACACAGAGTCAGTTATTATAGCGAGGCTGTATGTTCCGTTACACAGAGTCAGTTATTATAGCGAGGCTGTATGTTCCGGTACACAGAGTCAGTTATTATAGCGAGGCTGTATGTTCCGGTACACAGAGTCAGTTATTATAGCGAGGCTGTATGTTCCGTTACACAGAGTCAGTTATTATAGCGAGGCTGTATGTTCCGGTACACAGAGTCAGTTATTATAGCGAGGCTGTATGTTCCGGTACACAGAGTCAGTCATTATAGCGAGGGTGTATGTTCCGTTACACAGAGTCAGTTATTATAGCGAGGCTGTATGTTCCGGTACACAGAGTCAGTTATTATAGCGAGGCTGTATGTTCCGGTACACAGAGTTAGTTATTATAGCGAGGCTGTATGTTCCGTTACACAGAGTCAGTTATTATAGCGAGGCTGTATGTTCCGGTACACAGAGTCAGTTATTATAGCGAGGGTGTATGTTCCGTTATACAGAGTTAGCTATTAAAGCGAGGGTGTCTGTTCCGTTATATCAATAAATGCTAATAAACGAGGAACTGATATATGGAACCTTTAACTTGACGTCAGATCGAAGGGTGTTCCAAGTATGAGGGCAAGTGCAACTGGGACGTCAACTCGGACAGCTGCGGACCATTCCAAATAAAAGCGAAATATTACAAGGACTGCCACAAGCCGGGCTCAGGTAATTCACAGCCTTAGACAATATAATTTATCTGCACAAAACGTTATTGTCGGAAAGTCCAGTCTTTGTAAAATGTGTCTAGAATAATTTACAGCATACAAATCCAATGATTAATTATTCGATTAATCGACTGTATAGTTTTAATGTGTATGTAACATGTACGTATGTACTGCATTTTTACCTGCTCCTTTAATACACATTTGTATATATTTATTATTACTTTTTATTATTTGTACTTGCTTTATTTGTGGTCACTTAAACTATTTTTTTACTTGACAGTGCGTATTAATGAATTTTTATACTATTTTTAAACATAAAGTCTGTACATAGTTATACATTTGATTTACATGTACTTGATCCAGAGGCATCACATTACTGAGCCAAGCCCTGAAATTGTTGGAAAGGATACTAGATGCTAGAGAGAGGTTTATAGTGGAGAACAACATCGGAGAGAATCAGTTGGGATTTAGGAAAGGGAGAGGAACAGATGATGGATCGTTTGCTATCAGACAAATTATTGAGAAGAAGAGAGCATTTAAAAGGGATGTAGCTTCGGTTTTGTAGACCGAGAAAAGGCATTTGACACCGTGCCGAGAGAACTCGCATTTGCAGTCATGAGTTGGATGGAGGTTGGAGAAGCAGAAGTCAGAAAGGTGGAGGAAATGTACAAGGGGACAATATTGGTAGTGAGAGTCGAAGGAGAAACATCGGAACAATTTGGAGAGGAAGTAGGACTCAGACAGGGAACTGCCTTGAGTCCCCTGCTTTTCATTATGGTGATGAACCTGATCAGTGGAAAGATATCAGAGCAGGAAGAACTTAAGAAGATACTGTATGCAGACGACCTAGCAGTGGTGGCTGATAACAAAGAGGAACTACAGAAAGCATTGCAAGAATGGAGTGACACCTTCAGAAAACACGGCCTCCGAATGAATCTGGAGAAGACTGAAGTAATGTGGATAGGTGAACAGGAGGTACGTCTGCATGTAGTTGTTGACGGAAAGACCATTAAACAAGTGAACAGCAGACTTGACGTTGGCAATGCATTACTATACCGACTGCCTGTGAAACAACTAGAGAGTACAGAACTGGGGTCCCGCCTTGTCAACGGCGCCAAGAAGTTCTGTCATGTCACACCTCTATCGACGAAGCTGCACTGGCTGGCGATAGCAGTGAGAGTAGAGTATAAGATACTTCTACTTACGCATCGAGTACTGGCTGGCTGTGCACCACAGTATATGTGTGAACCGACGCCAGCCAACTCGATTGCAGCGCTCCAGAGAACACAATCATTTATGTGTACCACGTGCAACGCGTCGCTGGGGTGACAGATAATTTTGCGTGGCAGCCCCAACATTACGGAACTTGCTACCGCAAAAGCTGACTGCAACAACAATGACAAACACTGATTTTAAATAAAACCTTAAGACTTATCTGTTTTCTCGAACATTCTTTACGGCGCCGTGAGCAACGATTGTTGGAACGGCGCATTTTAAATGTCACGATTTAATTTGATTTGTATACGTGGGCGGTACAGTGCGTGGTGATGGAAAGAGTAGTAAAGAACTACAAAGGAGGGTGCAAGCATGAGCAGCAGCATGGAAGAGGGTAGAAGACATTATGTGGGACAAAAAACTGAAGAAACAGCAAGCGAGTTTAGAGGTGTTTCTTTAATTCGCCTTTTCGCTCATATATTTGCAAATACAGTTTGCCAAAAAGCACATGTGTAGTTATGTAAAAAAAAAAACATCAAACATGCTATTATCTGTTTAATGCTTGCCCAATAATCAATTTAAATGTGTTAAATAAATGTACGCACTGAAAACCGACTGCGGTTACTTGGGGTATATTTAAATGTCTGGACATTAAGGAATCGGATTCGTCCTGGGCTAGACCAGTTCAGGAAGCAGAGTTTCGTAACCTTGTAAAGTTCAAAATCGAAGTGTCTTTTGAAATGACCAGCCAATTTTAAATGCAAAACTGTCAATGGCTTTTTCTATACAAAAGTGTCTGTGAAAATGTGATTACGCCCTTTTTATCAGCGTAATGGTCAAACATCTGCCTTTTGTAAATTAAATAAATGTAAATATGCGGGTAGAACACCACCAGTTGTGTTTATTTTGTATATCGAGACCATTGGCTCATGTTGATCGTGTGTGTTTTTTAGATTGGCGTAGCTGTACGAAGCAAATGGCCTGCTCGAAGACTTGCGTTCGTGCCTACATGCGTCGTTATGGCGACCGCTGCGCGCGCAAGGCTGGTCGTAGCCGGGCAACTTGCCAAGACTATGCCCGTGTCCACAATGGCGGACCAGGCGGATGCCGCAAGAGCAGCACACTGAAATACTGGGCCAAGATCAGGGCTTGCTGCAACAGGGTGGGCGGATGCTAAGTTACCCAGCGATGCCCATTAAAATGGCGGCTTGAAACTGTGTGCACGTTTGAAGGAGATTTGATTTAGTTTCATGCACTTGCTAACATGAAATAAAACACACCCGTCGGAGAACTTATCTATTGTTGTGTTATGATGTCTAGTGTTGCAAATCTTGTTCTTATATGGTCGTTGAAGCAGAACGTGCGATGACGGTGTGAAGTCTCGACCTTTCTCTTTTGTTCTTCCTACACGTCACATCACGGGCGAGTGTAGGCGAAGGCCAACGCACAGCTTGAGATATTATTATCGGGACATGTTTCCTCCAACAAGAGGTGTACTGCCATCCATATATAGGCCTGCCTATGACACTAACGTAGGAATATTCTTGGTTAAGGAATACGTGCGCCAAGAATTATTGCCGGCATTTTGTTCACGGGTTTTCAATTCACTTCATCTGTACAAACAGCGTAGTTTTAACATCCGTGACCAAACGGACCTAAAACGGTCCCAATAATTCTTGGCGCATATATTTCTTAATCAATCAATGATGATCTTGAATACGTTTCATATGTGGATGGCACGATGCCGTTAGTTGGGGGAAATGTCCCGATAATAATGTCCCAAGTGGGGCGTTGGACTATTCCTAGGGCAAATGCAGGAGTACATACGCATGTAAGGGGTAAAGGGGCCATCCTAATAAAAACGTCACGCTAAATATGGGCTTTTTGAAACCCCCCACCTCGTATACAGATAAATGGAAAACCCTGTACGGGCGCTTCATTTGTTGCTGCCGAAATCCGTGTTCTGTGTGGCTGTACCCGAGACATTCAATGCTATTAAAGCTGTTGATGGACGTCTGGAGGAGGCACGTGAAAAAGATAAATGTTGGCTGGAGCATGCTTCCAAGCTGACCGAGAAGGATGAGATGCTGTGGCCTGGTCAGCCTACCATGCCAGTCATCAGGACAACATATCTAATGACAGACAAACCCCTCTCACACAACTCATGCCACTGTTCTACGAGAAAGCTGCTTCAGCTGCTATGATCAAGCATGGGATAAATGTTCAGCGCGAAGCCACTCAGTTCCTGAATCCTGGTCAAATTCCAGTGATTACTTTAGATCCACCACTGTATGCACTGGCCAAGTTTGTTCAGTGAAACTGGCCTCAGACACATGGCGAGGACAAGTATATAATTATGTTCGGTGGTCTCCATATTGAAATGGCAATGTGGAAAAAACACGATGCCTTCACATACACAATGACTGAAGGACCACACGATGAGAGGGCCAAAGAAACGTGGAGACTAGATATGATCAACAAGAGCCCAACATTTCAGTATTGGGATACCATCCTCAAGATGGAAATACTTGGTCTGATTTTCGTGCGGGCCAACCGAGAACGATACTTCCCCTTGTATTGGAATCACTGAAGGTTTTTTTACTGGGTTGGTGCTTTTCCCTTGATCATCAGAGCTACGCCAGGTGGATTCCCGTACACATACGAGACATGGAGAACCTACCTCCAGCCATCCAAGACGAATTCCAAGACAAAGGCCACTGGGTTGTTTTAAAGACATCCAGGCGATTCATATCCATACCAATCGACCAGGCTCACGAGCAAAATAATGACCTGGTGAAGGATACAGGGGGTGCAGTGGGACTGACAGAGAATCCTTCAGCTTTCAAGAAGTGGATGATAGCTGGACCTGAGCAAGCACGACTTCTTCAAGAGTTTGAGGAGGAGTTTACCTCAGAAGAAGAAAGTCAAAAACACCACCACGAGGAGGGACTCTCAACGCAGAAGACATTCAAAGAGCAAACCTTTGGTCTTGTTCTGGCTATTTCTGAGATGACCAGTCCTTTCCTAGATACCAGCCCTGAACTGTTAACAATGGACACTCGGAATGTCATCGACGAGTCAGTTGTGAACACAGTCCGTACCGTGGAAGCAGTGAGCAGGGAGCAATACAACGCCTACCGTCAATCAGTGCTAACTGACCGCAAGCGCTCTATCAATGAGCATATCAAGAAAAACTCACTGCCTCTGTTTAGTTTGTCCAATACCTAAGGCAAAGACCAAGTAGGCAGGGCAGATCTCACTGCTGAAGTGTGTCACTCTTATCCAGATTATATATAGTCATGCAGAATAGGGATGGAGACATGGGAACCTTCTTCAAGCATCTTTACATTCCTCTCCAGCAAGGTTGCGTCTGCCGAATGCAAAGAAGACAAGCAGAGTTGTCTGCAGAGGCACCAGCCACTGCATGTCGAAAGGTGACCACTAGGAAGCGGATACAAGAATACTTATCCATTTGCAAGATGCTATGGAGAGTGGTTCTAACATTTGCTTGGTGCGCACTGTGGACACTGATGTAGTCGTAAACCTCATCCGCATATTCCACGCCATCGTCGCCAAATATGTTCTTGCAGACATCTGGGTTGCTTTTGGCACTGGGAAGAACTTCGTGTACCTACATATTAATGCCATCTGCCATGGCCTTCCCCTCTTCCACAGTTTCACAGGGTGTGATACAGCGTCAGCATTCCATAGAAAGGGGAAGAAGTCAACATGGGAAGCCTGGAATTCTTACCCTGGGGTTACCCAGACATTCAACTACATGGCAGGAAACTCAAACACCCAATTGTCAGTGGACCACTAACACTTCTAACTACTGGAGCGATTCACAGTCGTTATCTATGACAAGACAAGCACTCTGGAATCTGTGACTGAGGTACGGAGACAGTTGTTCTGCAAGAAGAACAAAACGATGGAGAACATTCCACCTACTCAGGAGGCTTTGCTACAACATTCGAGGCGCGTTGCCTACCAAGCTGGAATCTGGACGACATGTAATGTGGCCCAACAGCAAATTTGTACTCCAGAAGGGTGTGGATGGACATTCGAAACAGAGAGCAAGACCTGGCTTCCTGTGTGGAGCGCACTACCGATGGCCTCCAAAGCGTGCAGTGAACTGGTGAAGTGTAGGTGCAAAAGCGTGAGTGGCTGTGGCGCAAGGTGTTCGTGCAAGAAGGCACATTGGAAATGCACTGAGCTTAGCAAGTGCAAATGCGACTTATAACCAAATTAGACACATAACCTAACTCGCAAAACGTTGATCTAAAAAAACAAGCTATTCTTACTAAATGTTTAAGCAAGATCATTGGAAATATATAAAGATGTTTTAACGAGCCAAACGGAAACTGAAGACTACGAACTAATAACGTGTTAGAAACAAAGTCTGTATGTATGAAGCTGAAATTGTGTGTGTGTGATCTAGCGAGTCCATTGGGGTAGTTTGTACATGTAGTTTGTTTTCGAAATTCATCCAGGGGGTGGGGGTCTCAGGGGAGGTCACAATTTTAAAATAGCACTTATCTCTGTCAATTTGTCATGTATGGAGTTGAAAGTTTGTGTGATCTAGCAGGCCCATTGGGGTAGTTTGTAAATGTAGATTGTTTCAAAATGTGTCCGTGGTAAGGGTCACAATTTTAAAATGGCACTTATCTGCGCCAGAGTTGCATATAATATAGGGCATGCATTTTTGTGCGATCTAGCGGACCCATTGGGATTTTTCGTAGTTTTATATTTTTTTCTAAATTGTCCGGGATGGCGATCTGATGGTCACAATTTTAAAATGGCACTTATCTCCATCAGTTTTGGAAATATGGGACTGACATTTTGTGTGCAGTCTAGAAGTCCCATTAAGGCCTTCAAAATTCGTACGAAGGGTGGGGATCTTTGGGTCAGCATTTCCAAACAGTTTTTCCCAACGCAACTCCGGGTAACTCAACCAATTTTTAATAATACCTTTATGGAAATTGGTCAAGCATTCACGACTTACACAAGTAAACATTTATTATCATGTCAAGTTGTAAGTTATGGGTGAAATAACAGTTCAAATAGTATTATTAAATCAAATATAAAATGCAAAAATCATTCATTTACACAGATCAAAACTAGCCCTTTGTGTAATACTGTGATGTTTCATCAGACAAGTGATCAAATCCAATTATTCAAAGATAAAACTATTGTTACAAATAATTATTAACTCGTAGATAACATTAGCCTTTCTGGTCATGTATATTTACGTCACATTATGGGGAATCTAGTACAATGTAAATTAACCTGAGGAGATCCTTATAAAACTAAAGCTATGGTTGTTATTACATTAAACAAAGTAACATAAAACAACAAGAATACACTAAAATAATTGGCATACATTTACAAAGAACCAAACCACGTAGCCCGTTACACAATGCTGCACTCGCTTGCAATACAAAATTGCTACAAATAAAGTATATCATAATATTCAATCAGCCAAGTAATATAAAACTAAATTATTCAGAAATAAAAGCAGTGTCACAAGTAATCATTAATTCACATATAGCATGACTGCACAGTAATAATAACAATAAAATACTAAAAAAAGATATTTGTATAGCGCCATAATCACACAGTACTCTATGGCGCTTTACAATACAATCATAATACCAGACCTGTATAGTTAGATCATTAAAATATTAAGTTAAATAATTTAAAAACAACACAACTAAGAATCATTGAATTAAGGTAGTTGCACCGGGTATCATGTCAGTTGATTTCTTTATTTTGTTCTTCATAGAACATTAGTAGCTAAGTAGGTGTCAGTATGAACACGTGTACTATTAAAAAAACCAAGGCACTAGTGCCATATGTCACCATTCAGTCCTTTAAAAACTAGTATTCTTAGTGTGTCTGTGGAAAGTCCCTTTTCAGATTCTTGGAAACTGACGATGTTTCCATAGTGACGATCACGTGTGCGTCAGCCCAGTTCAAACATAAATTCATTACCATAAGTGCAGATCATAATAGTCTGGTTATTCTCATGCCACTATGCTGTTGTATTATAATTACCTAAATGCATCACGCTGTCAAATCACCAAATACTGGCGGTAGTTTGGTTTATTCTCCGGTAATGCCCGACCTTAGCCGCCATTTGCAATGACACGTGACTGACCCCAGCAGGTGTCAATCAATCTTGTCTACCACAACAAGTTCAACACATGGCCCTTCGTAACACAATATCATGAGACAACTTGGCGGGAAAACCTTGGACAAGTACGCATCCAAATACGGATTTACATGGGAGACGATTAAACAGCTGATCACTTCCATGAAGACGGGTGTACGGGGTCAGCACACTGTTGTTCGAAACAAAGTGCAGTATATTTTTGAGAAATGACTTTTTATAATATTCACTTGCTCTGACATAAGTGCACTTGAGTAGTCATATTTCTAGATGTGATTGTTGAAGCTGTTGACAGTAAAATTGTGTCTTTTTAGCTGATTCTACTAAGCGGAAGGGTATCTGGCAGCAATTTGGCTAGTTGACACTTAAGCCGGATTACTGCCTGCATCCATTTGTAAATATTGACGGGTGTCATACATACAGGCATTTTGCAAGAGCTAGAGATATTAGATTTTGACTAAACTCGACCAGCATGTCAATGAGATGATAATAACAGCAGGTGAGAAGTTTAAGAAACTTTATAGGTCACGTTTTCTTATAATCACATAAAACGTTAACATGGTCGCCAATGGGAAAACTGACAGTGTGCTGAGCCCGTACACAGTTGTAAAGTCAGTTAGCTGTAACCAATGTCTCGTGTTGTGCGAATGTCAGCGTTCGGCCGCATTCGGCGCGATGTCAGGACGAAAGTCGCACGGCGATCGGCGACCGAATTCGCGTAGTCGAAAGCAGGCGACTCGGGCAGTAAAGTAGACGGTAGATTTGCCCTGTCGATCCCACGCGAAACACCAGGCAACAACACGGAAACGATGTTACGACGTCGACGATGCCGAGAGGGTCCTGTCACAGAGACCGAGCCACGTCAAACGGAGTCGCAGACGATTGTCGCTCAGTCTTCTTCAAACGTGAGAAATGCTGTGACTCACATCAAATCAGTACTGTTCAAATCGTAGAAGTATTTACCTCAGGCATTGGGCGGATACACATTTCTGCGCAATTATTGGAGACGAGAGTTTTCTGTGCAACACTTTCTGTCGCACTGGTCACTGTTCGTCTGGCCTCGAATGGCCGTTCTCACCTTATATAGCTTGCTGGCCGGAAGTTAGTCTGACCAGCCACAACACTTGATGCAAATTAGTCGTCCCAAAAATCGGTTCCCGAAACCTTTCACACTTCGAACCAATCCATTCAACTCGCTGAGTTTAAAATATATTTTGCTAGCTAAACTGCTGGCTATATCTGTGCTCCTACAATCTTTAACGTACGTGAATTACTTATAAAATTAATATCACTTGATTCCCTGTATCGAGCAGGATACCATAATTTTAATCGTACATTCCAACTCTCACGAATTAATCCATCATTTTAATAAAACACGTACTCTATTCATAAGGCCGGTAGTTAAAACGTTACACGCCTTAATTGCCAGAGGGCGCCGGCACATACCTCAGCGACAATACATACCTGAGATGGCAGCACCATTCCGTGACAATACTTTGTAAACAGTTCCACTGTTCTATAGCCTGATTGAATTCTATACAAACCACTTCGTGACACATATTAAGTTAGATGATGCTTAAATGTTGCTCAAAAACTTATTAGCATGTGTCAAAACAGCCTTGACCTTTGCGGAGTCGTACACTTTTTCGAAAACGTCAACGGGTCGCGGCGCCAATCAATGTCGTGTAGACAACGCATAATTAGCAAACTTTCAACCGCTAACATTTTGTTGACTTATTTGGTGGTGAACAATAGGATATCTGCGTGAAGCTGGACTCAGAATAGGATACGATTACTTAAATATATGTGTATATGCTAGCTCTTTCCTCTCCTCCCGTGTAGTAAGATCCTCTCCCGCCTCCAAAGGCAAAGAGACTGGAGAGACCATCCAGACCTCTACAACTTCACACACACACACACACACACACACACACACACACACACACACACACACACACACACACACACACACACACAATCACAATCAAGCTTAGAGAATAGGCAAATCTGGTTGATCTCGTACCAAAAGATCCTGTTAAGCACAAAGTGCTTGTGTAAAAAGAAGTTGCTTGTTAAGATGGTTGTCTGTTATAATATTTATGATAGTGAACTGATCTGGCACACTGTTTTTAACTGTTCCAATTACAATACATTAATTTTAGTAATGAGAATGTTAATTAAAAATGGTTGAGTGAGCAATAATCATGTGCATCATGCAGGGCGTTTGTATTCAGTTTTCACTGGGAGGGCAATGTCTTAAGTTAAAAGTGCACTTCTAATGGGTAAAAAGGCCAGTTAACGCATACATTAATGATTATGTTCATAACCTTTAGGCATGTATGAAAGCTTAATATAATGCGTTATTATCTTTGTATCCACTTAGTTGTGGGGCTACAGTGATGAGCAACAACTGCATCTTGGTGTGAAAATAAATGTTACACATATATCCTAGAAACATGTTTTGTTACAACCAATACATGCAGTAGTCATAGAAACATGAGACGTATCCTGCAAGTCATAACGTTTGACAGTTGTCTCAATTTGACTAGA
Source organism: Paraescarpia echinospica (assembly GCA_020002185.1). Taxonomy (NCBI): domain Eukaryota; kingdom Metazoa; phylum Annelida; class Polychaeta; order Sabellida; family Siboglinidae; genus Paraescarpia; species Paraescarpia echinospica. Next base: position 65,326,785 of record CM034533.1, on the reverse strand, counting down.
CGAGTCCCGTTTCGCGGGTGAATTTCGTAACGAATTCACGCTGTCCGTAGATATCCCAGTATAGAGCTCATCATCTTCTTGTCTTCTACAAGAATTTGACGACAGTGGGTCGAGGGTCACAGTAGGCGGTACCAACACCATTCAGTGCGACCATGAGTCGTGCCTTTTTCGTGTCCCCATTCATACTGGTGCGGTGATTATCGACCACGAGGTTGTGATGGCTCACGATCCTTTCGGTCTGCATAAAGTGTGGACTCGTACAAGCCAGAGATTCCAACACCTTCTGAGCTGAACCTGTTGTGACTGGCAGAAGTTCATCATGTTTTCCCATTGCTCGGCTTCCCCGTCCGCAAAATCAGATGCCTCATCTGGGAAAAGGCGCCTGACGACGCGCACAACATGCTCAACAAATGATCTCAGACTGTGTGACATCACTAACTCCTTCATGTCTTTGATGACGTCCTCCTGCTCCGAGTGCATGCGTTCAGACAGGTATTCGTGCGATGCTTGCACGATCCCCAACCTAACTGCTCGTCTGTCGCGGCGGTTTGTACGAACGAACTGTTGATTACACGTTCGTTGTGTTAGGTCCTCTTTTGTGTTATCGTTTGGACAACTCACTTTCTCCTCCCTTCTTCTCGGGAATGGTCAATCCCTCATTAGATTAAACTTTTTGATTGCCGCATCAGTCACAGTGAGAAGATCGCTGATGAACAAATCACTCCTTTGCAACTTCTTCTGGATTGCTTCAAATATCTCCAGGATGTCGCCCATCAGTGCGGTGATCAACGTTTGTTGGTGGTTCCAGATTCTCAGGAACCCTTTGGCTTCAGCCTTCTCCTTTCTGTCGCTGATACTTTCTGGTTCCCACACCATATTGAAGGCTGGTAGATTATTCAGCATAGCATCCACCAGCTGCAGCTCGTGCAGGACAAACCTGACATCATGGTGCCGGGGAACTGTTTGACATTCCCTGCCTGTGCTTACATCTTCATCCGTCTCGGCGTCCGGAAGAATCGTACGGTTAGCAAGCAGACGCCATAATCTAACTTGTCTGCAGGTGTTTGCCGCCTCGCCGTCAGTGGTGACACCAACCAGCTTCGTGTCTTTACCTCCTGTCAGATCCAAAGCTTTGTTCACCGCCTCAAGTAGTCCAGGGGCACCGTTCTTCTCTGGCGAATGCATGACAACTGCTACTTAGAGGTTTTTTTATTAGTGCAGCAGTGCAAATTAAATCAAACACACTAAAACGAATAAAAGTAAGCCCCGCAAGGAGCTGGTTTAGGAGAATGGGGGCACACGGGGAGGGAAGTCGGTCTGACTGGGGGAACAAACGAAAGGGCTATACTGTTTACGTTAAAAAACGCCCTGGCATCATAAGCATGTGCATGTATACTTGCGTGCATGTGACTAACTGGACGGACGCCAAATATTATCTTAACGATATAGCTACATTAATTTACCAAAACTTACAATTATTATTGTATGCATGTTCATTGATAATGTTGTGTATATGAGTTGTATACTGTTTACAAATAAAACACATTTGACAACCTACTTACCCTCTTTGACTGAGTTTGGATATATGGCTGGCGGCTAGGGTTCACTCTCAAATCTGAATTGCGCTCTTGCATGTACAGGGTCAAGAAGAACTTGATCCCTTATGCCGTGTGCTTGTACAGCGGATCTGCCATTGCCATACATAACACTCCTGTTACAATGCAGCCTCTCTATTATAAAGCAATATTGTTCTCTCTCTCTCTCTTTCTCTCTGATTATTAGTTTGCCTGTCTGTGGACCCATATCTCCGCTAGTTTTGCATATGTGGAGCTGGAATTTTGTGTGAGATCTAGCGGGCTCAATAAGGTAGTTCGTAGATTTAGATTGTCTCAGGACACTATTTTAGAGTATAATTAAAATTTTGAGTATTTAAAGTTTAAGCTCTACGCAACATGTTTCAAATGTGGAATATAACTCAACTGTCCTATAACAACTGTGTCAACTTATATTAAAATTATGCTCACCTGTACACATTCTCGTATATGAGAAGGTTGTTCTTGACAGGCATGCTACTTGACCCCACAATGTTTCCACTGTAGCCATCAATGGCAAGGACATGTGTGACACCAAACATTGCTAGCTTCTCATTCTGGTCCATGTGCAGCTTGTGCTCAAAACACTCCGCAAAATATGGGATTGGGTTGATATTTTGTAATATTACAATGGTTAATTTAAATATTGTTTATTTAAGCCCAACAACATGTTCTGCTATTTTGTTTGGCAACCATTTTGGATTTTTTACAGTCAATGATTTGGCATTGAAAATCATTGACTAGAAACTACCAGAGATTCTTACTTAGTGAGTAATAACTCTAATGTGAATATTTTGTTCACTCACTGAATAACATGTAATTTGTTTACCTTGCCTGCCACTTCAATAATGTTGACATGGTATATATACGATCCCAAAACATAATAGTACATGCAATGCAGCTATAACTCACACACACATACACACACACACACACACACACACACACACACACACACACACACACACACACATGATGGGGATTTGGCGAGGCGAGACCCTCCAATATTGTTGGTGGGTGGGCTAGAAATATGTTTAGCTCCCTCACCAATATTTTGTCAATGGGATGCAGTTGGAGGTTTTTATATAAGCTTCAAAGTGGGTGCAGTTGGAGGTTTTGGTGAGCTTCAGAGGGGCTGCAGTTGAAAGTTCTGGTGAGCCACCCTAATATTCATAATTTTCCAATGCATAAAAAGTAGACACATTACGTGATGCTGTATAGTACAGATATAGTAAGAACCAAACCAAAAGTGTAACAAAATACAATGAAATGTATTACTTATTCAAAATCCATATATTTTTAGTTGGAAATAAATTTCTGGTTTATTGATGTATACCGTAAGATTTTAATTAAAGCGGACAACATTAAATATTGCAGAGTTTTATTGTTTTTACTTCCTTACTTGTTGCCTGGCTTCATGGTAAGGCTGTTGGTCGCTAAGGCTGTTGGTCGCTAGGTGGCGTAAGGTGGTACTTGTTTATTTTGTCACTGCGTGATTCAAAATCATTTTTGCAATTTAACGTTTAATTTTGTCTGTGACACTAGTGTAGAATTAGTGTCAACGTATTGCACTGTTTGCTTAAACAAACATTTTATAAATTGTCACCACCAACGCTGTTAAATCTTGTACTTAAATTAGTTGGGCGATAATACAGGTCGATTTGATTTTCGCGCTAGCAGGCTTACGTACACAACATACTAAGGTAGGGGCAGTCCCCTTATAAAGTATATACTAACAGGCCTTTTCAACAAGACGTTCTTTTTAAACGTCTTGTTACTTTGCACAGGCCTGCTGAGCGCGAACAATCATACGACCTGTAATATTGCCATTGATTATCGCCAACCCACTCTTTAATAACCTAGAAATTTACATTATTTTTAGTACAATTATACAGTTTTAGAATATTTTATTATTTTCAATTATTTTTATGAGACATTATCATTTTATTCTTCACTATTTCGAGGAAAGACAATGTCACCAGCTGTCATTTTAACAGTTTCTCAGTACATGAGAACACAACATTCCTTGTCACATCTTCACAGTTTGCCATGTCTTAATCTTTGCTTTAATAGAAAGTTACTGCCAATCCCCCGCTCTAAGCCAACGTTTAAATTGGCAATTATTTTACTACTAGCAGGAGATGTAAGTCTTAATCCTGGACCTGCTATCAGGCGCAATATTCGAGTAGCCACCACTAACGTTCGATCTATTCGAGACAAAACAGCCTCGCTTACCGATTTATTAACTTCCAAGACAATAGACATCCTTGCAGTCACTGAGACCTGGCTCAGACCACATGACACAGCTGCATGCATTGCTGACATTTCTCCTTCCAGTTTCACCTTCCATCATCGCCCACGTTCAGTTGGACGAGGTGGTGGTGTTGGATTTCTCGTCTCAAAACAGTTCAAAGTTAATTTGCATTCAAACCCTGATTACTCCAGCTTTGAGGCCATCTGTGCCGAAATTTCCGATTCATCTTTTTCTGCTTATTTTGTGTGCATTTATCGCCCTCCAGGACACCCTGCCCATTTATTTGAAAAATTCCAGGATCTACTTAAAAATCTGGCAACTGTTTATTCAGAATTTTATATACTCGGTGATTTTAATCTTCATCTGGACACACCTTCATCAACAACAAGTACATTTAATGACATTCTGGCATCCTATGACATGAAACAACATGTTACCTTCTCAACACACATACATGGCCACTGGCTCGATCTCTTAATCACCCGCTCAGATTGTAACAATATTGTGGTGTCCAGAGAATGTCAAAGTCCAAAGACTTGTAGTTTGCCAGAAACAATTTGCCCATATACTCTTACAGCAACCATAAAGTGGCTCCGCCTAACGGAATTTCTTGTGAATCCAATGTCTCAATCCCAAAAGCAAAACGTGTTAATTTCTTGTACATTTTTATCGATTATAATAATTTTTTAGTTTATTGATCCCATGACGAGAGTAGTATTTCTGTAGTAGGTAACTCATGTCAAGTTTGGCGACAGTAGGTAGCCGTTTTCATTATTTTTTGCAGATGCGCCGTCACTGTTTCTGTTGACCCTTATCCCTAGTGACTAGTCTCCTTAGACTCATGTGCCATGATTAGGTGGCGTAGGTAAACTGGTGTTACATGAATTGGTCATAGTTAACAGAAAATGCCGTTTTGCACACAAAAACATATCAAATCTTTACGAACAGTTTCAATATTCTAAATTACTAGCCGTTGTTTAATCAATACTGTGCAAACAATTTGTTTAAAAAGTTGTTTTAAGGGAAATACTTACATCTGTAAAATCAGAAAAGCACGCTCCATGAATCGACGCTAACACACAAAATGGTCATGGCTGTTATGGCAAGCCGTACCGGCAAAAATGAATTAATTACGTCACGTGACCGCTGGCGCCGCTGCATGGCGTTATTTATGGTTAGCTTTCCTGGCGTTATTATTGTAAATAGTAGAATTCAATGAAAATATTTGATGCTAACTTTTGATGAATGTTTGAGCAAATGTAAGTTATTTAATGACGACAAGGAGGTTTGTTTAAAAGAAAACATATCATGGTAAATTGATGACACCAGCATTGACAATGTTTGGTTTTCATATGCAGTGTTCACAATCTTATATTTTATCTTAATATTTTGAATAAATATTGAAACATTACTCTTCCTGACTACTTGCCACACAACAGGGGAGTTGAATTGTTCCTTGAGTGACACCTCTGTTCACCAGATAAGGTGCACCCAGTCATTGCATCGGCGTCTCGGTTGTACACGCGAAAATCGCATTGCGCCCAAACGATTACATCTACATCACATTGGGCACTGGGTGGTGTTTCTCTTTTGCATACGCAGCACACATCGTCTGTTACAATTTCTTGAAGTTGTGCGTTGTTTGTTTGTGAATGTGTCACTGTGTTTGTCTGTGTGATTGTCGGGGTGTCTGTTTGTTGGTTGGTTCGTTCGTTTGTGTTTTGCTTTGTTTGTTGGGTTTGATATATTTCTTGTTGTTTTTTTCTTTGTTGGTTTGAATTTCTGAAATACCTGGTCCACCCCACGCCCTTCTGTGACAGCTTGACCACCATTGACCATTCCGTGTCGACTGTATGCTTTTTTAAATGGTGGCACAAAACAAGGTTTCTTCGAGTTAAGAAACGTATCTAAATCGGGAGATGTGGTGTTGTACAGTGTGTGTGTGTGTGTGTGTTGTGTGTGTGTGTTTGTGTGTGTGTGTGTGTGTGTGTGTGTTGTGTTCGTTGCTATGTGATCTACCCTGCTACCAGGTGCATGCATGTCCACAACTGTAGTGTTCAGGGCTAGGTAATCATCACTGTCACACACTGCATGCACGTCAGCAGTAACTGTAATTGTGTTCGCCTATTGATGATCCACATTGCTAGGCCTACCCACTGCAGACACGTCAGCAGTAGTGTTTATTGTTTGGTGATCTACATTGCCAGCTGCTGCAGGCACGTCTACAGTTGGTGCGTCGTTTAATGCTTGGTTATCATCATTTACCACTTTACTTGGCGCAAGCTGTTGATCTGTGACCACACTGCCAATAAACGGGAAAATCTCCGAACGTCGGAAACTTCCAGTTATATTGCATGTAGTTATAGTACGAAGGATTGCTTTGGCTGTAAGGCGACAAACTTCACTGCGTGTAACGACCCGCCCAGGATTCTCTTTTATAAAGTTGCAGCATTCGCTGTAGTAAGCAACCTTAAACGAGCCAAAGACCCCGACATCCAACGGCTGTAGGAAGTGACTCTTATGGGCCGGGAGTAGGAAGAGGATCACGTGTTTGTGCGCCCATTCTATTAATGGCACGTCGATGTGCGAACTGTGCCCGTCATACAACAACAAAAGGGGTTCGTCTTTGCTGGTAGACACATACGTAAGAAAATGTTTACTCAAGTAGGCCTGGAAGATTTTACTTGTGGACCATCCATTGTCGGACATAGTCCCATGTGTTCCTGGCAGCGCGCCGTTAGTAGTAATGTAGGTTAAGTAGCGTTGAAGTTGGATTCGGAGTGAAGCAAAAGCAAAGTACCCGGATGTAGGTCAAGGTCACGTGACCCGGATGTAGGTCAACGGTCACGTGCCCCCTGGCGGATAGTTGGTGAACTAAAATACCCCTGGCGGATAGTTGGTGAACTAAACTATTTCCCTCCAAAACTAGAACAGCGCCCCCCCTGGTGGATAGTTTGTGAACTAAAATATTTCACGCCAAAAACTAGAACAGCGCCCCTGGCGGATAGTTGGTGAACTAAAATAGTTCCCGTCAAAACTAGTACAGCGCCCCATGTCGGATAGTTGGTGAACTAAAACAGCGCCACATGGCGGAATTTTTTGGAACTCAAATAGGTTGACCCGCAGCGTACTCTATCGGAATTTTTGGGGACTAATTATGCAAGTGGTGCCATCTGACGGACAAGTTGTGAAGTAAATGTTCGAGTACTGCAAATATTCGTCTCTTGCACGCCCCCTGACGGATACATCACGAACCACAAACATCATCCCCTAGTGGACAAGTAGTGAACCCCATGTTAAAGCATAGGGAATTGTTACCATGTTAAAGCATAGGGATTTCATCATCAACTGAAAGCACCCCTGTTAGATAAGTTGTGAACTAAATAACTACTCAGCAGTCCGCGCTTGTGTACATTCTACTCAGCAGTCCGTGCTTTTGAATTTTCTATAGCCTCGTTTTTTCGAACAGAGTGACCATTTTGGAATTAGCCCTTTGGTGTCTGTTACAAAACCCGTACTCGAGACGTATCTGGACTTGATGTTATGGGGAGTGACATACTATAGCGAGTGAAAAATGCCCCTGCTAACTGGTATAAACTGTTATGAACTCGTAATGAATGCTCTGACTGTGTGTTGAAAAAAAACATCCGTGTATCTGTCCCGTGTTAAGGCATAGGGAAATATACGAACTTATCTGCTAAAACATTCAAACTACCAGCTATCTGTGTAATATTTTGGTCAAACTGTTTGTCATGTAACAGTATTCGTCATACGAGATTTGCACTTACCAACGGTCTCAGTTGAAAGTCCGCATACAAACCGGATCCAAACTGGTGTCAAACTGTTTTGAACTGATATATCCTATCCAAGTCTCATCCGTATTTCATCTGTGCCTAGAGACCACCAATACTGTTTCAGCATTTTATCATGCTGGTGTTCTTAACCTATACGTGTGTACGTATGTGCATAATCGCGTTCAACATCATTATTAAATAAATAAACGCGCTATGTGCGATGCGCAATGTCGACTCGATCACCTTGATGCCAAATATCATATATCAATACAAGACGGCGCAGTGCTCGCTATCTACATTGTTCGAGGAAAGTGAAGCGTCATGTTAGAACAGTACAGGTACATAATAACCTCCGAGATAAGATGTACCAGTATTTATATAGTTTACCGTATTAAGGGTCAAGTGTACAAATGTCCATTAGAACGTTTTTTTAAAATCTTTTTTCGTACTATAGTATTTAAATTCGTGCTTCTTCGGTAAAACCTTCCAAACTTGCTTCTGTCGTAAAACAACTAACCTGGCATGGGTAACCGAAAACGAACTTATAGATTCAACAGTTATGTTAACCACTTATGTCTATGTGTAGTTCAGTACAGATACGTAACCACTTATGTCTGTGTAGTTCAGTACAGTTATGTTAACCACTTTGTCTATGTGTAGTTCAGTACAGATACGGTAACCACTTATGTCTGTGTAGTTCAGTACAGTTATGTTAACCACTTATGTCTGTATAGTTCAGTACAGAGATGTTAATGTACTCAGACCAACTAGTGGTGCAAACGAAACACTATGCTTTGACCAACACACGGCACGAATTGAACTCAGACCAACTAGTTGCGTAAACGAAACAGAAACTTAACCGATTACGCTGCACAAATTGAACTCAGATCAACTAGTCACGCAAACGAAACACTGCTTTGACCAACACGCTGAACGAATCGAACTATAGACACGAGTTGTACAAAGGAAACACTATGCTTTGACCAACACACGGCACGAATTGAACTCAGACCAACTAGTTGCGCAAACGAAACAGAAACTTAACCGATTACGCTGCACAAATTGAACTCAGACCAACTAGTTGTACAAACGAAACACTATGCTTTGACCAACACACGGCACGAATCGAACTCAGAGCAACTAGTTGCGTAAACGAAACAGAAACTTAACCGATTACGCTGCACGAATTGAACTCAGACCATATCACATGAGACTACGGATGACACATCACACGAGAGTACTGACGAGACAAGAGACGAGACTATGACCGAGATACGTCACGAGATTACAGATGATACATCACACGAGACTACGGATGACACATCACACGAGAATACGGACGAGACAAGATATATGCCACGAGACTACGGATGACACATCACACGAGACTACGGATGACACATCACACGAGAATACGGACGAGACAAGAGATATGCCACGAGTCTACGGATGACACATCACACGAGAGTACCGAAGAGACGAGACTATGACCGAGATATGTCACGAGACTACGGATGACACATCACACGAGAGTACCGAAGAGATGAGACTATGACCGAGATATGTCACGAGACTACGGATGACACATCACACGAGAGTACCGACGAGACTATGACCGAGATATGTCACGGGACTACGGATGACACATCACACGAGAGAACCGACGAGACAAGAGATGAGACTATGACCGAGATATGTCACGAGACTACGGATGGTACATCAGAATAGACGGGTTACTGCGTGAGATTCCACCAAAAAGATGGAATTCCACCACAATAGACGGGTTATCGCGTGAGATTCCACCAAAAAGATGGAATTCCACCACAATAGACGGGTTATCACGTGAGATTCCACCAAAAAGATGAAATTCCACCACAATAGACGTGTTATCAAATCACTCACTCACCCTGCGTATCTGTTCACTCACTCACCCGGCGTATCTGTTCACTCACTCACTCACCCTTCGTATCTGTTCACTCACTCACCCTTCGTGTCTGTTCACTCACTCACTCACCCTTTGTGTCTGTTCACGCAGTCACTCACTCACGCACTCATTACACTATGCTTTGACCAACACGCTGCACAAACATCACACGAGAGTACCGAAGAGACGAGACCATGACCGAGATATAGCACGAGACTACGGATGTCACATCACACGAGACTACGGATGACACATCACACGAGAGTACCGACGAGACAATGTCCGAGATATATCACGAGACTACGGATGATACATCACACGAGACTACGAGTGGTGTGTCTAATGTTCACGAGACTTCGGATGACACATCACACGAGAGTACCGACGAGACAAGAGACGAGACTATGTCCGAGATATGTCACGAGACAATGTCCGAGATATATCACGAGACTACGGATGACACCTCACACGAGACTACGAATGTAACATCACACGAGAGTACGGACGAGACAAGAGATATACTGCGAGACACATCACACGAGACTACGGATGTCACATCACACGAGAGTACGGACGAGACAAGAGATATGCCACGAGACTATGGATGACGATATATCACTAGACAGGACTTACATATATACACTAGTAATTGGCGTCATCTCATTTACATAATCAATCAGACCGAACGTACATCACGTGACTTCCCTTAACACAAAAACTGTGCGCATTCATGAGATAGGCGATATCCGATACCACTCAACGGATACCAATGTAATTAGTCAGAGTATTGTTATCTACCGACCATGAGAGATCTCTATTCGTTGACACACTTCCGGGAATTCCCGAAGCATAGAGGCCGCCATGACAGTCAAGTAACATCCGGTGCGACGTCACTTCCAACGTACCGTCCCTAGTAGAGGCTGTCATAGCAAACGAATTTGAAAACTGCTATGACCGAAAACGACTATGTCAATAACATGTAAGGACAACCACCTGACAGGACTTCATTCAAAGAGGTGACCATCACGGTTCCCAATGCCACTCAACGGACACCAATGTAATTAGTCAGAGTATTGCCATCTACCGAACATGATAGTTCTCTATTCGTTGACACACATATTCGTTGGGAATAGCGGAAGCGTAGAGGCCGCCATGTCAGGTCGCCATGACATTCAAATAACTTCCGGTACTACGTTACTTCCGGCGTAGCGTCCCTAGTAGAGGCCGCCATGACAGTCAAGTGACTTCCGGTACCACGTCACTTCCGGCGTAGAGACCGCTAGTGGATAATCGGAGTACTACGTCACACACTGCCATAGCAAGCGAAATTGAAAACGGCTGTGATCGAAAACGACTATGTCAATAACATGTAAGGACAACCACCTGACAGGACTTCATTCAAAGAGGTCCCAAACATCACGTACCTTCATGTCAAGAGACGATCATCTGTTCGGATTCACGTCCAACGAGGCGACCATAGGACTCGCATGAGGTATCGCTTCTTTTAATGGAAAACATATGTATATGATGCAGCCGTCTTTTCAGCGTAACAATTCCATATTTTCAAATAGTGCGAGCGACCAGATACGATACGACCTTCTCGAGAGTCGAAAAAGGAAAGACCAGAATCGTCGGAAGCACGGTATATACACTAGTTTTCGGCGTGATCTCATTTGCATAATCAATCAGACCGAACGTACATCACGTGACTTCCCTTAACACAAAAACTGTGCACGTTCATGAGACAGGCGACATCTGATGGCCCCAACGGATAGCAATGTAAATACTCAGAATAACGCCAACTACCGGCCATGAAAGATCTCTATTCGTTGACACACTTCCGGAAATACCGGAAGCGTAGAGGCCGCCATGACAGTCAAGTAACTTCCGGTGCGACGTCACTTCCGACGTGTCGTCCCTAGTAGAGGCTGCCATGACAGTCAAGTAACTTCCGGTACGACGTCACTTCCGGTGTAGCGGATAATCGGAGTACTACGTCACATGGTGGCGCCATCTAGCGGTTAAAAATATATAATTAGGTTAGCTAGAGAAAAAAAGTTGGGGTTAACCTCGCGAAAATTTAATGTTTTTGTCCCTCTGGGCAAAAACAGAAAATTTTCGCAGCGGGTCAACCTATTTTAGTTCCAAAAAAATTCGCCAGGTGGCGCTGTTTTAGTTCACCAACTATCCGACAGGGGCGCTGTTCTAGTTTTGAAGGGAACTATTTTAGTTCACCAAATATCCGCCAGGGGCGCTGTTTTAGTTTTGACGTGAATATTTCAGTTCACCAACTATCCGCCAGGTGCGCGGTTCTAGTTTTGGCGGGAAATATTTTAGTTCACCAACTATTCGCCAGGGGGCGCTGTTCTAGTTTTGACGGGAAATGTTTTAGTTCACCAACTATCCGTCAGGGGGCGCGGTTCTAGTTTTGGAGGGAAATTATTTTAGTTCACCAACTATCCGCCATGGTATTTTAGTTCACCAACTATCCGCCAGGGGCGCCACGTGACATTTGTCCTTGACCTACATCCGGGTACTTGACTTTGACTTTGACCTACATCCGGGTCACGTGATCTTGACCTACATCCGGGTATTTTGCTTTTGCTTCACTCCGAATCCAACATCAACGCTACTTAACCTACATTACTACTGCCGTTCATTAACTCTTCAGTCATCCTCTTCCCCTCGAATATTAAGAAGGAAGGCAAGCACTGTCCTATTGCATTTATATAGCTTATGATCGTGGTTGTTGCCGATCTTTGTGAAACTACGGCCAACGATATCCGACCTGTTTCGGCGATTATCTTAGGCGGCACATGTTCCGTAGACACACCAGTTTCATCAACGTTGAAAATCCTATGTGGTTTTCCCAACAAGTCATACTTCTGAAGTATGCTCAGTAACTTCTTGTAATAATTAGCTAACGTTTCCCTCGCTGCACTGTGTGTTCTAATCATGGACAAGCCTTTTGGCTGGGTCATCCTAAGGTCCGGCCATCTCTTTAACAAGCGATACACCCATATATCATTTCGTGGGCTACTAGTGTCTTTCCTATTCAGGAAGAAAGCGGTTTCACCAGCAAGATCTGCTAATTACCTGCGCCTATATCCGTACCCACATGCAGCTACTGCTTTCACGTGAGACACGAAAGCTGCTTCTTCAGAACTGCTCATAATTTGTTTTATTTATGTTCATAAGGATCAGAATGGCCTAATGTTTTATGGCGTAAAGTTGTTACAGGCACACCACACGTCCTTGCTGCCTTACGGACTGACATTTTCTGTCTTCTTTGCACATTTTATATGCATATTTTAGTTGGCTAGGGGTATAATCTCTGTAGGTAGCTGGTCTATTTTTGGTTTGCTGAAAAATACAGACATACTGATATAGTCTCAGTGTTTCCGCCAGCAGGGTAAAAGGGTACAGATACGTACCCAAATTAAATCCAGATTTTAAAATTTTGTTTAATATTTCAAGCAATGAAACTCCTACTTGATGACGTTTTTAAAGGTGAAGAATGAGCCCGTGCCAACACGTTTATGCTAGCTATTTTGTGATTGGATAAACGTGGTATTCACTGCGGGATTGAGGCCTTCACCTCAGGATAGAACATGGCGTACCGGTATATCGGTAGGCTTAGTGTAAAGAATACGGCGTGCTGTCATGGAGCTGTACATTTTTCGCGATGTTTTCGAGTATTTATTGTTTCTTTGTGAAGAAAAATAGCGCAACAAGATACCATACTACAATTTAAAATTTTCTTGCTGACTGTTACCTTTATTATTCATTATCCTACGAAACATGGAAATGATCACCATGGCATGAGCCGGGCGGGATTTCCGACTTCAAATGCCGCGAAATCACTTCTCCGAGCATCTAGAAATCCATTTTTTCTGGGGGAGGGCCCCAACCCCCGCCGCCCAGGCGTAGCCTGCCAGTTCCGCGGTCTCACAATTGACTAACTCCGTACCCAAATTATTTTTTTTGGCGGAAACTCTGATAGTGTTAGTTTGTGATGTATAAACAAGTTTGGCAGTTTTTTAATACATTAATTTCACACATTGTTCCCATTATTCCACCTTTTTAACAAGACAGCCCTGCCATACATACTTTACATACATCGTTAAACACCTGCGCTATATTTGGTAGTGCGTAAATAATATTAATATATTACATTTATTTCACGTGTTTAGCAACTCGTTACTATTACTCCAGCCTTTATGGCAAGACAGGCGTACCATAGATATTCCATAAAAGGTAATGTTTCATCACGTGGCTTAATACGATAAAGCGCACCAGCCGATTAACGAATTATTACCACGTAAGCATAGAACGACGCTGTTATACGCGTATACACATCACGCGTGCTTTATATGTTGTATTATATTTCTGAATATATAATCACATACTTGATTAAACGTCATTTCTTTCAATTTTTGCGGTTTTGACCTGTTTACATTGCCAACTCTCGCGTTCCCGTTATATTCAAATAGCCTAATGATGCCTCTAGCGGCGAGACCTAAACGTGATTTCCGGTATGTCCAATTGACGCGAGTGACCAATTTGTGTAAGGTAAGTATACAGCATAGCCGTAGGACGCCGTTACAGTTTAAACGCGCATAAATTAATCGTAATCACTACCGTAGTCTTTAATCGTATTTCGGGAGAAAATAGCATGCTCACTTGGTACAGTTGTACAGTTAATCAATGTATTAAATTCGGACAGCTGAAATATTACTTCACTTAAGGTAGGGTGGGGTAAGGCGCCTATACGAGGCGAGACGCCCACCCGTCCTATCTACGTAACAACGGTTCAGATTGGCACTATAGTTTGTGGAAATCCGTGCTGCCACACAGCGGATGAACAGAAACATAAAAAGAAACAAGACTCACAATCGTGAGTACAAAATGTGACTTTGTTGATTTGTAGGTTTAAAATAGTAAAAAAGGTGATTTCCTGTTTCGTTGTAAACCTCGGTGGTTATCATAAATAACCATAACAAATATGATTCTCTTACGATAAATATGTAGACTAACATTTGGTAACAGTTAAATGAGCGATAATTAAACAGCAGACTACATACAGCTATTTTACTGTCGCACGTGCCTGGGGGCAAGACGCTCTTTTTGAATGGGGTAAGACGCCTACCATGGGCGTCTTGCCCCACCATATAATAATCATAGATCATAGATGATATCGCGTTAATTGTGTGTGTGTGTGTGTGTGTGTGTGTGTGTGTGTGTGTGTGTGTGTGTGTGTGTGTGTGTGTGTGTGTGTGTGTGTGTGTGTGTGTGTGTGTGTGTGTGTGTGTGTGTGTGTGTGTGTGTGTGTGTGTGTGTGTGTGTGTGTATTTCTTACATTATATAATAGTCTAGCATAAAACACTGGCTGCGGTTAACTACGCGAGGTCCAAAGGCATACATCTGCTAGTTCTGCCACCTCATTGCACTCATAGGATGCAACCGCTCGACACAACGTTCTTCAAATCATTGAAGACCGCTTACAACAATGCAGTAGCTGACAGCTGGATGGTCACCAATCCAGGTCGGCGAATGCCGTTTTACGACATGGCTGGTGTGTTTAATAAAGCGTTCAACAAATCAGCCACACTTGATAAGCCAATCACTGGATTCAGGGTATGTGGTCTTTGGCCTTACGATCCAGATGTCTTCACTGACGACGATTTTGCTGCAGCACTCGTGGCAGAGGAGCCGACGCCGCTTGAAGAACCATCTGCCCACCTGGCCACTGCAGGCCCTTCATCTGATGGTGCTCCAACTGCCGGTCCTTCATCTGATGGCCCTGCAACTACCGGCCCGTCACATGAAGGCCCCCAACTGCCGGCCTTTCATTTGATGGCCATCCAACTGCCGGCCCTTCATCCGATGAGCCTCCAAGTGCTGGTCCTTCATCTGATGATCATGCAACTGCTGACATGCCACCGGGCGAAACGGTTGCCACTCTGCCCACTGGTGGGTCTGTCACCTCGACACCGGCTACGACGGTCATTCGCCAACTGGTTAAGAACATTTCTCCATTGCCAAAAATATCAACGGCACGCAGCAAGCCGAGAAAACAGGAATCAGCAGCCTGGATATCGTCGTCGCCGTACAAAAACGCTCTTACCAAGAAGGGTGAAATATATAAGCGGCAGGGTAAAGGAGGCGGGAAACCGAAGGGGAAACGACCGATGCCTAAGAAGAAACAGATGACAATAACTGTACCAGCAACGAGATTCCGGAGCGATCTAAGCAGTGACGAAGATGATGAATGGTATTGCCTGATTTGTGGAGAGCCATTCAGTAACAGCAGAAGTCGCGAGGTCTGGGTTCAGTGTATGCTCTGTAGGGAGTGGGCACATAGAGAGTGCACTGTGGGAATGCCAATTTTATTTGTGAGAACTGCTGCAACTAGTGACAGTGAAGAGTCTGCGTAGTTGACACTGCTTCAGCTGCTGGGAACAATAGACCCTACCGAAATATCGAAAGCCACATTGGCTGTTACTTAACATTTGTGTAGATTGTTCGTTCGTTCTTCTTATTGCATGCCTGTTAAAATGCATTTCACAATATTGTTGGTATTTATTCAGTCGCCTTACATGTCTACTACATAGTTAAATCAGCAGATACATACACACGCAGCATACACACCCACCCACCCAAACACATCCCACCCACCCCCATACCACCCACCCATCCACACTAACTCGCATACTTGTGATTATTCGACGGGTTGGGAAAGGCGTCTTGCCCCATAGGTGGGGCAAGACGCCTTTTTCATAACTATTTTATAACGTAGAATTTTAAATTATTATTTTATGTCTATGTATAAAATACTTATACACAAAGTAGAATATACATTTTAGATTAATGACAACATAAAATATATTCGATTGGGTTATTATTAAAACAAATGCAGCGTTTCCTACTTATGGTGGGCGCCTTGCCCCACCCTACCTTACCTGTTCTATCGCTTGTTCGACAGCTTTCGTTAAAACATCATCAACGACAACAGCCGACTTGTAACCTGCACGGATATTGTTTAACTTGCAGAATTTGCGCATTGATCTCTCACTAAAGCCTTTCATAACCCCATATTTATTTATCATGTAGTCGACCGCTTGGACGTGTGTATGTAGTTCAATCTGTATGATATTTATGATTTCGTCTTTGCTTTATAAAAGTCTAAATTATCAATTTCCACTGCGAAGGAAAACAGCGTTCGGTCGCTTAGCACATCAACGAAATAAATATACAAACCATAAACGAGTGGCGCTGCAATCGTTATTCATTTTCCGTACTGATGCAGTGAAAATGGAAAACGGTATGTTGTATTGTTATTTTGTTTTTCTAACATGTGTTCGATATAGTGTGCATTCGAGATTGTATTCGTTTTTCTGACTTCATATCTGAAAACAAAAAACGAACATTGTTTGCGTTTTTCGTTTTGAAATTTGCGAACGAAAAAGTAAAAGACGGTGTATATACACGCACCCCATACCTCCGGTTTGCTTGAACAAGTGTGTGTGTGTGTGTGTGTGTGTGTGTGTGTGTGTGTGTGAGTGAGTGTGTGCGCGCGTGTGTGTGTGGTGTCTGTGTGTATGAATATCTGTCTGCGTGCGCGTGCGCGCGTTGTGTGTATATGTGTTTGTAAAACGAAAATGTGGTAGCTCGTTTAACTGTCAATATCAGATGACAGCAATAACAGCTAAGTCATTTGCGATCAGATCTGTGCGTGCGTGCGCGTTTATTTGTGTATGTGTGTCTTTACTGTTTGAGCGTATCAGTACAAAAAAGAGCTCCCAATGGTTGCAGTATAATAATTGGACGTGCTTTCTTATAATGTGCAGGTACCGCCTAGACATGGCGCTCGTTGCGCTTACTCGATGGACAGAACAAGGATTTCGGCAGCATCAAATGAAGCGCCATTTATTGATATACGGGATGAGGGGTTTCAAAAAGCCCAAATTTACATGACGTCTTTTTGGACGGCTCCTTTACCCCTTACATGCGTATGTACCCATACACTCGCCCTAAGAATAGTCCAACGCCCCACTTGGGACATTATTATCGGGACATTTTCCGCAACTAGTGACGTAGTGCCATCCACATATGAAACATACTAAAGAGCATAATTGATTAAGAAATATATGCGCCAAGAATTCTTGGGACCGTTTTGGGTCATTTTGTTCACGGATGTTCAAACTATGCTGTTTGTACAGATGAAGTGAATTGAATACCCGTGAACAAAATGCCGGCAATAATTCTTGGCGCACGTATTCCTTAACCAAGAATATTCCTAACGTTCGTGTCATAGATAGGCCTATATTTATGGATGGCAGTACACCTCTTGTTGGAGGAAACATGTCCCGATAATAATATCTCAAGCGGGGCGTTGGCCTTCGCCTACACTCGCCCGTGATGTGACGTGTAGGAAGAACAAAAAAGAAAGGTCGAGACTTCACAACGTCATCACACGTTCTGCTTCAACGACCATGTAAGAACAAGATTTGCAACGCTAAACATCATAACACAACAATAGATAAGTTATCCGACATGTGTTTTATTTCTTGTTAGCAAGTACACGAAACGAAATCAAATGTCTTGCGAACACGCACACAGTTTCGAGCCGCCATTTTAGTGGGCATCGCTGGGTAACTTAGCATCCGCCCACTCTGTTGCAGCAAGCCCTGATATTGGCCCAGTATTCCAGTGTCTTTCTGTTGCGGCATCCGCCTGGCCCGCCATTGTGGACACGGGCGTAGTCTTGGCAAGTTGCCCGGCTACGACCAGCCTTGCGCGCGCAGCGGTCGCCATAACGACGCATGTAGGCACGAACGCAAGTCTTCGAGCAGGCCATTTGCTTCGTACAGCTACGCCAATCTAAAAAAACACGATCAACATGAGCCAATAGTCTCGATATGCAAAAGAAACACAACTTATGTTGTTCTACCGGCATATACATTTATTTCATTTACAAAAAGCAGACGTTTGACCATCACGCTGATACAAAATAGGGCGTATTCACATTTTAACACACTCTTGTATATAAAAAGCCGGTGACAGTTTTGCATTTCAAAATGGCTGATCATTTCAAAACACACTTCGATTTTGAATTTTGCGAGATTACGAAACTCTGCTTCCTGAACTGGTTTAGCCCAGGACGAATCCGATTGTTTAATGTCAAAACATTTAAATAGACCCCAAGTAAACGCAGTTGGTTTACAGTGCGTACATTTATTTAAATGCCCAAAAAGATTGATTTGACCACTATAATCTGGTATCTTGCAAAATCCAATATCCGGACCTAAATTTGGCCTTCAACCTGCTAAATTTATCGGAGGCATGTTTTTGAGGGAGCATTGAATGTGGACAAAATCTACACAGAAACATGTGCATAATAAATAACACATTTAACTTGATTATTGGGCAAGCATTAATAAGATAATAGCTTGTTTGGTGTTTTTACATAACTACACATGTGCTTTTGGCAAACTGTATTTGAAAATTAAGTAAACGCCTATAAAAATGTCTATCTGGATTTCGTGAATACGTTAACAGTTATTACGGGCTGCGCTCTTCGCAATTAGCTATTTCAATAACTGTCTTCCAAGATATCGCTCTTCCAGTAGCGCGCAAAAGAAAACATTATTTATTTTGAAACACAAACTATATCATAATAATAGTACAGAATGCTTTAGAGCAAGTCCATATATACATTAAATACATGTAAACAAAATCTAGGTAAACACGTCATTGGCTGCAAGTACATGTGAATAAAATGTATAAATATGTATAGACATTACGTTTAAAAATAGTAGAGCAATTCATTAATACGCATTGCCAATTTGAAAAACTATATAAGTAACCACGAGTAAAACAAGTACAAATAATAAAAAGTAATAATAAATATATCCAAATGTGTATTAAAGGAGCAGGTAAAATGCAGTACATACGTACGTGTTACATACACACTAAAACTATACAATTAACAACGAATAATTCATCATTAGACTTGTATGGTGTAAATTATTCTAGACACATTTTATAAAGACTGGACTTTCCGACAATAACGTTTTGTGCAGATAAATCATATTGTCTAAGGCTGTGAATGACCTGAGATGGCTTGTAGTAGTCCGCTTTTATTTGGAATGGTCCGCACCTGTCCGAGTTAACGTCCCAGTTACACTCGCCCACATTCTTGGAACACCCTTCGATCTGACGTCAAGTTAACGGTTCCATGTATCAGTTCCTCGTTTATTAACATTTATTTGTATATTGTTCTTAATACTAGAATAGACATGTTCAAGAAATATGTTCAGCACTCCACGTTTTGTCACATTCAAGAAACCAATTCAGCGAATTTTCCACCCAGGCTGACTCCATTTAACGGAACAGACAACCTCGCTTTAATGGCTGACTCCATTTAACGGAACATGTAGCCTCGCTTTAATGGCTGACTCTATGTAACGGAACAGACAACCTCGCTTTAATGGCTGACTCTATGTAACGGAACAGACAACCTCGCTTTAATGGCTGACTCTATGTAACGGAACAGACAACCTCGCTTTAATGGCTGACTCTATGTAACGGAACAGACAACCTCGCTTTAATGGCTGACTCTATGTAACGGAACAGACAACCTCGCTTTAATGGCTGACTCTATGTAACGGAACAGACAACCTCGCTTTAATGGCTGACTCTATGTAACGGAACAGACAACCTCGCTTTAATGGCTGACTCTATGTAACGGAACAGACAACCTCACTTTAAAGGCTGACTCTATGTAACGGAACAGACAACCTCGCTTTAAAGGTTGACTATGTAATGGAGCAGATAGCCTCGCTTTAATGGATGACTGTAACGGAACATACAGCCTCGCTTTAATGGCTGACTGTGTAACGGAACAGACAATCTCGCTTTAATGGATGACTCTGTGTAATGGAACATACAGACTCGCCTTAACGGCAATAAACATGATATGACCACGTTAATGGAAATTATAATAGTAACATAAACAATAAAAACAACAGCTAGCTAGAAACAATTTAATCATTGATTTCCGTTGAAGAAAAGACAGAATATATGTAAAACTTACCTCACATATGCA
Source organism: Paraescarpia echinospica (assembly GCA_020002185.1). Lineage (NCBI taxonomy): Eukaryota > Metazoa > Annelida > Polychaeta > Sabellida > Siboglinidae > Paraescarpia > Paraescarpia echinospica. Next base: position 65,306,111 of record CM034533.1, on the reverse strand, counting down.
GTTCAAGCATGCCTCTGAGAATCCTGCAGAGCCTGTTCACAAGATAGCACCAGTAGGCCCTAAATTATTCGACATCAATTCAACCGAAGTGAAACGTTTTGGATAATTAAAAGTAAAGATAAGTTCTTATATAGAACAGTATCACGTCCTTAGGACCTCTCAAAGCAAGTTACACTTGACTTTCGGCAGACCTGTTAATTCAAACATCACCTCGACTTCTCTGTGAAGCATTCGGTCCCACTGCAATTAATCCACTAAGATCTATTCGTATGCAAATTTCCACCACTGTCTATATCCAAGTACTTTTTCGCACAGCTGAGTGAACTGGAGCAACGTAGAGTGAAAGAACTTGCCAAAGGTTCGAACTATTTATACAAGATTCAAACCTGGGTTTTCTGAGTCCTTCGTACTATGTCTACATACAATGTCACGATAGTAATTAAGCCCACTGGCGTGAGATGCAAGTTTATGTCATTACAAAATGTAGCGATTTTCATAAGATCGTTGAATCCACGAGAAGTTTCAAATACTTCCACTGCCCGCGCATCCGCCAATGCAGCATTTGCGATGAGCATTGCCGGCGCATAAGCCTGCGACGTACTGCCCGCCACAGGTGTTGGTCGTTTCGTCCATACAGTGGCCAACTTCCGCGATACAGAGTGAGTCTACAGTAACAGAAATGTGTCCGCGTTGTCAAACAAATGACGAGTGACAAATACTTTATTACACAGGTGTATGAACATTGCTACAGTGGTCACTCTTAGAAAACGATGATTGTTATTAACAAGATTGCTATCCAGAAAATTACCTCTAGATGGCAGATGAACAAGGAAGCCTTTTGGCTTATCGTGAATCCAATACTTTTTATGTATCCCGCCCTTTTAAGGTATGTGTCGATTTTGTTTTTAAGCATATTCACGCTACTAGCACCAACACAATCAGGAGATAATCTGTTCCAATCATTTACAGTCCTTTGTGAGAATGAGAACGTTCTTATATATAATCTATACTACTCCTTTACTAATGTAACTTCATGCCCTCTGTTCCTTCTATCTTTATTAACTGAGAAAAAATTATTTCTATCAATGTTTTCATTCAATATTTTAACCACTTCTATCTGATCTCCTCTCAATCTCTTGGTCTCTAGTGTTGTTAAACCACATTTATTTTTAGGCGTATTTCGTAACTAAGATCGCTCGGTTTTTGTATAATTTTAGTTGCTCACCTCTGTACTCTTTCTAGCATATCTATGTCCTTCCTGCGATATGGCCTCCATGCTTGAATACAATATTATAATTGAGACCTAACTATTGTTTTGTACAGCGGTATTATTAGCTATTTTTCCTTATACGTTATGTTTCGCCTAATTAATCCACGGATTTGATTTCCCTTTGAAGCGGCAATACCGCACTGCTCTGAAACCTTCATATCAACACTATTGGTTAACCCTAAGTCCTTTTCTTGTACAGTAGTATTTAGTACATAACCTCCCATTGTATATTGTACATCTTCGTTCCCATGTCCTGTGTGGAGGCATTTACATTTCCCAAAATTGAACAACATTTGCCATTTTTCAGACCATTTTATAAATCTGTCAAGATCATCTTATAAATGCTGTCTATCTTTATCTCGTTTAATCCTTGTAAACAATTGTGTATCATCCGCAAATTTCAACACCTTGCTTGTCATATCATCGTCCAAATCGTTGATATATATTAAGAATAATATTGGTCCCAGTACTGTTCCCTGCGGTACCCCACTCAAAACTGATTTCTAGTTTGAAGCCTCCCAGTCAACTACTACCCGTTGTTTTCTGTCAATTAGCCAGTTTTCTATCCAGTTAATTAAACCATTTTATATGCCATGGGCCTTTAGTTTATGCAGTAACCTTTGATGTGGCACTTTCGAAAATCTAAGTAGATGATATCTACTGGTGATCCCTCGTCTATCCATTTAGTGATATCTTCCAAAAAACTTAACATATTTGTTGAGCATGATCTCGCTTTTAGAAAACCATGTTGAGATGGGTTTAACAAGTTATATTTAAAAAGAATATTCACCATGTGATCTTTATAGCCCTAATGTTCTTAGCTACCATTTCCGGGGTTACAATTAACTGTCCTAAATAGTTTGATTGTGCCCCTTGAACTTAGCCTCTGGTACTGGAAGTGAACTAATATCTTCCCTGGTAAACACTGAACTAAAATACTCATTCAGGTCTTCAACCATTAAGAATCCCTCTGATATTATATCCAGCACTATCTTCTAGAGGACCGATCTTATCCTGAACTTTCTGTTTGCACCGAACATATGCATAAAAACTCTTGCTGTCTTGTTTTATATTACAAGCTAATTTTTGCTCGTAGCTTCTCTTCGAATTTCTAATTTCAGTTGTTGCTTGGTTTAGGGCTTCTTTATAAATGTCGTAGTCTTCGTCATTTCCGGTACATCTATATGACTTCCACGTAATTTGTTTGTACTTATTTTTTCTAATGACTTCTTTCGATAAATATTTCTTTCTGGGCCGTTTCCCTTGTTTTTTCAAGGGAACAAATTTATCGACGATGCACTCTATTTCACTCTGAGATATTCCAGCATTCTGTTGCTGCCTTATTATTCAGTGTGTTGTTCCAGTCTATCTTTGCTAAATATTTCTTCATTTCCTTATATCTTCCTTTGTGGAAATTTCTCCTGAACTGCTTTTTGGTATTTCTTTCTGATTTTACTTTGATGGTAAAATGTATCTGGTTGTGATCACCATTTCCCAGTGACTCACATAATTTGACATTGTCAACTAATTCATTATGTGAGGACAAAACTATGTCTAACACATTCCCACCCCTGGTTGGCTCTAGCACATGTTGAGAAAGGAAACTGTCTTGTACTAAGACTAAAAACTTGTGGTCCTCACCCGTACCCTGTATATATTTCCAATGTATATGACCATGGCTAAAATCTCCCATAGTAATACAGTCTCGTTTGCTAACTTCCCTTAGCGTTTTGTACTTTCTCATTTTCTTCTATGCTTATGTTTGGACTTCAATAAACTAACCCCACCGTTAACGTTGAGTTTCCTGTAATTATGTTACACCAAACAGCTTCTTCGCAATCTGCTTCTCTTTCTAATTTTAGTTAATAAGCCTGGATAGGTTCTTTAACATATAAAATAACTCCACCTCCCCTTCTTCCTATTCTATCTTTCCTGAACATTACATAGCCTGTTAGTCCCAATTCGGCATCTGATATATCAGTGGTGGCCCATGATTCGATTATACCTATTATGTAAGCGTCAATATCTTCTACCATAATGTTTAGTTCACTTCTTCTTTTGTTTACTATGCTTCTTGCATTTAAACAAACGCATTTATATCCTGATTCCAGGATAGTTTTCCAGGCTGTTCTTTGCTGTTTTATTTCTGCTGTCTTTATCTATGCCTCCCGTTTCAGGCTTCTCTGTGAATCTCCCCTGCTAATCTAGTTAAAAATAATATTAGATAGATATAATAACTTATTTGTGTGACACAGTTTTTTTATATCACGTATTATGTCATAAACATGCAGTTACTAAATAAAGTGTGTGTGTGTGCGTGTTATTGGCTATTTTGTACGTTTCCTTCTAGACGGCTTTAATCATGGGCGCTATACTTTCAAGGATTAATCTTCGACCGTTCGTAAGAAAGATAGCACCTTTATTTAATCGAGATTTCGCGTTGGCTAAGGTTTCCAACGGTTTCAGAGTTCGTACCAAACGTTAGAAGTATGTAACAAATTTCATAACGTTACGCGTATTTGCTGCGATCGTACCGAGGACGGCCGATCAGTTGGAAGCAGTTTACGTAATTTGCGTTAACGCGAAAAACTTTCTCAAATTTTCGTCTCAACAAATGTAATTTACACAATACACCAGGAATCCGTCTTATGCGTCTGTGTGTACGTAGCGCCAACCGAGGATGAAAATAAATGAAATATTATTACCTACAAGGGAAGGGGATTGTCCATGGTATAACGCTAAGAAATGCAGCTTACCTCCTGACACGCTGCCGGGAATGCAGCAGCGTCTGTTACTGGAGCCACTGCAGTACCCCGACCAGTACAGGCCGTTGCAGGAGTTGGACGTGTACTGGCAGGTTCCGCATCGCTGTTGGCACTTTGCATCTACAGGAAAAACGTTGAAGTAAGACCGACACCGAACTGAGACAGACGCCGAACTAAGATAGATATTGAACAGAGACAGACATCGAACTGATTCAGATATCGAACTGAGACAGACACCGAACTGTGACAGACATGGAATTGTGACAGACATCGAACTGTGACAGACATCAAATTGTGACAGACATCGAACTGTGGCAGACATCGAACTGAGACACACATCGAACTGAGACAAACATAGAACTGAGACAGACACCGAACTGAGACAGACACTGAACTGAGATAGACATCAAACTGTGACAGACACCGAACTGAGACAGACATTGAACTGAGACAGACACCGAACTGAGACAGACACTGAACTGAGATAGACATCAAACTGTGACAGACACCGAACTGAGACAGACATTGAACTGAGACAGACACCGAACTGAGACAGACATCGAACTGAGACAGACACCGAACTGAGACAGACACCGAACTGAGACAAACACCAAAATGAGACAGACGCCGAACTGAGACAGACATTGAATAGAGACATACGTTGAGACAGACATTGAATAGAGACATACGTTGAGACAGACATTGAACAAAAACAATCGTCGAACTGAGACAGACATAGAATTGAGACGGACATTGGACTGAGACAGACATAGAATTGAGACAGACATTTAACAGATATATACTTTTTGAGACATATACTGAACAGAGACTCTTACGTCGAACTGAGATAGACATAGAATTGAGACAGACATTGAACTGAGACTGACGTCGAACCGAAACAAACATTGAACTAATTAAAGACAGCCATTGAACTGAGACAGACATTGAACTGGGACATACATCGAATTGAGACAGACATTGAACAGATTCAGACATCGAACTTAAACTGACATCGAATTGATTCAGACATTGAACTGAGACAGACACCAAACTAAGACAGACATTTGACTGAGACAGACATTGAACTGAAACAGACATCGAACCGACACAGACATTGAACAGAGACATACTTCGAGTGGAGACAGACATAGAATTGAAACAGACTTTGGACTGAGACAGACATCGAACTGAGACAGACACCGAACTGTGACAGACATGGAATTGTGACAGACATCGAACTGTGACAGACATCGAACTGTGACAGACATCAAATTGTGACAGACATCGAACTGAGACACACATCGAACTGAGACAGACACCGAACTGAGACAGACATTGAACTGAGACAGACACCGAACTGAGACAGACATCGAACTGAGACAGACACCGAACTTAGACAAACATCGAACTGAGACATACATCGAACAGAGACAGACACCGAACTGAGACAAACTCCAAAATGAGACAGACGCCGAACTGAGACATACATTGAATAGAGTCATACGTTGAGACAGACATTGAACAAAAACAATCGTCGAACTGAGACAGACATAGAATTGAGACGGACATTGGACTGAGACAGACACCGAACTGAGACAGACATAGAATTGAGGCAGACATTTAACAGATATATACTTTTTGAGACATATACTGAACAGAGACTCTTACGTCGAACTGAGATAGACATAGAATTGAGACAGACATTGAACTGAGACTGACGTCGAACCGAAACAAACATTGAACTAATTAAAGACAGCCATTGAACTGATACAGACATTGAACTGGGACATACATTGAATTGAGACAGACATTGAACTGAGACAGACATTGAACAGATTCAGACATCGAACTTAGACTGACATCGAATTAATTCAGACACCAAACTAAGACAGACATTTGACTGAGACAGACATTGAACTGAAACAGACATCGAACAGACACAGACATTGAACAGAGACATACTTCGAGTGGAGACAGACATAGAATTGAAACAGACTTTGGACTGAGACAGACATCGAACTGAGACAGACACCGAACTGTGACAGACATGGAATTGTGACAGACATCGAACTGTGACAGACATCAAATTGTGACAGACATCGAACTGAGACACACATCGAACTGAGACAGACACCGAACTGAGACAGACATTGAACTGAGACAGACACCGAACTGAGACAGACACCGAACTGAGACAGACACCGAACTTAGACAAACATCGAACTGAGACATACATCGAACAGAGACAGACACCGAACTGAGACAAACTCCAAAATGAGACAGACGCCGAACTGAGACAGACATTGAATAGAGTCATACGTTGAGACAGACATTGAACAAAAACAATCGTCGAACTGAGACAGACATAGAATTGAGACGGACATTGGACTGAGACAGACACCGAACTGAGACAGACATAGAATTGAGGCAGACATTTAACAGATATATACTTTTTGAGACATATACTGAACAGAGACTCTTACGTCGAACTGAGATAGACATAGAATTGAGACAGACATTGAACTGAGACTGACGTCGAACCGAAACAAACATTGAACTAATTAAAGACAGCCATTGAACTGATACAGACATTGAACTGGGACATACATTGAATTGAGACAGACATTGAACTGAGACAGACATTGAACAGATTCAGACATCGAACTTAGACTGATATCGAATTAATTCAGACACCAAACTAAGACAGACATTTGACTGAGACAGACATTGAACTGAAACAGACATCGAACCGACACAGACATTGAACAGAGACATACTTCGAGTGGAGACAGACATAGAATTGAAACAGACTTTGGACTGAGACAGACACCGAACTGAGACAGACATTGAATTGATATAGACATTAAACATAGACATACGTTGAGAAAGACATTGAACAGAGACATACGTCGAACTGAGACAGACATAGAATTGAGACAGACATTGGACTGAGACAGACACCGAACAGAGACAACCACCGAATTGAGACAGACATTAAACTGAGTAGCCGCCACCACAAAAAAAGTCAGCAGCAACAGCAGCAGCAACAACAACAACACTTAACAACAACAGCAGCAACAACAACAACAACAGTCGGACAAGAAAACGCATTGTGACGTCATCCTACCTGCGGCTGTGACGTCCAACAACCCGAGAAAGACAAGGGCCGCCAACAAACTTATCCTCGGAAACCGTCGCATCTTTCTTCGAGACGTCCCTGGTGTGTTGGAGTAGGTAGATGTCGTCGTTCTCAGTGGAAGACCTTTCTGGTGTTCACATCTCTAACTACCTTCATTTATAGCTGATTTGAAATTTTTGATTTATTATGGTCTTTACACAGTACCGACAGAATTAATACATTAGCAGCGCAAAACGTGCCTTATTTCACAATGCTTGAAACCCTGTTAAGTTTTCAGTTAATTTAGTAATGTAACCCGATAAAACAAAAGAAACACATGAATCACAGTCAAACGAGCTGGATATTCTCAACATGACTCTGACGTAAGAGGCCGTTTCCTCCGCCGTCTATTCAACCATGGTATAAACGATATGTTAGTCCATCCTTCCCCTATTGTCTTGTTTCAACTCCTACCTACACTCACTAGTCACCGTTTAACACCCATCTGAGTTTTCTCAACTGATTCATTTTCAAAGGGCCTTTTTTCTTCAAGAGTTTCTTCAAATGGCGTTTCTCACTGTCCGTGTTGTCTGTAGTACGATCCAGTTAATGATGTTATATGCGTCCTAAACACACACGCTGATAAACGAGCGTCGGGAAGATAAAAGAAGCGGGCAAGCGTTAACGCATGCACAAATTCAAATGACCTTTGTATTAGGCTCAGACTAATAGGCCCTGTAGTCGACCTATATCCCCTGGTATGACCTGTCACCGAGCCTGCACATTGAATTTTTATTGTTTTCTTCTCGTTTTGCACACGATATTTACTGTACCAAGTCGTACCGTCCCCGTGACAATTCCAAGTGTATCGCAATTATGATGATTGTTAATATTTTAGTTTAACAATATGAAGATGTAAGCCATTTTTATCATTCCAACTAAACTTTAATTACGCTTTCATTTGTATTATTAATTAACACTTGGCCAAACACAAACATAATATTTGTATGCGTCATATAATATGGTATCTAAAGAACATGGCAAACATTTCAATTGATTCTGACGTACAGTAGTTTTCTGGGCTTCCAAGAGAAACTCCAGCAAACGAGCAGACCAAATCCTGTAAACTAATGCAATTAAACTGCAGGCCTTACCCACATGTTCTAAAGAAGATTAAGCATATTCCTATTTAAGCATCACCTTTATGTTGTAAGTCATTAAACATCTAAATGCAAACATGAGTAGAAACAACCATTACAAACGCCGCACATTTATTAGAAGCATGTTTAAGTAATATTTATAACTGAGAAGCATAACTATTATTTTATTCCAATTCAAGCCAGTGAAGCTAATAATTGTGAATACTTATTTGTTAATTAATACGGCTAATAAGTGGAAACTTGTATTAAGTAAGTAAGTCTCGGTGTCTTCATTGACAGGCACCTAGATATGAAAAAGCAAGTGTCGCAAACTGTCAGCGCATGCTCATTCTACCTCCGCCACATCAATCAGATTAGCCCTTTTTTACCCAAACCAACAAAGGAACGCGTAGTCAATGCCATCATCACATCGCGGATTGACTACTGCAACGAACTCTTGTACGGCACGTCTGCAGTTAACATCGCGCGTCTGCAACGAATACACAACTCGGCTGCCAGACTGATCCTGCGTCGTCCACGTAGTGACAGCGCCACGCCCCTGTTACGCGAACTTCTTTGGCTGCCTGTTGTGCGCAGAGTGGATTACAAGATACTGGTACTCACGTACAAAGCCATGCACAATGACGCGCCCGTGTACCTGTGTGAACTCGTGCACCCATATCAACCGGCAAGAGCACTGCGCTCTGCAAGCAGTAACATGTTGGAAGTGAAGCGCACTCGTGTCAAGGCTGGGGACGGCTCGTTTGCTGTAGCTGCTGCGTCCCTATGGAACCTTTACCGAGTGTTGTTAAAACCTGTGACACTCTCGCCAGCTTCAAATGTCGTCTGAAGACACATTTCTTTTGTGTTTCATATTAGTGCCACTCTACATGAACACTGCCCTCTACTAAAACCAATTTTAATTAGTTATAGTATTCGTAATGATTATTCATTATTCCTCACGTAAACTATTTTATATCAAATGTTTTAGTAAATTATTTATTATTATTAATCATACAGATATATATTTATTTATTAGTATTATTTTATATAGTTATTGTGCCAGATTGATTATTATTAATATTATTTAATTTTGATAACTGCTATTTATTTACTTCTTTATTTAGAAATTCTACATTATTCAATATGTATGTATTTATTTATTTTATTCTTTACCACTAATATTTATTTTAAATTAATATACATATACATATTTATTGCAATTCTACCATTTTTATGTATTTTAATATGTTGTGAAGCGCCACGAACAATATTGGATGTGGCGCTATACCAAATAAAATATATTATTATTATTATATTATTATTATTATAAGTAAAAAATATATAGTATAGCATATTTATTTACGAAGGTCATATGTAAAGTGACTGAGGAGTGGCCAAGTGTAAGTGACTGAGGAGTACCCATGTGTAAGTGGCTGAGGGGTGGCCAGGTGTAAGTAGCTGAGGGCTGGCCACGTGTAAGTGACTGATGAGTGGCCAGGTGTAAGTGACTGAGGAGTGGCCATGTGTACGTGATGCTGGGTAATCCAAGGTGTTTTCTTTTGTTTATATTTATTACATTTTATTATTATAATAGGCAAGATCTTTTCCATAGCAGTAGTAACAATTTTATCAAGGATATCATTTTTATTGGGATCTGCATAAGTATCCTTGTTAAGTTTATCACAAATATTTGAGTTTTGTATTTCAATTTTAAATTTACTGAGTGTCAGGATTATGCTGCGCTATTTGCATAAATCTAGATAAGTTTAGAGACAGCCCAAACAAACAAAATAAGGAAAGTGACCAGAAACCCTGCTTATAAAAATACCAGCTGAGGATTTGAAGAATAAAAATTATTAATAAGTGTCCCATGGTATTCTGACAATCTTGTTGGCAAAGTGCTTTAGGGAAAAAACCATGTGAAGTTATTGTATCGAAATAGTCAAAAAGTATGGGTTTTTCGTTAATCTTCAGCAAATCAATATTGTAATCACCCGCAATTATGATGTCACTTTTACATTTGTGTAAATCTGCTAATTTAGATGCAAATTCATATGTAAATGGCTGGTAGTTCTCAATTATATATCTAGGTGGTCAGTATATATTTCCAAAAATTATTGTTCTCTTCATAGCATAACATGATATTTCAATCAATTGACCTTCCCATATGTCAGAAGTAGTATATATATCTAATGATTTTTACTTGTATTTTTTACTAGGATAGATAGCTACGCCAGCGTGTGCATTACATATTTTACCTCACCAACATGTTAAGTAACAGTATGTATACGTTTTAAACTACTTACATTTAAGTACACGCTGTATGCAATTATGATACTTCTTAAGTCCAACATAATTATACATACGGTTGTCTGTGCGAGAATCATTGTCAACAAGAAAATAATGAATGAAAATAAGAAATACATCGAGTAAACGAACATCACATATGTCGAAACGTTCATGAATAACTTTTCAAAAATAATATGCTTCTGATAGCCGGCTATTCGTTATGTAGAAAACAATTAGGAAAAATGAAAACTACTATACCTGATGACTAAAAAGACTTTGTACTTGTAACACAAATAACTGAAGTTTTCACTTTATTAATAGTACAACACAATGACAATACAAGAAGAACAAAATACTGAATATAATTTGCATTAATATTCAACATAGTGTAGGCCGACTGACATTTGACATGACAGTCTGTTATTGATGATGACGAGTGTCAGGGTCGGCGGCATCAGCCCGGCCCTCGGTCGCACTAACCGGTTACGCTAAGTTCAAGTCTTTCACAGTGTGGACCTCTTTAATCAAACCGGCATTGGTTTTCACGAGGACTAGCTCGTCCTGAATATGTAGGCACTAGACAAATTTACATTAAACCGGAAGAGCATAAACAATACGCGGTATTGTAACATATTTAAGTGGTCGCAACGGTGCTGGATAGAAACATTTCCAATGTGGATTCATTCATCCAAATATCTGCAATATTCTACTAATGCATACTAATGTATTTAGTCTAGAGGCACAACTCTCTCTCTCTCTCTCTCTCTCTCTCTCTCTCTCTCTCTCTCTCTCTCTCTCTCTCTCTCTCTCACACACACACACACACACACACACACACACACACACACAGCATACTCATTCATATGTCAAGTTTAAGATTAATACACACACACACACACACACACACACACACACACTCACACACACTCACACACACACACTCACACACACACACACACACACACACACATACAAACATATATATATATATATATATGTGATTGTGTGTGTGTAGGACACACACACACACAGCATACTCATTCATATGCTCATTATTATTACAACAACACAGCATATATATATATATATTATATGTGTGTGTGTGTGTGTGTGTGTGTGTGTGTGTGTGTGTGTGTGTGTGTGTGTGTGTGTGTGTGTGTGTGTGTGTGTGTGTGTGTGTGTGTGTGTGTGTGTGTGTGTGTGTGTGTGTAGAGAGAGAGGGAGAGAGAGAGAGAGAGAGAGAGAAAGAAAGAGAGAGGGAGAGAGAGAGAGAGAGAGAGAGAGAGAGAGAGAGAGAGAGAGAGAGAGAGAGAGAGAGAGAGAGAGAGAGAATATATATATGTATGTATATAATTACACACACCTTCATATGAGAGAGTTTCTTATATATTTATGAAACTCTTGAAGTGGGCTAAACTTAATTTTAACAAATAACCGACCCCAATGTACTTGTAGTAGTCGTAGAATCTATTATACTATTACTACTAAACGTTATATCTCGAAAAATACTTTTTAGGTTGCCATGTCATTATTCATTTAAAAAATGGAACAAAATCAATTTCCAATTGTAATGGCCATATAAACTCGAAGCGCATACTAGCTTTCTATATGAATGCCACTTGCAATGACATTTACATGGAGATTTACTTGACATTATGGGCGAGTACTCGCACCTAGCCGCTACTAGCTAGTAGCGAAATCTACACGAACGGGCCTGTAGACATGAAGAACCAGTTTAACGTTTACCTGAACCAGCGACGGTGACGTCCAACAGCCCAAGACAGACAAGAAGGGCCTTCGACAATCTTATCATCGCAAACCCACACATCGTCTGTTGTAATTGTGACCATCAGGTGTAGCATCAACGGAACCTGTTGCTAAGATATCTGACTCGACCAAAACATCTCGCAAACCTGCGCTACCAAAGTGACGCCCAATGATTGCCGTGAAGCTGATGATGATCTTGAACGCACCCAAGCGCAACACAATTCTCTCAAGCTTGTCATGCCGCTGTAATGCCGATGATTGCGAAAATAGACCGGTCACATCGACAGACATGGGAGTAGACCCACAGCTGTCAGAAAACGACTACAATATGGAGTGACATGATCTATGATGGTCCATGAAACTGTTTGTCAGTTGGTGAACATCAATAGAGAACCTTTAAAATTATTATGTATTTTAAATTTGTTGTCATCATTACCATACTATTTATGATTTGTCAGAAAGGTTACATTAACATAATTATGAAGTCAATGCATGTATCTCATAATTACGCATTTATAGTATGTTAAAAAGAGAAACATGTGTTATTAAATATATGTTAGCCAGAAATGCATGCAATCACACTGAAAGTCTTTTACACGAACGCCACGTGAGCTATACCCACTCTGAAAGGACTTTGTGGTTATAATATATAATTGTTGAAACATAACAAATAACAATTATTCGTTCAGTAAGTTGAAGTTATTGACCATATAAACATAGACATCTGGTCTGTTGATGCGTAATTTTATATAAGGCATTATGTTGTAATATATGGGATTCCGTTTACCGTATGTCGACTGAAAAACTGTGTATTTCATATTTTATGTGGGTGAAAAGTTAAATGTATACACCTAATTGATGGTAACAAAATTGCTTTGCATTATGTTATGACCAACTACGTGAGACTATAAGATGATTGACAAATAAATGGTTGATTTAGAGCATATTGTGTGACGATTTGTAATTTCACGCCATTTTTTCGATTTAGGGGGTAGGGTAACATGTATGATGATATCTTCATTAATATTGAATATTTTTCGCCAGTTGTTTCATATCCAAGTAATATTACATGGATATGAAAATATTATATTGATATGAAATTATTGGGTCAATATACTATGGGTATGAGTGTGGAACAAACGGAAGCACTACGCATATAGATTTTACTGAAAAAAGTTAGAAATGTTTACACAAAATGACCAAACGTATCATATTAATGATTGAAAGTTAAACATTTTGTGTTACTGTGCTGTTGTACGTTCATTTATGTATCTACCTGTATATTTATAATGAGATTCAAGTAAAAGTATTTTATTTATGGCATATTTTGTGATTTTAGCTATTTCTGAGAATATTTGCCAACCACTCGTGATAAATGTCGTTTTTCTTTTATAGAACGGACACCTAAATTCTTTGTTAATGTTTGGAAATTATTAGTTTATACTTCAATTTTTAAAAAATATCAAGAAACCTATGTTGGCGGGGGTTGTGCAACGAAATCCTAAATTTCCAGAACAGCACCAGGACTAATGTCGTCGGTGGTGTCGTTTGTGTAGAAGATGCCACGTTGGTAGACGTTGGCGTTCTTCCCTGTCGTATTCCCGACTGCCCGGCCATATTTATTGCTGACTTACTGTATGGTAATGCTATGTAATGTAATGGTAATTTTTGGTGTTGTCGCACAACATACATAAACCATAGCTAGAAATACGTAAAAATACACTAGTGGAAGGCAGCAGAAGCAGAGGAAGACCTAGGAGACAATGGGGAAAGGACATAGAGGAATGGATGGGAGCCGACGTCAGGCGAGTGGGGAGACTGGCAAACGAAAGAGCTGTCTATAGACAATCCATCAAGGCTGCAACGTACGGAAATGGATAAGCAAACCCAACCAACACTAGTGAACTTTAGGTGCACTGCATGTGCTCAACAGGAATTTGTGTTCAACATGTTCGTCGTCTCCGCCCTTCATATATATGCGAAACAAGCTACCCAAAACACGTTTAGGCTATTTTCTTCATAGGGCCTACCAGAATAATATGTGTGTTTCCTATCGCATGCACTCGCGATTTAGGGTATGCAGACTGGAGAGATTGTATCTCATTTCCTTTGTTATGTTCATGGTTGGAATGATTTTGACCTGGGTTTTTCGTGAGTTTTAAGGCGGGTACAGTAAAAGATTTTTTGTGAGTATCAACGGGGGCACAGTTGGAGGTTTTTGGTGAGTATCAACGGAGCCACAGTTGGAGGCTTTTGGTGAGTTTCAAACATGTTGAACGTCACCATTAAAATATTTCAAATGTTTCAACAGCACCCCGTTGCGTCTTCTGATGGTGTCATGTTCCGACAACGTAGTGGTGCTGAAGCTCCGGCTCAGCCCACCCAATATTTTTTTGTATTTGACACTTATAGTTTTGGTCAATATTATTGCATGTGTTGGGTTGCAAGCAATTTTATATTTATGATGTATATTTCTTGTCATGACGTAAGAACTTCTACGGTTGCCTCAATTTAGCAGGGTGTCTCGGATAACTAGAAACATATATTATCCTAGTCGGCTTATGGCGTTTGACACTACCCGTCGTGACCGACTAATTCTTTATCTACATGATGATTTAACTTGCGTTTAGCACCAGGTGTTGACAAATGAGCGTTGGAATGCTCAAAATAATGTACACGCGCATTATTTAATGTCTAAACTTATTTTCCTTTTGTGCTTAGTCACGAAGACTTTTGTGTACTAAGATGTGACATCCCTGTAAAAGAGCGAAGTCAAAAGAACAACGGGGCAAAGTGGAAACATTTGTTTTAAGTTCGGATCAATAACATAATCTATATTTGATGTAATACAGTCGTTAGATTATATCATATCACTACGGGTTGTGTGCCCAGCAATCGTTCGCCAAATCAGTCACTATCGTTGCGTTACGCCAGAAACTTTCTTGAAATAATTTGTTAATCTTATGTGTATGACATCTTAAAAACGTGTGATCTATGATATATAGAAGAATCGTCTGATCTATAACAGTGTGTGTGTGCGTGTGCGTGTGTGTGTGTGTGTGTGTGTGTGTGTGTGTGTGTGTGTGTGTGTGTGTGTGTGTGTGTGTGTGTGTGTGTGTGTTTGTGTGAGTATGCGAGCGAGCGTGCGTGTGTGTGTGTGTGTGTGTGTGTGTGTGTGTGTGTGTGTGTGTGTGTGTGTGTGTGTGTGTGTGTGTGTGTGTGTGTGTGTGTGTGTGTGTGTGTGTGTGTGTGTGTGTGTGTGTGTGTGTATGTGTTTGTGTGTGTGTGAGTGTGAGTGTGCGTGTGTGTGCGGTTGAAGCATGTGCCAGGAATGCACAGCATTATATAACCATTAAATAAGACTAGTTTACATGACAAAATTATAGTTTCTGTTGCTAAACAAGGGAAGACACGTAGATGACAACTGTCGGGCAACGGTGGCTAGGTTTGTAAGATGCACTGCGGTGCCTAGTTATGGCGTTGTTGTGGACTGCTTTAAAAGCCGATATTCTTCCCAGAGAAGTCGAGATGGTGTTCGATCGAACTTATATACCAGGGAGTAAAATGTAAAGCGCTTTGATATTTCTCTATATAAGAACTTACCATTACTGCATTTGTAAGGACTATAATCTATTCTGCCATCCGACGAAGCGCAAATAATTTACATTAGATTATATTAATTACAAAAACTAAAAAAGGATAAAGTATTGTTCACTAAATCAAGCATAGTTCTATCCGACAAGACGTAACTAGTGAATTATATTAGTAGGTCAAGGTCAAGGTCAAAGTCAAGTACCCGGATGTAGGTCAAAGGTCACATGGCGCCCCTGGCGGAATTTTTCGGAACTAAAATAGCGCCCCTGTCGGATAGTTGGTGAACTAAAATTATTTCCCGCCAAAAAAGTATTTCCCGCCCAAACTAGAATAGCGCCCCTGGCGGATAGTTTGTGAATTAAAATAACTCTTTCCCCCCCCCTGGCGGATAGTTGGTGAACTAAATATTTCCAGCCAAAACTACAACATCGCCACCTAGCGGATATGTCATTAACTAAAAACAGCGCCACCTGGTGAATTTTTTGGAACTAAAATAGGTTGACCCGCAGCGCCCCCTAGCGGAATTTTCCGAGAACACATATTCAAGTTGTGCCACCTGTCGGACAAATTGTTAACTAAATGTTCGAGTACTTCCCGATTTCGTGTCTTAGTTTGACCATTAGCGCCCCCTGGCGGATTTTTTTTTTGAACTAAATTGACCCTAGCGGATATGTCATGGACTACAAGTGGTGCCACCTGACGGACAAGTTGTGAAGTAAATGTTCGAGTACTGCAAATATTCGTGTCTCTTGCACTTTCCCGCCAATTATGCAAATGAGTTGAACGGATTTTGCTCCCGGAAGTGCAATTGACCAATCACGAGCGAGCTGAGCATTGTGGGCGTGGCTAGTTATGCAAATGAGCTTGGAAAAGTATTTCCCGTGTTAATGCATAGGGAATTTTTTCCCATGTTAAAGCATAGGGAATTTTCACCATGTTCAAGGATAGGAGCTATCGGTAAACTGTTACGCACAGTAATTTTGTACCCGAGGTTGACTTGGTTAATCAGATAGTGCTTTCGTTAGCCATGTTTTCAGCTTTCGTGCTTGAATATAAGCCCATCATTTGGTGTTATGGGCAGTGACATACTATAGCGAGTGAAAAATGCCCCTGCTAACCGGTATAAACTGTTATGAACTCGTAATGAATGCTCTGTGACTGTGTATTGAAAAAAACATCCGTGTATCTGTCCCGTGTTAAGGCATAGGGAAATATACGAACTTATCTGTTAAAACATTCAAACTACCAGCTATCTGTGTAATATTTTGGTCAAACTGTTTGTCATGTAACAGTATTCGTCATACGAGATTTGCACTTACCAACGGTCACAGTTGAAAGTCCGCATACAAACCGGATCCAAACTGGTGTCAAACTGTTTTGAACTGATATATCCTATCCAAGTCTCATCCGTATTTCATCTGTGCCTAGAGACCACCAATACTGTTTCAGCATTTTATCATGCTGGTGTTCTTAACCTATACGTGTGTACGTATGTACGTATGTACGTAGGTGCATAATCGCGTTCAACATCATTATTAAATAAATAAACGCGCTATGTGCGATGCGCAATGTCGACTCGATCACCTTGATGCCAAAGATCATATATCAATACAAGACGGCACAGTGCTCGCTATCTACATTGTTCGAGGAAAGTGAAGCGTCATGTTAGAACAGTACAGGTACATAATAACCTCCCAGATAAGATGTACCAGTATTTATATAGTTTACCGTATTAAGGATCAAGTGTACAAATGTCCATTAGAACGTTTTTATCTTTTTTCGTACTATAGTATTTAAATTCGTGCTTCTTCGGTAAAACCTTCCAAACTTGCTTCTGTCGTAAAACAACTAACCTGGCATGGGTAACCGAAAACGAACACATAGATTCAACAGTTATGTTAATCACTTATGTCTATGTGTAGTTCAGTACAGATATGTTAACCACTTATGTATCTGTGTAGTTCAGTACAGATACTTTAACAAGTTATGTCTGTGTAGTTCTGTAGAGATGATAGCCACTTATGTCTGTGTAGTTCAGTTAATGTAATCAGACCAACTAGTGGTGCAAACGAAACACTATGCTTTGACCAACACGTGTCACGAAAACGAAACACTATGCTTTGACCAACACGTGTCACGAATTGAACTTAGATCAACTAGATACATCACACGAGACTATGTCACGTCACACGAGAGTACCGACGAGACAAGAGACGAGACTATGACCGAGATACATCACGAGACTACGGATGTCACATCACACGAGACAACGGATGACACATCACACGAGAGTACCGACGAGACACGAGTTGTACAAACGAAACACTATGCTTTGACCAACACATGTCACGAATTGAACTTAGACCAACTAGTGGGACAAACGAAACACTATGTTTAGACCAACACGTTGCACGAACCAAACTATATACACGAGTTGTACAAACGAAACACTATGCTTTGACCAACACGTGTCACGAATTGAACTTAGACCAACTAGGGGGACAAACGAAACACTATGCTTTGACCAACACGTGTCACGAATTGAACTTAGATCAACTAGTGGGACAAACGAAACACTAAACTTAGACCAACACGTTGCACGAACCAAACCATAGACACGAGTTGCACAAACGTAACACTAGACTTAACCGAGATATGTCACGAGACTACGGATGACACATCACACGAGACTATGACACGTCACACGAGAGTACCGACGAGACAAGAGACGAGATTATGACCGAGATATGTCACGAGACTACGGATGACACATCACACGAGACTATGACCGAGATATGTCACGAGACTTCGAATGATATGTCACACGAGAGTACGGATGATACATCACACGAGACTTTGGATGATACATCACACGAGAGTACCGACGAGACACGAGTTGTACAAACGAAACACTATGCTTTGACCAACACGT
This sequence comes from Paraescarpia echinospica, assembly GCA_020002185.1. Taxonomy (NCBI): domain Eukaryota; kingdom Metazoa; phylum Annelida; class Polychaeta; order Sabellida; family Siboglinidae; genus Paraescarpia; species Paraescarpia echinospica. Next base: position 65,287,234 of record CM034533.1, on the reverse strand, counting down.
GTCACGAATTGAACTTAGACAAACTAGTGGGACAAACGAAACACTATGCTTAGACCAACACGTTGCACGAACCAAACTATAGACACGAGTTGTACAAACGAAACACTATGCTTTGACCAATACACTGAACGAATCGATCTATAGACACGAGTTGTACAAACGAAACACTATGCTTTGACCAACACGTGTCACGAATTGGACTTAGACCAACTAGTTGGACAAACGAAACACTATGCTTTGACCAACACGTGTCACGAATTGGACTTAGACCAACTAGTTGGACAAACGAAACACTATGCTTTGACCAACACGTGTCACGAAAACGAAACACTATGCTTTGACCAACACGTGTCACGAATTGAACTTAGATCAACTAGACACATCACACGAGACTATGACCGAGATATGGCACGAGACTTCGGATGACACGTCACACGAGAGTACCGACGAGACAAGAGACGAGACTATGACCGAGATATGTCACGAGATTACGGATGACACATCACACGAGACTATGGCCGAGATATATCACGAGACTTTGGATGACACGTCACACGAGAGTACCGACGAGACAAGAGACGAGACTATGACCGAGATATGTCACGAGACTACGGATGACACATCACACGAGAGTACCGACGAGACACGAGTTGTACAAACGAAACACTATGCTTTGACCAACACGTGTCACGAATTGAACTTAGATCAACTAGTTGGACAAACGAAACACTAATCTTAACGTGTTATCGCGTCAAATCCTTCTTTTTTCAGGAAAATAAACGTGTTATCGCGTCAATTCCTTCCTTTTTCAGGAAAATAGATGTGTTATTGCATCAATTCCTTCCTTTTTCAGGAAAATAGACGTGTTATCGCGTCAATTCCTTCCTTTTTCAGGAAATAGACGTGTTATCGCGTCAAATCCTTCCTTTTTCAGGAAAATAGCATCAATTCCTTCCTTTTTCAGGAAAATAGACGTGTTATCGCGTCAATTCCTTCCTTTTTCAGGAAAATAGACGTGTTATCGCGTCAATTCCTTCTCACTCACTCACTCACTCACTCACTCACTCACTCACTCACTCTTCGTATCTGTTCACTCACTCACTCACTCACTCACTCACCCTTCGTATCTGTTCACTCACTCACTCACTCACTCACTCACTCACTCACCCTTCGTATATGTTCACTCACTCACTCACTCACTCACTCACCCTTTGTGTCTGTTCACGCAGTCACTCACTCACACACTCATTACACTATGCTTTGACCAACACGCTGCACAAACATCACACGAGAGTACCGACGAGACAAGAGACGAGACTATGACCGAGATATATCACGAGACTACGGATGTCACATCACACGAGACTACGGATGACACATCACACGAGAGTACCGACGAGACAATATCCGAGATATATCACGAGACTACGGATGATACATCACACGAGACTACGAGTGGTTTGTCTAATGTTCACGAGACTTCGGATGACACATCACACGAGAGTACCGACGAGACAAGAGACGAGACTATGGCCGAGATATGTTACGAGACTACGGATGACACATCACACGAGACTACGGATGACACATCACACGAGAGTACCGACGAGACAAGAGACGAGACAATGTCCGAGATATGTCACGAGACTATGACCGAGATATGTCACGAGACTATGGCCGAGATATGTCGCGAGACTATGATCGAGACTACGGATGACTTATCCACACGAGGTACGGACGAGACAAGAGATTAATGCTACCGAGACTACGGATGACACATCACACGAGACTACGGATGTCACATCACACGAGGTACGGACGAGACAAAGAATACCGCCACGAGACGTTAAAGAGGTGACCATCATGGTTTCCCGACGCCACTCAACGGACACCAATATGAGTGAAGTCAAAAGGTATAATGCATCCTATCGAACATGATGGTTCTCTATTCGTTATTTTACATGTTCGTTGGGAATGGCCGAATGGGGGCCGCCATGTCAGGTCCTTCATGACATTCAAATTAACTTCCGGTGCTACGTTACTTCCGGCGTAGCGTCCTAGTGGAGGCCATGACAGTCAAGTGACTTCCGGTACCACGTCACTTCCGGCGTAGAGACCCCTAGTGGATAATCGGAGTACCACGTCACACACGACCATAGCAAGCGAATTTGAAAACTGCTACGATCGAAAACGACTATGTCAATAACATGTAAGGACAACCACCTGACAGGACTTCATTCAATGAGGTGCCAAACATCACATGCCTTCATGTCAAGAGACGATCAACTGTTCGGATTCATGTCCAACGAAGCGACCATAGGACTCGTATGAGGTATCGCTTCTTTTAATGGAAAACATATGTATATGAAGCAGCCGTCTTTTCAACATAACAATTCCATATTTTCAAATAGTGCGAGCGACCAGATACGATACGACCTTCTCGAGAGTCGAAAAAGGAAAGACCAGAATCGTCGGAAGCACGGTATATACACTAGTTTTCGGCGTGATCTCATTTGCATAATCAATCAGACCGAACGTACATCACGTGACTTCCCTTAACACAAAAACTGTGCACGTTCATGAGACAGTTGATCGTCTCTTGACATGAAGGTATGTTATGTTTGGCAGGAGGTTGTCCTTACATGTTATTGACATAGTCGTTTTCGATCGTAGCAGTTTTCAAATTCGCTTGCTATGGTCGTGTGTGACGTGGTACTCCGATTATCCACTAGGGGTCTCTACGCCGGAAGTGACGTGGTACCGGAAGTCACTTGACTGTCATGGCGGCCTCCACTAGGGACGCTACGCCGGAAGTAACGTAGTACCGGAAGTTATTTGAATGTCATGGCGACCTGACATGGCGGCCTCTACGCTTCCGCTATTCCCAACGAATATGTGTGTCAACGAATAGAGAACTATCATGTTCGATAGATGGCTATACTCTGACTAATTACATTGGTGTCCGTTGAGTGGCGTCGGAAACCATGATGGTCACCTCTTTGAATGTCTCGTGGCGTATCTCTTGTCTCGTCCGTACTCTCGTGTGATGTGACATCCGTAGTCTCGTGTGATGTGTCATCCGTAGTCTCGTAGCATATCTCTTGTCTCGTCCGTACTCTCGTGTGATGTGTCATCCGTAGTCTCGATCATAGTCTCGTGACATATCTCGGCCATAGTCTCGTGACATATCTCGGTCATAGTCTCGTGACATATCTCGGACATAGTCTCGTCTCTTGTCTCGTCGGTACTCTCGTGTGATGTGTCATCCGTAGTCTCGTGTGATGTGTCATCCGTAGTCTCGTAACATATCTCGGCCATAGTCTCGTCTCTTGTCTCGTCGGTACTCTCGTGTGATGTGTCATCCGAAGTCTCGTGAACATTAGACAAACCACTCGTAGTCTCGTGTGATGTATCATCCGTAGTCTCGTGATATATCTCGGATATTGTCTCGTCGGTACTCTCGTGTGATGTGTCATCCGTAGTCTCGTGTGATGTGACATCCGTAGTCTCGTGATATATCTCGGTCATAGTCTCGTCTCTTGTCTCGTCGGTACTCTCGTGTGATGTTTGTGCAGCGTGTTGGTCAAAGCATAGTGTAATGAGTGTGTGAGTGAGTGACTGCGTGAACAGACACAAAGGGTGAGTGAGTGAGTGAGTGAGTGAGTGAACATATACGAAGGGTGAGTGAGTGAGTGAGTGAGTGAGTGAACAGATACGAAGGGTGAGTGAGTGAGTGAGTGAGTGAGTGAACAGATACGAAGAGTGAGTGAGTGAGTGAGTGAGTGAGTGAGTGAGTGAGAAGGAATTGACGCGATAACACGTCTATTTTCCTGAAAAAGGAAGGAATTGACGCGATAACACGTCTATTTTCCTGAAAAAGGAAGGAATTGATGCTATTTTCCTGAAAAAGGAAGGATTTGACGCGATAACACGTCTATTTCCTGAAAAAGGAAGGAATTGACGCGATAACACGTCTATTTTCCTGAAAAAGGAAGGAATTGATGCAATAACACATCTATTTTCCTGAAAAAGGAAGGAATTGACGCGATAACACGTCTATTTTCCTGAAAAAAGAAGGATTTGACGCGATAACACGTTAAGATTAGTGTTTCGTTTGTCCAACTAGTTGATCTAAGTTCAATTCGTGACACGTGTTGGTCAAAGCATAGTGTTTCGTTTGTACAACTCGTGTCTCGTCGGTACTCTCGTGTGATGTGTCATCCGTAGTCTCGTGACATATCTCGGTCATAGTCTCGTCTCTTGTCTCGTCGGTACTCTCGTGTGACGTGTCATCCAAAGTCTCGTGATATATCTCGGCCATAGTCTCGTGTGATGTGTCATCCGTAATCTCGTGACATATCTCGGTCATAGTCTCGTCTCTTGTCTCGTGTGACGTGTCATCCGAAGTCTCGTGCCATATCTCGGTCATAGTCTCGTGTGATGTGTCTAGTTGATCTAAGTTCAATTCGTGACACGTGTTGGTCAAAGCATAGTGTTTCGTTTTCGTGACACGTGTTGGTCAAAGCATAGTGTTTCGTTTGTCCAACTAGTTGGTCTAAGTCCAATTCGTGACACGTGTTGGTCAAAGCATAGTGTTTCGTTTGTCCAACTAGTTGGTCTAAGTCCAATTCGTGACACGTGTTGGTCAAAGCATAGTGTTTCGTTTGTACAACTCGTGTCTATAGATCGATTCGTTCAGTGTATTGGTCAAAGCATAGTGTTTCGTTTGTACAACTCGTGTCTATAGTTTGGTTCGTGCAACGTGTTGGTCTAAGCATAGTGTTTCGTTTGTCCCACTAGTTTGTCTAAGTTCAATTCGTGACACGTGTTGGTCAAAGCATAGTGTTTCGTTTGTACAACTCGTGTCTCGTCGGTACTCTCGTGTGATGTATCATCCAAAGTCTCGTGTGATGTATCATCCGTACTCTCGTGTGACATATCATTCGAAGTCTCGTGACATATCTCGGTCATAGTCTCGTGTGATGTGTCATCCGTAGTCTCGTGACATATCTCGGTCATAATCTCGTCTCTTGTCTCGTCGGTACTCTCGTGTGACGTGTCATAGTCTCGTGTGATGTGTCATCCGTAGTCTCGTGACATATCTCGGTTAAGTCTAGTGTTACGTTTGTGCAACTCGTGTCTATGGTTTGGTTCGTGCAACGTGTTGGTCTAAGTTTAGTGTTTCGTTTGTCCCACTAGTTGATCTAAGTTCAATTCGTGACACGTGTTGGTCAAAGCATAGTGTTTCGTTTGTCCCCCTAGTTGGTCTAAGTTCAATTCGTGACACGTGTTGGTCAAAGCATAGTGTTTCGTTTGTACAACTCGTGTATATAGTTTGGTTCGTGCAACGTGTTGGTCTAAACATAGTGTTTCGTTTGTCCCACTAGTTGGTCTAAGTTCAATTCGTGACATGTGTTGGTCAAAGCATAGTGTTTCGTTTGTACAACTCGTGTCTCGTCGGTACTCTCGTGTGATGTGTCATCCGTTGTCTCGTGTGATGTGCCATCCGTAGTCTCGTGACGTATCTCGGTCATAGTCTCGTCTCTTGTCTCGTCGGTACTCTCGTGTGACGTGACATAGTCTCGTGTGATGTATCTAGTTGATCTAAGTTCAATTCGTGACACGTGTTGGTCAAAGCATAGTGTTTCGTTTTCGTGACACGTGTTGGTCAAAGCATAGTGTTTCGTTTGCACCACTAGTTGGTCTGATTACATTAACTGAACTACACAGACATAAGTGGCTATCATCTCTACAGAACTACACAGACATAACTTGTTAAAGTATCTGTACTGAACTACACAGATACATAAGTGGTTAACATATCTGTACTGAACTACACATAGACATAAGTGATTAACATAACTGTTGAATCTATGTGTTCGTTTTCGGTTACCCATGCCAGGTTAGTTGTTTTACGACAGAAGCAAGTTTGGAAGGTTTTACCGAAGAAGCACGAATTTAAATACTATAGTACGAAAAAAGATAAAAACGTTCTAATGGACATTTGTACACTTGATCCTTAATACGGTAAACTATATAAATACTGGTACATCTTATCTGGGAGGTTATTATGTACCTGTACTGTTCTAACATGACGCTTCACTTTCCTCGAACAATGTAGATAGCGAGCACTGTGCCGTCTTGTATTGATATATGATCTTTGGCATCAAGGTGATCGAGTCGACATTGCGCATCGCACATAGCGCGTTTATTTATTTAATAATGATGTTGAACGCGATTATGCACCTACGTACATACGTACATACGTACACACGTATAGGTTAAGAACACCAGCATGATAAAATGCTGAAACAGTATTGGTGGTCTCTAGGCACAGATGAAATACGGATGAGACTTGGATAGGATATATCAGTTCAAAACAGTTTGACACCAGTTTGGATCTGGTTTGTATGCGGACTTTCAACTGTGACCGTTGGTAAGTGCAAATCTCGTATGACGAATACTGTTACATGACAAACAGTTTGACCAAAATATTACACAGATAGCTGGTAGTTTGAATGTTTTAACAGATAAGTTCGTATATTTCCCTATGCCTTAACACGGGACAGATACACGGATGTTTTTTTCAATACACAGTCACAGAGCATTCATTACGAGTTCATAACAGTTTATACCGGTTAGCAGGGGCATTTTTCACTCGCTATAGTATGTCACTGCCCATAACACCAAATGATGGGCTTATATTCAAGCACGGAAGCTCAAAACAATGGCTAACAAAAGCACTATCTGATTAACCAAGTCAACCTCGGGTACAAAATTACTGTGCGTAACAGTTTACCGATAGCTCCTATCCTTGAACATGGTGAAAATTCCCTATGCATTAACATGGGAAAAAATTCCCTATGCATTAACACGGGAAATACTTTTCCAAGCTCATTTGCATAACTAGCCACGCCCACAATGCTCAGCTCGCTCGTGATTGGTCAATTGCACTTCCGGGAGCAAAATCCGTTCAACTCATTTGCATAATTGGCGGGAAAGTGCAAGAGACACGAATATTTGCAGTACTCGAACATTTACTTCACAACTTGTCCGTCAGGTGGCACCACTTGTAGTCCATGACATATCCGCTAGGGTCAATTTAGTTCACACGAAAAATCCGCCAGGGGGCGCTAATGGTCAAACTAAGACACGAAATCGGGCAGTACTCGAACATTTAGTTAACAATTTGTCCGTCAGGTGGCACCACTTGAATATGTGTTCTCGAAAAATTCCGCTAGGGGGCGCTACGGGTCAACCCATTTTAGTTCCAAAAAATTCACCAGGTGCCGCTTTTTTTAGTTAATGGCATATCCGCTAGGTGGCGATGTTGTAGTTTTGGCTGGAAATATTTAGTTCACCAACTATCCGCCAGAGGGGGTATTTTAATTCACCAACTATCCGCCAGGGGATCTATTCTAGTTTTGGCGGGAAATAATTTATGGCGGGAAATAATTTTAGTTCGCCAACTATCCGCCAGGCGCTATTTTAGTTCCGAAAAATTCCGCCAGGGGCGCCATGTGACCTTGACCTACATCCTGGGTACTTGACATTGAATTTTGACCTTGACATTGACCTACATCCTGTTATTTGACCTTGACCTTTGACCTTGACCTACATCCGGGTACTTTGCTCTTGATCTTGCTCTCCTCCGACTCCAAGGTCCCCGGTAAGGGACCTCCTTTACTACTTATATATTTAAAAAGATAAGAAATTACGACAAAGCCTGATTAAAGTGAAAGATTTCTAGGTCCCTCCTAAAACGTCCACAATCACGTTGGCTCTAGTGCAAAAGAGTTCCAAAGGGTGGGACCTGCACATGAAAACACGAGTCGGTCGAGCCGTTCCAGGTAAACTCTAGCAACAACTATGAGAGACTGGTCGGTCGAGCGAAGATATACATAGTTGCTAATAACTATTTGCTACGGCGGTTCACATCGCGCATGTAAGACGCGTGTAAGAGGTGTATGTGTGCGCAGAGATTTCCGAAAATCAGTATCTTCAGCAAGAATTGACATTGGGCTTCACATGCACTTGTTACTACATGTTGTAGAGACAAAACAGGTACTGGGCGTGGGTAAGACATAGAAGAAATGTTGGTGCTGAAATGTAGTAACTTGTGTAAAGTATCATGTACACGAGAAAAGATTAACACATAGACTATGCAACATAAAAGTTTGTAATAGATGGAGATGAGGAAAACCAAAACGTAGGGTGGCGAGACAGTGTGAATAGATATATTAAATGGTCGGGAACGAACAGCTGAGTGTGGGGGAAAATTATGCAAGATTTGAATGGAAGTGTTGTCCTGGCGTTAGGGATCGCGGGGAAGAACAACTGCACATGGTAACAACCAACCGTAGGTGGTCGAGCGGGTTGTCACGGTCTGCTGACTACGCAACTGCGCGGTATTCAAGAGAGAGAGAGAGAGAGAGAGAGAGAGAGAGAGAGAGAGAGAGAGAGAGAGAGAGAGAGAGAGAGAGAGAGAGAGAGAGAGAGAGAGAGAGAGAGGTAACAGAGACATCGACGGGGAGAGAGAGGGTGGAATGAAGAGATAGACAGATAGATAGATAGATAGATAGATAGATAGATAGAGTGTGCCCAGCAATCGCTCGCCAAATAAGTCACTATCGTTGCGTTACGCCAGAAACTTTCTTGAAATAATTTGTTAATCTTATGTGTATGACATCTTAAAAACGTGTGATCTATGATATATAGAAGAATCATCTGATCTATAACAGTGTGTGTGTGTGTGTGTGTGTGTGTGTGTGTGTGTGTGTGTGTGTGTGTGTGTGAGAGAGAGAGAGAGAGAGAGAGAGAGAGAGAGAGAGAGAGAGAGAGAGAGAGAGAGGTAACAGAGACATCGACGGGGAGAGAGAGGGTGGAATGAAGAGATAGACAGATAGATAGATAGATAGATAGATAGATAGATAGATAGATAGATAGATAGATAGATAGATAGATAGATAGATAGAGTGTGCCCAGCAATCGCTCGCCAAATAAGTCACTATCGTTGCGTTACGCCAGAAACTTTCTTGAAATAATTTGTTAATCTTATGTGTATGACATCTTAAAAACGTGTGATCTATGATATATAGAAGAATCGTCTGATCTATAACAGTGTGTGTGTGTGTGTGTGTGTGTGTATGTGTGTGTGTGTGTGTGTGTGTGTGTGTGTGTGTGTGTGTGTGTGTGTGTGTGTGTGTGTGTGTGTGTGTGTGTGTGTGTGTGTGTGTGTGAGAGAGAGAGAGAGAGAGAGAGAGAGAGAGAGAGAGCGAGAGAGAGAGAGCGAGAGAGAGAGAGAGAGAGAGAGAGAGAGAGAGAGAGAGAGAGAGAGAGAGAGAGAGAGAGAGAGAGAGAGAGAACGAGAACGAAAGTGAGAGGGAGACAGAGGGAGGGATGGAAGGACGGAGGGAGGGAGGGAGGGAGGGAATGATAGATACATAGATAGAGGATTGGGAGATGGTGAAAAGAAGAGAGGATGGAAATAGAGAATGAGCGGTTGGAGTGAGTGAGTGAGTGAGTGAGTGAGTGAGTGAGTGAGTGGGTGGGTGGGTGGGTGGGTGGGTGGGTGGGTGGGTGGGTGGGTGGGTGGGTGGGTGGGTGGGTGGGTGGGTGGGTGAGTGGGTGAGTGAGTGAGTGAGTGAGTGAGTGAGTGAGTGAGTGAGTGAGTGAGTGAGAGGGGGAGGACGCGAGAGGAAGACAGGGAGACAGGGAGAGACTGGCAGATGGTAAATAAGAAAACTGAGACCGAAAGGGAGATTAAAGTATAACACATGCATGTTTGCCTACTACAGACATTCAAATGACGCCGACGGACTTGGGACTGGATCTTGATGTATTCTGGGCAAAGCGAACTTCGCTTGTTGGACTATGGCTATTCGATAGGTTTACACGACTAATAAAAATGCATATCATCAAGTCCACAATCATTTCAAACTCGAACGGGACTTTCCGACATTGATCATCGTTCAAAGTTGGCCAAGAAGACCTTTGCTACTTCTTTCTCAGTAAATGTGAACTGCTCCTCAGACAAAAAGCATCGCAGAAAGTCTTACGGGAAGAAAATATTGCTACCATCAGCAGCTACGACATGGAACTTTGTGATTAATTTGTCTCTGTAAATATCTGTTTTTTTTATTTGTATTTCTTTTTCATAATATAGTTGCGTTCTATTACATAGTCGCCCAAACCACATGTGTTCTGTGACCATCAGCATCAAAGCGATTGCCGCAAACAAGCACAGTTGGAGAGATGTGTAAAGAAAGAAACTGAAAGACTGATGTATTTTACAACGCTTTTTACAATTCGTAAATACGCATGTTTGTAAGTTTTTTTTTAATTTACACCGCTGGTGTCGTGGTATATCTATTTGCAGATGTAGTGATGAGTTGGCAGTAAAGTTAGAGAGGTTTAGTACAAATAAGTCAACAGAGACGGATCAACGAAAAAAATAACGAAAACACGTAAACGTAGGCTATAATTATAACGAATCCAATTAAAGGAAATTGTGCTAAAGTAACCCGAACATAATCATATAAACACTAACATTAGTAGCCTAAAACACTAACACCGATTACTACAATTCCTAAAATGAAACTTAACCTTACGACAATATACCCAATACTAGACAATATAAATCGATTATACCAAGCCCTAACTCTAAAAAAAACTAACCCTAACACAGATACCTAACCATAACACAGAATAATTATATCAGTTAAACGTAATTATGAATGAAGAAAGGAAAAAAAAATTAAACTAATATATTATGGAAAATAAAACCCAATTAAGACTACAAAGTATTCTGTAGACTATACCTTGTGGTTATGTCCGTATCATGTCTCATTAAACTAGTCAGTCTTTTTTCAAAACATTACCGCCCGCCAAATCGAAATAACTATGCAGGCACTGAGGGTGATCACTGCCAGGGTGCTTATCGTTTTAGTGGTTCTTCTACGTTCCAAATCGAGACGGGACTGACATTAGCATGACCTCCGAGTCACGAGGCTCTCTTCGTCTCGTGTGTAGGCTAGTATCTTGCCTCAGGACTTCGACTTTGCGTTTTATCTTAAAAGTGTATATAATGTGAAAAACACGTATAAGGAGTTGTGAAAGTGATAGGTCCGTGTGTGTCTCTGTGTGTGTGCGCGCGCGCCCGTGCGTTCGTATGTGCATACGTATGTGAGAGATGCACTATCAGAAGATGAGCACGTTTAAATGCTTTGCCACATGTGCTACAAACGAATGGTTTGTTTGTATGTAACTTCAGGTGCGCAATTAGACCACTGCGACATGCAAATATTTGGTCACATTTTGTGCACTTGCGTGGCTTTTCCATTGCGATGAACTCTGGTGCACGGGCACTCAATGCTTGATAGAACAATCCTAAGCCAACATAGCAACTTGCGTTTCTTTCTTGGCTAGTACATAAACGTTCTTCCTGCTCCACCACTTGTTCGTTGCCCCCCCCCCCGTACAGCGGTGACGTCACGCCCCTCTACCGAAGCACCGCTCTTGCTGCAGTTGCTTTGTGTCGCCCCCTACCGGCATCCCCATCTTCCATTTCCTTACCACCTTCCTCATATCCGTATTGAAGAATGTGTAGCGGAGATCAGGACGTGGATTGTGTCAAACTTTTTTAAGTTGAATGACTCAAAGACAGAAGTCATCGTGCTCGGCTTTGCGCAACAACTAAAAAAATTGAGCTGCGCACACTATGCATTGGAGACTGTTTGGTCACTGTAACTCAGAATGTACGGAACCTTGGTGTACAGTTCGATGCCGAGATGAAGATGGAGACGCACGTGACTGCTGTCTGTAGATCTGCAATTTTCCATCTCCGAAATATTGCAAGAATAAGACGTTATTTAACACCTGCAGCGACGGAACAAGTCATACATGCGTTTGTTACCAGCAGACTTGACGTTGGCAATGCATTACTCCACCGACTGCCTGTGAAACAACTAGAACGGTTGCAGAGAGTACAGAACTGGGCGGCCCGCCTTGTTGACTCAGTTAGAGTAGAGTATAAGATACTTCTACTCACGCACCGAGCACTGACTGGCTGTGCGCCACAGTATATCACCAAATGTTTGAACAGACGTCAGCCAACTCGATTGTTGCGCTCCAGTGAACACAATCATTTATGTGTACCACGTGCAGTGCGTCGCTGGGCTGATAGATCCTTTTGCGTGGCAGCCCCAACACTATGGAACTTGCTGCCACAAAAGCTGACTGCAACAAGAATGACAAACACTGATTTTAAATCAAACCTTAAAACTTATCTGTTTTCCCGAACATTCTGTACGGCGCCGTGAGCAACGATTGTTGGAACGGCGCAATATAAATGTCACGATTTGATTAGATTTTAAAGTTTTTGCTTTGTACAATACACATCCCTACCAACACTTACAAATGTTCTAGGTATGATTTAAAAAAATTACTGTTGCAGAAGCCATTACAAGAACCTATATAAAAATGCTAGAATAGATCGATAGTTAATTTACAGTAAATAATATGAATTTATTTATGAACTACCTTTTTAATAATCTATGTTTTCATAACAAGCCAGTTTGATCAAAAAATTCTCAAATTTCTGCATTTGGAAATGGGATATCTCTGGAAGTAATTATGCTATATACAAATAAGGTTTTCAGTGTTGCATTCAGCAGACACAGCTGTTTGAAATTATCAGACAATTTTTAAATCACCAATAGTTTGAAAGAGATAAGCATATTTGTTGTAACAATTTTTTTACCAAAAAATTATTTTAAAAATAAAACATACAGAAAAATGATATGATCATTTCACAATAGAATGTATACAGAACATGGATATTAAAGATAATTCATAATTATGTATATATATGCTCCAAAAAGAATGGCAGTGTTTCCAAATGTGCTAATATTGGCTCAAAATGGTGGTCAATTTGTTTGTTACCATGGAAACAGGGGTTTGGCCTGAAAAAAGTTCAATATATTTTTATCCAGTATGATCCATTCCATTTCCACAACTAAAAAAATAATCCTATCTACCTGTTGTATCTGGCCTTATCATATGGCATGTCAATAAACATTGTAAAGATGGTCAATTTTAAGGGGAAGTGAGAAAGCAGATGGATTTACTGTAAAAAAAAACAGTTTGGCTCTTGATATCAATCGTCATAACTTTATATTATTAAGACATTTCAATATTATATCAATATATATAAGTTTTCATTTACACTATAACGATGAAGCGTATAATTGAGTTTATATATACCACGTTTTCCCCTGAAACCTTACATGTGTACATATGTACAGTATACATTATATGATATAATAATATTAGATAATTCAGAATGCATACACACAAACACTATACCACTGTTACTGATTTCATTGTTGTGCAGCCTGGAGAAAGCTTGCTTTTGGCCATCATGCAGCGATGACATCAAGCTGAAATAAATGGAAAAGAACACAATAAAAATACAATGTGTGTGGCTAGTAAATAAATAGTAATGTAATATTATCAATATAAAAATTGCGCATTTGGACAATTGTTGATAGTCTGGATAATTACTTAGCAAAGTTTAAGTATCTCTGTCTGGGTATTCCTTCCTTCCGAATAGTGATCACAGTCATTATTGACTTTTCTATCACTGTATATTTTCTTACTTTTTGGTCAAGTGACAGCGTAATGGCCTAGGCCTTTTTTATACCTGTATTTAAGTAGAAATAATGAAAAAGGTAGGACATTCTCTCGAACTCTATGCATATGTTAAAATGAGAAATTGCCTTCAGTTGGTTACGGTAGTAGGCGGTATGACTAAAAGGCGCACGACCAAAATGTATGTAGTGTTGGTAACCAAGCGGGCTGTTGGTGGCACGTAGAAGGTATGTGTGTGCAGCTCGCCAAATTTCAGATATGTACTTCACATTGGAGTAACAAAATTCGCAACTTTTATCATCGCTTGTGACAACTTGCTGGTTCCATTCGAATTTGGCGTGGTGGCGCTACCTGGCGGGTAACATTAAACTAACATATTCTTGTTACTAGGTCAATCCACCGACTTATTTATGCCTGGATAGCGAGTATTAACGACCTAGCCTGTTTTATTGTAATATTGAGACAGCCAAGCCCAAGCTGCAGATCTGATATCTGGATTAGGCCCAATCATTAGGCAATAAGGTTTATTCATTATACCTACACTGCCTACAGTGTGAGATGGTTAGTGTAGAAGGATCAGTAATAAACTCATATTCATAATGCATTCTGTCTAGTATATAATTAATTATACTCTTGACGTCATTGTTATGGTAATTCGTTATTTAAAGGATACTATAGTGTTATTCACTTATTGGTTAAAAGTTAATGTTGTTATGTTCTGTGTCAACGTTCGACGGCAATGTATTTGGGGATTTGACATTATGTAGATATATATCTGACTCTGAGAAGTTCGTTATAATACTATTATATATATTTACGATCTACCTGTACTGCTCACACATTATATGTACAATCCAACACATACATTGTTTCAAAAACATTTATTTTGAAAAACCAATACAAATAATACTAAATTCAACACGCTCATAATTCACAATTATTATGTGTAAGGACTAACGACAGCCAAATATGACTGCATGTCTCCGTGCACCAGCACGCAGCTGAAAGACAAAAATATGTGCTAGCACATTATATATATCCACATATAGTAGGCCTACATGTTTACTGTTAATATTTATATCTTTCCTATAGACAGCGTATCAGAGATTCGTGTTAATGTTCTTAGTTCACACAATAATAATATAAATTACTTTTGTGATCCAACGGGAAGGTAACATATTCTGTCACTTTACAGACGGGAGTTAGAAATTAAATAACACTGAAAGAATTTACTCAAATTGTAGTCACTATCATGGAGTTATTTTTTGAGATAATGTCAAATTTTACAGGTTACCCACAGCACGTAACAATTGTTTAATGCTTGATGCCAAAAATAATTATTACAACATAAATCAACTTTTGAAATGTCTGATGGTGTAAAACAGCACTATAGAAATTTACCAAACTACATTAATATATAGGCCTATACTTTGCAAAATGTGACAGAATATGGCTTAATGATGTGCTAAGTATGCAAAATTGTACCTGGAAAGAACTCAAAACGTTAGTTACATAACAAATCATACTGTCACCGCCTATAATCCTGTCACACAAACCACCATCACCACGTAATTGTATATGGATAAAAATTAAAACGTTAGTGACTTAACAACAACAACACCATCATTGCCTATAGTCCTGTCACACAAACCACCATCACCACCTAATTGTATACGGGTAGAAATTGAAACGTTAGTGACATCATAACTTCCTAGAGTCCTGTCATATCATCACCGCCTATAGTCCTGTCACTCAAACCATCACCACCCCACTATCACCACATAATTGTACATGGATAGAAATTAAAACATTAGTGACATAACAAAGCAACACCAACACCGTGTATAGTCCTGTCACACAAACCAACATCACCACCTAATTGTATCTGGCAATTAAAACATTAGTGACATAAAAAAGCAACATCATCGCCGCCTATACTCCTGTCACTTAAACTACCATCAGGCACCATCACCACCTAATTGTGTCTGGGTAGAAATAAAAATGTTAGTCACACCATTACCTCCTATTGTCCTGTCATCCAGACCACCATCACCAACTAATTGTATATGGATAGGAATTTATGTGTTAGTGACATAACAAAGCAACACCATCACTGAATATAGTCCTGTCATTCAGACCACCATCGCCACCTAAATGTATCTGGTTAGAAATCAAAATGTTAATGATATAATAAAGCAACACTTTCTCTGCCTATAGTACTGTCCCTCAAACAAACATCACCATGTGAATAGTACATCAACCTCCACCCCCCAGTCAGCCCCACCTAAGTAGAAAGCTTCATGGGAGAAATGATGTTGTGTAACTTCAACACATTTAGACAAACAGTGAGATTTGATATGGTATGTGTATGTGCTGGACTAACGTGAAAATCCATCTGCTCACATTCTATATTGCTGCAGTACCTGTTACTAACATAAATGGCATGCTAAATGGTAGTGGCTAAAACCATGTCCCGCACTTGCAGGCAACTACCTCGAGATCCAAAGGGAGTTGGGAACTATATATATGAGTAGTAAAGGAGGTCCCTTAGCGTTGACGCGTGCGCTGCGCGGAGCAAGAGCAGAGCAAAAGTAGTTCCGGTCCCATGTTAAAGATAGGGATTTTTAACATGGGAAAAATAGGGGTTTCCCCAAAACTTGTAAACGACTGCCTCTCGTTTACGACTGCCTCTCGTTTACAAGTTTCCACAAGGGTTGCTCCGAAAATGGTTTTCGAGATGTCGAATTTGGTTTTCGAGATTCGGCCGGGTTAAAAGCCTATCTATTTTTCCGAAAATGGTTTTCGAGATTCGGCCTGGTTAAAAGCCTATCTATTTTTCCGAAAATGGTTTTCGAGATTCGGCCGGGTTAAAAGCCTATCTATTTTTTCCGAAAATGGTTTTCGAGATTTGGCTGAACGGATTTCCCTTCAATGTCGACGGCCGGGTTAAAGATAGGGATTTTTAACATGGGAGAGATAGGGAGTTCACCAAAACTTGTAAACGACAACGATGGATCTCCTCATAGTTGACGGCCGGGTTAAAGCATAGGAAATTTTTATCCCGTGTTAAAGCATAGGGAATTTTTATCCCATGTTAAAGCATAGGAGTAAACGTATACGAACCACATATACCAAACAGCATTTGAATATGTCACACACGAGATTGCTTGGCCCGTAGGCCGAGGCTCCGCCAAGGGACCGAGCCCTTATTTGGTTGATAATGACATGTCGAAAATGTGGTGTTATAATAAGGCATCATGTATAACAAAAGGGTTATAAATTCAACGGAGACCGTTTTGTCTGAAGTAATGTATACGAAATGTAGACTACATATACGACTATGTTATACCAGAACCTATAGCCTCGTTTTTTCGAACAGAGCGGCCATCTTGAAATTATACGTTTGGTGTATGTTACAAAACCGTACTCGAGACGTGTCTGGACATGTTTGTTTGTTTGTTGCGAGCACGCGCATCCTGTATGACATCATCAAACTGCTACGCGCAGTAATTTTGTATGCGAGGTGAGTTGGTCAAGCAGGTAGTGCTTTGGTTAGACCTTGTTTTGAACTTGCGCGTATGTAATGTAATCCCTTCATGTGACGTCATGGTCAGTGACGTCATCAAACTGCTACGCGCAGTAATTTTGTGCGCGAGGTGATTTGGTCAACAGGTAGTCATTTGGTTAGACCTTGTTTTGAACTTGCGCGTATGTAATGTAATCCCTTCATGTGACGTCATGATGCAGTGACGTCATGATCAGTGACGTCGTCAAACTGCTATGCGCAGTAATTTTGTACGCGAGGTTGACTTGGTTAAACAGATAGTGCTTTGGTTAGATCTTGTATTGAACTTGCGCGTATGTAATGTAATCCCTTCATGTGTTAGATAGGGAATTTTCTCCATGTTAAAGCATAGGGATTTTCCCCATGTTAAAGCATAGGGAATTTTCACCATGTTCAAGGATAGGAGCTATCGGTAAACTGTTACGCACAGTAATTTTGTACCCGAGGTTGACTTGGTTAATCAGATAGTGCTTTGTTTAGCCATTGTTTTGAGCTTTCGTGCTTGAATATAATCCCATCATTTGATGTGTTATGGTCATTGTCGTTATAGCGAGTGAAAAATTACCCTGTTAACTGGTATGAACCGGTATGAACTCGTAATGACTGCTCTGTGACTGTGTGTTGGAAGAACATCTCGATATTCGACCCGTGATAAAACATACGAGATACCAGTATTTGTTATACGAGATTTGTACTTACCAACCGTCGATATCCTGTTTGTAAACTGTTTTGATGGTGTATTCCCTGTTCAAGTCTCATCTATTTAAATAAATGCATGATGCACAATGTCGACTCGGTGGCCTTGACACCAAAGATCCTATATCAATGCAAGACGGTGCAGTGCTCGCTATCTACATTGTTCGAGGATAGTGAAGCGTCATGTTAGAACAGTACAGGTACATAATAACCTCCCAGATAAGATGTACCAGTATTTATATAGTTTACCGTATTAAGGGTCAAGTGTACAAATGTCCATTAGAACGTTTTTATCTTTTTTCGTACTACAGTATTTAAATTCGTGCTTCTTCGGTAAAACCTTCCAAACTTGCTTCTGTCGTAAAACAACTAACCTGGCATGGGTAACCGAAAACGAACTCATAGATTCATACATAGATACATACATAGAGACATATATAGATACATACACGTGGTACGAAACACACAACACGCACATGAACTCATACCAACTAGATGGTGAAAGACTGTGAGATCCCTCAAAAGGAAGCAAAGCAAAGCAAATAGACGTGTTATCGCGTCAATTCCTTCCTTTTTCAGGAAAATAGACGTGTTATCGCGTCAAATCCCCAAAAGACGAGACTATGACCGAGATATGTCACGAGACTACGGATGACACATCACACGAGACTATGGCCGAGATATGTCACGCGACTTCGGATGACACATCACACGAGACTACGGATGACACCTCACACGAGAGTACGAACGAGACAAGAGATATGTCACGAGACTTCGGATGACACATCACACGAGACTACGGATGACACCTCACACGAGAATACAAACGAAACAAGAGATATGTCACGAGACTTCGGATGATACATCACACGAGACTACGGATGATACATCACATGAGAGTACGGACGAGACAAGAGACGAGACTATGACCGAGATATGTCACGAGACTATGGATGACACATCACACGAGAGTACCGACGAGACTATGACCGAGATATGTCACGAGACTACGGATGACACATCACACGAGACTACGGATGTAACATCACACGAGACTACGGATGACACATCACACGAGAGTACCGACGAGACAAGAGACGAGACTATGACCGAGATATGTCACGAGACTACGGATGACACGAGACTACGGATGACATGTCACACGAGAGTACCGACGAGACAAGAGACGAGACTATGACCGAGATATGTCACGAGACTACGGATGACACATTACACGAGACTATGGCCGAGATATGTCACGAGACTTCGGATGACACGTCATACGAGAGTACCGACGAGACAAGAGACGAGACTATGACCGAAATATGTCACGAGACTACGGATGACACATCACACGAGACTACGGATGACACATCACACGAGAGTACCGACGAGACAAGAGACGAGACTATGACCGAGATATGTCACGAGACTACGGATGACACGAGACTACGGATGACATGTCACACGAGAGTACCGACGAGACAAGAGACGAGACTATGACCGAGATATGTCACGAGACTATGGATGACACATTACACGAGACTATGGCCGAGATATGTCACGAGACTTCGGATGACACGTCATACGAGAGTACCGACGAGACAAGAGACGAGACTATGACCGAAATATGTCACGAGACTACGGATGACACATCACACGAGACTACAGATGACACATCACACGAGAGTACGGACGAGACAAGAGACGAGACTATGGACGAGATACGCCACTTACTTTTTCAGGAAAATAGACGTGTTACCGCGTAAGATTCCTCCTTTTTCAGGAAAATAGACGGGTTACTGCGTGAGATTCCTTCAAAAAGATGGAATTCCACCACAATAGACGGGTTATCGCATGAGATTCCACCGCTTCCACCACAATGGATAGGTTCACATCGTGAGATTCCACCACTTCCACCACAATTCCACCACAATAGACGGGTTATCGCGTGAGATTCCACCGCTTCCACCACAATGGATAGGTTCACATCGTGAGATTCCACCACTTCCACCACAATTCCACCACAATAGACGGGTTATCGCGTGAGATTCCACCGCTTCCACCACAATGGATAGGTTCACATCGTGAGATTCCACCGCTTCCACCACAATTCCACAACAATAGAAGGGTTATCGCGTGAGATTCCACCGCTTCCGCCACAATGGATAGGTTCACATCGTGAGATTCCACCGCTTCCACCACAATTCCACCACAATAGACGGGTTATCGCGTGAGATTCCACCGCTTCCACCACAATGGATAGGTTCACATCGTGAGATTCCACCGCTTCCACCACAATTCCACCACAATTCCACCACAATAGACGGGTTATCGCGTGAGATTCCACCGCTTCCACCACAATAGACGGGTTATCGCGTGAGATTCCACCACCACCACCACAATTCCACCACAATTCCATCACAATAGACGTGTTATCGCGTGAGATTTGCTTCAAAAGGAAGCAAAGCAAAGCAAATAGACGTGTTATCGCGTGAGATCCCTCCTTTTTCACAACTTACACAACATACACACAACACACAACACACACACAACACACAACTTACACAACATACACACAACACACAACATACACAACATACACAACACACACAACATACACACAACACACAACTTACACAACATACACACAACACACAACACACAACACACACAACACATACACACACACACACAACACACACACACACAACACACACAACACATACACAACACATACACAACACACAATTTACACAACTGGCTTTTTTCCACCATTCGGTCCTGCCACTGCCAATTTGCCGTCAGTTGATATGACATGTTGAATCCATCATCCAAATGAAACGAATAAGTTCTTGAAATGATTATCCATTTTCTCCTTGGGAAGGCACGACCACACATCAATAGGCACATAAAATTTGGTAAATGGTGGGCACAGCCAATCATCTACTCAGCCAGCCAATCATCTACTCAGATTCTGGTATTGAGTCCACACAACATCGTAAAGTTTTAACACCAGGGTGGTCAGCGGTTGTCCCTTCCAATTGACAGCATGCTTCAGCATGGCATTCAGACTTTCACAATTATTGTTAGTCCAGTTTACAAGAGGGGTCACACCTACAGCTTTAGCCTGGGTTATAAAGTTGGAATGAAGAAGAGAGACACCCTATCTTGAAAATATGTGTTAAAGGATGGTGCAGCAATATTGATTAAATCCTCTGTCTTCTTTAATGCGTGGTAAAATGTGACATCCTCATCAGCACTTGTGATGCCACTTGGCCCAAATATTGAGGTGATGATAGATGAACGGTCTTTATGGCACACACCAATCTTGTCGTTTAGGTAAGCGTCTACATTTTGTTTCAGATGCCGGGTGCAACTGAGTAGGTTAGAATCCGGAAACGCTGCTTGCATGGCTTGCTTCATTGCCTTCTCATCATCTGTGCCAAAGATGGGGTGTGATGGTGTCCCTCGTAGCTTACCAGCAAGGTGCCTCA
The DNA here is from genome assembly GCA_020002185.1 of Paraescarpia echinospica. Taxonomy (NCBI): domain Eukaryota; kingdom Metazoa; phylum Annelida; class Polychaeta; order Sabellida; family Siboglinidae; genus Paraescarpia; species Paraescarpia echinospica. The sequence goes on along the minus strand of CM034533.1, from coordinate 65,265,826 downwards.
AGAAACTGTTATAACTTAAAAAGTCACTGTTGCCGTGTAAATAAAATGGGCCTGCAAAGATGGTGTGGTCATTTGTGTCCCTCCTGGTCACTGATAAATGTTTAAAGACACAAACGGTAACATGGACGTCGCCTAAATTAAAAGTCTTGTCAACGCCGAGAACAGTAGAGTGGGCGAGTAGAGCAGAGCAGCAGAAACGTTTGTTGTCAAGCAGCTGGTTCTCTGTATATAAAATTATTGCAGGCACCTTGTCCTTCCCAATTGCTACTCCCTGCACAAATTCATGGGTCTTTACCATTGTCTCAATGTTCCGCACGTGGTCAGTAAATTAACCTGGTTTATCTGTGATAGCCGCTGTCTTTGCTTTTTCTCCCTATACCTCATATTTGCTACTTGCTTTCGCGACCTGGGACCACCTATCTCTCTAGAATCATCCAGGCTATGCCACACCTGGTTTGGGGGACAGTGCTGAACTTGCTCCTCCATGCTATCTATTACAGCTCCTTTGGTACGAATGTAATTTCTGCTACAATGTTTGCTGCTTTCATGAGGCACCCGACCTGGAAATGTACCCATATACTCTGCAACTGCAACCTTCTGCTTGCCATCTAGCAATGCCATAATCATATTTTGCTCAAGTAGTAGTAGAGGGTTTTCCAATACGTAATTTGGAGGGTGCATGTGCTCCCATGGCTAAATTCTAAGATGGCGCCTGTCCCATGATGCACTTCCTGTCACCCGACCCGCCTCCTAGCGGTAAGAAGTGGACCTAACCCGTCCGTAGGGCCATCTAGCGGATAGAAGTATGGAGATTGTGCCTCCGGTGACGCGGGCGGGCGGAACGGGCGGGCGGGCGGGCGGAACGGGCGGGCGGACTGGGGCGGGTATGGAGGTTGTGCCTCCGGTGACGCGGACGGGGGCGGGAATGGAGGTTGTGCCTCCAGTGACGCGGGCAGGTAAAGAGGTGTGTGTGTGTGTATGAATGCGCGTGTACGAAATAACGAAGGAAACACCAAAGTATACGTGTGCACAAGAATTTTATTGACTAAAGATACAAGCGTAATGAGTATATGCTGTATATGAATCCGTGTTTTAGTAACCGAAGACAAGTGTGATGATGACACGACTTACGGGTGACTGAACACCACGCCAGCGGCCGTGAGCTTACGGGTCATGACGACCACGCCAGTGGCTCGTAATGTGATACCACTTATGGGTGACTGAACACCGCGGCAGAGGTCGTGAGCTTACGGGTGTGTGACCACCGCGCCATAGGCTCGAACGATAATGATGATGATGATACCTGTCCGTTAATGAAACACGGTATGTACTGAAACGCACGCATCTTAGTTCAATAGTTCAAGCCAATCGAATACACGACAATCGTTTGCTACCAGATCAGTGCCGAAACCGTTCACGAATTCCTTCATAGGAAGTCCACGACATCGAAACATGAGATAAGCAACACAGTATTGCCCGCAAACGTTAGACACGGGACTCTGAAGTCTCTTTGAATTATGAGTCCATTCTACGCAATGTTTATTCATGAATCGTCGGAATTCGACGTGTCGTGGCGGCAAGCCGTACGAGCAGAAGTATTCACCGTGACCTTTATCGTCAGGTACAGCGCTATACAATGTTCTCCCGGTTTCTTGCTGTTGTGCGTGTTGCATACGAAGGCGACCGGGTAAGTGTCTATCGTCTCGGTGAGGAGTATGTCTTTGGGTACGACCCTACGATCGATGGCCTTCGTGTGCGCATTCCGGACGAGTAGACGGGCGATCTGCAGGGTTTCCATCAATAGTTGTAGATGACGTTGCGATTCTTATCGATCTCCAGGATGGTCTCGAACTCGGCGTAGGTGACGACGTTCACAGTGGTCGTCAGTGCGTCGCGGAAATGAATCTAGATGCGCAGGTTGCCCTTTTGTACCAGATGGAAGCAGCAGTCGTCGCACGAGTCAGGGGTGAGATCCAAGCCGAAGAAGGTGTAGCCGTGGCGGAAGTCGGCGTGAGTCAAGCCGTTTCCTTCGTCCTGACACCTTACCCGTCGAGGTGAATAGGTTGTGGAAGTACCTGACGAAGAGGTTGTCGTCGAAATTGGAAATGTTGGAAAGGCTTAGAGGGTATCTGTCGTCCATCCACGTACACGACGAGGAAGATAATATGGTTGTTTTTGGTGTTGAACAGGTTTTTAGCGTAGCTTCCGTTGTAGGCGTCGTTGTCGATGCAGCACAGCAACAGACGTTTTGGTAGAATGCCGAGAAAGATATTCTCGTGCGTGTGCGAGCGGGTACCCGTGGGAATGGAGTAGACCTTGCAGTTGACGGGTCGCATCGGGTACTTGGCTGTGCTTTTTTCGAGGGCCTTGATGTGAGCCATCTGCACACCCGGATTCAGGGTGGCCTTCTTGACGAACAGCGTGGCGTTGATGATCTTTATCGTGTAGTCGGGGTTGTTTCCGTCGGCCATCAGCGCGAAAGCATCCTTGCTGCATACCAGACGTATCTTGACCTCTACACCGTTGATGAGAAATTTATCCTGGAGGAACAGGTCCACGTGGAGATGACCCATCATGTCGACCACGCGACTCCCAGTCGTACTGGCGCGTCTGGTGACGAACCCCGCATTGGCTGCATTTCCGGCGGCTATTTCGAGGGCTTCCATACGATTATTCGTGTACTTGCACCACATCTGAATCGTCAGTTGCGTCCCCTTGGCGTCGTCCCGTAACTCAGCAGCGTCTCTATGTAGGCGCGGTACGGGTACGTGTTGGGCGATGGTGTGACGAGCGTTCCGTTCAGGTAGACGTCGACCTGGCTGAAAAGGGAATGGAGCCAGTTATTCACTGGATCGGCGGCATCGAGGTCGCTTCCGTCGGCGCGGGTTACCTTCGCTTGAACGTGTAGCATCGTGCTGGCGAGATCAAGGTAATCGTCTCCAGAACCGGCTATAACGAATTCTATCGGTCCACTCGAGTCGAGCGACGACATGGTTTGATATTGCACAACGTGACTATCGATGATACTGGTCTGAGTCGGAGGCACAGCGAAGATATTGAGTTCGCTCTTGAGTCCCTCACACGATTGTTTATGAACGAACGCCATGGTCGAATATGTCGGCCTCGCGTGTCCGACGGCGGCGGCGTGTCTTCTTCGTCGTCCGTCTCCCGGCTGTACTGACCCGTTTTGTAGGGAACGCGCGTTTTATATGCATCTTACGCGCTTGTACGCCAGGGGTTGAGTTGACTCAACATCTATCTACCGGCGTCCGTAACGCGACGTTTGGCAGACGTTTTGATGTTCTCCCCCGACAGGACGTCATCGGCTATGTGCGCGCCGGTCGACAGCGCTCTCTTTCCCAACGCCACGGCGCCTCTCTTGACGAGCGGCATGACGCTACGCAGTAGACCTCCAAGTAGACTTCCTAGACCGTGTCCTCTTTGGTAACGGGCACCTACGAAATAGGGAAGCGCGCCTCCCGCTTGACGAGCGTAGTAGTCGTTGTAATTCATCTCTCTAGAACAGTGCCGTCCGTCATCGTCGGAAATTAAGCGTCATCGTCAGTTTTCCGCATTCGAATGGCACGTGCCGGCCGGTATCGTCCCTTATATCGATCTCGATCGTGCCGAATTCTTTGCACAGGACGGGTAGGTACTGGATCTTTTGAAAGGTCGTCGTCATGGTGTCACTTTGTCTACCGTTCAGCGGAACGATACATAGCAGTGGAACGAGGCTGTCGTCAACGATTCGAGGTTCGATGACGTTCGTGTAGACGTTGAGCGAGTCGAAACCCCGCGTCATGTCCACCATGGTGTCGGCTTCGATCAACGTTTCCTTCTTCTTCTTCTTCGTAATCTCTCCGAACAGCATGGTCTCATGAAAGCCTAGAATGCTCTTCAACATACCCGCGCTGAATATGGCGTTCGACAGCATCACCACTGTAATCTTGTGCGTGGTGGGGTTGTAGTATAGGCGCACAAAATTATCCGGTAGCACACGTAGTAGAGCTTTGTTTATCGCTTTGACGAGATTCTGCGGTCCGTGAAAATACCCGGCCTCGATATTGGTTTTCGTCGTAGTCATCTTCTCTTCATCCGTATTTCTTAGCCCTATATCGAACCACATGTCCTTCTCTCTCACGTTGTGCCAACTATGCGGATAGATTACCTCCGACAGACCGCACTCCCACTGACCCGACAAGTTGAGACGTTGCGGTAGCGTCGTGACGTAGTGGGTCAACGTGTTGTCGGGATGCGTACGCATGGAAGCGTTGCTAGGTAGCGTCAGATAGAAATCACTGCTCATCATGTTGTCGCAACATCGGGCTGCGTAGCAGGTAACCCAACGAACTACTCAACAGGGCCGTCCACAGAGTCGCATTCTCATGTCCGATGAATAGGTTGTAGATGCTGACCAAGATTACACTGTACAAGACGATAACCTGACACACAAAAACGATCTCCTCTTTAGGACATGCGGTGCCGAAGACGTGCCACGGAGTACTCTCTTTGTGCGGCGGCGCGTCGACTTCTTCTTCGACGACAACGGAAATTGTTGTTTTCTCGTCCGTCATGAGCGGATGAATGATATCTCGTCGGACACGTGACTAGTCTTTATAGCCGATGAGGGCCTTGGCATCGATCCAGCTATTGAATTTCGAAGGGTATCCAAACCATTTCACAAATACCTCCCTTCGTCTCCTTACCTTGCGTCGCTGCACTATCGATTCCACGCAGTACAGTTTATCGATCGGAACCGTCACCTTCTGCAACTCCGGTTCGTAGAAGGTGCTGTCCAGTATCTCTCCGAGATCGTCCATCAGACGATAGACGGGCGGATCGGATGGATGCACCTTGCGTATCGTGAATATATGCTCTGTCCAATTCGCCATGTACCCTTTGTCGAACCGTCTCTTGACCTTGCTTATACGCACGAGATCCGCCACGTGATACTTGGGCACGCCCTTACCATGATGACCGCCGTACAAGCGCTGCCACACCTCTTCCTGATTAAACGCATTCACCTGCGACGGAGCCATCCCGATGCTGCAGTGGGGTGTGTCGTTGTACGTCCGCACCAGATCATGAAGGATATCGATGTACCGCCACATTTTTTTTTGCGTCAGGTATCGCCTCATCCGTGTCTTTAGCGTGCGATTGAAGCGTTCTACGATGCTCGCCTTGGTCTCCTCATTGTAGGTGGAGAAGTGATGGATACTGTACTTTTCCAATACACACCGAACGCCACGGTGCAGGAATTCCAGACATCTATCGGTCTGCAACGTCAGCGGACGAACGCCGTTGGTGAACAGTCCGTCCAGCGCCCTCGTCATAGACGTCGCCGACTTGTTCTTCAGGGGAACGCATCGGCCGACTTTCGAGAAGACGTCGATCACCGTGAGTAGGAACATCGTACCCTCGTTGTCTCTTTTCAGACTGGACACGTCGACGAGATTGGCTTGCCACTGTTGATTCTGGCCTCCGACGACCACGCGTCGCTGCTTGAAATGAACTCTGACCGGTGTAGAGTATAGGCGTTCTGTTCCGATAGCCATTGTTCAACGATCTTTCTCGGTGACTCGGCGCAAAGACTCGATACCTCCATAACTCCCTACCTTATCGGGATCGAAGTAGACTCCCTGGTGCTTTTTTTGGTGACGCGCCATAGTCGTATCAGATAGTCGACGGTGATACCGGTCACGACGTGAAGCGCGGCGTAAGCGATAGCGACAAAACAGACGACTGTTCCACGTCATTAAACGTCGTCGTCTTTAAAGACTCCCCCATGTCTTACGTCCTTCCGACGGTGGCGTGGGTAGGGCGGCAGACGAGTCCATCCGTTGACGACGTGCGAGGGGTGTCCACTGTAGGGTTCGTCGCGCTCTACCGAGCGATCGTGTGGCCGCTGCCGCCACCGCGCTCTTCTTTTCCATCTGCTGAATGTGTCGTTTCTTGTCCTGGTTACCCACCAACTCCATGGGTACGTTCGTGTCACCGAGTTGACGCGCAAACACCCGCCATCCCGTCGGATCGCCGGCGGCCTTGCGCTTGCGCAGCAGATTGTTCACGAGATCAACCACGTTACTTCCGGGTACCGCTACTCCTTTGTGCATGAGCTCTCCACGCGCGCTCCACGCGACGGCTCTTTTGAGACGTTCCATCAGTCGCGCAGCTTTGGAACGAAGGGCCTTTGGAACGCTGTTGACGACTTCCGCTTCTATACCTCCCGCCCCCGCCGTCGGCGGTGGGTCATTTGCCGCCGCCGCCGCTGCCGCCGCCGCCGTGGCTACCGGTGAGAAAGGTGGTGGTGTCTTCACGTTCATCACGCGCACCGGTTCTCGCACGCGACGATCGGACAACGCGTTGTAGCGTTGCAACACTTGATTATACATGACGACCTTGTCTCCATCGGTGAGATCCCGTCTGTCGAGTATGACTTTAATCTCGTCTTCGAGATCCTGTACCTTGCGTCCTAGGGTATCCGTCGGTGGTGCGCGAAGACTGTCCAACAGTCGCAGATCTACCAAGGCCATCTTCCGTGCGTGTTTCATCGTCGTTGTCTACTTGAGTAGCACCTCTTTGAGCAAGGGTAGATAGACCGAACTGGCCAACGGGGCTAGGAAAGCCGACAGGAAACCACCGGTCTGTCCCTCTCCGACCTGGTTATTACCCCGCCAGTGCGTTTCTCCGTCCCAACCCCTGTGGCAAGATGCGACGTCTCCTGACCGCCGACGCGTCTGTCTCTGCCAACTCGCGTAGTTTTGTTTTTGACTTACTCAAACGTCGTCTTTGTACGGGAGTCAAGGGAATGTTCTTCTTCAATATGTTATAGGCGCACTCGGCCAATGCGCACAAGAGATCGGCGTCGGCGTTGTTGACGATGGCTCGTCTCAATTTCGTGCTCTTGTATCTGTTTAGAGCCTGTATGCAGAGGATGTGTCTCTTCACGAGCTCGGACATCCTACGACTGAAGAGACGACGTGCATGCGCAGTCGTCTTATACCTTCGGCTGGTACACGTACTGAACACCGTCGTCCGGAAAGATGGCCGTGCGCAGACGCATGTCTTCGGTCGTGTCCTGTTTCAGATCGATCAGGAGATAACCGTACGGTAATGACGTGGCGTCTTTGAACGCGTCCTGTACACATTTCAGGCGACTCGGATACATCTGTCGTGCCATGTGACCTATCTGCGACGCGTCGCGGGGATTCTTGAATAACAACATGCATTGCGCGTTCAGACTGATCGTGCGACTCTCCTTGTTTTTTCGGAAACAGGTTCTGCACGAGATTACGAGTACGGAGGTGTTTTGATGATGACTCTTTTTCGTGAACAACGTCGTGATCGGTTCATCCGTTTCCGCCATCAGATCGTCTATGACCACGAGGTTTCACGTCGATACGTCGAACGCGACCCGCTCGGCAAACCTTCCTCGCACCGTACCGAGTCGTTGTCTACGGACGCGTAGGCGTTCTGCCATTCTCCATAACACCACGTGATCTTCTCCGGAGGCTGATCTATTATCGTTGCGGCGTGACGTAGAATGCGTGTCACGAAGGTACTCTTACCGCACCCCGTCGGATCCGCGACGAAACAGGTGAAGGGATGTTTCCATCGCGTATCCATGATCGCTGCGTCTTCTAGTAGCCGGTCGCGTTCCCTGTGACGTTAGATACGACGATACCTCCACCGCACGAAGAGCGAAGCGGAACGTACAACAAGACGTATATGACGTACAGGTACACTCTGATTGTTCCTACTACCGATATTCCTACGACCACTCGCATCCGTGACATGGTCTTCTATGACGATCGATTGCGTGACATCTGTCTAAGTAACTTTTTGTGTCTACTCTCTGTCTACTAACCACGTGACAGCTAAGAGGCGAAACTAACCCCAACTAATGTAGAGGCGCATTTCCTCTTTCTATCAGCGGTGTTTCGGCGTAGACTTACACGGCAATCGATCGTTATTACTCGTCCACTGGTCCCGTTGTGACTCCATCCTGGTGGACCATGCGCTTGGCGTAGAAGTAGGTCAAAGCCGCGCGTTCCTGCATGTACGTCAACATGGACGAGTGATTCACCCGGAACCCGCGGTTCTTTCCGCTTCCGCTCCGTCGATTGGTGAGCACGTGCAGGATCGCTTGCTTGCTGAAGGTGTTGAGTCGCTTGTTCAGACCCTTGGTGCTGTACTTATCGACGGGACCCGAACAATAGTAGGTCTTGCTGCACAGACCCAGAAAATAGTCGCCGGACCATTCGACCTTGAAGAGTCCCGTTGATCTCTTGTCGTACGCTTTGCGCGCCTTGCAACACATCTCGGTACCGCTCCACGGACGTCCAGTCAGTCGACAGCGCACGTACTCGCTCCTATTATCATCGCAACATTCGGATGGTAGCCATTCGGAACGATGGTGAAAGTAGTCTTCGCGTAGTGCCGGGGTCACGAGGTCGTCGACGGACTCACCCACCAGAGCCAGATAGGCACTGACCGTATCGGTTTCGCAGTACTCCAACAGCGGACGTTCCACGTACCTGATCATGAAATCGTAGTAGAACTCCAAAATGCGTTGTTTGGCCCACTGCAAAATGAAGAAGCCCACGTGCGTGGGCAAGGCGTATTTGACGTTCCTCTTGTGCATCTCTATCTCGTACGCATCGAGCTGTCGAAAGAGACAACTGTTGATCATGATCGATGCCCTCTTCTCCCTGCAGTAGGCGACTACACGGTGCCTATTGATGTTAGTGATAAATTTCCCATAGGAAGAATTCCCCATCAGTTTGTTGGTGTCCGCGAGCATGGCCTTGTCGGGGTTGACGTATCCCTCGCGATGCGCGGCGGACACCGCCTCGCCGAATCGTCGGAAGCAGGCGATCGGTGTGTACTCGATGACCTGGTACACGTGCGTCACCTCAAGTCCGTGTTCTAGGTACCATTGCAAGAGAGGTGTAGCGAGCAAGGTCTTATCCCCACGATAATTTCCGACGAGCATGCGACGCGGGGTTGACATGATGTCGTGTTCTTCGGCATATCGACGCATGAACGGTCCGAGGTCATCGCGGGTCATGTGAATGTTCTTGAAGATGGGCTGCATCTCGGCAAAGTGCGCGCGCAATTCCTCCGGTACACGAATATTGCACTGAATCATTCCGAAAAGGCTGCCATTGCGTACCCCTGTCAGGATCACTTGTGACGTCATCTTCCATGGCACGCGTCTTCGCGTGTACCATCCCGTCGGCATGTCTTGCGATAGAGACTACAGATACAATGCGTTTGCATCGTAGCCGACAATGGACTGACACGTTCGAGAGGCATCACCGTAGTCGTTCCGACGTATCTTCGTGACCCCTTCTCGTGATGTCTGGTGAAGATTAGTGAAGGTCCTCCGACGATGTTATCTCTGACCAGTTGATGGACATCCTTGTTCGTTTCGTTGAAGAGTGTAAAGAAGGTCTTATCCGGCAAGTAGTTGAACAGGTGCATCAAGGTCAAACCGGGTATATTGATGGCTTGTTTGAACATGTCGAGACCGCGTTGTCGGTAGAAGGCAAACTGTTTGTTGATGGCTTCCAAGAACGGTACGACGTCCCAGTTGTTGTACCAGAAGAGAAAGTCTCGCAACGTCTTCATGTCATAGTCTCGCCACGCCTCTTGACAACGGGTATAGTCCTCGTCGGATATACCTTCGTTCTTCAGTCGACTGAAGAAGGCCTCTTTGGGAGGCAGAGCGGTGTCATAGAGTCTCTCCAACCTGTCCATGTATTCATAAAGGAAATGACCTTTCATAACCTCGCAACCGTACGTTTTCAGGTACTGATCGTGTGAGAATCCCGGGGCGATATAATGAGTCATCGAGGAATTTCAGGTCATCCTTCGATAGACACATAAACGTGTTGCCGCGTTTGATCACATGAAACTCTCCACCATCCTCCTCCTCCTCCTTCTCCTCCTCCTCTCTGTCTTTCGACATGGACAGCAGGAAGTATGGTACCAGGAACTGTTTGACGACGTTCAGATCGTACCTGCACGAGTTGAATCCGATGACGGGCAACTGATGAAGCCAACCGTACAATTGACCAATGAGTGTCTTGTAGGGTTTGGTCGGTTGTCGCTGAGACTCGTTGTCCGCCGCCGCCTTCGCCGCCGCCGCCTCGTGCTCGTCCCAGGTTGTGATCGCTTCCGCGAGTTCTTGAGGGATGCTCTCGTAATCGTCTATCATGGCTTCGTAGGCAGCATAGCTCATAGACTGAAGGATGGACATCATGTCGGACACCAACTTGTCGCTATCGCCATCGGTGATAAGACATCGCACTTCTTCGAATCCGGGTACGTTACTCGCCAGTGACACACTCAATGGTACGTGACGAGACACCCAATGGACCTTGTCGCTGTCCGATGGAAGGTGTGACGTATCGAACCAGGACTCGAAGTCGAATGTAATGCGATAGGGGTAGTAGCGCAAGCACTCGGGAACACGAATGTTTTCGTCGTCTAAACGCTGGAAGACTGTCGGCGACGGACGGTAGACACCGCCGGGATAGATCTTTCATACGCCTCCCTTACACGTGCGCTCGTGTTTCTCTAGATGGTACGCGTCTTTCCATAACGAGTCACCACACTTCCTGCAACGATAAGAGTGACAGTACATATTCAAGTCTTGTATATAGGAAAAGTGTGTCTCGTAGAGATTGACGTAAAAGGTGTCGGAATAGTGACACAATGAACGACGCACGAGCTCGGCAGTCGCCTTTCCGCCTTCTTCCGTCGGTTCGATGAGGGTGTAGTCGCACACGTTGATCTCAAAGCTGGTCTCGACGCGATAGAGGTCGTCCATCATAACTCCGTCAAAGTATTTCATAGACACTCCGTCTTGGTCGTACTTTTCGTAGAGAACCTTCACAGTGGGTTCCAGGTGACGTGGGTCACATCCGCGATGCAGAGCCAGACAGCGGAAGAGACACATATTGTCGGTGTACTTCTTGTTGTTGTTGCCTTCTCTTTCCAGTCCGATGACTGCCATATTCTTCTTCACGTACTTGGAAAGGGTGATGTCCGCGCATCCTATCGGATGGTCTACGATGTGGTTGACGAAAAAGGTGACGTTCGTGACCACCTCGCATACCCATTGACTGTTCGGACATTGATTGATCGCCCACTGCAAAATGTCTGTTTCTCGGATACGCTCCAGAAATCCATCAGTCTTCGGCGTTGGTGATAAGGCACGGTTCATCGAGGTAACGTCTGCAACAGTTGCACGACGAATGGTAGTAACTGTATATATTTGTGATCTTGTTCCTCAACACAAAACCGTAACTAAGGTTAATCTTAAAGGTGTGTGTCTGTTCGCGAAACATGATCTTCAATGACGGTTCTAGAACAGACGTGTCCGGTGTCGTCACCCTGTAATTGTACACAGATTTAACAGGTCCTCTACTCACGTGGCTTCTGATGGTCGACCAGTGGTCTCGAACGACATCTCGCAGGTCCCTAGACAGATTGTTGGCCAAGGGGAGTCGTGGGGGAGGACGTATGGGATCGTCGTCGTGTCTTTCGCGTGTTTGCTCTTCGCGTCTCGCTCGCTTGGGTGCCTTCCTTCTCATCACTTCTCGTCTGCTACATACCTTGATATGTTGTAACAAGTGGTCACGTCTTGCAAATTCACGTGCGCAAGTCTCGCAGTGGTGGGTATCGTTTTTCTGCACGGGTACCCTACCACATGACGTCTTCATGTGTCGTAACAAGGTTTATCGTCTCACGAACTTTTTTGAACATACCTGACATCAGTGGGTGATTCTTTTGTATTCAGCAGATGGCGACACTGGCGACGGTGCTTTGGTGTAGACATGATCATCGTCGACTCGTGGTGAGTGAACCGACAGCGATGAATGGTTTAGATGTATGTGACGTTGTAAGTCGTCGTATGTATTGCTGACTATACCGGTGTCGACAAACGTGCTTCTTCGTGATGCTGTATCCACCTACAACTGAAGGATCCTTGCCTATTTCTATATATCAGACACTATGCGACGTCGTGTAAACGTTGCCTATTGCTATATATGGTACACTATGTGTGTGTGTGTGTGCATGTGTGCATGCGTGCGTGTGTACCGTATACTGCAAAGTCACTCTTCTTCGACGTGAAAGATAAACCGATAACTGTGTGCGTGTGCTATATGGGACACTGTATACCGCAAAGTCACTCTTCGATACGAAAGAACAACGGACGACCGAGAAGGGTATTACATGTACCTTTATTTCTATGATACTAACAATTACAATATTCAAATCAAAAACTACTACTACTATGCAACTAATATGACAATTAGAGGCGCCTCTAACCCCAACCACCGTAGGCGGGGCGCATTTCCTCTTTGTCACTACATAGGATTTTCGTAAAAATTGACATGACTAGAGTTCTCTACGAATCGTAGAGGCCACGGCCTCAATGTGTTAATCACGGATGATATTTCTCGCGATTTCATGACAGCAATGACGTACCGCGTCTTTCAGTGTACGCTGTGTGGATGAGTATAGGATATTCGACAAGCGTCCTATGTCTCTCTCTAAGGAGCCCATGGATTCAAAGTGTTCTCCATACCCCAAAGACATACAATCGAGAAAACTCTCCCATATGATATGTCCATGGGGGATAGATCGAATGTCGATGTATCCTTCCGGAAGCTTTCGTACTCTGATGCCGTTGTGGTGACGTCATAGTCGTCGTCGTCGTCCTCGCATTTCGTCTGTAACGGGATGTCATCAGATGTTGATGATGACGTGGTGACATCATCACACGACATGTCAAGCATTGGTGAAGTCGTATGAGGACGTGACGTATTTAATGTCTCATTCGTATAGTTTTCAAAGTTTTACATACTTCTCCCTTGTTGACTTACCGTTTCATGTATCCTCTCTCACACTAGTGTGTGTACATTATTAATAGATGACCTAGTTCTCCCCTCGATGACTTTCTCTCTCTCGGCCTGACTTGACTGCCTAGCACTGTGTACATAGGTGATCTAGTTCTCCCCTTAGTGACTTTCCTTCGCCTGTCCACGCTCTCAAACTACATTGGTTGCCTAGCAACGCTGTGTCTGGTTATAGCACTATGACAGAGACGAAATGGATCAATGTCTGGGTTTTTTTAATACCTCTCCTGTGTGTAACATTTAACGTCTCATTCTTATAGTTTTCAAAGTTTTATATAGTTTTCAAAATTTTGATATATACCTTCCAGAGAAGAAGACATGCGGATCGAACATGGATATTACTTCTATGATGTCCTCCAGGAACTCCTGGCTACAAGACCGCATGTTTCGTCACCATCACCGTGGTATGAAAATTCCCCGGACACCGGGGATGTTAAAGCGCATTGGACATATTACTCAGGGGATATCCATGAGAGATTTTGCTGTGACGATGATGAATAACGCGTGTTTCGCCACTATCACCGTGGTGCGAAGATTCCCCGGACACCGGGGATGTCGAAGCGCATTGGACATGTTACACAGGGGATACCGATGAGGGATTTTGCTGTGACGATGGTGATTAATAAAAAAAAAACGTTTCCTACTTTGATAGTATGTTGTTGGTTATTATTATTATCATTATTACATTCACAATCATTCTTTCATGTATACAGAAGATATATCATACCTCTATGACTCCCTCACAGGTCATATGACAGGCGCCATCTTGGAATTTCTCCATAAGTACTCCGGTTTCGTCACATGATGAGACTATTTCCACTTCTATACACTAGATACCGCTAGGAGTGGGTTAGGTCCACTTCTTACCGTTAGGAGAGGGTCAGGTGACAGGAAGTGCACCATGGAAAAGGAACTGCATCATCATAAAACAGGCGCCATCTTAGAATTTAGCCATGGAAGCACATGCACCCTCCAGATTACGTATTGGAAAACCCTCTACTACTACTTGCTCAATCCATGATATCCTGCATTTATACTGTCCACTCAGTGTATGTTTAGCATAAGCCCTATGTATAACTGTTATGGACTCTGGTTGTGGTTGGGGCTCCAGTGGGGTGACAATTCGTTGCCTCCCACCATTTGCTCTTTTGTACAACACAGTTCCATACAGACTGTCATGCTGCACTACCTCAGTTAGTTTTCCTGTAACGCTACGCAAAAACATGGCAGTGTTTGTGGGACCACTCACCCAGGCCCCACAATCATCCCAAACCTGGCTCTTATTGCTGTTGTGATGGCGACGAATGTTAGCAGTGTTATCGAAAAAAAAAAACTGATTCTCTTTTAGACCCACTGGTATACATTCATGACCCACTATGCCATCTAAACAAAGAATATATAGGTTTTGTGTTTCAAGAAACTTGACTTTTTCTGTAACGTCGTCACCCCCAGATGCTATATATGTTCATCTGTGTCAATGGTTATCTCTAATGGGAGTGGTGGTTATGTTGAGTCACGCTGTGACAGTTAGTTGACCGACAGTGATGGAGATGGTAACGGTGTGCACACCTGTGAATTTTGGAATTCATCCTCACTTCTGGCTGGTGAAATATTTAGTGGCGAGACATCTGTGGTAAGGTCGGATGAAATAGTTGTCTCAGGGGTTGAGTGATGATCATCATTTCTAAGCGGTGGTGTGTACCGTGGTGAGGCATCTGGTGTGAGGTCTGGAAGGACTGGGCAAGGGTCCTCCTCGGCGGCTGAGTGATGATCTTCACTTCTAGGTGATGGTGTGTACCGTGGTGAGGCATCTGGTGTGAGGTCGGGTAAGACGGGGAAAAGAGTCATCCTCAATGGCTGAGTGATGATCCTCACTTCTAGGTGGTGGTGTGTACCGTGGTGAGGCATCTAGTGTGAGGTCGGGAAAGACTGGGAAAGAGTCCTCCTCAGCGGCTGAGTGATCATCCTCTCCTACCAGGCCCACAGTAATGTGGTCTTGGGTGTGATGATGAAGGACCACAAAGTGGTTCGGCCTGAAGTCACACACTCGACGTGGCACATGCATAGTTGTCCACATGATGGTCATGACAGGCGGTGCAGAAGTGCGCACCCCACGGCCGTAGACTCTTCTGGTCAGTGTGTCAGCACTGAAGTAGTCTTTGATAGACGGCGGGCAATATGACCGAACACCTACGCAGAGGGCAGCACTGGCGGCATAGATTATGATCATTTCGGAGAATGAGCCAGGTGTAGTAACTGACTCCAGAGTTGACTGTAACTATCGTGGCAGAGAGGATCGTCACGAATCAAGTCGGTGTAGGTAGGGTGTTGCATGTCATAGAAATCTCTGTGACTCATTATTTCCCTGGCTGTGAGGAGGCGAATATGTTGGTGATGGTTCTCATGCCCATACAAACCACGTGACAATGCACGAAACAGGCAGTTACCATCACCAATGACGGATACGGGGACATGATCAGAAACTAATATAGGATGCAACATTTACAGGACTCTAGTAGCAGCAGCATCTCGTCTTCCAGGTGGTGTGCCCAAGGTGGGGTAGTCAGGCAGCTTGATGTTGTAGGTTTTCAGTAGCAGTCGCTCACTCTCCACGGAAGACTCCAGATAACCGGAAGAAGAGGCATTACAAAGTCTGTCAAAGCCAACGTGACATCTTTTTTAAAAAGCAACTTATTTTAATCAAAATTTAATAACAATGTAGGTTTCTTTAATATGAAAAATACTTGATATACCTAAGATATGATAAAGCTGTCAGATCACATGTACGTGGATCTTTTCTTTCTTTAACTAATAGGGAAATTTTTTTTTAGGTAAGACCTTATGTTAATTAAGAAAAATATAGATTACACTTACTAAAATAATATGAAAAACATGAAATGACTAATCTCATGTCAAGGTTGATATAAATTCCAAATTTCATGATGATTGGCCCTTTTAATAACAATGCAGAGCTCTTTGAAGTTTGATTAACTCATTGGTGTAGTCAAAATGTGGGAACCATAGACAATTACGTTTTCTATGGACTATTACATCAGCCACTGCTCAACCAGCAGCCATTGATGCATAGTGCCTTAAATGTACTTTGTGTGCGGCCTGAATTTCCAAGTGTTTACATTTTTCTTAAATTTCAAGTTTTAAAACACCCTAAAAAGACTGTCACGGCGGGTCACAAAACGGGACATAAAAATAATAACTTATTGTGGATTCAAATACCTCTATAACTTTCATATTTTCGATTATTTTGGTAATGTGTTCTACCAGTTGTTTAGAAAAGAAAAACCTGACTTTTTATTATAACAATATTGTTCAATCCAGTCTCAATTCAATTACAGGTGTACATAGGTAGTTAGAACTAAGCAGCAGCCTGAAGCCAGTCTGTAAGGATGGACAGCCTTAATCTGTTTCAGACATCTGGTAAGGAATTGTAGACTTTCAACTGTACACTAAATAGTGTAGTGTTATTATCAGGCATGTGGAATTGGACTGACCAGGAATGGATATTGTTTGCAATATATCATATAGATACATAAATAATAGACCTCATATTACCATTATAATAAATCATAATTGATGCACTTTTTAATTAAACAGAATACATTACAATTACAACATAATTTCAAAACCTGAATTAACTCTATAAAACAGTGTAGTTACACGACAGAAAGTAATTACAGTTAAGGTAGCAGGATCCCTTTTGAACTACTTTTAACACCATATAATATTGTCATTAACTTGATGTACCATAAAATAGCACATGGTTTAAATTTGGTAGGAAATTATTTGTTTGCATAAATTATGCTAATTAGCTGACAATATGGCTGCCGCGGCAGTTTAAAGGGGCTCAATTTTCAAACATGATAAAACTTTAACTATACACAGCAGGGATATGAAATTAACAACAGTCAAAGATAACACATAAAGGCATATTCTGAGGGAAATATATATTACAAAAAAGAAATTTAAATATTTTTACAACATTTATACAATTTTTTCTTATATTCTAGCGCCTAATTAAATATTCGTGCTTAATAAAAAATCACATTCCACCATTTAAACACAAAATCGTTCCATCATTCCTTAGCCAATTATATAAAGAAACAATGTTGAAAAAATCAGAGCAATATCTTTAATGGTGTTGGAGATAACATGTTTGAAGGTAGAACACATTCACGAAAAAATGATAGTTGACTAAAATGCATTTAAAGTTTTGCACTGCAATACGTGGCTATGGAACATAAACAAATTCCAGCTTCACTAATTAGGGTTTTTTCTTCAGTGGGTGGGTTTTTGTCATTTTATACTTGTTTGGCAATAATTAAGCTACAACTATGGTGCGTTAAAAAAATATGTACAAATTCAGAAAAATCACATTTTTAATGGGATTCTGCTACCTTAAGCCATTTGAAACATGAAAGAAACCAGTTAACATTTTGGTATAATGGCATTGACTAATTAGTTGCTATTACACCACAACATTTTGTAACATATCATTTCAATTCCAACTTCCAATTATTTTATTAAGAAATGCAGAATTATTGTTTACATATAAACACCAATATATATATATATGTATGTATGCATAAAACAGCTATTGTCAATTATGTTCTTCTGTCATGAGGTACTGTGGTGCCATTTCAGTTAATTGTGCCTACAAGCTGGGCACTGCTAGATCCTGGAGTTTCTGGGAAAGCCCATGCATTAAAGGGTCACTGTGTGATTTTCTGCAGTGATACTAATGCACAAATCCCCAGTTAAATAAATCAACTAATTACCTGAAACTGTCACAAGCTACAATAATGAATGGGGGCAATCAGGGACTGGATAAAGTCACAACATTGGAAGGTTATAAAACGACACATGTTGAGTTTGGTGCATTGACTGGCCCACTGACTCAAACAGTTGTAAAAATGTCAGTACTTTCCACTCCTCCAACACTGTGAAATGCTTTAGATGAACATGGTGTGCATTCATTTTATCAGATTGATGGTTTAATCATAACAACTGTGTTGTGGGCTTTCTTAGCGGGTCATTAACTGCTTTCAAATATAATTTCTTAGTCACAGTATTTAATAATAATAAGTAGTTAACAACCTTGTTTCGTTGTTGTTTTGTGCCAATAATAATTAGATCAGTTTTATCTGGATTTAGCTTCAATTTACTTGCTTCCATCCACAGCAAGGTGTCAGTGAGACAGCCATTTAAAGTTGATAGAGATGTATGTGTATCAGTTGGTGAAAGTGATATATACACCTGTGTGTCATCAGCATACAAATAGTATAGTGTATAAGCTAAACAGACCAGGGCCAAGGACAAAACCTTGTGGGACACCAAATGGAAGATGTTCTGGACAAGACAGTGAGCCAGATATGTTACTTCTTTGGTATTGGTCTGAAAAATATGAACTAAACCACTGAAGAGCTGTGCCAGATATACCAAAATGTATATTAAGGCGATGTAAAAGAATGTCATGATCTATTGTATCAAAAGCAGCTGATAAATCTAGTAATTAAGGTGAGAGCAGTTAATTTGCTATTGTCCATATTGCATACAATGTCATTGTGTATTTTAAGAAGAGCCGTCTCAGTTGAATGAAATCGTATATATGCAGATTATAGATCATTTGATAAATGCTGTGAATAAATGTGTTCATGGAGTCGATTTGCAACAACCTTCTCCAATACTTTCGACAAAAAAACTAAGATTTGAGATAGGACTTCAGCTATAATATAAACACCCACAAATATCCAGTCTGATCACTTGTATCTGTATGAATAAAACATTTGAAACAACATTATTTTGCTGCATGTTTATTATAAATAGCATGTATGTTAATTTGGACCCATGTGTCAACGGGCTTTGCACTGTTTATTATTTGTTATCAACAAACTTATAAATGTTGATACATTTGGCTCAGTTACGTAAATTGTTACACACCATGATTTATAATGTTATCTAAGAACAGATTTTTCTAACATGTAATTTCATGTAGGTTTTTGTCAAAACGCTATATTGGAATATATAGGATATTAGCCTTGGTTTATGGGAATGTGTATCAAATCAAACGTTATGAAAGGTATATAAAATGTTACATCACAGTATGCGTTTTTATAATAAAATTGGGCATCTGTTAGATAATTTCTCAAGGTTGGCATATTTGCAATGTACCCAGTGTCTCTCCCCAGAATAATAAAATCAAAGAGAGTCAGCACACATTGAGCCAAGTAATCAAGATTATCTTAACTGCACTGCAGCTCCCACCCCTGTGTGCCCCCCCCCCCAGCATATGCATGCAGACCACCAAGTGACTGGAGCTGTACAGAGTGCCAGGTCAGATTGTCCAGTACTACTGAACAGTGAGGCAGGAGGGTCTAATGACAGTACACAGGAATAGCTTAGACCCATGTATCAAATTACCATTTGGGTCATTAACTTTAATTGTTGTAATCCATAGCCCCTAATATGTTTTAATTTAACTAACTAAAATTTCAATTTAAGAAATTCATATTTTATGAAGGTAAATATTGTACATAGTTTGTAACAAAAATATAACTTGCACTACAAAGGAATGTTGTATATAAAAAACAGTTGTTGAATAGAACAGTAATGATATATACCAATATATATTGTATCATTACTGTTGTATTCAACAACTTATGTATGCTAGATATCGTAAACAGATTGCAGAAACCTTTTTGTATATGTGACAAATAAATTATGACAGTTCAACAAGATGTCTCAAATTACAGTACCACATAAATTTTGACCAGAT
Organism: Paraescarpia echinospica; assembly: GCA_020002185.1. Lineage (NCBI taxonomy): Eukaryota > Metazoa > Annelida > Polychaeta > Sabellida > Siboglinidae > Paraescarpia > Paraescarpia echinospica. The sequence continues at coordinate 65,246,104 of CM034533.1, read as the reverse complement.
CGCAGTACTTGCTAAGGTGATCTGGTGATACTACTACAATTAGGAACATGGCACAGAGGAACATTGGTGTTTGGCAAAAAATGTTTTAATAATTGAGTGATTCTACAGTATTGGTCAATGTTTGGTTGACAAACTGCATTATTTTCATCTTTTTTTATTTTGAATGCAATGTTGGTTGACAAACTGCATTATTTTCATCTTTTTTATTTTGAATGCAATGTTATGTATGCTGTAAAGAGAAATGTCTACAGACTGTAAAACAGAAGAAGAGATTTAAACAAAACATGGTTTCAAGCTGAAAATACTGGAGTTGTCGCGTGCATAACAGCGTGACACCCAAACATGTGTTGCTGTCACATACGAGAAAGAATATTGCTTTTTAGTGTTGAATGTGAATTACTTAAGTTACAGAAACTATCTGACGCCGTTACAATAGTTGCCACTGTGATGGTTGTGATACAGTTATGCGGACATCTAGTGTGACACTGTTACGCACGCAACACCTTGAACTGAAACATTTCCTACAAACACGTTTTTGTGAGTATTTAATAAAAGCAATAACAATATTTATAAAACATGGTAAATTCATTTGCACCGAGTTCAGTTTTACGTCAACAAAACAAACAAAAACACAAAGTTCATGATAACGAGCGAGGCGTTGCAGCATAACATGTGACACCAACAGCTTTTTGGTCACATTTTCTCTAAGTTTTTGTGCTAAAAATCTATGAACAAAGTCTCATGAAAACTATAGAGCTATGACAGCTTCTTTGAACTAAAATACGTCGTAAATCAACCATTGTTTGTAATTGGAGATGTGTGAAATGAGAATACTAAGGTCCATAAATAGGTCGCCCTCAATCGTGACCAATAGTTGGCAACAACGTAGTCGTATAATGACTCAGCGCCAATGGCTATTAGTTACTATTCCATGATTGTTGGTTCAATGGTAATATTGTCGTGACCCCTAGTTTCCGGGTCACGGCCTCGTATGTTTGGATACTTCCTGTTGTGAGTTGCAGTTTTGTGTTCTCTTATTAAAACACTGTTCTAGTTACGCATACGTACTAGTGTTTGTTTGTGTGACTCGAAGTGTGCATTTGATCACCTAATGGCGTGGTGGCAGCGCTCACAACGAACCCGCTCACCAAAACGGGCGCAATAAAAGCAGATACACATTGACAGTCCGCCGACCTCACGGCGCAAACAGCTAGCCGAAACGGCTCTGTATCACTAGCAGGTGTGGTAACAACATTGCTAACAACATGCAACGCGCACCGAGACAGTGGTGCCTCACAAAAACGGAAACGGTCAACACATTTGAGAACTGGCGCCAGAACCTCGTCTACACCCTCTCACTCGACCCAAACTTCGCCCAGTTTATCGCCACTGACGCTAAATGGGAGAAGCGATGTGCAGCACATCCAAACCGCGGCTTCACCGACGAGAATGATCATACAGCCATTCAGCAAGCCTACATGCTCGATCTAATGTTAGGCCAAATAGCGAACTATTGCCCAGTCATATCGCGCAACACGATCGCCAAAAACTCAACCAGTTTATCCGGTATCTGGCAAACTATCCGACTGCACTATGGGTTCCAGTCTACAGGGAAGTGTCATTCTGCACCACGGTGACGTCATACACGTTGACGAAGAAATGTCTCCTTCCCTAGAGAACATGGTAGTACTGACCTGGTTACGACTTATCAACCCCGCACTGCCTAAGCTCATAAAGCAACGATATGGCACAGAGCTGAGGTCAAGAACACTAGCATCGATCAAGCCAGAAATATCACAGGCACTCGAATCACTACTAGACGAGATTGCGTCTGCTGACACCGCAAAGGTTATGCGCACCGATACTAGGCCTAACCTACGCGGACAAAGACCAGCGTTCTCAAGACGACAACCGGCACCATCTAACAACCCTAGGCGTCCCACGAGCGTGAAGACTTGCCCTCTTTGCAAACAAGTAGGCCGCAGTGATGTACACCACTTCCTCAGCGAGTGCTCGTACCTTCCGGAACAAGATCGCCGCTACATGGCTAAGGTACGACAAGTCAGTGATATCATCGACGGAGTCGATGAAGGCGACGACGATACCTACGAAGTTTATGACGAACGCCCCGTAAACACCACTACCGTGCAACGTATCGATGTACGACAATCGCCTTACCTCGACGCGTTCCACGACCATCACGCCGTTCGAGTGACGATCGATAGCGGTGCAACGGGCAATATGATCCGTCATGACACGGCAGTGAGATTGGGGTGTACTATCAAGAACTCTTCCCAATCGGCCCACCAAGCTGACGGATCATCGCCTCTAACCATAGTTGGCGAAATTACCATATCACTCGCCCGCAAAAATAAATCATTCCAGTTCTGTGGACTAGTGGTACAGAATCTGGATGTCGAGATGCTGGCCGGGACACCATTTATGGAAGTCAACGACATTACCATCCGTCCCGCCAAACGAACCATCACCCTCGCAGATGGCACCACGTACACATATGGTACAACACAGAGGGCCCTCAACAGGCATGCAGTCCGCCGTGCCCACATACTGCGAGCACCACCAACCAACATCACTGTGTGGCCAGGCGACTTCGTGGAAGTCGACCTGCCTTCAGACGCGTATATCGCAGACGCCACATTCGCTCTGGAACCACGTCACGATACCACCGGCAACAAAGGAGTACACGAGAACGATGTGTGGCCACAACCTTCACTAATCACCAGCGTAGAAGGTGTATTGCGCATACCAAATCTCACGAACTCCACTCGCACACTGAAAAGAAACGAACACTTTTGCCAAATCAGAGAAGTGTTCGTACCCGACAAGGCAACATCCATACCAGACAGTCAATGCACCAGCGTAGCCGTAAGCATACGCACACGCAGCTCGAATGCTACTGCCATCAAACACTCAACAGTGGTCACCATCGATCCTGATCACGCGCTCTCCCCCGACGAACGAGCGGCATTCCGATCGATCGTGGAAGAGTATGACGACGTATTCGACCCAAGCTACAGTGGATACAATGGTCACGTGGGACCATTCAAAGCTGTTGTCAACATGGGCCCAGTACAACCGCCCCAACGTAAAGGACGCCTACCCCAATACGCACGAAACCAGCTCGTAGAACTCCAAAACAAGTTCGATGAACTCGAGACGATGGGCGTGTTCGTCCGGCCTGAGGATGTACCGGTCAACGTCGAGTATCTCAACCCGTCATTCCTGATAAAGAAGCAAAGCGGAGGACACCGACTCGTCACTGCCTTCACTGACGTAGGCCGCTATAGCAAGCCGCAGCCTTCATTGATGCCTGATGTCGACAACACCCTACGAAAAATCGCACAATGGAGGTACATAGCGACTACCGATATGTCCAATGCGTTCTACCAAATCCCTCTATCGCGTGAATCAATGAAGTATTGCGGAGTAGTCACTCCGTTCCGCGGTGTACGCGTATACGCTCGCTCAGCGATGGGCATGCCCGGGTCCGAAACCGCACTCGAAGAGCTGTTGTGCCGCGTACTGGGAGATCTACTCGAAGAAGGTGTCGTCGCCAAACTGGCAGACGATATATATTGTGGAGGAAACACCATCGCCGAACTCCAACAGAACGTAAGACGATTGCTCCAAAGCTTCGCCAACAGCGGGTTGCGCCTGTCCGCTGCCAAAACAACGATGTGCCCTACTACGACCACGATACTTGGCTGGGTGTGGAACCTCGGCTCCATCCATGCAAGCCAACATCGCATCGCCACCCTAGCCAGCTGCGACGCTCCACTCACAGTCAAAGCGATGCGAGCATTCGTCGGAGCCTACAAAATGCTAGCACGCGTCATACCAGGATGCTCCGCCTTGCTTGCCCCGTTCGACGAAGTAACGGGTGGCAAACAGTCAAGTGATCGCGTCACATGGACCGATGCATTAAGAGAAGCCTTCAAACACGCACAAACCAGTCTTCAGACTAACAAGGCTATCACATTACCTCGGCCAAGTGACGAACTATGGCTAGTGACGGACGGCGCTGTCAAACAGTGCGGTCTAGGAGCCACCTTGTACATGATGCGCAATGGCAAATTGATGCTGGCCGGATTCTTCAGCGCAAAACTCCGCGGACGACAGATCTCCTGGTTGCCATGCGAAGTAGAAGCACTATCCATCGCAGCCGCTATCAGACATTTCAGCCCGTATATCGTACAGTCAGCACACAACACAGCGATACTCACAGACAGCAAGCCTTGCGTACAAGCCCACGAGAAGCTTTGTCGCGGTGAATTCTCCGTCAGCCCGCGCGTATCGACATTCCTATCAGTCGTCAGTCGGTACCAGGCAACTATTCGCCATCTCGCCGGTTCAGCTAATGTTCCATCAGACTTCGCGAGTCGCAACGCACCCACATGCCGGGAACAACAGTGCCAAGTGTGCTCCTATATACGACAGACTGAAGAGTCAGTCGTGATGCAACGCGTTACAACAGACGACATAACATCTGCGAAAGCTCGACTTCCGTTCACCAATCGTTCAGCATGGCTCGGCATTCAAGCAGACTGCCAAGACTTGCGAAGGACTCATTCACACCTTACACAAGGAACACGACCATCCAAAAAGGTGACAAACGCGAAAGACGTCAAAAGATACCTTAACGTCGCATCAATCGCTCGTGACGGTCTACTGGTCGTACAACGTAACGACCCACTGAGTCCTACACGAGAGTGCATCATCGTACCGCGAAAAGTCCTAGACGGACTAGTAACGGCCCTGCACATCCAACTGGATCACCCGTCTTCGTACCAGCTAAAGCAAGTCATGCATCGCTATGTATTCGCTCTCGACCTCGACAAGTCTGTCGAGTCCACCTCGCGCAGCTGTCATCACTGTACGTCGTTACGGAACACCCCAAACCTAACTATCGCGCAATCTACCAACGATCCCCCAGAAGTAGTGGGTATCTCATATGCAGCCGACATCATCAAACGAGAAAGACAACTGATCTTGGTGCTACGCGAGTGTGTAACATCATACACGGTAACATGCTTCGTCAACGACGAACGACGCGACACGTTACGGGACTCCATCATTCAACTCTGCATCGGCCTCCGACCGCTTGATGGACCTCCTGCCGTAATACGCACAGACCCAGCTCCTGGATTCGCAGCTCTCGTCAACGACGCACTGTTGAACAAGTATCGACTCACCATCGAACTAGGACGGGTCAAAAACATCAACAAAAACCCTGTGGCCGAAAAAGCCATTCGGGAACTCGAGGGTGAAATTTTACACCAACAACCAACAGGCGGCGCCATCACGCAGGTGCTACTGTCTGTCGCTACTGCCAACCTCAACGCCCGAGTACGAAACAGAGGAATGTCAGCTCGTGAGCTGTGGACCCAGCGTGACCAATTCACCAACGAACAATTACCGCTGAACGACTATAGCATCATTCAACAACAGCATGCCTCGCGCAACGCTAACCACGAACACAGTCAAATATCGAAGTCTCCTCGCGGTTCAGTACCCAGACCCCAACATATCGACATTGGCGACATCGTGTACTTGTACTCAGACAAGAGTAAACTACGCTCCAGGTGTCGGTATCTCGTAGTGAGCACAGAAGGAGAATGGTTCAACATCAGCAAATTCGCCGGTAACCAGTTGCGTGCCACGTCATACAGAGTGAAGCGAACAGAGTGCTACAAGGTGGCAGCTGAAGCTACCCACGATCTTCCAGTGTCGTACCAGTATGACGAACTAACACCCGCAGATGACCCAGCTCCTCCAGAGAAACCTCCAGACGTACCAGTTCAACTCTCGTACCCTCCAGTCACAGCAGCTCAGCCCGTAGAACCATCAACAGCCGAGTCTCATCGACAAGAAACGGCGACAGTCAACAACGAATCGACAATGTCATACGAGCCAGATCAACATAGCTGTCCGCCCGAGGAACCTCCGAGACGCTCTACAAGAACTCGGAAGCCTCCTGAGTATCTGAAAGACTTCATCTCATGAACCTTTATCTCTATAATCATTATTGTATGTCTATATGATAGCTATCTCATAGTAGCATACATAATTATGAGAAGAAAGAAGTCACGCCAATGGCTATTAGTTACTATTCCATGATTGTTGTTCAATGGTAATATTGTCGTGACCCCTAGTTTCCGGGTCACGGCCTCGTATGTTTGGATACTTCCTGTTGTGAGTTGCAGTTTTGTGTTCTCTTATTAAAACACTGTTCTAGTTACGCATACGTACTAGTGTTTGTTTGTGTGACTCGAAGTGTGCATTTGATCACCTAATGGCGCAGTTACAAAGGTGAGGTACTTTTTGAGCCAACGGTCCAACCCCCAATGAGATGCCTCAATACGAAGCCATCCTTCGAAGCGCATTATGATATAACCGTTTCAAGTTGCAAACAATATTATTAATAAAACTACTAGTGATGTACGGTACCCATGATGTAATACTAATTTATTAGAATAATAATAAAATATCTTTATTTAGGATAGCCCAACTAAAATAAATACAACGCAAATTATTAACATACACTGGAATGGATTTCTTTACAAATTACTGTGAGGTCCTCATATTAATGTAATTATTATTCTAAAGTACTAATAAACATGACCAATGGCAAAGCATACTGGCGTAGTTACGTAGAAGCACTTAAGCTGAATATATTGCAAAATCGTAACGGATTATGTGGCAACGGCTCTCTCAGTGTCTGTTGACATTGATGTTGACAGATCAGTGGTTGACATACGTCGTATAATACGTATCCTCAATCAAAGCCTCAATGCAAAAATTCCAGAAATACCTTCTCGCAAAAAGTGTACAGTAATGGTAAAGTGGTACTTTTGCAGTTTAGGCCCGCACCACGAAAAAACCCACAATAACAGTCACCTATAGTCACCAAACTTCACGTCATATATCTACAACACCTATTCTACACATATACATTTGTCACGTGATCAAACAATTAATTGACTGTCTTTTATCGATCAAAATGTACAAGAAGTTCACTCGTTTTTGCGTGTATTTATTAGTTCCGCTGGATACTCCGGTAGCTGGCGCCACTTTATGGTTACCTCCAGACGTGGGGATAGATCACAATTCATATTTCAATAATAATTGTAAAAAAGTTATTAAAATACACGATATTTCATGAAATTGATTAATTAAATAAGGTAATGTTAAATTAATGTTGACAGCAGCTGATAGTATTTGTTACGGTTATTGGTTTGAGTAATTATTGCTGTATTTTAATATTGTCTGCCAGAGGTAATTTATTATGCTATAATACAATATATATATTATTTTGTTTTTACTAACAATTTATTTGTTGCAAAATTTTATGATGTATATTATTTTATATGTTGTACTGTGCTATCCCTGTTATATACATTAACAATAATAATAGTATAATTTAACACGGACAATATATATAACTTTGAGTGGCCATTTTATCATGTTGCTAAATTTTACCAGATGGCCATTATAACGAACGTATATTCGGATGCCAGTAAAAGTAATCAATGCTCAGTGGTTAATAATTTATGTGAAATTTCAGTATTTTGCTTGATATTATCATCCTCTAAATCATTTATTTATTTATATTAAAGGATAATTTATGTGAATGTATTGTGCAAACAAGGCATACTGTATAGGTAAATTAATATTGTATACAGAAATTGTGTAAAGAAACAAATGAGCCAATTCTGGTTGTTGGACTTGTGTTTTGAGTTCTATTATTTTAATTTGTGAAATCAATAAATATAATGTGGCATGGCAATCTACACTCAGTGTTGAGCGTGGGCTGCCAAAAGGCCCATAAGTTGGGAGATGTGATGTGTGCATATGCACCACCTCGCTAAGGTAAGAGTTTCACTTGTGGGAAACCAGTTCCGTTTGAGGTTTAAATTGGGGGTGCTGTATGATGTCTCAAGAGAGGTTTTTTGGGAGCCTGCAACAAGTAATGCACCTCCAAAATCATTATGAGTTTGATTTGGTTGTAGTCTGTAGTTCCACGAGGACAGCACTTCCACGCCATCATATAGAAAGCTGTGAATATCATAACATATAAGGTTTAAACTTTATGTGGATGAAGGCGAAATGTCGAAACAAGCGAGAGTGTGGCACGGCGAGATGTCAAATTCGGGATGGATTCTTTCAAGGACATCCATCTTCTTGGACATCTGAAGGGTTTATCCAGTTTGACCACCTACACGAACATGGTGGACTGCAGCTATCGGAAGAAACAACAACACACGGTTCTTTTTAGAGCCGTCCAAGACTTTGTAAAATATACTGAGACATGTAGAGAGTTTATTCATAAGTATAAGTTCTCCAAACATTCACCAATTCATTTTTAAAAAGGGCACGTTATCACGTAACACATCAATTAGAAATTAACAAACAACTTAACATTATTATGTTTTACCAATAAATACAATAATCTGCCAAACATTATTTCATACAAAGGTTTTCATTATCATTAATACTATGTCAATATTATAATAAAGTACTTTGATATGGCTATTTTTATCCACATAAAATCTCGAACATTATTAATAAGTAAAATATTAACAACATGAATAATGTTTAATAAATAAAATAAAATATGGTATGGTTTCACAATAATTACAAAGAACATATTTCCGAATGCCCACCTAAATACATCATTTTAAGATTATAACCGGAATGGATCGGAATTAAATCCCATAAAATATTTATCAAGACCTTTATGCAGTCTTTCATACTGCTGACATTATTGATGTTAAAAACTGTTAAACCTGTTGAACTAATCAGTAATTGCATGGCAAGCACACATTTTTTAATTCACCTGTCACTGTTTATAGAAAGCTCGCTTATTATTTTTAGGAAATAAAACAATATTTTGTTTGCAAAATAAAATGTTTGTAAAACATTATTATATGTACTGTATCACAGCTATGATGAATTGCCTATGGTAAATAATATTAAAATGCACCAGTATTTACACAAACCAAATTGCAATAGTCGTAATTAAAAAAAAACACTTGCTGTCAACACTTAATTTAAGGTAATCTTATTAAATAAATATCGCGTATTTTATTGACTTCATTTTACAATATTAAAATATGAATTGTGATCTATCCCCACGGCTGAAGGGAACCATACAGTGGCGCCACCTGCCAGAGTTTTACGGTGGAACTAATGAATACACGCAAAAACAAGTGAATATCTTGTACATTTTGATCGATGAAAGACAGTAAATTTAATTGTTTGATCACGTGACAAATGTATATGTGTAGAATAGGTGTTGTAGATATATGACGTGAAGTTTGGTGACTGTAGGTGACTGTTATCATGTTTTTTCGTGGTGCGGGCCTAAACTGCAAAAGTCCAAACCCGTTGCCGTTGGTTACACCCACAACTGACGTTCTGTCGGTGCTGGTAATTCATTTCCATGTTGAAAATAAATATATATAGTTGCGTCATTATATCCTTGTGTCTAATTAATTAAACTGTACGTTTCTACACCACATAGCAGGAAAGAAACATTGGGGTCATTGCATTTGAAAAAGTCAGTTTTAATTTTTCACAAGCGATGTCACACCGACTGGTTTTCCAACTTGTGAACTTACCCATATATGTTGCAGCAATTACGTCTAGTAAACGTGACAGCGATCATCTTTTATATATTACTATTAGACTTATTAAATCATATTTTATATTATTTATATAGCACTCTACGTTGCGAACGTAACTGCACGTTGAGCGATAATTGAAGCATATCGAAGCAGAGAACTAAAATTATTTCGTAATTAGTTGTTAAATATTATTACTGTGACTGTGAGTGTGAGTCAAATTGTTACAAAACAACACATAACATTACTACCGGCGATCTTTTACTTTCTGACCTAACCATGAAAACGACCACCTACAGCCGCCAAACTTCACCTCACGTATCTAACATACATATACACACACTACGTTACAAACAAAATTAGTTTACATTCCTACAACGATCAAATTTCGCAAAACAAACTCAAGTAAAACTCGACTTCTACGGCAGCGACTATCCGTTGCTCCGCGGTTACCGTAAAATTGACATTGTGTCGAGCTTCACAGAAATTCCGTACAATGGCGCTGTCATTACTGTACAAATGTTCGCGTGCGATATAAATATAATATATCGTTAATATATACGGGCGCGTGAGTGTGGTGGTTATAATATTGGCATTGTTTCTGTTAATAAGTAGCTCGATTAATTAAGGCATAATTATTATCATCAGTATAGTTTACAGGTAATGAAAGGGTTCTACTTAATGTAAAACACAAAATAAGTCTTACGAATAGCCAATAATTGTGTTCCCGCGGGTCAATTCTTTTTCGGTTGATGACCAACGCGAGTCGGTGCTCCAACGAATTACAAAATTTTGGGGGGCATTCAGACTTAGGATGATTCCTATATATTCGTTTGTGAACATTTGGTTAAAATTGTGCATTTTGCTAAGCTGGGGAAGTCATTTTCGTAATTAGTTAATGTGACAAACTGAACTAAGAAGACGCAAATCCTTATTTCTAGCTAGTTTTTTTTGTGTCACCGTTAAAAGTGCAGGTTTGGAACAAATTATGCACAATTTGTAAGACTTATTTTGTTTTTTACATTAAGTAGAAACCTTTCATTACCTGTAAACCATACTGATGGTATTAATTATGCCTTAATTAATCGAGCTACTTTTTAACAGAAACAATACCAATATTATAACTACCACACGCACACACACTCACGCGTCCGTATATATTAACGATATATTATTTATATCGCTCGCGAACATGTGTACAGTAATGACAGCGCCATTGTACTGAATTTCTGTGAAGCTCGACACAATGTCAATTTTACGGTAACTGCGGAGCAACGGATAGTCGCTGCCGTAGAAGTCGAGTTTTACTTGAGTTTGTTTTGCGAAAATTGATCGTTGTAGGAATATAAAATAATTTTGTTTGTAACGTAGTGTGTGTATATGTATGTTAGATACGTGAGGAGAAGTTTGGCGGCTGTAGGTGGTCGTTTTCATGGTTAGGTCAGAAAGTAAAAGATCGCCTTACTACCTTTTGTGTTGTGGCATGAATACGACTGCTGGCACGACTTGTTCATTATAATGTTTCTTTCCTTGACCGCGACACAAAACCAAATCATTTTAAAAGTTCGCGCCGAACCCGTTCGCGCGGCTAATTTCAAATGAGCGGCGTTGCTGCAGCTGCGGGCCTGCGGCGCGGACTGAGTGTATTCGCGAGTTTATTCAGTAAAGATATTGTTGCCGGACCCCGAGCGGTATGGGTTCGTCGATTTGGGTGGTTAGGTGTCGTCCGGTGCGGTAAAGGAAACACTGCTGAGGCGAATGCAACTTCTTTATTTCGCAACAGCAGTACCCAGCTGCTTCAAATTCAAACTACAGCGGACGCTACAACATGCACCAACTACGCGAAGGTCATACTAGAATGAACAACAATCAAATGAGGTATTCTCGGAACCACAGTCTAGAACACTTTCCCGCCGATTCGCTCACAATATAACAACAACTACGTCACTCCTCTTCACCCCCCCGAATCCCACCCCCCCCCCCCCGAATCCCACGGTACACCAACATAATACACGATTTCTGTTACACTGCCCCCTCCTCAGCCGTAACCGTCCCTGGTTACTGATTTCTGTTGCAACTCACCCATGACACTTACTAAAGTTATCAAACAATAATCTACACTCAATATCATCTACAATCAGACATTATCCGTCTAACTAAATGCAGTTCAAGCAGGTACTACACTACAATCTGTACGTGACGGAACTCTGTCACTACATAGTCATAGTTCAAGCATGTACTACTCTACATGACGGAACTCTGTCACCATAATTATAGTCCAAACATGTACTAGGGAAAAATCAGTCACGATATCGTGCAGGTCTATTCCTCTTTCTCTGAGTCTTCCGCGGAAGGGCCCTTGACCCATTGCCCGTCGGCGACAACTGTTCTCTCGCAGCTTCACTTGACGGCTGTCGTCTGCTGGTCGACGGCGACTGTTCTTGCCCCGGACCAGAATGTCGTCGTAGGTTGTCTCTGGCGATTGCAGCCCATTGGGTGTCCACAGGCGCGCCTCGATACCGTCGCAGTCGCTCCTTGTGCACCAACTTCGGTGTTCTACGTGGTCCGTGTCGCACCCGATACAGGACATCGTTGATCCGGTCAGCTATGTAATACGGCCCGTCCCACTGTTTGGCTAGCTTGGGACACATGCCCTTCTTCCGCTGGGGGTTGTTCATCCACACAGGATCGCCAACATCAAACCGATTGTGGTCAGCACGAAGATCGTAGTGGCGCTTCGCTCTGCCATGTGTCAGCTGGGTCTGTGAGCGAGCGAATTCATGAACAGATTCTAAACGGTCACGTAGGTCAGTCACGTACTTGCAGTACTCAATAGGCTCTTCGTCAGGGCGCCCATACATCAAGTCGACGGGCATTGTAATTTCGCGTCCATACACCAACATACTCGGCGTGTACCCAGTGGTGTCGTGAACGGCCGACCGATACGACATCAAAAGCAAAGGAAGCTTCTGATCCCAGGTACCTTGATGCTCTCCGATGAACATCGCGAGCTGCTGACCAAGTGTCCGGTTGTACCGCTCCACCATGCCATCGGATTGGGGGTGTAGAGCTGTTGTCCTCGTCTTGTGGATGCCCAATAACTGGCACATCTCTGTAAATACTGCGGACTCGAAATTTCGCCCTTGGTCGGAGTGGATCTCCGCTGGGACGCCGTATCGAGATACGAACTCATTGACGAGCACGGACGCAACAGTAGTAGCCTCCTGGTTAGGCAACGCATATGCTTCTGGCCACTTTGTAAAGTAGTCCATTACCACCAATAGATGTCGATTCCCAGCATCGGTCTCTGGGAAAGGGCCCATGAAGTCCAGCGCTATCCTCTCCATGGGACAGCCCACGTCATACTGTTGCAGAGGTGATCGTGTCTTCTTGCCAGTGCCCGTTTTCGCTGCGCATATGTCACATCGTCTACACCATGCGTCTACGTCGATACGACATTTTGCCCAGTAGAAACGTTGGCGCACCTTTCCCAGCGTCTTGTTTCCACCCAGATGTCCTCCCGCCGGTTCGTCGTGAAGTTGTCGCAGTATCGCTGCTCGTTCGGTTTTGGGCAAAATAAACTGCCACAAAGCTATGTCGCCTCTAGGCGATTCCCAGCGCCGGTAAAGGGCTCCCTCGCGCATCTGAAGACTGTCCCATTGGGCCCAGTAGATCTTCACGTCCTCGCTCATCGCGGACACCTCCACGCAGCATGACCGCTGTCCCAGTTCTTTCCATTTTAAGACTGGTGCGATAGTGGTGTCTGCGAGCTGTTGCTCTCTCAGTGACTTCGACTCAATTTCTGTGTGCGTCACCACACGTACTTTTGCAGTAGTGTCCTCTTCCCGTTGCTCGTTGCGAAGACAGTGGCGACATTCTGATACCAAACACGGTCGTGGCGCTCTGGACAAGGCGTCAGCATTGGTATGACTCTTTCCCGCGCGATGGATCACATTAAAGTCATATTCTTGGAGTTTCCGCAACCACCGGGCCGTCTGTCCCTCTGGGTTTTTAAACCGCAATAGCCATTGCAGGGAGGCGTGGTCACTTCTCACAAGAAACTTGCGGCCGTATAAGTAGTGAAATTGTCCCACAGCTGTGACGAATGCAAGTAGTTCTTTCCTAGTGACACAGTAGTTTCGCTCGGTTTTTCGCAGGGTCCTACTGTAATATGCGATGACCCGCTCTTTTCCCTCCTGTACCTGGGACAAGATGCAGCCGATCCCTACATCACTGGCGTCAGTATCCACTATGAAGTCACCATCACTCTCAGGAAACGCCAACACTGGGGCCGTAGTCAGTACTTTCTTCAAACGTTGAAAGGCGGCAGTACACTAAGCTGTCCAATCAAATGCCTTTCCTTTCTCTGTTAGTCGATGCAGTGGCTTTGCGATTTCAGCGAAATCTGGCTAAAATCTCCTGTAGTAAGTACAAAGGCCAATGAAGCGGCGAACATCCTTTGTTGTAGTTGGGACAGGCCATTCATCTATGGCAGCGGTCTTTGTCGGGTCCGTAGCCACGCCGTCGGCGCTGATGACATGCCCGAGATATGCGACCTCCCGACGAAACAGGTTACATTTCTTCGGGCTGAGTTTAAGTCCAGCACAACGAAATCGACCCAGCACCTCTCGTAGGCAGCGCACGTTGTCATCAAATGATCTGCCGTGCACCAGGATGTCGTCCAAATACACCAGGCAAGTCGTCCAGGGCAAACCACGAAGCACCAGTTCCATGAGCCTCTCGAAGGTCGCTGGTGCGTTACAGAGGCCAAACGGCATGACCCGAAACTGCCAGAGTCCGGTACCAGTGGAGAACGCAGTCTTCTCCTTGTCCTCTTCGTCCACCTCCACCTGCCAGTAGCCACTTTTCAGGTCCAGTGTGCAGAACCATGAAGAACCGGAGATAGCCTCAAGAGTAGAGTCAATGCGTGGCAATGGGTAAGAGTCTTTCCGAGTCAAATCATTCAGCAGGCGATAGTCAACACAAAAACGAGTTGAACCGTCTTTCTTCTTAACCATGACGATGGGTGAAGACCACGCGCTAGCTGAAGGCTCAATTATCCCTTGCTTCAGCATGTGGTCAACCTCAACCTGCGCGTCTTGTTGTTTCGCCAGCGGTAATCGGCGTGGAGGCTGGCGTATCGGTCGAGCATCCCCCGTGTGTATCGTGTGCTTCGTGACGTTAGTGCGGCCGATGTCGTTCGGCGAGGAGGAGAACACATCTTGGAATTCGATCAGCAGTTCCATGAACGTGCGTCGCTGCTCCAAGTCCAGATCCTTGTCGCTGTTGTTGTACAACTCCTCCAGATGAGGAGGTAGGAGGTTCCCCCATCCGCTGGGTGTGTCGGTCTCCCCCTTCTTGACATAGCAGACTGCGTGACAGCTCCCGACCACTGTACCCTTCTTTAGATGTATAGGGTTCTTGGTGGTGTTTGCAAGTCGGACTGGAACGATATCATTCGAGCAGTCAACCAGTGTCCTTCCTAACACAAATCCGCCAGAAGCGTCCTGAACTGGTTCAACTACATCCAGACCATCGCACGCATGTTCCGCTATGACAGCCGGCGCAATCACCTGGGTCCTCGACTTGAGTTCGACATCGCAGTTTAAGGTTATCCGATGACAGAGGGGCGCATGGCAGGTTGCACTCCGTAGAAGGGGCACTTGCATGTTTTGCAGTTCTAGAATACGGTTTGGGATGTCTACTCGACAGTTGAAAGCATTCATGAAGTCA
Organism: Paraescarpia echinospica; assembly: GCA_020002185.1. NCBI lineage: Eukaryota > Metazoa > Annelida > Polychaeta > Sabellida > Siboglinidae > Paraescarpia > Paraescarpia echinospica. The sequence goes on along the minus strand of CM034533.1, from coordinate 65,230,727 downwards.
AGGCACAGAATACAATCGTCTACGATGTCAGCCACGAACACTTGCTGGCAATTCGTGAAGTCGCCAATCTCCACCGTCACTTCTCCACGGCCATAAATGGGTGTCACCTCTCCTGTAGCAGTCTGCAGTTGCGTATTTCCCAGTAGCTGTTCAACTATGTTGACCGACTGCAGGATGCTCTTCTTTACGACAGACACACTAGCACCAGTGTCTATAAGCATCCTACATGGTTGTCCTTCAATCGTTCCTTCTACGTACAGTCCCCCATCATGGCCGCCAAATGTGCGCACCTCGATGACATCCGTAAGGGCATTACTTAATCCTCCTACTGCCGGTCTCCGCCCCGTGAGACCGGCTGCTGTTCGTTTCCCAGATGTCGCGATGACGGCGATGCCCACTCTGTCTGTCTCGGCGACTGTCGACAGGTTCGCCTAAAATGGCCTACGTAGCCGCAATTCCAGCATCTGCGTGGGTCTGGCAGATCGTCCCTGGGTGGCGCTGCCCGCTTATCCAGAAGTAACTTCTGGACTCCCTCCGCCACTGCTAGTAGCGTCTCTGTTAATTGTCCGTACTCCGACTTCTTGTTTGATGCAGAATCTTCTGCCACTGCCACGGCTCGTACGCTTGGGGTTTGTCGCACTGCCATGTTGTACGACTCCAGCTCCATAGCGAGGCGCAGAGCTTCATGCAGGCTGACTGGTCTTGCCTGCATCAAGCGGATGCGTAAATCATCGTCAGTTAAAGCATCGACAAACTGTTCTTTGGCGTGCTCGTCTTGCAGGCTCGATGGTACATCCCGATAAACAAGACAATGTCTTCTGCATTTTTCATGCAAAGACTCGCCTTTGCGCCTCCGGCGACTACGGAGCTGCACCCGACTCAACTCCCGCTGCCCGGTCGCTCCAAACCTCATCTCGAGTGCGGTTACGAGGACACAGTAGCTGCGGCGCTTCGTGCTGTCCATGCCACCTAGCACATTGGCTGCTGGTCCTTCCAAGCTGGTGGCTAAAAAGGCAGCTTTCTCCGAGTCCTGCCATCCATTGAGCTCTGCGACCATCTCGAACTGGGCGTGGTAGCTCTCCCACGTCGTCTTTCCGTCAAACTTCGGTGGACGCTGACGAGTGTGTCCACCCAGGGAAGGCCGAGACATCGATGCGGAGGTGACGTCTGTAGCCACGAACGGTGATGCGTTATGACTGAGTGGAGTCACTCCACTCACGCCATCCTCCAAATGTCGGAGCCGACTATCCAGTTGCGAGGTCTGCTCGGCAAGTTGTGTGGTCTTCTCTTCCAGCTTCTGCTCAAACTGGTCGATTTTGGCCGCGACTGTCGCATCTAACGCTTGGACAGCCTCCAGTTGTTGCTGCTGTAGCTGTTGCTGCAGCTGCTGTAATTCTTCTTGTCTCTCATGCTGCTGCTGTTGTTGCTGCTGCTGTAACATGTCAGCGAACGCCTGCATGTTTATTACTGCCGGTTCTGGCGGGGTTGCTGGCTCTTCCTGCCGCGACTTACGGGAAGTGGCACGTCTCGGCATTTTCAGTTCCACACCAAAATCCCGTTTCCTGACACCAAATGTTGCCGGACCCCGAGCGGTATGGGTTCGTCGATTTGGGTGGTTAGGTGTCGTCCGGTGCGGTAAAGGAAACACTGCCGAGGTGAATGCAACTTCTTTATTTCGCAACAGCAGTACCCAGCTGCTTCAAATACAAACTACAGCGGACGCTACAACATGCACCAACTACGCGAAGGTCATACTAGATTGAACAACAATCAAATGAGGTATTCTCGGAACCACAGTCTAGAACACTTTCCCGCCGATTCGCTCACAATATAACAACAACTACGTCACTCCTCTTCACCCCCCCGAATCCCACACGTCCCCGGCCGAACCCGGTACACCAACATAATACACGATTTCTGTTACACTATATAAAAACGTCGTAATTTAGACATACATATAATTATTATAATATTTATTCTGACTCAAGCATTCACCACATGTGCACATGACTCAAAATACATACGTTTCAAAAGCATATGCAGATACCGTTTATGGTACCATTGAGTTGAAGGTACCATTGAGTTTACCACTGAAGGTTCAATGCCAACGGTATATCTAGAGGCACGCTGTCAACGTTCAGTATAGTGAATGATGTTTTCAAATATGGCTGATACTTGCCAGTGGTATATTCTGTAATCTTTCAAAGTTAATGTATGGTACTTTTCAAATACCAATAACTACCACTGCACCTACTGATTTATCATTGAATGGTCCAGTGATACTGAGTGGAATTTTCAAATACCATTGAGAGTCCTAATGGTACTAAATTATATTAAAGGAAATAAAAACAAGGCATTAGCTAAAATCCGTTTTCCATGTGTACAGAAAGTTTAATATTGCATGTAACATTCGAGAACATTTAAAAAATACATTTGTAGCATAAATTCGATTTTAAACCCGTCTGTGTAGCGATTCCCGCGGAAAAATACAAATTTAATGAGCTAGGCGATCACGTGGTATCTTAACGTCACACATGACTCACACTCGCAGTAGGCTGACCCTTTCTATGCATTCAGAGCATGTTTACATGGATAATGTTGGGGTCGAAGCGAGCGTCAGAATGAGTTGTTGTACAATAATCCGATGTAATACAAACACTAGTCATCATAGAGGAACAAGCAGTTATCTTACGGTTCCACATGAATTCAATTTTATTCAAAACAATGAATGCGAATGAGCCTACAAGTCGACTAGGTTTCGCCGAGCTTGGCCCTGCCCCTGGGCTCGTTTTCAGAATAATTATATCGAATGCAACCAACGGGAGATAATGTACACCAATATACATACATAGCAAACATATATCGTATCCAGCTACAGAAAGTAACGTGTAAAATCTCATAATATCACTAGAATATCGGTGTATGAAGGAGGAGTTGTACAATTTATCATAACAACTGAAATCAGTCAACGAATTTGTGCCGGCTTTGATAGTTCAGTTGGTAAACGCGTTGGTTCCTTGGCGTCTGTTTTACAATCGGGCGACGCCGGTTCAATCCTGACAGCATGCAAACTATTGATTTTCTTTACACTTTTTTGTTTATGTTTTCACGAAGTAATATAAACCAAATCATTTAGTATACTATGATGCACTGTTTGTAAATATTTTTTATATATTTTTGTAGTAATTATTTATTCGCCACAAAAATGAAAATAAGGTCATTATATACAACGATGTTTCTAAATTGTATTTATCCAGACAGATCACAATCTGTTTTCACATATATAATTACTATATATTACTGTACAATATATTTACAATTAATAAATTAGATATCCATTACATTATATTTGTTTGGATAAATAAAATTTAGAAACATCGTTATATAATGACCATATTTTCATTTTTGTGGCGAATAAATAATTACTATAAAATATAAATTATTTACAAACAGTGCATCATAGTATACTAAATGATTTGGTTTATATTACTTCGTGAAGACATAAATAAAAAAGTGTAAAGAAAATCAATAGTTTGCATGCTGTCAGGATTGAACCGGCGTCGCCCGATTATAAAATAAACGATAAGCAACCAACGCGCCTACCCACTGAGCTAGCGGGACCAGCGGAAACTATCTAACTGATTTAAGTTGTTGTAATGTAGTCGCATTGCTAGGAAGAACTACACGGTTTACGTCGTATTATCAGAGCCGCAGTAGTAGTATATCCGCCGGCTTGTGTGTTTTGGTTTTGTTCCGTTCATGTTAATAAACGAATCCAGCTTCAGTCAGTCTGATTATATCCTGAATATATGACACTGGCGACGAGGATCTGAATCCAACCTGCGCGATGGCTTCCTCGAGCATCATCGGTGCTATGTGCTAGTTCGATGAGCGAAGAGAGGAGGTCAACAGCTATCTGGAAAGACTGGAGCAGTGGATGCTGGCTAACGCTATTGGTGAGCCTACGCCGGCCGGCACCGCGGATCGTCGTGTGAGTGTGCTTCTAGCTGTAATCGGGCCTAAAGCATACGCCCTTCTACGGAACCTACTCACTCCAGCAAAGCCGTCTGATCAGACTTTTGCAGTGCTGACAGCGACCCTGGTGATGCACTACCGACCACAGCGAATTGTGATCGCTGAACGCTTCCGGTACAACAAACGCAACCAGGGTGACGGGGAGTCAGTAGCCGACTACACAGTGGCACTGAAACAGCTGGCCTCGACGTGTGACTTTGGGACGTTTCTGGATGAGGCGTTGAGGGACCGTTTCGTATGCGGTCTACACAACGAAGCTACGCAGAAGCGCCACCTAGCGGACAAATATTTGACGTTCATCACGGCGTGCACGGTCGCTCAACCGATGGAGCTGGCAGCTCACAACACGATGGAGCTGACTGGCAAGGCAAGTGTGATGGAGGTACACCGGGTGACGGGTCATCCACGACGGCAGCAGCAGGTGTTGACGAAAGAGCATGTGGTGTCGAGGAGAACGGGCGATAATACAGCGAGGCAGTCGTGTATGCGTTGCGGGCTGAATCACGATGCTCAGACTTGCAAGTTTCGCAAAGCTAAGTGCTATGAGTGCGGACGTATTGGACATTTGCATAAAATGTGCCAAAGTCGCAGCAACACCAACCTGGTGCATGATGACGGAGGGGAAAGTGACAGCAGTAGTGGACTCGGAATTCACCACATCACGGAGGCCAGATCGACGGGCGACAGTGACGTGTCCGCGATTACGGTGGGACAGCGCACACCTAAGTACATGGTGACTGTCAGGGTTGATGGTAGGCCTATCGACATGGAGATCGATACTGGCGCAGTGGTGTCAGTCGCGTCCGAGCAGCTGTACAATGAACAGTTGTCTCGCTTTGCACTAGAGCCAACACAGCTGCAACTGAGAGACTATCAGGGTGGTCTCCTGCCGCTAAGAGGAGTGATAACCATCCCGGTGAGCTACAACAAACAGAGTGTTGAACTACCTCTCGTCATCGTGGCAGGTGACAGACGACGACCAGCGCTGCTAGGTCGCAATTGGATGGCGCAAATCCAGCTGGACTGGCCCAGCATTCGGGCAATCTCGCTTGACAGCGACGTGGCGACAGCCGATGACGTCGTGAGGCGCCACCTACCGGTCTTCGAGGAAGGCTATGGTGGAATCAACGACTTCAAAGTGACGATTCATGTGCGGCCGGATACGACTCCGGTGTTCAAGAAGTCTCGTCCAGTGCCGTACGCTAGACGAGAGATGGTGGCCGCGGAGCTCGATAAGTTGGAGGCTAACAAGGTCATCACGAAGGTGGAGCGCTCTGACTGGGCGACACCGACGGTCAATGTGTTGAAGTCGGATAAAACTGTACGAATCTGCGGTGACTACAAGGTCACAGTTAACCCGCATGTAGAGGTGGACCGGTATCCACTTCCTACAGCCGAAGACATCTTCGCGACGCTGGCGGGAGGAACAAAGTTCACGAAACTGGACCTGGCACACGCGTACAACCAGCTAGAGCTCGATGATGAGTCCAAACGCCTGCTGACGATCAATACACATAAGGGTCTGTATCAGCCGAACAGACTTAGTTATGGTGTGAACTCTGCCCCGGCCATATTCCAGCGAACCATGGATCAGGTGTTGGCGGGGATAGACAGTGTCGCTTGTTATCTCGACGACATCTTGATTACTGCGAGGTCGAACGAGCAACATCTGCAGAGGCTTGATGAGGTGCTGAGCCGACTGCAACACTACGGCATTCGATTGAAACTCGCAAAGTGCAAGTTCATGGCGGACCAGATTGAGTATCTGGGTCACCTGGTCACCGCGGAGGGACTGCTTCCCACGGCTGACAAGATCGCGGCTCTCAAGGAAGCGCCGAGACCGACGAACACCACAGAACTGCGCAGCTATCTTGGGCTGCTCAAATACTACATGAAGTTCTTGCCGGACTTGTCCACGCTGTTGGCGCCGTTACACATGCTGACACATTCGGGTGCAGAGTGGTCATGGGACACGACGTGCGAACAGGCGTTCAAACGCAGCAAGGAACTAATCTGTAATGCGGACATTCTGTGCCACTATGATGCGAAGAAGCCTTTGAAGCTCGCTTGTGATGGCTCTTCGTATGGAGTTGGTGCGGTGATATCGCATGTTTCACCCGATGGCGTGGAGAGGCCGATAGCATTCGCCTCCCGCACGATGACGTCGGCCGAGCGTAACTACTCGCAAGTCGAACGAGAGGCATTGGCCATCATTTTCGGGGTGAAGCGCTTTCGACAATATTTGTGGGGCCGCCACTTCACACTTGAGACGGACCACAAGCCGCTAGTCACTATACTGGGGTCAAAGAGCGGTATACCTACGATGACAGCAGCTCGTCTTCAGAGGTGGGCGTTGATTCTGTCGGCCTACACCTATGACATCCAGTATCGGCCTGGCTCGGAACTGCTGCATGCTGACGCCTTCTCCAGGCTGCCGTACAACGATCCTGGGAAGACAGCTGATGGGAGTGACGACATTTTCCACTTTACGTGTGTGGATGAACTGCCAGTCACGAGCCAACAGATCAAAGAGGCCACTCGAAAGAACCCCGTGCTAGCCAAGGTGTTCAACTTCATCATGAATGGCTGGCCTGCGAGAGTGAATGATGACGACCTACAACCCTACTTCATCCGTCGAAACGAACTCTCAGTCGAGCAGGGGTGCATCCTATGGGGGTTGAGAGTGGTCGTGCCACCGAACTGGCGCCAACGGCTCATGGACGACCTACATGAGGGTCACATGGGCATGACACGGATGAAAGGCGTGGCAAGGAGTTACCTCTGGTGGCCTCGTCTGGACCAGGAGATCGAGTCACGTGTCCACGAGTGTGCGGTTTGCATGGCTACAAGCAACACACAGCCTGTGGTGCCGTTGCAGCCGTGGTCATGGCCTGTACGTCCGTGGATGCGCGTACACATAGATTACGCAGAGAAAGATGGAAACAACTTCCTTGTCCTGATTGACAGCCACACGAAGTGGGTGGAGGTGTTTCAGATGCGTCTGACGACTTCACAGCGTACGATTGAGATTCTACGCAACCTGTTCGCAGCTCATGGTCTTCCTGATGAGATCGTTAGTGACAATGGGCCGCAATTTACGTCTCATGATTTCCGAGATTTCTGTCGTCTGAACGGCATCAAGCAGACGTTGGTGCCGCCCTATCACGCAGCCAGCAATGGGGCGGCTGAGAGGGCAGTGGGACTCCTGAAGCAGGCGCTGCTGAGAGACGTTCTCGAGGCGAAGTATGGCGGCGTTCACATATCGCTTCAGCATCGCCTGGCGAACTTCCTGTTGCGATATAGGAACACTCCGCACAGTGTGACGGGGCGGACACCGGCCGAACTGTTCCTGAAACGGCAGGTGAGAACCCGGTTCACTCTGTTGAAGCCGAGTCTGAAGGAAGATGTTGAGGAGCGACAAGCGAAGCAGAAGCTCTTCCATGATCGAGCCGGTGTGAAGGATCGCTACTTCATCCTACATCAGCATGTCGCGGTGCGCAACACTCGAGGTGGAGTAGCGAAATGGCTCGCGGGAACGATCGTCAAAGTGGTGGGACCCAGAACGTACATCGTTCGTGTTTCTGGGACAAACCGGTACGTACACGCCGATCATCTGGTGACGACTTCAGTGACGGAGGACGCACTGCGACGCGATCTGCGAGTGTCGACTCAGCCGAGCGTGACGACTCAACCGGGCGTGACGACTCAATAGGGCGTGACGACTCAACCGGGCGTGGCGACTCAACCGGGCGTGACGACTCAACCAGACGCGACGACTCAACCAGTCGTGAAGACTCAACCGAGCGCGACGACTCAACCGAACGAGACGACTCGTCCAAGCGTGATGACGACACCGACCGTGATGACCACTCCTGAGGTGATTACGACTCCGAGGGCACGTGCCGCGACGACACCACCGGCGACTGATGGCGTGAACTGTCCCCAACGGCGCTATCCGCCAAGGTATCGGAAACCAGTCGTACGGCTCGACCTGTGAGTACGTAACACTGCACCCCGTGGGTCATAATAATACCCCTGTGCATTACTTAAGTTTTTTGTGACGTTTACTACATTTCTTGTCCGTGTTGCCATACAAGAACTGAACTGAACATTAGTAGTAGAGAACTCTTTAATTTAGTGTGGAGAAGTGTAATGTAGTCGCATTGCTAGGAAGAACTACACGGTTTACGTCGTATTATCAGAGCCGCAGTAGTAGTATATCCGCCGGCTTGTGTGTTTTGGTTTTGTTCCGTTCATGTTAATAAACGAATCCAGCTTCAGTCAGTCTGATTATATCCTGAATATATGACAGTTGTTATGGTAAATTGTACAACTCCTTTATATATCGATATTCTAGTGATATTATGAGATTATACACGTTACTTTATGTAGCTGGATACAATATATGTTTGTTATGTATGTTTATTGGTGTAGATTATCTCCCGTTGGTTGCATTCGATATGATTATTCTGAAAACGAGCCCAAGCTCGGCGAAATCTAGTCGACTTGTAGACCCATTCGCATACGTTGTTTTGAATAAAATTGGATTCATGTGGAACCGTAAGATAACTGCTTGTTCCTCTATGATGACTAGTGTTTGTATTACGTCGGAAAATTGCACAATAACTCATTCTGACGCTCGTTTCGACCCAAAAGCTGTACTTGTAAACATGGTCTGAATGCATGGAAAGGGTCGGCCTGATGCGAGTTCGAGTCATAAGTGACGTCACATCTCGGCATCCCGAAAAGCGCGCCAAAAATATGCATATTCGAAAATGTCCGGATGTACAGCATAAAATGTGGAATTTCTAATTCATTGAATTTTTTGCTTTTTTTTTTGCTTGGTGGACGTGGAAATAGATAGCAGGATGTAATATAACATAAATTCAAGCAATAGATGTTTTTATTCCCTTTAAGAGTACCACTGAGACCTACTGATTAATCATTGAATGGTATTGAATGATATATGTTCAAATACCATTGAGAGTACCACTGAAACATACTGATTTATCATTGAATTGTATTGAATGATATGTTCAAATACCATTGAGAGTACCACTGAAACCTGATTTATCATTTAATGGTCCAGTGGTACTGAATGGCGTGTTCAAATACCATTGAAAGTAACACTGAGACATACTGATATATCATTGAATGGTATTGAATGATATGTTCAAATACCATTGAAACATGATTTATCATTGAATGGTCCAGTGGTACTGAATGGTATGTTCAAATACCACTGAGAGTACCGCTGAGACATACTGATTTATCATTGAATGGTATTGAATGATATGTTCAAATACCATTGAAACCTGGTTTATCATTGAATGGTCCAGTGGTACTGAATGGTATGTTCAAATACCATTGTGAGTACCACTGAGACATACTTAGTCATCATTGAATGGTATTGAATGATATGTTCAAAAACCATTGAAACATGATTTATCATTGAACGGTCCAGTGGTACTGAATGGTATGTGTTAATACCATTGAGAGTACCACTGAGACATACTAATTTATCATTGAATGGTATTGAATTATATGTTCAAATACCATTGAAACCTGATTTATTATTGAATGGTCCAGTGGTACTGAATGGTATGTTCAAATACCATTGAGAGTACCGCTGAGATATACTGCTTTATCATTTAATGGTATTGAATGATATTTTGAAATACCATTGAAACATGATTTATCATTGAACGGTCCAGTGGTACGGAATGGTATGTGTTAATACCATTGAGAGTACCACTGAGACATACTGATTTTTCATTGAATGGTATTGAATGATATGTTCAAATACCATTGAAACATGATTTATCATTGAATGGTCCAGTGGTACTGAATGATATGTTAAAATACCATTGAGAGTACCACTGAGACATACTGATTTATCATTGAATGGTATTGAACGATATGTTCAAATACCATTGAAACATGTTTATCATTGAATAGTGGTACTGAATGGTATGTTCAAATACCATTGTGAGCACCACTGAGACATACTGATATATCATTGAATAGTATTGAATGATATGTTCAAATACTATTGAAACCTGATTTATCATTGAATGGTCCAATGGTACTGAATGGTATGTTCAAATACCATTGAGAGTACCACTGAGACGTACTTAGTTATCATTGAATGGTATTGAATGATATGTTCAAATACCATTGAAACATGATTTATCATTGAATGGTCCAGTGGTACTGAATGGTATGTTCAAATACCATTGAGAGTAACACTGAGACATACTGATATATCATTGAATGGTATTGAATGATATGTTCAAATACCATTGAAACATGATTTATCATTGAATGGTCCAGTGGTACTGAATGGTATGTTCAAATACCATTGAGAGTACCGCTGAGACATACTGATTTATCATTGAATGGTATTGAATGATATTTTGAAATACCATTGAAACATGATTTATCATTGAACGGTCCAGTGGTACTGAATGGTATGTGTTAATACCATTGAGAGTACCACTGAGACATACTGATTTTTTATTGAATGGTATTAAATGATATGTTCAAATACCATTGAAACATGATTTATCATTGAATGGTCCAGTGGTACTGAATGGTATGTGCAAATACCATTGAGAGTACCACTGAGACATACTGATTTATCATTGAATGATATGTTCTAGTACCATTGAGACACTGATTTATCATTGAATGGTTTTGAATGATATGTTCAAATACCATTGAAACATGATTTATCATTGAATGGTCCAGTGGTACTGAATGGTATATTCAAATACCATTGGAAGTACCACTGAGTCCTACTGGTTTACCATTGAATGGTCCAACGGTACCGAATGGTATTCAATGGTATTCAATGGTATACCTGTCACGAGATACCCCAGCTGATGCCCAGCAGGGAGGGTATATTTGGACTGATTGCCTAGCAGCAACCTCTGGACTCTAATTAGCATATAGAGTAGTGGGCGCTGCCGCCGCTGTTAGTGTAGTGAATCAGTCTAGCCTAGTGCAGCTGTGTATCCAGATATTAACGTATTAAACATATTCTTCTCGACGTGTTGTTTGTATGTTATATAATACATAGATACGAGCAATACCATTACAATACCATTGACTCTTTTTTGTAAGGGATTTCCTTCTTCATGCAGTCCTACCGTCTCAACCTTTTCCCGCGGTCTTGATGTTTCTCCGTTTTGGCAGACTGCCCACTTACACATTCATTATGACCTCTCCACGTCATCCGGTTTCTAACTAAACTCCATGTTAAGCAGGACGGTATCACTATCTCACCCTCCTTGCTTGGTCCAGTCATTCTCCAGACCAAATTATCCCCAAAAATTTGCAGCTACTATTGTTGCTGCTGCTTTTGCTGCTTTGTTGTCGCCACCGTCTCTAGACCAAACATGCACGCTGGTGTTACCTACACTGTAAAACAGATGTTTAGGTTTTAAACACCACACTACACACCCTGTGTTTCAAGCGCGCGGCAACGTTTTATTAACTGATTAGTCTGTAGACTATACCTTGTGGTTATGTTTCAATAAACTAGTCAGTCTTTTTTCAAAACATTGCCGTCAAATCGCCAGGCGTTTAAAACTTAATACGTCTAGGTGTTTAAGACATTACCTAAATGGCGTTTAGTTGAAATAGGCGTATAGTAGATTCCAAGATGTTTGCTTGGAATCTCTGCATGCACAGTTCCCTAAAACTGCATGGAGAAGAACACGTGTGTTAATATCAACATTTATTATTGTATAAGAATACAATGAATGAATAGCTTTATCAAAACAAATATTGCAACAAACTGCTGAAATAGAATACATTTAGTCTGACTTAAATCTTTAACATTATCAATACGGACACTTCAATATCAGTCAACATGTACGATTATAAACGTAAATACGAATCGTTCAATAGCAAATTGCTAAAATAGAATGCAACTAATTTCGATAGTTAACAGAAGGAACATGTACGTCCAAATTAAAATATGAAATCCATGTTTGTAAGAATGAAACAAACAGATAAACGGTACAGCGTAGTACTGCAAGATTTGGTTGGATGCTGTAATACTGGATAGTGAAGGTGCACCACATATTTGAACTTTTTCTGCCAGCGTATAACTATCAAATGTAGTATACACGTAGCGTGTATCGTATTCGTCAAGATCCACGTAAGTTAAACAGTTAGAAGTGCCATAATAAAACATACAAAGTAAAAATTAGTAACGCTTATTGCAATGTCGCTGCTTGTGCAAACATTGGATGAAGGTTCGGGGCTTTGGCTCAACGAATGGCACATTGAGCACACACTGCACCTGTGAGTAGGCCCTTGGGTAGTTGATCCACGCAGTGTAGTACACTGAGAATAAAACGTACAATGCCTGCCTGAAAGACATAGAGGTGTAAATGATCTTGATGTTCCCATCAGCTGTGATGCAACACGGATCTGCATTGAGTCCATACCTGTTCCTCATATTGATGGACGTCTTGACGGAGAAGATGAGAAAAGATGCACCAGAATCAATGATGTTCGTAGATGACAGTGTGCTGTGTGGAGGAAAGGAGGTAGACATGACAGAGTACCTGGAGACGTGGAGGAAGGCACTGGAAGAGAGAGGAATGAGGGTTAGTCGACCGAAAACCCAATTCTTGGACTTCAGGTTCGAACGGAATGAGGAGATAAACAGACCAACTGTAAAGATACTGGGAGACGAGCTTAAACAAGTGACACACTTCAAATAGTTAGGTTCAGTCGTAGAAGAGAAAGGAGGCATGGAAACGGAGATCAAACAGAGATTGAGTGCAGCTTGGAGAAATTGGAAGAAATGCTGTGGAGTGTTGTGCGACAGGAGGATCCCAAGTGAAGTTGAAGGGGAAGATTTATAAAACAGTAGTCAGGCCAGCAATGCTGTACGGGACAGAGACATGGGCAACAACGAAAGGACAAGAAGCAAGGATAGAGACGAATAAAATGAGGATGCTGAGGTGGATGTGTGGAGTAACAAAGAAAGATAAGATCCGAAACGAATATATCAGAGGAGCAACGAGAGTGACACAAGCATCCAAAAATATAACAGAGAAACGACTGAAATGATATGGGCATTTGATGAGAAGGGAAGAGCAGCACATGGTGAGAAGAGGGCTAAATGCATAGATAACAATAATACATGCGTTTTATTCGTATATCTCAAAATCTACTTACGAAGATTGGTTCCTGGAATACTGGAAACATATCCATTACAGCCTTTACACTTCCACCCCCTTCATGGCTTCTATGGCCTGCCGCCGGTTCACGTAGGTTTCTTTCATAAGCAAGACTATTTCTGTTAGCAGCTGTTTACTTTCGGCAGTTCCTGCCGTGTGCTTCCGAAATGTATTCAACAGCTCCTTCGTCTTCCCCATGTGCACATCGTATTCCGACGATTGAAGGGGTTGTCTGTCCGGTCCAATGCGCGACCGTGCCTCGAGTTGAAGATGTGCAACTTTTGCAGCAGAACACGTTGTTTCGTTGCTGACGCCAGGCATCGACGTCCTCTTTATAGCCCGTATGGAACACGTGAAGACAGATCAGATGTTAATGTGGACTGAAACATATAAAGCACAGTATATAAGGGATCTTCTGAACATTACGTCGATGTACAACGCTCCACCAAGTTAATTTCATGAAGGAAGGGCAACACATAAATCAGCACCATCGGTGGTAGGGCAATCAGAATATACTATGGCGGGTACAGTTTTGTTTTATTACACACACACACTCACACCACACACACACACCACACATAAACACACACACACACACATACACACACACACACACACACACACACACACACAAACACACACACAAACACACACACACACACACACACACATTGTATATAATCATTAAGCTATATTATACCGTTAGAATAAATTAAGGCTTCCTGGAAAAAGAAACATGCATGTATGATATATGCTCTATGACTATATATGCATATGCATGTACGATATATAGCGTATGTGTGATGTATGTTGCTTACCTAATCTGTGTTCCCGTGTCTCTTAAGATCTGGGTAGGTCAGCACCACCTTACTTCTAATGACGGTTCAGACTGCTTGATTTGTCTTTCAGATCTCAGGTTGAAGTTGTACTGGGCAGTCTCCCTAATTATCTGGTGCCAGATATCTGCAGACCTACCCTCAACCAAGCACTGGTGTACCCTGCTACTGAATGTTGGTATTGCAGTATCTTTTTGGATGAATTGTCTGTTGGGGCTAAAAGGTTGCACCGGGTCGGTGGCCCGGCTGGGGTCATGGGGTTCATTTCTTCCCTACTCCTGGACGTAGGGGTCATTACATCTAGACCCGTTGAAGTGCCAGGAACTTAGTCAGGTACTTCGGGCATTAATGTCAGTGCCCCACCAGCAACTGTCAAATAAAAACCAAGGTCATTCCGTGTCAAATCAATCACTTTTAGGCCATTTTTGCATGAATCAAATTTTGATGAAATTCAGCATAGTTATTGGCATATACGAGAACATAAAACTGCATATTAATAAAATCTAGATTCATACAGACTGTGCGTCATTTCATAGTAATATAAGTACTGTTTTAACACATATGTATATACGAATTCGCAAGCCCACACACACACACGCGCGCGCACAGACTATACCTACCTTTCTGTGATATCTTTGTAGCTTCCTTGGCAGACATCGGGAAATTCTCACCCGTCGAAAGGAGCACCAGTACATCCTGAATGTTGATGGCCATCAGACCATCATCATCATCAACCTCGGCACCATTGCCAACGAGCAAAACCCTCTCAATTCCTCCTCGAATGCCCAGTTTTGCAGCACCTTCATGACAAATGTAGACCCAAATATTATTTAACACTAACAGTTCAAAGAAACTGAGATCTTATTTTAATAGTTACAAAACAACATTGCAATGTCACACCCAGGCTTCGGACATATTCTGCTTAGCCTGCGTGCATATCTTGTGCTTACATAATTAGATTATACTGTTACTAATATATCGCAGTCTAAATAGCCTATATATGTAATGGTTAGCTTACTTAGAGTTACTATAAACATGTATCGATGTTAACGTACATACAATAATAATATTGTATGACACCTACACAACATGAGCTTTCTTTTTTATGAACACAATAGAGAGATATGATGTAAAGGTAACACGTTTTAAGGATTATTACAAAACAATTAAGAACAGAACTTACCTTTCGATTTAAGCTCTGCTAAATCCTTAGCAAAGACCGTCTTCTTCCTTTCAAACATTTCTTCCGTTTTCCGATGTCATCAGACAAGTTGCGGAGAAGCTGAAGTTCCGGCGGTGCGGCGGCGAAAAATCTTCAACAGCACCCCATCAAAACAATATTCAATAATGGTAATCAACACTGAATTGTAGATATTATTAGAATATCCCTGGGTTGTATTAATGCATTAAACCAGTGTTTCTCAACCGGTGTGCCCCGGCACGCATATATGACATAACAAAATCCCTAGTGCGCCGCGGTAGCAGAAAAACAATATCACCCATATAGCGATAAATAATCAAACAACGTGATAATTCCGAAAAAACAAAACATTCTGCTACACTCATTTTCGTCGACAGGAACACCAGTTTGTTCAAGCGGTTGCTGCAGCAACCTTGCATCACTGCGCAAGAAGTCACATTTATACAGAATGAATATTCAATTCAATATGTTTTCTTCAAACATACAGTAGAATCTGCAATCGCCTCAATATGATTTTGTTGCAAAACTACAACGTGTCCAAAATTGTTTAGCAAGTGTAGTCACTCAATCTCCTCGATTCTCCCGCTCAGTGCCATTTTTACAATCACTGCATTGGCTCCCCGTGCGATATCGCATTATGTTTAAGATCTGTACAATCGCCTACCAAGCCCTTTCATCCAAACAACCTAGTTATTTACACTCAATGCTCACACCAGCTAGACAAGCCAGACAACTTCGGTCGTCTAGTTCGAAGTTGCTATATATGTTCCTAGAGTTAAGACAAAGGCTGGAACTCGAGCTTTTTCAGTTGCCGCGCCAACTATATGGAATTCATTAAATCAGCAAAACATATTGTTACATTTCGTCATCACCTGCAAAACCTATCTTTTCAATATCGCCTATCGTCCCTAGCTTCCTAGCACATCAGTAGTATGTATGCGATTTTGGAGGGGTATCCTGAGGAGTTTAAGCGATATTAGGGAGGTTTCGAAAGCCGCCCCCCTGAGCAAAGTGAGTAGTCACGTGACCGTATGTAGTGCGCCTCCTAGCGGAAAGAAGTGTACCTAAGCGTCCGTAGTGCCATCTAGCGACTCGGACTTTAAAACATACTCGGACTTTAAAACATGTGATGTATGTATGTATGTACTTTTATTTACCTTTCACTTTTATTGTATATTCCATGAATAAAGATGGTATGTAATCCAGGATTCCGGTGTCTGTTGTTCTTGTCACCTTCATAGCTCGTTGCTATGAAGGTCGGCGAATACATACACGCACACTCATACAAGTCACGCCTCTTATGACGTCACACAGTGTAGGATATATATAGACACGTACAAGGATCTCCCATCCTTCAGTTGTAGGTAGACGATGAAACAGCACACGTGTCGTCACTGCGGTCTCGTGCTCGATACACACGCCGACATACAACGTCATATAGACCAAACACATTCATCATCATCAACAACACACGACGATCATGCCTACAGTAAATCACCGCCACGAGTGGCGCCATCTAGCGATACACTGCATCGTTGTGAGAGATGTGCACGTGAGTTCACGAGACGTGACAACCTGTTACGTCATATGAAGTCGATATGTATGGAAGCGAACGACCCACCCCTACGCAAACGAGCGAGACGCACAGAGCGACCACGTGTGAGTGTCGCGAAGTCGGTATGTATGGAAGCGAACGACCCACCCCTATGCAAACGAGCGAGACACACAGAGCGACCCCGTGTGAGTGTCGCTGACGACGACGACCCGATACAACCGCCACCCCGACTCCCCTTCGCCGATACTCTATCGAGGGAACTACGAGACGTCGTCCGAGATCACTGGTCGACCATCCGAACCCACACGGCTAGAGGACCCGTGCAATCCAGGTACAATTACAGAGTGTCGACACCGGACACGAGCGCCCTAGAACCGTCACTGTGTCAGACACCGGACACGTTTAGAACCGTCACTGAAACTCATGTTCCGCGAACAGACACACGCATTTAAGATTAATCTTAGTTACGGGTTTGTGTTAAGGAACAAGACCACGAACAGGTACAGGTATTATCATTCGTCCTGTAACTGTTGTGGTCGTTACCTTGACGAACCGTGTCTGATCACAAACACTGCAGACTTTGATGCGTTTCTGGAACGTATCCGAGAAACAGACGTGCTGCAGTGGGTCATCAATCAGCGTCCGGACAGTCAATGGGTATGTGAGGTGGTCACGAATGTTACCTTCTTCGTCAATCACATCGTACATCATCCGATAGGATGTGTGGACATCAAACTGCCGAGGTACATCAAACGAATCAAAGCCGTCATCGGATTGGAAAAAGACTCTGTCCACAAGAAAAAGTACACCGACAATCTGTGTCTCTTCCGATGTCTGGCTCTGCATCGTGGATGCGACCGATACCACCTGGAACCCGCTGTGCGGGTACTCTACGCAAAGTACGACCGTGACGGGGTGGCAATGAAAGACTTTGACGGAGTGACGATGGACGATCTCTATCGTGTCGAGACCACCTTTGAGACCAACGTGTGCGTCTACACGCTCGTCGAACCGGAAGAGGGGGGAAAGGCGACTGCTGAACTCGTACGCCGTTCCTTGTGTCACTATCCTGAAACGATGTACATCAATCTTCACGAGACACACTTTTCCTACATACAAGACGTGAACATGTACTGTCATTCGTATCGATGTAGGAAGTGTGGCGATGCACTATGGAGTGGCGTATTCGAACTAGAACGACACGAGCGCAGGTGTACGGGAGGTGTGCGAAAGATCTATTCCGGTGGCGTCTACCATCCGTCGCCGACAGTCTTCCAACGATTGGACGACGAAAACATTCACGTTGCCGAATGGTTGCGTTACTATCCGTATCGTGCCACCTTCGACTTCGAGTCCTGGTTCGATACATCGCACCTTCCGTCGGACAGTGCCAAGGTCCATTGGGTGGCTCGTCACGTACCGTTGAGTGTGTCCCTGGCGAGTAACGTACCCGGATTCGAACAGGTGCAATGTCTCATCACGGATGGTGACAGCAACAAGTTGGTATCCGACATGATGACCATCCTTCAGAACATGAGCGAAGCAGCCTACGAAGTCATCGTAGACAGGTACGAGGGTATCCTACACGAACTCACAGAGGCTATCAGAACGTGGAACGAACAGGAAGCATCCGCCGTGGAGGAGGCAGGGAACAACGAGTCACAACGACAACCGACCAATCCCTACAAAACTCTCATGGGTCAATTGTACGGTTGGCTTCATCAGTTGCCCGTCATCGGTTTCAACTCGGGCAGGTACGATCTGAACGTCGTCAAACAGTTCCTGGTACCCTACTTCCTGTCCAAAAAGAAAGCAACAGAGGACGGAGAGGAGGAGAAGGAGGAGGCGACGTTTCACGTGATCAAACGGGGCAACACGTTTATGTGTCTATCGACGGACAACCTCAAATTCCTCGACATGACTCATTACATTGCCCCGGGATTCTCGTACGACAAGTACCTGAAAGCGTACGGTTGTGCAGTCGCGAAAGGTCACTTCCCGTACGAATACATGGACAGCTTGGAGAGACTCGACGACACCGTTCTACCTCCCAAAGAGGCCTTCTTCAGTCGTCTGAAGAACGAAGGTATATCCGACGACGACTACACACGATGTCAGAAGGTGTGGCGAGACAACGACATGGAGACTTTGCGAGACTTTCTCGTCTGGTATAACAACAGAGACGTCGTACCGTTCTTGGAGGCCATCGCCAAACAGTTCGACTTCTACCAACACCGAGGTCTCGACATGTTCAAACAAGGGATCAGTATACCTGGTTTGACCTTGTCCTATCTGTTCACCTACGTACCGGAGAGGACGTTCTTTACGCTCTTCAACGAGACGAACAAGGACGTCCACCAATTCATCAGAGAGAACATCGTCGGAGGGCCGTCACTCATCTTCACCAGACATCACGAGAAGGGGGTCACGAAGATACGTCGTAACGACTACGGTGACGCGGCTCGAACGTGTCAGTCCATTGTGGGCTACGATGCGAATGCATTGTATCTGTGGTCGATATCACAAGAGATGCCGACTGGATAGTACACGCGGCGACGGGAAGAGAAGGAGTTCCGACCCGAAGTGGCACATCCCACAGGTCAGATGGCTGTCGAATGGCTTACGTGGGAGTCCGAAAGCACGGGACTCGCCATACGTCACCAGTCCAACAGTCGAGAGAAGCGCATCGGTAAACTGTTGGTGGACGGTTGGTGCAGCGAAACGAAGACGGCCTATCAGTTTCACGGATGCTACTACCACGGGTGTCCGTGCACCGGAAGTGAGTTCAACGAGGTCAACGGGAAACCCATGACGCAACTGCTCGCCGAAACACGAAAGAACACAGCCTATCTTCGACACTTTGTGAGGGTCGTCGAGTTGTGGGAATGCGAGTAGAAGGTCACGAGACGCGATCCGTGCGTAAAAAAGTTTCTGGACGTTCGCCAACGTCGTCAACACGTGCGCTCGAAAATGACGTCACAACAGATCCTGACAGGTGTATGCAACGGTAGCGTGTTCGGTATGATTCAGTGCGACATACGTGTACCGGAGGACCTGCGCGCGCACTTTGCCGAGATGCAGCCCATCTTCAAGAACATTCACCTGACCCGCGATGATCTCGGACCGTTCATGCGTCGCTACGCCGAAGAACACAACATCATGGCAACTCCGCGTCGCATGCTCGTCGGGAGTTATCGCGGGGATAAGATCTTGCTCGCCACACCTCTCTTGCGATGGTACCTCGCGCACGGACTCGAGGTGACGCACGTCTACCAGGTCATCGAGTACACACCGTTCGCCTGCTTCCGACGATTCGGCGAGGCGGTGTCCACCGCACGTCGCGAAGGAGACGCCCATCCCGACAAGGCCATGATCGCGGATACCAACAAACTTATGGGCAATTCTTCCTATGGGAAATTTATCACCAACGTCGATAAGCACCGCGAGGTCACCTACTGCACGGAGAAGAGCGCATCGATCGCGATCAACAATCGTCGCTTCCGTCAACTCGACGTCGTCGCTGCCGATGCATACGAGATCGAAATGCACAAGCGCACCGTCAAATACGCACTGCCCACACACGTGGGATTCTTCGTGCTGCAGTGGGCCAAACTACGCATGTTGGAGTTCTACTACGACTTCATGGTCAGGTACGTGGATCGTCCGCTGTTCGAGTACTGCGAAACCGATACGGACAGAGCCTATTTGGCTCTGGCCGGTGAGTCCGTCGACGACCTCGTGACCCCGGCACTGCGCGACCACTACTATCGTCACCGCTCCGAATGGCTACCGTCCGAATGTTGCGACGATCATCAGAACGACTACGTGCGCTGTCGCCTGGCCGGTCGCCCGTGGAACGGCACCGAGACGTGTTGCAAGGAGCGCAAGGCGTACGACAAGAGAACACCGGGTCTCTTCAAGGTCGAATGGGCCGGCGACTGTTTCCTGGGCCTGTGCAGCAAGACCTACTATTGTTCGGGTACGGTCGATAAATACAGCACCAAAGGTCTGAACAAACGACTCAACACCATCGACAAGCAGGCGTTCCTGGACGTGATGACCAATCGTTGCAGCGGAAGTGGGAAGAACCGCGGGTTCCGGGTCAATCACTCGTCCGTGCTGACGTACATCCAGGAACGCGCGGCGTTGACCTACTTCTACGCCAAGCGCGTGGTCAACGAAGACGGAATCACCACGGGACCGGTGGACGTGTAATGCCGAACCACTGCTGACACGATGAGGAAATGTGCCCCTACGTCAGTTGGGGTTATAGGCGCCTCTAGCTGTCACGCGGTTAGTAGGCGGAGACACACGAAAACAAAACAAAAAAGATAACACTATTTAGTCAGATGCCACGCAATCGATAGTCATAACGTAGCATGTCACGGACGGGAACGCTTGTAGCTGTAGCACTAGTGGGAATACTCGGTCTGTATCTGTACGTCTTGTATGTCTTGTTCCGCGATCCCTTCCTTCGTTGGTGTGGTGGAGGTGTCGTCGTCGCAACTAACAGCACAGTGGTCAACGCGACATTGTCGAACGCCACCGGTGACTACTAGATGGACACGCGGTGGAAACACCCCTTCACCTGTATCGTCGCGGGACCGACGGGATGCGTTAAGACCACGTTCGTGATGCGTCTGCTACGTCACGCCGCAACGATGATCGATCCACCTCCAGAGAAGATCACGTGGTGGTACGGTGTATGGCAGAGTGCCTACGTTGACAACGACCTGGTACGATTCGAGGAAGGCTTGCCGAGCGGCGCGTTCGACGCATCGACGCGTAACCTCGTGGTCATCGATGATCTGATGGCAGAAACGGACGAACGGGTCACGACCTTGTTCACGAAAAAGAGTCATCACCAGAACACGTCCGTACTGTATCTCGTACAGAACCTGTTTCCGAAGAACAAGGAGAATCGCACGATCAGTCTGAACGCACACTACATGGTGATCTTCAAGAATCCTCGCGACGCGTCACAGATCGGACACTTGGCACGACAGATGTATCCGGGTCGCCTGAAGTTTGTACAGGAAGCGTTCCGAGACGCCTCGTCACTCCCGTACGGTTATCTCCTCGTCGATCTGAAACAGGGCACGCTCGACGACATGCGCCTGCGCACGGGCGTCCTTCCGGACGACAGTGTCCAGCACGTGTACCAACCCAAGGTATAAGACGTCCGCGCAGCGCCTCGTTCCTTCAGTCGCAGCATGCTCGTGAAGACAACAGCATGTCCGAACTCGTGAAGAAACACATCCTCTGCATACAGACACTAAACAGGTACAAGAGCACGAAATTGAGACGAGCCATCATCAGAAACGCCGACGCCGATCTGTTGTGTGCACTAGCCGAGTGTGCCTACAACATATTGAAGAAGAACTTGCCTTTGACCGACGCGCAGAGACGTGCTCTGAACGTGTACAAAACAAACCTGCGTGCTTTGGCACAGAGAGACGCGCCTGCAGCGAGGAGACGTCGCATCTTGCTACGGGGTAACAACCAGGGCGGAGGGGGACAGACCGGTGGTTTCCTGTCGGCACTGCTGGCACCTTTGGCCGGTGCGGTCTTTCTACCCTTGCTAAAACAGGTGCTACTCAAGTAGACGACGATGGAACACGCACGGAAGATGGTCTTGGTAGATCCGCGACTGTTGGACAATCTACGCGCACCGGCACCGACGGATACCCTAGGACGCAAAGTACAGGTACTCGACGACGAGATGAAAGTCATACTCGACAGACAAGATCTCGCCGACGGTGACAAGGTCGTCATGTATAATCAAGTGTTGCAACGCTACAACGCGTTGTCCGATCGACGCACGCGCGAACCGATGCGCGTGATAACGGTCAACAAGGACACGACCCCGGTGGTCACGGCGGCGGCGGCGGTGGCGGCTAATACGGACCCGACCCCACCGGAGGCGGTGGTGGAAGCGGAAGTCATCGACAGTGTTCCCAAACGGCTCAAGGCCAAAGCCAGACGACTGATGGAACGTCTGAAACGAGACGTCGCGTGGAATGCACGCGGAGAGCTCATGAACAAAGGCGTAGCGGTACCCGGAAGTAACGTGGTGGACCTCGTGAACGATTTGTTGCGTCAGCGCAAGACCATCGGTTCTCCAACGGGGTGGCAGGTGTTTGCGCATCAACTCGGCGACATGAATCTGCCCATGGAGTTGGTGGGTAACGAGGCCAGGAGACTGGCCATTCGACAGGAACAAAGGAAGCGTTCCATAGAAGCGGCGGCCGCACGATCGCTCGGTAGAGCGCGTCGAACGCTGCAGTGGACACCCCTCTCGCGGAGACGATCTCGAATGAGCCCGTCTACTCTACCTACGCCACCGTCGTCGACTAGTAAGACATGGGAGCGTCTCGAATAAAAGAGACGCATCATCTCGATTCACCGACATAATGTGTGATCTACGGGACAGTCTAACACGTTTGTTTACCGGTGTTGCTTACGCCGGACTTCCCATTGTGTGCGGGATTACCATCGATTATATCATACGTACGTCATCATGGTGCGCCGTCGTAAATAGCTGGAGGACGTCTACTTCAACCCCGCCAAGGTGGGTAGTTACGGAGGAATCGCGTCTTTGCGACGAACCGCAGTACCGCGCGTACCGAGAAAAATCGTCGAACAATGGCTATCGGAACAGAACGCCTATACACTACATAAACCGGTCAGAGTTCGTTTCAAGCGTCTGCGCACGGTCGTCGGAGGACGGGATCAACAGTGGCAGGCCGATCTCGTCGACGTGACCAGTCTGAAAAAAGAAAACGACGGTACAACGTTCCTGCTCACGGTGATCGACGTCTTCTCGAAAGTCGCCCGATGCGTTCCACTGAAGAACAAGTCGGCGACGTCTGTGTCGAAGGCGCTGAACGGCCTCTTAACCGACATTCAGCCGCTGTCGTTGCAGACCGATAGAGGTCTGGAATTCTATAACCGTAGCGTTCGGGGTGTATTGGACAGGTACGGTATCCAACACTTCTCCACCTACAACGCGGAGATCAAGGCGAGCATCGTGGAACGCTTCAATCGCACACTAATGTCGCGGATGTGGCGATACTTGACACACAAAGAAGCGTGGCGGTACATCGATATCCTTCCGGATCTGGTGCGCACGTACAACGACACGCCTCACCGCAGCATCGGGATGCCTCCGTCGCAGGTGGATGCGACTAATCAGGAAGAGGTGTGGCAGCGTCTGTACGGTGGTCATCACGGTAAGGGTGTACCCAAGTACCACGTGGGGGATCGCATACGTATCAGCAAGGTCAAGAGACGGTTCGATAAAGGCTACACGATGAATTGGACAGAGGAACTATTCACGATACGCGAAGTGCATCCGTCCGATCCACCCGTCTATCGTCTAACGGAGAGATACTGGACGGTACCTTCTACGAACCGGAGATGCAGAAGGTGACGGTTCCGGTCGATAAACTGTACCGCGTGGAATCGATAGTACAGCGCCGCAAGGTAGGCAGGCGACGGGAGGTGTTGGTGAAATGGGTCGGATACCCTTCGAAGTTCAACAGCTGAATCGATGCCAAGGGTCTCGTCGGGTTATAAAGACTAATTGTGCGTCCGTCGCGATGTCAGTCGTCCACGTATGGCAGACGAGACAACATCACGGATCACCGTTAGCGACGAAGAAGAAGAAGAAGACGACGTCGACTCTCTACCACCACCACCCACCACCACTAAAGAAAGAGAGGACTCCGTGGCACATATTCGGTACCGCGTGTCCCAAAGAGGAGATCGTCTTTCTGTGTCAGGTCGTCGTCTTGTACACGGTCATCTTGGTCAGCATCTACAACCTGACGTTCGGCCACCACGATCCGACTCTGTGGACGGCCCTGTTGAGCAGTTCGTTGGGTTACCTGCTACCCAGTCCGACGTTGAAACAACAACAACATGGAGCCGAGTGATTTCTATCTCACGTTGCCCAGCAATGCTTCCATGCACACGCACCCCGACAACACGCTGACCCACTACATCACGACGCTACCGAAACGTATCCTACTACGGGGACAATGGGAGTGCGGACTGGTGGAGGTACAGTACCCGCACAGTTGGTACAACATCGTAGAGGACGACGCGGGGTTCGCTGTGACACTACCGATAGACGAAGAGCAGGACCCACGGTCCCTGCAAACGAAGACTATCCGAATCGGAACCGGATACTATAAAGATCCGTGGTCACTGATCCTCGCCATTGACGCCTCTCTACGTCGCGTGGTGGGAGAGGGACGAGTGAAACTGAGCTACAACATCATTACGCATAAGGTATCGGTGCACATGGCACCGAATACCGTCTTCCGTGCTGCTATACTGACCGCCGTTCTCGGCTTTCGCACCGCTACGCTAGAGTATCTCCCGAAGGATCCCGATGCACCCGAGTTCAAGGTATTGATCACGGAAGCCGACACCGTGATCACCATGGAACGAGGGCTCGACTCGCTCTACATCTATACGGATGTCGTGGAACCGCGAATTGTTGGTGACAGTCTCGTGCCGCTGCTGCGCATCGTCCCGGTGAGTGGTCGCCATGGCGACATCGTATCGAAGACCTTCGACAAGACTCACTACGTACCCGTGCTCTACAAAGAGTTTGGTACGATCGAGATAGATATAAGAGACGACACCGGATATCGCGTGCCATTCGAGGTTGGTAAGGTGACGGTGACACTTCATTTCCAACGGCAACGGACGGCACTGTTCTAGAGAGAGAGAGATATGAATTACACCGACTACTACGATCGTCAAGCGGGAGGTGCGATTCCTTATTTCGTGGGTGCCCGACACCAACGGGGACACGGACTGGGAAGTCTATTCGGAAGTCTACTGCGTAGCGTCATGCCGCTCGTCAAGAGAGGAGCCGTACCTCTGAATCAGACCGCCATCATCGACAGTCGCACGGTCCATCACCAGCCGGTGTCCTCGCTCGACTCGGGTGGACCGATCGAATTCGTCGTACCCGGTTCGGGAGACGATTACCTGGATCTCGCTACACGTTCAGGCGAAGGTGACGCGTGCCGACGGAAGTGATCTCGACCCCGCCGATCCCGTCGCTCCCGTGAATAACTGGCTCCATTCGCTGTTCGGTCAGGTCGATTTCTACCTGAACGGAACGCTCGTGACTCCCTCGATCAACACGTACCCATACCGCGCCTACATAGAGACGCTGCTCAGTTACGGTGACGATGCCAAGGAGACGCAACTGACGAGTCAGATGTGGTACAAGGACACGGCCGGTCGTATGGACGCCGTCGTCGTTGATGGTGCCGATCCGACAGCCAACGCGGGGTTCGTCGCCAGACGCCACATGATCGCCCAGAGTCGTGTGGTCGACATGATAGGTCGTGTCCACGTCGACCTCTTGCTTCAGGATAAACTCCTCATCAACGGCGTCGAGCTCAAAATGCGTTTCGTACGCAGCAAGGATGCGTTCGCGCTCATTGCTGGTGGAGCCAACCCCGCCTACAAGATACAGATCGTCAACGCTACACTGTTCGTCAAGAAAGTCACCCTGAATCCGAGTGTGCAGATGGCACACATCAAAGCCCTCGAAAAGGCCACCGCCAAGTATCCGCTGCGACCTGTCGAATGCAAGGTCTACTCTATTCCCACAGGTACCCGTTCGTACACGCGCGAGAACCTCTTTCTTGGTACTATTCCGAAACGTCTCGTGCTATGCTGCATCGATAACGGCGCCTACAACGGATGCTACGACAAAAATCCCTTTCACGCTAAAAACAACCACATCAACTTCTTCGCCGTGTACGTCGACGGACGACAGATACCCGCCAAACCTTTCCAGCCCGACTTCGACAACAACCTCTTTGTCAGGTGCTACCATAACCTGTTCACCTCGACGGGTAAGGCGTGGCAGGACGAAGGGAACGGCTTGACTCGCTACGACTTCCGACACGGCTACACCTTCTTCGGCGTGGACCTCACCCCCGATGCGTGCGACGACTGCTGCTTCCATCTGGTACAAAAGGGCAACTTGCGCGTCGAGATTCATTTCCGCGACGCGCTGACAACCACTGTGAACGTCGTCGCCTACGCCGAGTTCGAGAAGGTGCTGGAGATCGACAGGAATCGTAACGTCATCTACGACAACTGATGGAAACCATACAGCTCGTCCGTCTACTCACCCGCGATACGCACGCCCGTGTCGTCATGCGCGGGATCGTACCCAAAGACGTACTCCTCGAACTCCAGATAGACGCTTACCCCGTCGCCTTCGTGTGCAACACGCACGACACGGGTAAACCCGGAGAACATTGGATAGCGATCTACGTAGACGCCAACGGTTGCGGCGAATACTTCTGCTCTTACGGCTTGCCGCCACGGCACGTCGAGTTTCGACGTTTCTTGAATAAACATTGTGTAACGTGGACTCATAATTCTAAGAGACTGCAGAGTCCCGTGTCTAACGTTTGTGGACAATACTGTGTTGCTTATCTCATGTTTCGATGTCGTGGACTTGTCATGAAGGATTTCGTAAAAGGTTTCGGCACTGATCTGGTAGCAAACGATTGCCGCGTATTCGATTGGCTTAAACAACTGCGATAACCGTGTTTCATTAACGAACAGATATCATCATCATCATCGTCATTAACGATTCGAGCCTATGGCGCGGTGGTCACACACCCGTAAGCTCACGACCTCTGACGCGGTGTTCACTCACCCGTAAGTCGTACCATCATCGTCATCCCGCGAGCCACTGGCGTGGTCGTATTGACCCCTAAGCTCACGACCTCTGTCTTGGTGTTCACTCACCCACAAGTCTTGATGTTCGTGTACTTCGCTTAATAAAACACGGTTTCATATTATACGCTTGTATCATTCGTCAATAAAATACGTGTGCACTCGTATACTCTTGTGTTTCGTTAGTTCTTTCATACACGCACATTCATACACAGCCTCTCTACACTCCCCTCACATACACGTACATTCATACACAACTAATAATCACACCCTCTCTACACTCCTCGTTAGGGGGTGTCATTAAAAACCTAATCAACTTTCAAACTGGTTTTTACCAGTTATTCCCTTAGTACTAATTCTTCATACATACATACATACATACATCACATGTTTTAAAGTCCGAGTATGTTTTAAAGTCCGAGTCGCTAGATGGCACTACGGACGCTTATGTACACTTCTTTCCGCTAGGAGGCGCACTACATACGGTCACGTGACTACACACTTTGCTCAGGCTGGCGGCTTTCGAAACCTCCCTAATATCGCTTAAACTCCTCAGGATACCCCTCCAAAATCGCATACATACTACTCACATCCATCCATTTGTTGACGACTGTCGCCTAGCACACGAGTACGAGAATGCTTAATCCTTTGGTTTTGGTGCGCCACTGAGCTCGGACTGTCTGAGGATATTGGCGCGTTAGAAGTTATTTATAATTATTATTAAACTAGTATATGCATTTCTGTTGAATAAATTCATACATTATGTTCATGTGTATGTTCAATAAATGTATACATATTTTCACAGTGTACGTACGCCTCATTCAAAATATTTATAATGCAAATTTATAAACATATAAATACACATTTTTGAAAATACAAAACCATCGGATTATAATGTTGTTCCCGACTGCGGTATTTCTAACTTGTTGCACACTATGTGTGTCGCCATGTGTAAAAACCGTTTTGCGTGATCAGTGTGATAGACATTTCTTGTGAGATCCATTAAAATGACTTGTTAGATCACTTTTAACATGCATCGTGTGAACCAAAAAAGTGTGTGAACTCGTCCTGAGATTGACCTCACAGAGCTCTCCAGCGCGTATTTCCCGATCTCACAATTAACTGATCTCACAATTGACCATTACACGTCTGCGTGCGTGCGTTCGTGCGTGCGTGCGTGTGTGTGTGCATGACATTTAGTCATATATACAGTTAGCGCCGTCATTATACTCGTAGCAGGAAGAGCTCATGCATTGACTGAAACATATATATATATATATCACGTTTTGGTAAAAACGACAGATATGCATATCCGTCTTTTTTCATTTTGAAAAAAAAACACTAGTTATTTGTGTATGTCGTTTAATAGGGATTTGTCGCGTGTTTTGCATAAATGATATATTGTACTAGGCTACTAGCTTTTATTTCACACATAATGTAAAAAATCGTGTTGAAACAAGTTTTGACTGGCTCTATATATGTCGTGCAACATATTGATCACGTTCGCAGGTAACGTGTGATATAGTTATACAGTGCACGGCATGAGAAATAATATCTATATTGACAATTTTCGCACGATGTATATAATTAAAATCACCGGACCATCATGAAAAATGCAACATATTTATTCTTTTTACTCTGAGCTTGGACTAGGTTTCAATTTGAGGCGCAATAGAAGTTATCTTATCTTATGAGAATGAAGGTCATTTGTAAGATTCTACCCAATATATGTTTTACATTCATTTTATGAGCTGATCAATGGACTATATTTTGTATTGGGGAAGAGGGTGATTCCGGGTAACGTCTCGCGCACTCAACGAGTTTCTGTATAGATGGCGCCACGTTTCCTAGCGCCCTTGCCATATTAACCAATCAGAAAGCTTCTCACATACAACATGGTACTGGTAGCTTGCTGAAATTTTGAGAAGACTTGTCGGCACAATTTTCAGTAAGTTCCTGTTTATTTATGATGACGTCCGCCGAACATTAGTTTAGCAGGGGGCAAACGCACGCAACAGTCACTGGTTGGGCGACGAAGGGTGGATGCGTGTCAATGCGAAAGTGATCAAACTCGAAACGGCGGCGATGATGGAAGCTAGCTCGGCTCGTTTTTTCGCAGCGATTTGCGGCGGGTACTTGTTCACAAACAAAAGGTCAATTTAACAAACTGCAATAACTGTCATATAGTATGATAGTCTCCTTTTCCAGTAACGTGTCGGTTAGATTATAATGACGAGAATCGCATACAGTGCAGTAACGCTTGGGTTCAAAGCCGAAGCCGATGTGGTTGGCGTCTGACTTTCTTCGACTGCGTGCAGGCTGTATCTGTATCTGTATCTGTATTTTGACTGGCAAAATGTCCTATGGACACATCACGCCAGTGCGCATGGTGGCTCTTATGGATTAATTTTTTACATGTTGGGCTAGGCTAATCTGGAATGAATTCAGTGACGTACTTGATACAATGCTTGGAGGTAGAGAATTCCACTCTTTTATTGTGACTGGGAAAAAGCTGTTTCCAAATATGTTTGTCGAGTGCCTGATTTGTACTAACTGTTTATTATGTTTACGTGAGCATCTGGTGTTGCGTTTGGTGTATTGATCTAGTGGGATATCTATGAGGTTATGTTCCATTTTATATAATATGCTAAGTCTTTGGGTTTTTCTTCGTGATTGGAGGGTGTCCCACTGGAGATCTTTAAGGAGTTGTGTTACCGTTCCAGGCTCTCTAGAATAGTTGTTCTTACAAAATCTGGCGGCTTGTCTCTGGGTTCTTTCTATGAGTTTGATATTTCTTAGGCAATGTGGATCCCATGATGCTGACGCATATTCAAGTATGGGGCGGACAAGGGTTGTGTAGGCTATGGACTTGATTTGGGTTGGGCATTTATTTAAATTTCTTCTAATCATTCCCAATGTCTGTTGTGCTTTTTTTGTGACCGAGTTGCTTTGTATTGTCCAATTTAATGTATTTGATATATGTATGCCAAGATAACAGTGTGATTCAACAGATTTAAGTTGTTGTCCGCAGAATGTGTAGAGATTTGGTGTCGGTTTTCTTGAGGCTATTGTCATTGTATAACATTTAGTGGGGTTGAATTTCATAAGCCACGTGTGTTGCCATTTCTCAAGTTTGAGCAGATCGTTTTGGAGGACAGATGTGTCTTGGTCAGTTTTAATCGGTGAATATAACAGGCAGTCGTCTGCAAAAAGGCGAACAGTTGAGGAAAGATTGTCTGGCAGGTCATTTATGTAAAGTAGGAAAAGTAGGGGCCCCAGTACTGTGCCCTGTGGTACCCCAGAAATGACTTGAGTTGATGTTGACTTAGATCCATTTATAACGACCTGTTGAGTTCTTCCTGTAAGGAAGCTATTTATCCATGATGATATTGGGCCTGTGATGCCATAGTGTTTGAGTTTGTGGATTAATCTTTTATGTGGAACTTTATCGAATGCTTTGGTGAAGTCAAGGATGGCCATGTCTACAGATTTCTTCTCATCAAGTGATTTGCTTATGTCATGGATTGTTTGAATTAATTGTGTTTCAGTTGATCTTTTGGCACGGAAGCCATGTTGGTGGTCAGTTAGAATGTGGTGCTGTTCAAGATGTTTCATAATGTGACTATGTATGATGTGTTCAAGAAGTTTAGAAACCACAGGTGTTAAGGATATTGGTCTGTAGTTAGATGTTTCTGCTCTACTTCCTTTCTTAAAAATTGCTGTTACATTGGCTTCTTTCCAGGTATTGGGGACTTGTCCAGAGTCAACAGATGATTGGAAAATGTCATGTATTACTGGTGCTAGATGAGAGGCATATCTGTTTAAGAACCATGGTGGAATGCCATCTGGTCCTTGCGATTTAGAAATGTTAATTTTGGAAAGTTGATCAAGTACTCCTTTAAGTGTAATTGTTAGTTTGGGGATTTCTCCATGTGGACTTCTGGCCATATCTGGTAGGGTGGAATTTCCTTCGTGTGTGAAGACACTTTGGAACTGATTGTTTAAGGCTTCTGCTTTATGTTTGTCGTCGCTAATGATGTTACCAGCAATGTTAAGGTCCCCAATACCCTGGTTATCCTGTCTAAGTTTAGAAATGAAGCTCCAAAATGATTTAGGTTTCTCTGTTATTGTT
This sequence comes from Paraescarpia echinospica, assembly GCA_020002185.1. Lineage (NCBI taxonomy): Eukaryota > Metazoa > Annelida > Polychaeta > Sabellida > Siboglinidae > Paraescarpia > Paraescarpia echinospica. The sequence continues at coordinate 65,199,043 of CM034533.1, read as the reverse complement.
GTTGTCAGGAATTGACTTATGTAGGATAGTCTAGCAGAACGAAGGTGTTTATGCATGTTTCTCCTGATGTCACAGAATTCTTTCCAGTCTTCTGGATTTCTAGTTCTTTTTGCTTTGTTATATAGCTGTTTCTTTATTCTGCATTGTGCTGCATGCACAATGCAGGGGCCGGGGCCCAGCCCCAGGCAAACAACTCTCCATTGACTTTGCCAAATTAGCATATTACTGATTGGTTCCTCGTGTAGCTTCTGTAATATAAACACACTTAAACTTATTTATTAGTTGAATGTTGCCACAAAACAGCACTGAACGTTCAAAAAAATTGTTGACAGATTTACTGGATCTGTGGACTGTGCAGTTACTAGTTAGCATATGATATATTCCGCCGTACAATCGTAGTATCTGCAGATTGCACATTAATCAGCTGGTAGTGCTATGCAATCTGCAGATCTGCAAGTCGCCTTGGCTATTGCCAGTTAGCCAAACCCTTAATATTATGACTCGTTAATATTATTGATCATTGTGTATTTATAGCTTTGATAGATTATATATTACAAGGATCTCCTCTATATAATGAAATTTGTCTCATGGAAAAAAATTTGACATCCGACACGTTTGGTTGCCTGAGTTACGAAGCATCATTGTGTGAACTCAGATCCAGTGCTCGTGCTTGACAGTCTAACACTCAAACCCTTGTTTTGTGTTACTGTGCCAGCCCTCTAAATTGCGACTGAATTGGTCGCATATGCGACTGTTTTTTCTGTTTGGCGACTGACACATTATGTACGGTCGCTCGCTGGCGACTGTGACGAGTCTGTAATAACAGCTTATGTGTTGTCATTTGCTGTTTCATAAACCACGTGTTGTCGTTTCTCGTAAACACCGTAAACGATAATTAAATTATTGGCGATATTTTGAAACAAACATGATTACTCTGTAACGGTATTCATTTATTTTGGCGGATTTACACAGGATTTTTAAAACGCGTAAGGCAAATTGCTACAAAGTGTCAAGGTACCTCGTGTCCACCTACGTAAACGGGGACGCGAACGGAAGGCGCTAACGTAAACCATTTCGCAATCATTGTCTGGCTGTCCGCTAAGCACATTGAAGACATGTTGGTAATTAAATGTAGTCGTCACGTCGCTAGAACACATAAGTGTACATATTACGGTTTTGAATGCAAAACTCGAAGGAATAACAACATCCTAGGTTACACTGGCTCAAAGTGATATAGTCCGCGTAGTTCTTCCGAATTCCGTTTGATGGCTTCATAATAGTTGAACAAAATTGTCAGTGATTTAAACATTCGTAACTGTTAATATGACTACTTGTGTAATTTACATTTGTTAACTTATATATATCAAGCACTGCTGCATTAAAAACAACCAGTCATTTATGTTATTGTGTGAGAAGAATTATTTTATTATCTAAATTTATTATGTACGGTTGTTACTATGTTGCACAAATAAATGTTGTTAGAAAAGTTAACCACACATTAAAACAGTATTATATAGATTCATAGATCATAACTTTGTGATATTTTTAATATTTGACAGAAAGTATTATTTCTCAAAGTTAACTTTGAAATAAAATATTACTTTTCTGAACAGAAATGGGCATCTTTTTCACTTAAAGCAGGTAATGCATCATTTGACAGAGAAAATGTGTCGTTTTACACATAATTTGCCTTTTTCTGAAACAAAAAAAAATTTGAAATGGAATTTGCGTTTTTCTGAAACAGAATTTGTCTTTTTTGAATCGGAAAATCAGTGTCCCTATACATACATGTATATTTACTGCAATTATTGGTAATTTCAGGGATTCCACATATGACTGTTATTAATTTGCCTGTGTACCATGTTATAATGCTTAAAGGAAATAAAAACAAGGCATTAGCAAAAATCCGTTTTCCATGTGTACATAAAGTTTAATATTGCATGTAACATTCGAGAACATTAAAAAAATACATTTGTAGCATAAATTCGATTTTAAACCCGTCTGTGTAGCGATTCTCACGGAAAATAAAATTTTTATGATCACGTGGTATCTTAACGTCACACATGACTCGCACTCGCAGCAGGCCGACCCTTTCTATGCATTCAGAGCATGTTTACATGGATAATGTTGGGGTCGAAACGAGCGTCAGAATGAGTTGTTATGCAATAATCCGATGTAATACAAACACTAGTCATCATAGAGGAACAAGCAGTTATCTTACGGTTCCACATGAATTCAATTTTATTCAAAACAATGAATGCAAATGAGCCTACAAGTCGACTAGGTTTCACCGAGCTTGGCCCTGCCCCTGGGCTCGTTTTCAGAATAATTATATCGAATGCAACCAACGGGAGATAATGTACATCAATATACATACATAGCAAACATATATCGTATCCAGCTACAGAAAGTAACGTGTAAAATCTCATAACATCACTAGAATATAAATGTATGAAGGAGGAGTTGTACAATTTATCATAACAACTGAAATCAGTTAAAGAATTTGTGCCGGCCTTGATAGCTCAGTTGGTAAACGCGTTGGTTCCTTGGCGTCTGTTTTACAATCGGGCGACGTCGGTTCAATCCTGACAGCATGCAAACTATTGATTTTCTTAACACTTTTTATGTTTTCACGAAGTAATATAAACCAAATCATTTAGTATACTATGATGCACTGTTTGTAAATATTTATTTTTATTTTTGTAGTAATTATTTATTCGCCACAAAAATGAAAATATGGTCATTATATACAACGATGTTTCTAAATTGTATTTATCCAGACAGATCACAATCTGTTTTCACATATATAATTACTATATATTACTGTACAATATATTTACAATTAATAAATTAGATATCCATTACATTATATTTGTTTGGATAAATAAAATTTAGAAACATCGTTATATAATGACCATATTTTCATTTTTGTGGCGAATAAATAATTACTACAAAATAAAAATTATTTACAAACAGTGCATCATAGTATACTAAATGATTTGGTTTATATTACTTCGTAAAAACATAAACAAAAAAAGTGTAAAGAAAATCAATAGTTTGCATGCTGTCAGGATTGAACCGGCGTCGCCCGATTGTAAAATAAACGACAGGCAACCAACGCACCTACCCACTGAGCTAGCGGGACCAGCGGAAACTCTAACTGATTTAAGTTGTTATGGTAAATTGTACAACTCCTTTATATATCGATATTCTAGTGATATTATGAGATTATACACGTTACTTTATGTAGCTGGATACAATATGTTTGTTATGTATGTTTATTGGTATAGATTATCTCCCGTTGGTTGCATTCGATATGATTATTCGCATAGGTTGTTTTGAATAAAATTGGATTCATGTGGAACCGTAAGATAACTGCTTGTTCCTCTATGATGACTAGTGTTTGTATTACATTTAATAATGCATTGAAAGGATCGGCCTGATGCGAGTTCGAGTCATAAGTGACGTCACATCTCGGCATCTCGAAAAGCGCGCCAAAAATATGCATATTCGAAAATGTCCGGATGTACAGCATAAAATGTGGAATTTCTAATTCATAGAATTTTTTTGCTTGGTGGACATGGAAATAGATAGCAGGATGTAATATAACATAAATTCAAGCAATAGATGTTTTTATTCCCTTTAATATTACCCGTTAGTATCTGGCCACATATTCATAAATGTTTTAAATTTATTTATTTTTCAAACGGACGTCTGTGGCTAATTTGGATTAAATTTGTGCTGAAAGCACAATTACACACATAATTACTTGGCTCCTACTTTTTAAATTTGGCTCCTAAAAAATGTAGGTAGGAGCCACTTGGCTCCTACAGAAAAAAGTTAATTTAGAGGGCTGTACTGTGCCCTATATAGATGCCACATGGAGACAAACTTTTCCTACTATTCAGTGACTAGGGTGACAGTCAATATATTACCAGAATGTAGTAAACATTTATAACAGAATAAACTAATGACCATTCCATTAAACTGTTCATGTAAACCTCAGTTGTACCTGGATGTATGAACTTTTGCCACATTTGCTGAAACGTAACATTTATTTCCTCAGCTCACCACTGGCAGCCAATATGAGCAAGCCAGATGCTGGTCCTATCCGAGGACCCAAGGGACCATTCACAATGAGGACCCGGTCCAAGAGTATGTAAGCTGGCCATATGATTAAAGAAACTTCAGTCCACAATGTATGGTTTCTAATTCAGATTTGTACATTTATTTGTGTTTCTAGTTCAGAGGTGTACGTTTATGTGTGTCGATTATATTTGTTTGTCTTAAAATTGTCTAGTACAGAAGTGTACATTTATTTACGTGTCTGGCTTGTTCAGAAATGTATGTTTATATATATCAACATTGAGTGGGGACATTTTAGGAACTAAATATTGGGAATGGTACGTTTACCTTATACATCCAGTTAGTTTCACGAGCATGCAATGTCAAATGTCTTAAGTTTTGGATCTCAAAAGGCAAGAGATTAATAAAATAGATTTGATAAACATTTACAATAATGTAGTGGTATTTACAATACAATATAATCATCATAATTGAGCTACGATTTCAAATTTAGACCAGTTGTGAAAAAAGGCTGCTGCAGACCTGTGGCTTATGGCTGCAACCAGACCTGGGGCCGAGTACATTTTTATGAGTACGAGTACTTTGACGATGGACGAGTACGAGTACATTGCTAAAAGCTGAGTACGAGTACATTCTCACGAGTACAAGTACATTTTTGTAAATATAAATATTAAATAATAACGTATTGTAAAATTATTAAAATTAATCTAATTTATATAACTCAGCACAAGTGAATATACAATGGCACTTGATCAATTTTTTATGAGGAAAATTGTAAAAAACCTCTTTATTTCATCGACAATGACATTTATTTATGTGGCATCCTATGATTTCTGCATCTATTTTCCATTGCACCGGATGAACATGAGTTGTTCAAAGGTTGAGTCTTTGAGGCTGCACCGTTCAGGGCGGAATACTTTCCCAGCTATGCTAAATAGCCTTTCAACTGGGGCTGATGAGGCGGGAATGCTGAGATGATGAGGGACCAACTGAGCCAGAGTGGGGAAATTGTTGTGTTGACCCTTCCAGAACTGCAATGGGTCACTGTGACGATCTGAACACGGCTGACTGAGGTATTCGTTCACTTCTACGGTGATGGCAGATTTGTCTGAGGAGGTGGTTGATGCATCCGAATCCTCCATGAAGTCGAATAGGTCATCTTGGTCATTGATATGTCGTCGTTTCGCTGGAGGAGGCTGAACTTCAGCAGTCTGCTTGGTGATGGCCTCAGCCTTGCTGATCAGAAGCTGCTTGATAGTTTTGCGCTCAGCATCATTGCTGCACCACTTCAACTTGAAGCGTGGGTCAAGTGCAGACGCTGTCCTGTAAATGTCATTTTCTTGGAACGAAGTCAAGCGTTTCTCTACCGACTGTTGCAGGGCTGAAACAAGCTTGCTGTTGTAGGTGGAGGACATTTTCTTCATTTTGTTCTTCAATCCACGGATGCATGGCACAACTAGGCTCGCTGATACACTACTCTCTTCCTGCACATGGACTGTTGCGATTTCAAAAGGTCGCAAGATTTCACATAGATCCTGCAGGCAGTTGCGTTCATACTGTGTTAGATGCACAGTATCGAGGGCATTCAGCTTGTCAGCTGGCACATTCAGGATAGACTGAATCATGCGAATTTGCGAGTTCCATCTTGTTGCAGTTGCGGCTTTGAGACACTTCTCGCCCTCAAGAACGTCAGTAGACTTTCTTGCAAATGACACGATCTTTGCAGCTTTTGCAATAAGTTTTGTGATATGTGAGCCAGCCTGTTACAGTCCATCATGAACAATCAGCTGTGTCGTGTGAGCGAAGCAGCTGTCACGTTCAGCAGGGAGGTGGTCAAATACAGCTGGGTTGATGGGACTGTCACCCATGTCGTCAGTGTCACTGCTATCATCATTTTCAGTGACATATGACTCTGTCGCCACAGATGTGTATCCTGGCAGATCGACCTTGAATGCTTTTACCATGTTGGCGGCATTGTCGGTCACGATGTTCACGATCTTCGATGCGATTTCGTAGGCACTGACAGTTTCGTGGTACTGTTGGTAAATGTTCTCTGCCGTATGCCTTCCTTTGAATCTCTTGCAGTCCAGCATGACTGACTTCATCGTCCAATCAAGGATGAAGTGGCCGGTTATCCCGATGAAGCTTTTCATCTGGCGATTGCTCCAAATGTCAATCGTGAGACAAATGCTCTGCACTTGCTTCAGCTGCTGCATAATCTGTGAGTGGACAGATGCGTGTTTCTGTCGCAGCAACTTGGTCGACAGGTGTTTTCTGCTGGGCACTGTGTAACGGGCATCTGCGCATTCCATGAGTGTGTGGAATCGAGGGCTGTCGACCAGCGACAATGGCAACAGATTATCGGGGACCAACATGACAACGGCATCGGTGATGGCATGCTGGCGTGGATCTTGCGTGCTATACTTCACTGCAGATGTTGGCGGCATGTATGCGACTATGGGTGGCTGAGTCTGATCATGTATCTTTTTGGATGCGACATCTGCATGTACAGATGGATGGCGTCTCTAAAAGCACAACAAATTGCACATTAAACTTAATGTTTGAGAATCAGTTACGTTAAATTTTTTTAATATATTAATAGTAATACATTGTTTACATTGTGAAATTGACCCGTGGCATCCAGGATATCACATATCATTAACATAGCTGGACAACATTGATAAACTCCTAGATGATAGAATAAGAGAATTTATGTACACCATTACTACTAACAGAAAAACTGTCTGACATGATATTCTTCCAAGGTACATCATTTTTTATTAGTATACCAAAATATTAGAATTCTAACTATATACAAGCATCATGACTGCCTCACAAACACAGTAATTTACCCATTCAGATGCTTCAGATGCATTCAAAAATGTGAATATACATTACTATTCAAACTATGTTATTTTAGTACAGCGTTCTTGAAGGTATATAATATTATACACGTATCCGTACTGTCTTTAGACATGAAGACAAACTGACTGGCAGTGACTGCTGCATGTAGTCAAACAAACTGACTGCTGCATGTGGTCAAACAAACTGACTCATACAAGTGGTCAAACAGCATGCAATACGGTCATCAATTAACTTTTCAAAAACTATGGATACAGTACTGGATAGAGCAATATGCATGTAGTTACTCTTACTAAACATGCTAGCACTTGTGTTTCTAACAATGGGCATAGGTACAGCAGATATCCTAGATTCAGGTAAAATAGCATGGAGAAAGAAATTAGTGAAACACAGTGTGCACTGGGAGAATCAGTAATTTGATTTTTGGGTAAAAGACATGTGATTAAATTAACAATATCAATACCAATGCAACCATAGACAAAAAGATCACAATTACCTTCAGATGCTTGACAAAGTTTGAAGTCGTTTTTATGTGGCCTTTTATCTTGATCTTACAGTATTTGCATTTCCCTAACACATTCCCTGTGGAGTTAGGTAGTATCACAAAATGGCTAAGTACAGTCGACATGCTACTAGTACTAGTTTTATACTTCAGCTCTTGCAACAAAGTTGAACAAACAATACTCCAATTAACTTAATCGACAATTTAGTGGATCTCTCTGCAGTGTAGGCATGTGGTATCACTGTTATGATATATCTAGGGGCAATATTGAGTCACCGACCAACTAGGCACACGTAAACCAATCATAAAGTACGATTGACATTTGAGAGAAAAAACTTAGCCAATCAAGTTGATATCTGTCTTTAATGATCACAAATGAGTGGGTAAAAGAGACTGACCAGTGGATACCCCCAGCCAATCATTTGAACTTTGCTGGTTGTCTCCAGGTTAAGCATGTAAAACAAAGCAACCAACAGGAGGATTTGTTACCTGGCATCCCACTGGCTATATGTCTTTGTTTAGCATTTCTCTTATCTCTGCTCCCTCAGTGCCTGTTCTCTCTGACCTAGACTATCATGCCACATGGCTTCACTGGTGTCACACTAAGTTGGCACCGGATTATATTAGTGTAGGGTGACTGTCTGACTTGAGCCACCTTACTTCTACAGAGGAAGACTGGCAGTTCTTGTTCTTAGCAGTTAGCACTGTGGGCCAGTGCCAAGTGGCATGGTCTCCAGACTACATTAAATGCATTCCCTGTCTAACAGGTGGGTTAACTGCTACTAGTAGTTGGCTCTTTATGGACATCCTGGTGGCTTGATTAAACTGTTTTAAGGCCTGAACTGATAGCCTACAATTATTGTTTGTTTAACAGGGTGTTTCTGACTGGGGAAAGATGCTGCCTGTTGCCATGTTAGGGTATCATAGTCATGGACTCACGGCTATCAGAGAATGAGGATGTACTATGTGTAGGGATGGCAAGGTGGTGTTCTATGTGAAATAACAAAGTATTTAAAAAAATAGTTGAGCATTTCAATATTTCAGGAAAGTTTGATTTTATAACTGCAAATAAATTAATTGTTCCCAGTATATATTGAGAAAGTACTCAGATGTACTCGTAATGTACTCATAAAATCTGAGTACAATGAGTACGAGTACATGACCCATAAGTTTTATGAGTACGAGTACTTCAAAAATGTACTCGAGTACCGAGTACTTCCGCCCTAGGTCTGCCTGCAACGTTTATGTTTTATTTTACACCTGGGTGACTGACTGATATGTTCCAAAATGTGATGTTTATCTGTTGTTTACAGCGGCACCTGCTGGCACAGTAAGGAGACACTTCTCGGGAAAGTTTGCACACCTCGGGCGAATGTCTAACATCGAGAGAGGCGAGTCTGGTGGCTAGGAACAATGGATATAAACAAAATACATATAATTTGGGTGAAAGTTTAAATTATCAGACGGCGCCGTAGACACAGCCAGCAGTCTTGTCCAATCTCCAATTACGAGTACTATACGTTACCATTAACAACAATTACAACATAATATGTAGGGACACTGATTTTCCATTTAAATAAGGCATCTTCCGTTTCAAAAAAGGCATCTTCCATTTCAAATGAAGTATTTTCTGTTTAAAACAATGCAAATTCCGTTTCAATCGATGTATTTTCAGTTTCAGAAAAAGGCAAATTCTGTTTCAAACGACGTATTTTCAGTTTCAGAAAAAAACAAATTCTATTTCAAATGACGCATACTGGCTAAAGAAGCCCAGTTGTGTTCAAAGTTAACTTTGAAAAATAATATATTCTGTGAAATATCTAAAATATCACAATGTTATGATCTCTGCATCTAAATAATACTGTTTTATGGTGTGGTTAACTTTTCTAACAACATCAATTTGTGCAGTATTTGCAACATAATAACAACCGTACATAATCAATTTGGGCAATTCCATGTCAGATCAATCACTAAAAAACCTCACCGTCTCTGATTTTGCTGAAAATTGGTATGTCAATTGGAATATGCCAAACAAACAGCCATGCCAATTTTTAGAAAATTGGGTTGTATATTTTCTTAGTTACAGGCCCTCAAAAAAATTAAAATTTGTTTTAAAAAATCTATTTGATCACCGGTTTGGTTCACTTTCTGACCCATAACTTCAGTAATAATAATGCTAGACTAATAAATGTTACATTTCTGGAAAGGTCTCATTTAACTGCATCTAGTGGACATGGAATCGGGTAACTGAATAATAAAAAAAATTAAATCCAAATACATGCAGTTTTGTGCCCTGTGACCCCCCCGTGACAAAAAACCTCCAAACTGATTGGACCCAAAATACATGCATTATATAAAACAGTATGTAACCCAAATATCCTGAAAAAATCAGAGTGGGCACTCTGGGTTACTAAAATACAATCAAAATAGCATGTATATACACCCCGTATATGAACATTGCACTAATTCTAATGCTTGTTATACAGTCATTATGTACACCAAATATGCTTGCATACTAAACATGTCACTGTCAGTCAGGTAGTAGTAGTAGTAGTAGTAGTAGTAGTATTTTATTAGAGTCTCACTCCACGTATAAATGCTTTAAAATACAAGACAAATAAATATATTACATTCAAAGTTAGCACTGTATACAAAGACCACTCAAAAAGAGTTATGAGAGACTTGTAAAAACAAAAATGTACAAATAAAAACAGTAATAATTTAATAAACATGTGCTATTATTTTGTTGTATTGTGTAATCTTGTGTGCAGTATTTTTTGGAGGATG